>JAFBJZ010000511.1:0-600000 GCA_016785225.1 Psettodes erumei
TTTAGACATTTTAATTTTTTCCATTTTTTTGATTTTTTCGCCATACCGCGGGTTAACGATTTTTCCAGTTTTCATGACATGCTATTCTATGACCTTTTTGGCATTTTTAGCACCTATTATGCTATGGAGTGTTCATAAAACACTGTTCTTTGATGTTCTGATGCATTTTTTGGCAGTTTTAGACATTTTTATTTTTTTCCATTTTTTGATTTTTTTTTTGCCATACCGCGGGTTAACGATTTTCCAGTTTTCATGACATGCTATTCTATGACCTTTTTGGCATTTTTAGCACCTATTATGCTATGGAGTGTTCATAAAACACTGTTCTTTGATGTTCTGATGCATTTTTTGGCAGTTTTAGACATTTTAATTTTTTCCATTTTTTGAATTTTTCGCCATACCGCGGGTTAACGATTTTTCCAGTTTTCATGACATGCTATTCTATGACCTTTTTGGCATTTTTAGCACCTATTATGCTATGGAGTGTTCATAAAACACTGTTCTTTGATGTTCTGATGCATTTTTTTGGCACTTTTAGACATTTTTAATTTTTCCATTTTTGATTTTTTTCGCCATACCATGGTTAACGATTTTTCAGTTTTCATGACATGCTATTCTATGACCTTTTTGGCATTTTAGCACCTATTATGCTATGGAGTGTTCATAAAACACTGTTCTTTGATGTTCTGATGCATTTTTTGGCAGTTTTAGACATTTTTATTTTTTCCATTTTTTGAATTTTTTGCCATACCACGGGTTAACGATTTTTCCAGTTTTCATGACATGCTATTCTATGACCTTTTTGGCATTTTAGCACCTATTATGCTATGGAGTGTTCATAAAACACTGTTCTTTGATGTTCTGATGCATTTTTTGGCAGTTTTAGACATTTTAATTTTTCCATTTTTTGAATTTTTTGCCATACCGCGGGTTAACGATTTTTCCAGTTTTCATGACATGCTATTCTATGACCTTTTTGGCATTTTTAGCACCTATTATGCTATGGAGTGTTCATAAAACACTGTTCTTTGATGTTCTGATGCATTTTTTGGCACTTTTAGACATTTTTAATTTTTTCCATTTTTTGAATTTTTTGCCATACCGCGGGTTAACGATTTTTCCAGTTTTCATGACATGCTATTCTATGACCTTTTTGGCATTTTTAGCACCTATTATGCTATGGAGTGTTCATAAAACACTGTTCTTTGATGTTCTGATGCATTTTTTGGCAGTTTTAGACATTTTTATTTTTTCCATTTTTTGAATTTTTTTGCCATACCACGGGTTAACGATTTTTCCAGTTTTCATGACATGCTATTCTATGACCTTTTTGGCATTTTTAGCACCTATTATGCTATGGAGTGTTCATAAAACACTGTTCTTTGATGTTCTGATGCATTTTTTGGCAGTTTTAGACATTTTTAATTTTTTCCATTTTTGGACTTTTCCAGTTTTCATGACATGCTATTCTATGACCTTTTTGGCATTTTTAGCACCTATTATGCTATGGAGTGTTCATAAAACACTGTTCTTTGATGTTCTGATGCATTTTTAGGCAGTTTTAGCCATTTTAATTTTTTCCATTTTTCTCGTTCAATATGCGATTTACAGGAAAGTGCTTCTGAAATGTATTCACACCTAACTGACCTCTGAAGGAAGTGTAAAATAGTGTGTCATCGAGCTTCAAATAAACTGTAAGTTGCTTAGTAGAAGTGCTCCGATCTTTTATTTAAATAAAAGTGGCAAATCTGCAGTGCAGGGATTCTGTGTTACAAGTAGCAGTCAGACATTTGTCAAAATACTTTAGCGTAAACATAAGGCAATGGTTAACAAAGTATTGAACTCGTGTCAAAAGAAAAATAAAAATATGAATCAGATCATCCAACTCCCCACAATTATATGTCCCTTTATGAAGGCATAAGTCATGGCAGTCATTCAAATTAAAATGTGCAATTTCATTTGTTTAACCCATACAAAAATGAAGTTTTAAAAATGTGGTATTAGAGGGGTTTATGCTCTGGACTCATTCTTGGTCAGGCACATTATCTCCTTGTTCAAAAAGATGTCAAATCATTTAATGTGTGATAAAAATCAAAAAGATGTTGTCTGTACATGTCATATATTAAATGTAGTTTTCAACTTCGGAGACGGTCGGACAGAAGCTGAAAATAAGGATCAATGAACCTTGGGCAAAGTGTTATTCTATTTGATGTGTCTTCAGTACTGTCAGTGACATTCCCTCTTTTTTTCATTTTCACCAGGCCGTGGTTCCCTGTCTGATGAACATGGTGGAGTTGTGTCAGTTTTGGCCAAACAAGCTGCAGCTCTCACTGGAGACCCAACAGACACTCCAACTGTGTGCTTGGAGTCTGAGACAGGGTGGGCAATGGCAGAGCCTTTTGTCTTTTTTGCTCTCTTTGTCTGCTCTCTTTGTCTGCTCTCTTGCTTCTCTTATCGCTTATCTCTGTGTCAGTGAATTTAAGGGCTTTTTTCCATAGTGGTTTTGAATTTATACCTTGGGAGATCAGTAAATCTCGAAGAAGCTCCAGAGCCAAAGATTAAATGACTCTGCCTCAGCAAAGGAGGTTTGTGTGGTTGTGCTGCCACCTTCTGGATTCTGTAAAACATCATCTGCTGCAGTGGTGTGAGTGTCTTCAGCCTCAAACAACATTTAATAATTATTAGGTAGAGTCAAGTTAAAATGTTGGACCTTATAGTGATTGTATACAAAATGTCGATGATCCTGCTGCTATGTTGTGTCAGCAAGGTGTAAATGAGTTAATGAGCAGGACAGACATCAAGTTTCATCTGGTGAGTCGATTATTTGACACTGATAACTAGTAATCAAAAATTATTGGATATTACTTAAGAAATGTGCTGTTTCAGTGTAATTTTGAAGAACTCAAAGACAAATATTGCCATTCAGAGCTACCACTGAAGAAACAAGTTTGTCATGATGTGTCTTGTCTCACTGTATTGTCTTTGTTTGTTTCTGTAGAAACATTCTGGTGAGGAGTCATGGCACCATCACAGTAGCAGTTCACAAGATAGCATCTTGAAGACAGGAGGACCTACTAAGGAGCTTTTTTTTAAAGAAATGTACATGCAAACAAACACAAGAGCATAATTACACAATTGGAATGAACTTTGAGAAAGAGAAAAGTGGAGCTTACTTGGTCTGCTGTGTTTTCTGTATTTCCAGATCCCGTATTTAAATTGGTCAGCACTCGCTATTTTTCTAATAGTGTATAGTGGAAGGTGAATCTTTTCTTTCATACAAATTTGAATATACACCAACCTAGTCAGTAATGCTATTTCATTGATGCTGGGTATGGAACAGGGCCCATATGACGTTATATCCAGCCATATTAATGCTGTGTGTGTGTGTGTGTGTGTGTGTGTGTGTGTATCCTTCAATCTAAGGCAGTCATGTACAGAATAATAACTCTTAATAAACTTGAACTTGCGTTTGTACCACCCATTCTATGTGTTCAGTATTCATTATTTGCTCTGAAATATAGACCAAACTCAGTGTTTCGTGGTTAACCAATTAATTTTATGGCAGCTGCGAGACATTTGTTCAGAAACAAAAACGGGTTGTTCATGTTCATGGAAAACGGATTGTAGAGTTTACAATCATCATTGCTTCCACAATCATGTAGCCTATGGTGTGATATCGCTCTATATTGACTGTAAGTGTGTAAGCACAGGTTAAAGTGGCGTTCCATGGTATGCAAACCAGTGCCCTGTCAGCAAATCAGTATCCCACCGGCTCTTCACAATGCATGGTTGCCTGTCCGCAGAGTAGACTGACTGTAGCGTCTTAGTGCAGGTCCTGAGTACCGTCTGCGGTGGTTCTGTTTTGACCGCAGAGTCCCCACTCCCACCCCCTCCCTCTGAGCCCTCAGACGAGTTTCACTGCTACGTCTCGGTCACGTGGCCCTCCTCAGCGAGAGCTTCGCTTTTCTGCGGCTCCTCTGCGCAGCCAGCGATGTTGAGGCAGGGATGTGAGATGCAACTCAGAGGGGCCCGCACGTAGAAGCAAAGTTATGGCACGGCCATCCTCGGAGGAAAAGGTCCCGCAGCAGCTTCTCTCTGCCAAAAAGTCCCTGACTGGTGACGCGCACTCCTTTCTAGGACGCACAGCACCTGAGCGAGAAAAACCGAAATTACGCATCAAATTAAACTAAATGAAATCGGGACAGAAGCGCGGCGAGGAAAGAAGTACATTTCAGGTATGTGCCTCATTTTTTTAACGAATTTACTGGAATCTTTGAAGCTGTCAACTAATTAGGTCTAACCATTTTGATGACTAAACATAGACATCAGGCATATTTAAATTTGATGACGGTGATTATTGAGCAATTTCTTTATTGGTTAACCTTTATCCCAGAGAACAAAAATACAGCAGTTATCCTATGTAACCTTCCAAAGTTATTTATGGGTTCAGAACTTTTCACCTACATTGCGTCAGTGCAGGTTTGTGCCTCTTTTGTCAGATGGCACCCAGATGGCATCCCCTTGAAAGCTCAAGTGTCAGTGTGCCTCAATTTTCGCATCTGCTTGAACGACGGTTTCTCTTGCCTTACCAGCTGTATTGAGTTGAGTTAGGAGTGCAATGCAACAGGCCTTTGAATTAAAGATAACAACTGGCTCACAGCTAGACCACCATGTTTTCTCCACACAGTAATACGGTTTTGTGTATGCCTCCGCGGACTAAGCCAAAAGCTTTCAACTGAACACCCAACATCTACTACATAATCTCACAGCTCCTCAGAACTGACAGTTCTGGCTTCCCTCAGAATAAAATGTGGAAGTGAGGCTGTGGTCACAGTAGGAGACTCCAGGTTATGAATTTGGGGTTTCTTGATTGATTAAAACGTCAGACACACAGTAAATAATGAAGTAAACAGGATACAAAAGAAGGAAAAATAAGGTCTGAATAACAGATGTAACATTATTTAGAGTTGGCCTAACACTAATTACTCACTTCATAAGTATTGTAGACCCATGTAGAAATGTATGTCTTCCAAGAGGTTCAGCAGAAGAAGTAATCTCCTATGAAAAAAAATCTGCTATCAATGAATAATCTCCAAAGCATGTTACTGGGACTGTTGGGATATGCAGGATATCAATGTAACACTTTCAATGTAGCAAAACTGTCCAGCATTTAAACACACAATTGTTTATCTATGCTGATCAGATCCTGAACGGGGCTTCTCATCTCCAGTTATCACATGAGAGTAAACTTTTATTGTCTGCAAGAGAGTGTAGAAAAACCCATAACAACTAGATTTGACAACAGTTATGTGGCAAAAGGAGATGCATAATTTACTAAGTATTGCTCTTCACTCGTAGTGTGGACAGTTTGAAATGGATATACTATTACAGTGACGTCAGCAGATGTGATGCAGTGTGTATTATCAAAGCACCCCCTTTTTTCCGAATATTCACACAATGCAAAACTGTTTCTTTTTTCTTTTTGTTTTGTTTTTATTTTTGCAGTGTCAAGAGAAAATTGAAACTACGTTGGAAGTGGGACTTTTGTTTGATCCACCTTTTTTTTCACCCTACCCTGAAGCTGATTTTCTCGTCTTAACTCTAAGCCCATGTAGACGACCCACTTAAAGAATGACGCTGTGTCAGACTTTGAATTATCCGCTGTTTAGGCTGTGGTTAGCCACCTGATGGCAAGTCTATGCATATGTGTTATTTCAACTCTTGCTTTAACCGATGAAAGCATTCAGTGAGCTATCCATCATTGTCTGACCTCTGTGTCAGGGACAGTTCATGTCAAATCACTGACTTGCATGGCATTGGTGCATCACTCAGACAACCGGTTCTCCTTTAAATTGTCAAAAACATGTTTAGTGGCAGGGTGTGTCACAACAGGACAAATGTTAATTTCAAACAGGGTGGGAATGTGTCTTAAAGCACAGCTGTGGAAGATGGGGTTGTTGCAGGTGTGGAGGTTTTCCTCTTCATTAAGGATGTGGAAAGAGTTCAGAAGTCAGCAGCAGAAGGACATCTGGATAATTTGAATTTATGCTTTTCATTTTTACTTTTCTTTGATTAAGGAGATATCCACATAGTTAGGAAGGCTTTCTGGATGGGTCATTTAACAGTTGCTTCATAATAATGAAGTGATATCCATTCTTAATGAAGTTTTGGGTGTGTCTGTGTGTGTGACGGGTAGCCTTGAGCCTGGAAAGAGATATTCAGAGGAGCTATTACAACTTGGATCCACTTATTTGTGCAAAACCATCTTTTTTGTAATGACCCAGATTAAAACAAAGAGCTGAAAGGGCCTGATTACTGGGATAGCCTTTCTGCCACCCACACTGGAAAAAAAATCAAAAGTGAAGCATAACATAATTTTCCCCACAAAATTGTAAGTACTTTCACCACATTTTTGCAATGTCAATTCAATGCACACTATGTAATTATTGAAGTATGCAAATATAGCCTCAGGTACTTCACTTGTCTCTATATTGCCACTGCAAGCGCTGGGGGAACTGTCATTCTGAGTCTTGCTGAATGTCTCCAATCCCATTTCCAATTCAATTTTATACTTTTCCAATACTTTTATAGCACCAATTCACAACATACAAGGCAATTTACAGAGTAATGTGAATTACTAATGTCAGAGAGTAACCCAACAAACTGGCCTTTAACAGGCAGAAAAATTGTGGCAGAACTGGACTCAGAGGTGGATGATCATCTGCCAAGACCAGTTATGTTGAAAGAGATATCGGTATGTGGGTGTGTGTGTGTGCGTGTGTGTGTGTGTGGGGGGGGGTAAGAGAGACCAGGAACAACCATATATACTGATGTAATTTAGCAGTGCAAATTTCTTCTCGCTGCTGCACATCTGTTAAGTAAGAATGCTGACTTAAGTAATATTGCTGTATCCCCAACCAGGGGCTGGATTCTCAGTCGCCTGCATTTGCTGACTAATACTCACAGTCAATTGTAAATATCTCACATTGGCTTAGAGAAAAGCACAAGGTGTCCAGAAACATGTCTCTAAATGAATAATGTTGCTCAGTTGATATTACATTTGAATGTCAGTGGTTGGGGGTTCACTAAGTTGTGAGTTAGGACATCAAGACCTCTGAGTACTGAGCATTCTGAAAATTCTGTCAGCAGCAGCTTGAGAAAGCTGAGAAGGCTTGACACAGACAGGTGAGCTACAGGCTCTCAAACAGATGGGTCAAACAGAGCTGCATGCTATATACAGGTTCTATACATTCATTTTCTCCTAACATATTCTTGAAAATGTATCAATTCAAGAGTTCTATTAATTAAAAAAAATATATATATTATATCTGTTTAAAATCAGAGAAAATATCATGATACAAATCCAGTTTAAGGCAAGTTATATCAGCAAACATTAGAATCAAGTAAACTTTTGGTAGACATGGGCTCCATATATCTGTATGTGTTGGTGTGTGTGTGCGTGTGTGTTTGTGTGTGAGAGAGAGAGAGAGAGAGAGAATGGTAAGTGCTTATGGTTCTATGTTTCTTTTTTGAGGTTTGAGAGGTGAGCGTGAACCTGCATCGTTTCTTGTTGGGGTTTTTTTTTAACTTCAGTTGTCATTGTATACTTCTTGCAGAAGTGAAGATAATCTTGATGCAGCCATAGTTCCAAGTGCCCTTCAACCAACCTGTATGAGGTACTAGGCCAACCAGGCCTAGTACCTCTGACCTGAATATTCCCCTCTGGAGCCTTCAGGCATATGACCAAAACAGCAAAAAAGGTAAGACAAGAGGGTTGGTTTAAGCTAAATTGTTCTCATACCGGCTATCTGCATGATTCATTTCTTTCCTGCATGTTGACATTGATGCTTAACTAAATATTAAAATTTGTTCCCACCCATGATTATTTTACATGCTGGAAGAAATGTACACTATGCTAAATTTAAGACTTGCTCACCCAGTTCTGTGGCCTTCAAACTGTGCAGGGCAACCTGCTTGCCATCTAGCAGGTTGTTCTGCACATGAATGAATTTTGACTTGTTTATGCAGAACTTATAAAATGTTTTTCTTTGACGTGTGACGGAGCAATGGTGGGGGTATACCCTATCACAGGAATGACACATAGAGATAAACAACCATTCACACTCACATTCACATCAACGGTCAATGTAGAGTCACCAGTCATCCTAAACAGCATGTCTTTGATGGATTGGGAGGAAGCCAGGTTCTCAGAGAAAAACCAAGTGGGCACAAGTAGAACGTGCAAACTCCACACAAAAAGGCCCCTAGAACACAAGAACCTTCTTGCCGTGAGGTGAACTACAGTGCCACACCTTATTAGAGTCCATTAAACTTCCTCAAAGTGTTACAGATCTCCGGCTGATGCCACCCCACTCAGCAGAATGGTTAAACTAGAGTCTGCTCATAAAGAGAGTCCATTGGTGGAGCAAAGTGCCTCACTGCCTCCTGCTGGCAACACTGAAATGCCCAAAGTGCCCCATAAAGAATCCTTGTATGTCAACCAAGGGAAATTACTGACCATAATGTTTCATATTAGAGTATTTCTTTCACAGAAATAACACAACTACATTATATAAAATGTGGTAGGTGGTTTGTGTTACTTTCATATGGAGGAGAACTATGTAACTTGCCGCCAGAAGGTTAATACATGTTTTTCCCAAAATATTAAACTCTTCTTAAGGCTTTCAAGGCCCTTTTAAATTAAAGGTTCCCTGTGGAGTTTTTGTTCAAGTTCTTTGGAGGTGTTTTTTCTGTGAACCCATACTGTTTATCTTATGGACATGTAATAGGACAGACGCATGCTGGTTATTTCAGACAACTCCAATGATCGACAGGTTTAGGTAACACCAAGATATACAGCAATCTGCCAACATAGACCTTGAAGAGGAAGACAACAAGCTGGTAGCACAAATGTAAACACAGATGTACACAATGCTGGATTTAAAATACTGTTCTTTTACAAGAAAACATTTTAATAAGCTCAGTCCAGACTTCCTGCTCAGACTTGAACTCATAAATCAGGCTTTCATAAAGGTTGAGGTGAAAAGAGTAAATAGTATCTCTTTGCTTGTTTTTTTTCCTGCAGGAAATACCTTCTTTTATCTCCATGAAGGGTGTACAGGTCAAACAGAGAAAGAGTTTAAGAACATTATTCTCAAATTAACATGACTAAAATCTAATATAAGACTTGATGCACAATGTAAAAGTTGGGGAGAGAATGTGCTGCCGGGCGTGTGCATTAACATGGTGTTAATACCTGACTACAAAGTGCTGATCTCCAGTCCCCCATCGCTCCAACCCTCAGACCCCCGGTACATTTATAAACATGCACTCAAGCACACTCTGAGGACAACTTGTGAACAGCACATGGGGGAAATACTTTCCTTGCAGTACACTGGCCCAATTCATTCCCCTTTTAATCCGCTCTCTGCTCTCTGCCTAATTTGGTCTCGGCTTCTTATACATGTCTAAGTCGGACTGAGTTAGTGATGAAGGCTACAAAAGACTGGTGATAAACACAGGTCTACTATGCCCTCTTCCCCCTAGTTTTGCTCGAGGTGACTTTTCAGATTATGGTTCATGGAAATGTGGCTTAGAAGGACAGTTTTTAATAGATACTAAACAATAGTTTGATTTTGTTTGAAATTTTCAGTTTTTTCAATTCCTTGATGGGGAATGTCACACCTTGATTCCTTAATCGATATTGTACCTCATGGGGGCTGCATCTTATTGACACATCAGTGCATACTAATTATACCTGTCTTTGGAGAAGCTGGTGTCTTAGTTATCTCACAGAGGGGAGGTTCTATGTCCAAAATGGCTGCCTGATTTGGGCTTGTTGGAGCCTTTCTGTGAGTTTGCATGTTCTCCCTTTATCTTTGCGGGTTACCTCCCACTGTGAAATGGAAACTAGAGATTGCCTATAGATGTGAAGGTGACTGTGCATTGTAATCTGCCTGTATGTAAGCACAGTAACATAACACATTCACCCTGCAAATATCTGCTCCTTCTCTTGTCCTAGCAAAGTACACCGTGTTTGGAAATATTATACTAGCAGTGTCTTATCACTTTGTTTTGTAAAATAGAACACAGTACTGTCTCGTGAGTAAGAGTATATGTTGTCAGGCTGACTAATCCTGACAAGCACCGAGTAAGAAGCGGTTAATATTTTTTCGCAATAATGGCAAATCAAGTACGTCTTCACTTCTTGATACTTTGTTGTATCATAGTATTATATACTATGATGTTAGTGTCCTATTTGTCCCATTTTTCTGAGTGAGCTCCTTCTATCTTTGGAGCTGAGCTCTCTGAAATCAGCCAGTGTTACAGTCCCAACATGAACAGACCTCTGTGCTTGTACATTTCTTTTATAACAAGACTCATTAAAAATCTGCTGACACAAGTCAAAGTCTTGGAAGAGGGATCCTCTGAAAACATATTCCAAGAAGGGCTCAAAGTAATTTAAGGTCATACATTGCCTATTGGGGATGCCAAGTCAAAATGCAGTATACTTGGCTCAATACACAGGCATAGACAGGTATCTCCAAAAATCACCTCTCAGCAGGAGCAGCAGTTCATTTCACAAAGCTGCAGTCTTAGGGCTTAAATCTTAACTTCATTCGTTACACATATACTGTATGCACGCATAAACACAAATGCGTGCCAGAAGAATATGTACATAAAACAAAAACGTGAGTTGAAAGGAACCATATCATCAATCATCAATGCACTCAGTAATCCATTATCACCCCCATTGACCCCGTCTTCCATTTGCCAATACAAACATCAAACCACATAATCTGACCGTCAGTGCATTTACATTGTCTTAAATAACCAGGTTACTCTATGATAACTTTGATTCATAAAAGTAAACCTGGTTTAATTTATTTATTCCCTCTTTCTCCCCCAAACAAAATTTGTCTACTATCACAGCCCTATTAATGTGTGGGATGTGTATTTCCTTCCATATACACATCTGATTTGGGGAATAATCTGAAATGTACTTTGTTATATTCTTATCTGACACCTGTAGCAGTCTTTTTCCCCACTTTTGTTTACACATTACTACACAATGGCTGCTACAGCTGTTGTATAACATGTTCATGACAGACATACTCAACACAAGCGAAGTGTTGCTTTGACAATGGGATAAAAAGAAAAGTCATTCCTGTAACTTCAAGTCTTCCTATCTTCATATAAATCACAAATCTGAAGAGAAGAGCAATGTAAGTATGTTTGAGCAGTCAGACATGTTTTCAACTTTGTGGTTGTTAAAAGAGTTTTGTCCTTGAAGCCGGTTTACTGAGACTGGATAACTGGCAATTTCTAGGTTTTACTCTGCAAAGTTATCCAGATAACTCAGTATAACCGCTTCCTGGAACAGCCCCAGGGTCTTTCAGTTCACAAATTAAATTATCACAAAACATCATCATCACAGCAAACTCCCCCATCATGCACAGGACACGTTGTTATAGACTGACTAGGATCTTAAAGGACCAGTGTGTAGGATTTAGCGTAACATGGCAGACAACCTGCTTTTTAACCCGCAAAGGGCTCAGTCTAAGCTAATAAAAACACAGTTCTTAGTTTCGGGTAATTGTACACAAATGAAATTATGATTGTGAATAATAAATTCCATTTCTGCAAATAGAGCCCCTTAAATCCTACACACTGGTCCTTTAAATATTTTGAAGGACACATTTAATATAAATACAGCTGAGACATTCAGTCCAGCATAGTAGCTGTAATAAGAGCAAAAGAGGTGTAAAAGTAACTAGGTTTAGCTGTACTGTAACAGACCTATTTTATAGCTCAGTGACTTAAGTTAGCACAGCAATACTGTCTACTCTCAGTGACCCTTTTAGGATCATCCTGTACAGAGACATAATGATAATAAATTCATGTCAAATATCAGTCATGACTGAATTTTTCAGCGTTATTATTATTATTTTCTTTTCTCCTAGTGAAAGCTAGGCAGCCATGAATCTGTTCAGAAAGGATGCCATGAGCTCAAAGAAGGAGAAGGAGAAACAGATCCAATATGAGGACCCTCCAGATGGAGGCTGGGGCTGGATGGTGGTTCTGCATTGCTTCCTGGTATGTCCACATCTGTTGTCTGTGATATGGTGTTTTACAAATGGCTAAGACAGTATAAAGGCTTAATAGTACTATAATAAGTGATTATTTAGCTTTTGCGCACACTTATTCATTGCCATGTACAATGGAAGTCTTTCTGAACAGAAAAATATGTAAACATTTATCCCAGTGATGTCAAATTACTTGCCACAACACTTTTTGCTGATACTGAGTATAATTTTTAGATGTTTCCTTTTCCTCAGTGTTCATATGTGTGTGGCACCGAACTCAGCCTTAAAACAACAATATTAGGCTGAAAAAAATCAATTTAGCTATCTCACGGGGAGTCTCAGCTAGTACTGATCTGTTTGTGATTGTTTCCATATGTGTGTTCAGGTAAATGTCCTAGTGATGGGAACACTTAAGAGCTTTGGGATCTTCTTTGTGGCCTTCCAAGATGAATTTGGTGGTTCGGCAGAGAGCATCAGCTGGATCGGTTCAATCATGTCGAGTTTGCGCCTGTCTGGAGGTTTGAATCTGTCTGCATCATCTGTTTAGCTCTGATTCCATTGACTGGATGTTACAATACTAATAT
This sequence comes from Psettodes erumei, assembly GCA_016785225.1. Lineage (NCBI taxonomy): Eukaryota > Metazoa > Chordata > Actinopteri > Pleuronectiformes > Psettodidae > Psettodes > Psettodes erumei. The sequence goes on from JAFBJZ010000511.1 coordinate 12,671, forward strand.
CTTAGAGGTTTTTCCCCAGATAATTGTGTCCTCTCTCCTTCAAACATCCATTTAAAGTCGTAAGACAAGATCACAGCTGTCACTCTACTGAACCCTGCACATTTACACTTGGGTACTGAACGGCAGTAAATGAGGAACAATTTTAGATCCTGTTTCTTTGTGTTTCCTCTCCTGTGTCTTTTTAGCACCCATTGCCTCTGTGGCCTGTGCCAAGCTAGGAACCAGGGTGACCTCCATTGCTGGGGCAGTGCTGGTTAGTGGAGGCTTCCTCCTGAGTATTTTTGCCAATAGCGTGGTGTTCCTCTACATCAGCATGGGAGTGATAGTTGGTAAGTTGAAATGCGTAACCAGAATAACCCAATGAGATGCAAACTTGCTATTTCCCTGTTGATTTTGAAACCACAAGAAAAAACAGTCTCTCTCAGCATGAGGACTTCTGCTTGAGGTCATTGGTTGTGGACGACTTTCTTTCTTTGCGCACATTCCTGTGACTGACACAGTGTTTGATAACAATAACCTGTTTCACTCCTCTTAGGAATGGGTTTTGCACTACTATACCAATCCTTCTCAGTAGTCACTGCCCTGTACTTTCGAAAGAGGTTAGCAACAGCATATGCGATTGGGCGTTCGGGGATGGGTTTGACCTTTGCCCTGGCCCCATTCACTCAGCTGCTCCTGGACCAATACGCTTGGCAAGGTATGCAGGACAAATCTGTTAGTGTCATTTTAATGTCATTTTGGGTCCTGAGCTCTCTTTATCTCCTGTAGGGGCGATGCTGATTCTTGGCGGTCTCATGCTGAATCTGGTGGCCTCTGGGATGCTTCTGCGACCCATCAATGTGAAGCCTCCCATGTCAAATGCTACCTCTTCCCCCATCCAAAAGAGTCCAGCTATTTCCCTCAAGAGCTCCTCAGAGAAGGAATATACCAGGAGTTGCTTGAATGGCTCCTCTCACTTATCCAATGGCATCTCCAAATCAGACTCATTGCCATCCCCTCCTGTCCCTCACAGGGACATTGAGAATGTGGAGGGGCAATGTACTCAGGGACCCCAAGACCAGTCAGTGAACCCTGAACTGACCAGACTGGTCCTAAATGGTGTGAATGGCCATGAGCCTCACCATGATTCGGGTCAGTGTAAACACACAGCTCCAGATAGCTCAGTGGAGTCCAATGGTAGCACAAATGGGTCCACCATTGTTGGATTTCCCTCACATGCCAGCATACCCAGTGAGGTGACCATCAGAAAAGCCAAAGTTCTGGATTTCTCCCTGCTAAAGGATCCATTCTTTTGTATCTACACATGGTCCTTGGTCTTCAGCCAGCTGGCTTACTTCATCCCCTATTTCCACCTGTCTGCCCGAGCTAGAACCCTGGGCATCGATGCCATGGATGCTTCCTTTATCATCTCTGTGGCAGGTGAGACACCATTGGTAAAAAGTTCTTCCTGTGTTGATAAAGTAATAGTTTATTATTTTGGAAAATACATCTAATTGTCTTTCTTTAGAAAGAGAGAAAACTGACATTGCTATCATGTTTGTCAGTACAGCTGGTTCTCTTACCATAGACTGAAAAACCAGAAACAGCTCAAATGACTAATTCACTAATTAAAATGTTAAATCTCTTCTGTTAAATTTGCACAACAACTGGTGTAAACAAAGCTAGTGGCCTTCAGCGGGGTCATTGGTCAGCACACTACACGAAAGAATGACAGCTGAAAAATATCCGAGCACAGAAATATGATAAAACATGATCAGTATTATGTGGGTATTCATCCACAGATTAGGATTAGGCTCTTTTTTGTCATCCTAATGTTATTTATTAAATTATACTAAAGGAGACAAGGGAGGATTTTGACAATGAACACTCCAGCAACACTACTAGAGAAAAATGTTAGTTAAAGCATGAAAAGATTAAAAAATCATCCAAACAATCACAGAATACAGGAGATACAGCAGCCACTGAAGAGTTGTTATAGAATGGCTTTCTAATGGCTGGGTTCTGCTAAACCAGAGCTTGTTCATTCAATGCGGATCATCTAAGAAATCAAATAAAAGGGTATGTAGCTGTTAGAAATGGCCACACTCAATGGTGAACTGAAAAGCCAGTAGATATAGAGAAGGGTGAGAAGAGTATGGTTTAAAAATGGGGATAATGGCATACATTTTAAAACAGTCTCACGTGGAAGATGTTCACAGTGTCGCAAAGAGAAATAGTTGTAGCAACAATGAAAATGCAAGCAACAGAGAGAAGTTAAATCCTTGGCTTCTTCCTTGCCTCTGCATTGTTGACTACGGTGTGAAGTGGAAACATCTCTTGAGGGCTAAACTGCAGAACATGGGAATGGAAACCTGCAAGGCATTGTAATGAATAGAGGTGTTTAACTCATTTGGAATATGTTTTGATTACTTTGTTAATCTCCCCAGTTTAAATACCATTGCTTTTATAATGCTTAATGAAATATTGTGAAATTTTGTATGATGCCACATCTGAAGCATCTTTTTAAAAAGACCTCCACCTCTTGGCGACTCCTACAGCTAATACCAGTAACACACCTCACCTGACTGCCAACTCAACAGTCTAATTGATGTAAAACCACAAGATCATAGACCAAACTCCATTGTGGCCAAATGATTTACAGAGTACCATAATGGCAGCTGTGTTAACCATATCTGTTGATTTCTACTATTTTGTAATGGTCCTTAATTGTTTGATGTTCCTTATTAAAGTCAGAAGTGGTGGGTTTTATCAAAAAATAAACTGTTCCCATCACAAAAGCTGTTTTACAAATTTCTGTCTATTAGATTAGACACCAGTCATGCATTTGACTTTGTCTACAAAAAAAGCATTAAGTCAAAGAAAAACAATCATGCTCTTTATGAATCTGACAGACTCCTTACTGAATAGACAGTGGACTATTGCCATTTGTCTTTGAATGTGGCTTCCAGCAGGGATTTCACAGTGACTGAAGAAGGAGGTCCAGGTTACTTTAAGACTTGGTTTAAGAGGTGATGCAAAAAAAAAGTCCTCAGTCAACTTCTAGGCATTAATTATTTGTGAGCTGCTCAGACTCCGCAGTCTTATGTAATGAATGTGCTTACATAAAAGCTGAACTTTGGTCTACTGGCCAGGGCGGGTGAGTTCAGCAGTATGCCATTGATGAGGCCACTCCATATGAGCAGAAAACAGCATTCTCATTTTGACCACCAACCACATGTATGTGTAATTCTTTAAGAGTGCTTGGTCAGGCTTTGTGAATAATTGAAGCGCTCCAGATGGGGTTGTGTGTATATGAGATACATGCTTCTGTTTTGTAATCTCAACCTGAGTAATCAGTAGTCAGCAGATAGAGACAGTACCACCTTTGATGAAACATAATGATATGACTGTTAAAATGTCTGAAGCACATTATCGCAGATGTGAGAGTGTGAAACAGGCTAGCGTCAAGAATGCTGACTTGCAGCCTTTTTAAATTTTTTACATCCCATCTCTTCAATGTGAAATAACATCTGATTGCCTGCACTATGCATCGCTGCTCTGTTTGGCTTTTGAGGACTCATGTGTTGTTAGACTGCCTAAAGGGCTGTGTAGGTGATGCATGTTAAGAATTCAGAAAAAAATAATTGTCATTGTGAAGTATAGCATGTAGACTGCCAGGAAAATTACAGCTAGAGAAATTGTGTAAAATGAAAGAATAAGGTCTCAAGAAACACAGTGTCCTGCACGAGAAACACAGCTTGGATTAAAACATTTACTAAAACCCAAATATGCTCTAAAGATTCTTAAGCCAATTTCTATGGTATCTCGTCTGTGGTGCTGTATCAAAAACCTGAGGATATAGATGTCTGATGGACTTTTGTTTTACTAAGATGAACTTCATGCCAGTGATCAGTGCCAGCAAGCAGCAAGCAACATGTTTGATCTTTCACGTTCTCTGCTCATGTGCATTCTATTGAGAGAGAAAGATATACAGAGCTGGGGAGACGGGGTGCCACCCACACCACAAAGCCTCCATCCCAGTGTCCCGTTGTCCCTCTTTCCCCAACCCAGTGCTTGTCATAGAGGCCCATTGACTGGGCTGAGCGAGGGAGGCCACTATCGTCCGGGTCAGTCTGTTCGTCAGCTCTCAGCCAACAACACCGGAGCTAGACAGAGTCGCTAAGCAACAGCTAACTGAGTAAAGTTGCTGGCGTGGTGACAAGAGGGGCTCCCAATTTTTCTCAAGTCCATTTGTAAAGTGGCTGATTCTTTGCAGAGGAGCACTGAGGCGACAATATGTACAAAAGCAGAGGCTATACAAGCCACAATCAAGCTCAGAGAAACTTGGAAAATCAATTTTATGTTAATTTTATGACCCTTTGCTTTAATCTAGTGACCAAATGTCCTTTTGTGAAGCAGAGGGAATGGTATCTCCATGCCTTGCAACCTTCCAAAGTAGTCTGGTGTAATGTCTACAAGCATTCACATACATCTTCTATACCTTTAAGCACTACAGAGAGAATTGGACACAGCTAACCATGTCCCTGTCGCACTGAGCTTATCGTGCTACTTGGAGAGGCCAAATTTAAACTGCATTGTGCTTTGCATCGAGAGTTTGAACAGGAACAGCTGCAGACCTGGACCAACCTGCTGAGGCTAAAACACACAAACAAACTCACAACTTGTCTGAATGCAAGCAGAGGACACCCCAGGACATTGTCTTGGGTCGCAAGAGGAGGACACATAAACACAGCACAGCTGCCTCCTGTCATCTTTCTAACCTCAGAGGAGAGAGACACTTGAGAGTCTGTTATGTAAGGAAAGCAGAGGTGTACACTGATAAGGCATTCCATTGTGTAGTCACTTGGGTTTCATTCAAAGCCTTAAAGAATGAAGATGTAGCTGATCATCAAATGATCACTGAGTAAAATCTACTTCTTGATCTCTGTAGATGCACCTTTATTGACATATATTGTAAATATGCATACTTGGTAACAGTAGTGTATGCAAACTCATATTCAACATGGGTGGCTGCAGCCTTTGCAGTTGTGTTGCAGAGGCTGAGCAAAGGATGGGTAACAATGATCTGCACAGGACCAGTTTGTTTCATTGATCAGTGGCTAAGCACCGCCTGCTTGTAGCTATTCCTGTGACGGTCAATACACCACTGCAGTTTTCCGCACCGCCTATCGCATTCCAGTTGACCTCAGCAAAGAACTACACATATCTGCCCTGTCATCATACTTGGGTGGAACAAACAAACAGATGGAATGGAGTACATCATGAGTAGCTTAGCTGGGTTTCGCCAGTGTTTTACACCTCTTTGCTGCCTATTATTTCTGATACAATTACAATTTTACTGTATTATCAAAGGCATTTTTTACCAAAAGGTGAACTAAGCAGCTCTTTCCACATTACTACCTGAATATTTTATTGTACTGTATGTGCCTCTCTTCTCTTATTCCTTCCTTTTAAAAGTCTATTGGAACCATGGCTGTATTTCAGCAGGATAAGCCACTCACTATCAGCACTGCTTCTTCAGGGAGTTTGTGTAGGATTTTTGTGGTCATTTCAAGTCCTCATACTTGCCTTTTCTTATTTTCAGTCTCGGCTTGCATCCTAGTTTCCTTCACATTTTACAATGAGCAAAATAATTTGTAATGTGACATTTTGTTTAATTATTTTAACATATTTTCAGTAGTTTTACAAATTAAACACCACTCTCACGCTTCCTTCTCTGCTTGTTTCTCACACGCTCATCCATCTACCTCCCATGTTTGACTCTGTTGCAGGTATCACAGAGACCATCGCCCAGCTGGCCTCAGGCTGGGTGACAGACAGGAACCTCTTTCATAAATACCACTACCACAAAGCCTACCTGATCCTCTGTGGCCTGGTCAATCTGCTTTCCCCACTGGCAACGTCCTACATTCTGCTGATGGTCTACGCTGTCTTCTTTGCCATCTTCTGTGGTGGCTACATGGCTCTGCTCCTGCCTGTTCTAGTAAGGATACTATTTTAGCTTTTAAATCAACCTCTGTTACAAGTTCACCAGGGCTGTTATTTTCAGTATTTCTTTACTGCAGCCCTCATAGTTTTTCATAATTTTACAGAAAAGATTTGATCTGTAAATTTAAAATCATAGGAGGTTTCCTGAAATTAACTGAGAAGACTCATTTAGTATTAATTGGAGCATATACATGGAGACTGTGCTCCACTGGCATGTTCAAGTTGAAACTACATTTCTAAAATAGTCTGCAAGCTTTATTCAGTGCATGCCATGTAAAATGAACTTGCAACAAGCAAATAGTTCAACATAATGAAGAATAAAGGTCATACTGATGCATAAACAAGACAAGAATGCAGCTACGCTAGTGGCTCTTTGAGGCTGTATTTACAGGTACAGCATTCAAACAGACTGACTTTCAGCAGACATAATGTTTAGCTTACCACACTTATCAACTTGCTGTAGTTTAGCATGTAAGCATTTGCTAATAAGCACTGAAGACATATACAGCTAAAGCAGATGGGAATGTCATGGTCATAAACAAAAGCATTAGACTGACTTTTCATCTAGCACCATCACCAGGTCGGAATGCAATTCAGAGATGGTCATGTTGGTAGATGACAAGTCAGAGGATCAACAAGGTGATTACAGACCATTCTCTACCAAATTTCTTGGAGCTTCATCCAATAGTTGCCGAGACATTTCAGGGTCATATTTCTGTCAGGACCCCAGTACACTAATGAGCCACAACATTAAAACAGGTTTAATACTGGTTTTAATGTTGTGGCTGATGTTGTGTTCCTGTGATCCAGTGATCCTACATGGTCAAGTCATGAAACCTACAAAAACAACTGAAACTACAAAAAAAAATTTTTAAATCTTATTACTGATGGTTCCGTTCATTCTGAGAGATACTTCCAGAAATCAACAACAACTGTTAATAAACTCGACACAATTAATAAACATAAATAACTTGTCTTTTCCACTACTACGATTGAGTCTTTTCAGGGAACCTGAAATATTAGGAAATTACATAGCCATAAAATAAATTGTTAATTTTCACTGATAAATTTGAAATATTTCTTTGCACTTTGCACCTTTGCACTAACCATATCATTGCAGTCCAGAAAGAAATATAGTCATGGTTTCTTGATAGCATTATGTTATAGGTTGAGAGTATAGGGTAGGAGTAAGTCTGATCAAATTTAAGGTGATCTACGTTACACTCACTATATTATCAGTCTTTAGTATACTCACCATGCAAGACCCTACAGTAAAAAAAAAAAAAAGTCATCTGCTCAATTCACACTAATTATATTTGTGTGAGGGGACTTTTGCACCATGTAAAAGGTGAAGTGGCTTCATTACATCATTGTGTTACATACTCAAAGGGAAACATATCCTTGAAACAGTTCATTGGAAATATTTCTCAACTGTCGTTATGGGTGGAACGTGGTGGGTGGAACAACATATTTAGTCAACGAATATCCAGTATCTTGAGGTCACCTTGCACCTGAAAACAAAAACACAAGGAAGTGTGTGGTGTGATTTCACCTGGCAATAATACAGTCTCAATGACCAAGACATGCCTCTGGGCCTAAATGATGACAGGTTTGACTGAGGACAATCTTGACAAGGGATCGCACAGCCACATGACAGTGTGTTGATGTTTTGCACAACTTTAATAACATTAGTAGCTATTACTGCATTATTCCAGGAGTACTCAGTAGTCATTACTACATTATTACAGGAGTATTCAGTAGTAATTTCTACATTATACCATGAGTACTCAGTGCATGCACAGTTCTGATTCTATCATGATGACAAAATCTGACTATGGTCAGACAGATTGGCTGAAGGCTTAAAAATGATTTTTTGGTACTTCTAAATTCCAGGACCACATTTTGCCAGGCTCTCTCTCTCTCTCACACACACACACACACACACACACGTACACACACAATACCAACCATGCTCTGATGGCTGGTAAAAATGAACAGAGAAGCTTGTCTTCTCCAATCAGTTAATCTGATTTAAAACTTGTCTCTGCCCGCCTATTGTGCTTTTACTATAGGATTTTTCATGCAGGACATTCATATGTAATGGAGTTTTTTTACGTTGCTGTATTGGTACTTTTACTTAAGTAGAGGATTTAAATACTTCTTCCACCACCACCACCTGCTGATGTACAGTAAACCATTGGTTTTACCTGAAAAGCGTTTAACCCCTTAACGACTATTGTCGCGATTTAGCATCCAACCACTTCTGCTCCAAAACAGCCAAAATAGCATCTGTATTAGTATTGCTTTGTTACATTAATAAAAGAATCTTCATACCTGAGATGGGAACAGGTATTTTTTTACCTTTATTGCCTGTTGTCGCTAATTTGCAGCATAGATAATAGATAATTATAGATTTATATCTATTTTATATCTATTTTATGTGCTATACTCAAATTAACACTGTCAACTTAATTTAGCATCTACTCGAAAGCAAAAACACACACCAATTTTTTTTTTTGATGATTGGAAATAAATTCAGGCGTTAAGGGGTTAAAAGAAGAGGAAGAGGCAATTGTTTACATGTTTTAAAATATGCTGTTATCTCACCTATCGATCTGTGATGATGTCTCACACACACATGCAACAAAAATCACTCAAATGTTGACAAGAACATCATCACCAATAAATCAAACGAGGTAACCACAGGCCTCTGCCCTGCTGCCACTCCCAGACTTGAGTCATGGCTCAGTCAACAGCAACTGAATCTGAGTTACTTCTGTTTTCTGACACACCTAAAGGTTTGTTACATCAGTAATGTTATACATGTCCAGGTTTGTTAAGACACAAAGTTGCTTATAAATGAGTTTTGTTTGTCCTCCTCTGCTAGGCAGCTGCTGGTTTTCATTCATTTAACAGGCAATATGAGATTCACAACATATTGTTTTTTGAAAGGTAATCCAACCAGGTTTTTCCAGCATACCTAAATGACTTAATGTTTTCAGCTTCCTCTTAGCTATTGTAGCAATGTGAAGTATGGGATGTGGTCATTTGCACTGACAAGTCCCAGCATGTGAAGAGCTTTAGGTTGAATGTGCTATTCTGCTCTTTAGGTAGATCTTGTGGGGTCAGAGAAACTCAACAACTCCATGGGCTTCTCCATGTTCTTTGTTGGCCTGGGTTGCCTCACAGGGCCTCCTTTGGCAGGTGAGTGAATCACGTCATGGAAAAACCTTTAGGAGTATCACATGTGCTAACCCACTTTTCCACATGCACACAATAACAAAGCATGTACAGTGCATATGCACTCCATGTGCATGGGACTGTAGTCATGATGTTACCTTTCTACAGTGATTTCTTACACAAAAGGCAAGGTGGAGTTTGTATATGTGTTCCTGTGTGTTTGTGTGTGTATGAGCTTCAAATGGGGAGTAAGTGAGTGGAGGAATCTGAGAGAGGGTTGATAAGCCTCCCTTATGAACATATATTTTTTGGGGAGGTATTGCAGGACATATTTTCCTGGGGCCCTGAATTCTCTGCAATGCCTCTAAGTTTGCTTCTGCCTGTCTGTGACCATAAAGCTACTATGGAGTGTGAAAACTGAAACAGGCAGGAGAAAAACAACCTATAGTTAGTGCAGCCCTCAGAGCAGACTGGGATTTTGGGGTTGTTTTGACGGAAATTCATACAGGGGTTACTGGGTCAAATTTCACCCTGCCTACAAGCAAGTCATGTGTTCATGGCAGGGTTTGAGTCACTTTGTTTAAGTGATGGCAGATTGCCTTTGTTAGTCTTTGAGAGCTGTTTCTAATATGGGATCAGTTTTTTGTTACAATGTTTTTTGTCAGGTCAGGCTGTTGCATATTGCTTCTAATGAACTATGCCTTTTCTAGGTCATCTAAAAAGAAATTACCTGAAAAATCAATCATCTGCTCCACACATGAAGTGGTGTGTGCATGTGTGTGTATATTTAAACCAGTTTTTTTATGGAGTGCTGAAACTTGCACAGAATTCAGACAACATGTCTCATCCTCACCCCCATTTCTGTGAATATGTGAGGTGTTTCCAGGAAAAATAACTCTTCTTGCCCTTACTGCTAACATTTGGCCCCACTTAAAAGTGAGGGGGGGGGGGTTCCCTGAACCTATTGACATGGTCCCTGCCTACTGTGTTGGGCAATCCCCTCAGAGGAGCTTATGGGTATCAGGGTTGAAACGTGACTAATGACCCCCTTTAGGGTGGTACGGAAATAGCATGTGGCTCTGTTTACCATCCCTGTGGTCCAAGTAAGAAACCGATGTCAAGCAAACGATGGTCCCTCCTTCAGGCCACAGGTTGTGATAACAACCCTGTTGTCCACATCCTCCCCTCAGGATAGCCATCTGTCTGTTAACTGTCTCAGCAGCAGCTACAGTGTGGTCATACCTGTTCTTTATTTGTCTCGCACCTGAAATGTCAATGGGACTTATGTAAAGAAAACTGTATGAAGGTTCAGTATACTACCACCTGTAGTCTGACCCTAACCTAACCCTAACATTACACATGCTGATCGAGTTAAATTACCACCATTAACAGTATAATATTTTAAAAAACATTTGCGTAATAATACAGTTATGGAACTTTGTAGTGCATTGAATAATAGTCACATGCTTTCACTTTTATCAGCCATCAAATCTGCAGTTACAAATCTTCATAAATAACAAATAGACTTTCTTTCATAAATCCCTTAGGTCTGAGTTGTAAACATTAGAGGGTTTTTTAATCAACAGATTTTGGGTTTTGGATTCTCTGTAGTTCATTTCCATGAGGCCGATGGTCAGACTGTCCATTAGTGTTTTTTCCTTGATTAAGTAAAGAGCAAAAAAACAGACAAAGTCAGTGTTTTGCTGTACCGCATCAAACGGTAATTATCAAATTATTCAATTGAATATTACCATAGAGCAGTTCAAGTTTGTAAAAAGGTATTGTTTCAGCATTTACACACACACACACACACACACACACATATAGAGCATAAAAAAGTAAAATAGGGTCTGGGGTCCTCCAGTAGCTCATCTGGTACAGTGTATACCATTAGGTCATTCCTGCAGCGGCCCAGGTGCAAATCTGGCACAGGGCCTTTCATGCAATTCATCCCCTAACATTCCTGTCAAGTTATTTTATCCCAACATGCTTTTGTGATTTTTATGGTCCACAGACATACACTAGACATTGTGTGAAAGCCCACATCAGTATTTTCAGTTGATTTCCTCAGTTTGTCTCTCAATGGTATACAAATGATATACACACAGACTCCTGAAGTGTTCCTACGTTGTTGGTGTTTCCAGGGTTCCTGTATGACTACACTCAGACTTACGACTGCTCTTTCTACCTGGCTGGGCTCTGCTATCTGCTGTCCTCCCTCTCCCTGTTCATGGAGCCTCTGGCTCAGCGCTGGAAGGCCAGGAAGAAACAGGCTCAGGCCAAGAGAGCAGAGAGCAGCTGTAAGATCAACGGCTGTTTCACCCCTGACCGCCTGCAGAATGGCGCTGTGTAGGAATGAAACCCAGGAGGCCTCTATCTTGAACCAGCATGTTCACGACTTGCCATGGGCCTGCATTCATTGGACCATGGACTCCAGTTTAAAGTCAGGGCCTAAGTGACTCCATATTTCTGCAGGAGCGCATCATAGTCTAGGGAGAAGAAGAATATGACCAGAGTAACATGATGTCGAAGAACGTACAGTAGTTGGGACATTGGTGTATAGATGATTATGTTGAACTTTTAAAAAGCCAAACTTTTAGCGTCCTGAAAAATATTTTATCCCCTGACCTTGCTCTTCTCTGAGGCACATGCATCAAAACAGAAGACAATCCCCTTCGTGCCACATCCAGTACATTTTAATATTATAACTTATTGAAATGTCATCTAATTCTGTTTGCCAGTACAACAACAAAAGAAAAGACACACTCAGCTTTGCAGTAACATTTAGCTAAATTAAGCAAAGCTATGCAATCCCATCCCAATTCCACTCATCTGTGACAATATTAATACAAGGACACCTTGGAAGCCTTTACCTGTACCTGTGAACCTGGACTCACTAATGTGCACTTTGGGCCAAATTGTGATTATGCTGCATGACATTGCCTCTGGCCTTTAACTGCCACATAGTTAAATTATTGAGCTACCACATAATAGCAGCCTGCCTCTATGACACAATGTGTAATCTGCTCTACAGAGCCAAAAAGCAGTCATTGGTTCGTTAGTTTGAACCAATTGTGACAGAGAAAATTTCATCCCTTGATCCGAACAGATTATTGTAGACACAAGCGTTGATTGTATGGCATGTGCTAGCATTTAGAGGTCAAACAGGTGTGCTCATTATTATTAGAGATGCACACTAATATTCTTGCATTCATTCATTCATTTCAGTCTTTATTATAGACCTCCAAAACAAGTACCACACCATACTTTCACATAGACACGCCATCCACACTTAAAATGTCCTGTTCTGATTATTGGATAACTTTCCTCCAATGTTTTTTTGTCATAGGAATGTTTCAGTAAAATGTTCAAAATTTGAACATTCCTGTCACCTTTAAACATTTTATGTTCCTCATCAACCCCGTCATACTCATTCATACTTTAACCTTAACACCACCCTTTGTACTTTATCACATCCTCTTCATACCCCCTACAATTTTTCTGTAAGTTGAACTTTTAAGCTTTCTTCAGAGATTTGACTTTTATTTTATTTTTTTAATTTTTTTTAGAGATTAATGGCTGGTGTCACTGACCTGCATTCAGAGGAAGTTGGAACATAAACTGGCAGTTCAGTTTTGTTCACTGCTTTCACATAACATAACCCTTTCACCCTTTTAAACCCATGACATACCTGACTTCCAACTCTTACCCATGAACTAAGAGTTCAGCTGCTTTTGGCTTCGGTGCGTCAATAAAAATTCACTTCACATCTGCTTACGGTGTGCACACTGAAACTTTCTTCAACTCTAGTTGAAATTTCAGCTGCTTAAATTTCGTCAGGCAAGTTAACTGCTTTCATCTCAAACTCATCAACTGACGTTGAAACTACTTCAAGCATTTCTCAGTAAACTAACACTCCAGCTGATTTTGATGCTTCATCCACTCAACTATTTTAACTGAGGTTCATCTGCTGTCACTAACCAAGTAGCAAACGACGCCTCAACTTCGAATTTGGCACAGTGTCTCAGACAAAATTTTGACTGATTTAAATGACATGCCAGCTTTCATTTGTAATACCACAGATGATGATTCAGCTGCTTCCATCTCTGTTATCTGACATTGCAATTGCTTTCATGGCTGGTAAAGTAAGTCAAATTCATTAATATAGCACCAAATCATAACACAGGTTATCTCAGGGGACCTTTCACATAGGGTGGGTCTTGGCTGGGCTCTTAATAATAAATATCAACTTAAACTACAGCTGCTTTCATTTCTTACTCTTCAGCTGCTTTCAGCTTTCACTTTTCATCCGTCAGTCTAACTATTTTCAGCACTTACATACTTTACACACTGATATCTCAGCTGCCAACACTGAATACACTTGAAATGAAATTTCATCTCAAACACTTTAACTGACACCGCTTAACTCCTTAAATCACTTTTTAACATATGAAGTGTTCATATTAAATTAAAAGCTCAGCCGTGACCTTTTTAAGTACTGCAGCTAGAAACTACCTTTCTGCTTCTGCGTGTCAATCGTGATATGACAAATTAGAGTAGTTTAGTGACATAAGCCTCCTACAAAAACAGTTCTGCTGATAGCTTGTCGCTTGTGAGCTGTTTAGCAAATGCACCAAGAAAGACTTTCCTTTGACAGCTCGCTTGCACGCGTAATCATTTCAGCTGAAGCGAAGGTACAGGCTCCTGAGTGAAGGATCCTATTTGGTTGAGGTTTGAGTGTTTTGAGGTTTCCTGGATATTTTTGTTCACAACTGAACAGCAGGGTTTTTCTGTGTGATTGTGTGTGATCAAATGTCATTTTATCAACACTGTATGTCTGTAAATTCTCTGACCAACCATTGTTACAAAGATGTTTTGCTGATGTTGCCCCAACAAATGCATGCCGCAAACTGACTGTTACCCAGCCTTAACAGTGCCTGCAGGCAGCCAATTAATGGCAATGCAACTTATACTTTATTGTGTTTATACATGGGAGTCTATTGGTTGTGGAATCTTTTTTATATATGGTAGAGGGTTTTGTGTTTTTTGAGGATTCCTTGTTTTTCACCACTGTTTGCCTTACAAGGTACTGTATTGTATCTTTACTGTCTTCCTGTGATGTCAGCCAAAGACACATTAGAAACCTTCCTACAACTTGAAGCTTATTATTAGTAAAAAGATTTTTGTGGCCATCTGTTCTCAAGCCAAGCCTCGACGGAGGACATGTGTTTTGTCACGCTGCCCTCTTGTGGCAGAGTGACACATCTACTCAAAGAATGCCGTCTCAATTAGCACCAAATTATTCCCCCTCAACTCACTTTCACAATACTGAGCCAGGCTCTTTGTATTGTTTCAGTAACGACAGTCATGCACAAAAGCTCTTTTGACTCACGAGTTGCATTCATCACCAGTATGATTTTGTGATTTAGGGCCACTGTATATTGTGTATCATACTAAATCTTTTATGAAGTATTTGATGCTTTAAAAGTAGATTGAGTTTGGGGTTATTTTACTTGTTAGTCATGTAGATCTTTAAGAAACTGCTTGTTTGAGCTATATCTTGAAATACTTTGTATGTCTCTTTGTTAATGTCTCGAACACCACTGTTAAGGAACTGAGTTCTCTTTGATGGCGTTTGATCTTACTGTATGTTGCTGTCGCTGCAAATGCATTCATTGGCAAAGCACTGTGTTGCCACTGCTCTCACTCCTGGATTTGTTAACTGATCGAGTATAGAAAATAGGCTTAATCAATCATAGATATCCTGTTCCAAGTCCTTAGAGTTCCTTTCTTCTTCTTAGAGCCTTGTAATGGTGCGCACTCAGCTATAATAAACTGACGTGTGACTCAATCTGTTCTTGTGTGATTCAGACAACTCAAAGTAATAAATGCACTTATACCAGACCAGCTTATCTCTCTGTGCCAAGACACTCACAAGTTAATATAGATTTACCACATTTTATTGACACATCATTTAAACATTCCAGTGTGAAAGGACCAAATTATTTCTGTTCATCAGCTTAAAAGCAGGCCCAACAAAGTCTTGTTACAAGGCTTTCTCGAAAAGTATCCACTTTGTCATTCAGTATTGTTACTTACAGGAGATGAGACCTGATGGTGTGTTTATCCATGGCCTGGGAACAAAGTCATGTGGTATTTTTTAGGAAGAATTGTAGGTATAAACTGGTGACAAACTGCAATCAGTGTATTCTCTTATAAAGAAAATTGCCCTTTATCCTGATCAGTGTGTAAAGACTAAACTGAAACTGACTTAACCTGATCTGTAAATTGATTAATATCAAATTCTTAAAGTCTATTTTTACTCATTGAGTGTTAGTCAGATTTTTGAATAAAACACAGAACACTTTACTGAGCGTCCTACTGCCACTCCAGTAGTGTTTGATATGCATGGAGATGTGACGAGTTAAAATCAATATTTTACTTCTTTGCGTTTGTCAGTCAAATCACATCAACTGCAGCAGCATGACAAAAGCATACTTAGCTGCTCATACAGTCTGAATACACAGGGGGCAGAGTAAAACTTATACTGGTACTAGTGAGGTGCCGGCTGCCAGATCCAAAAGTCAAGTATTAGTCACAGATTGATTTTGACCCACAGGGTGTATAATGGATGCTAACTGGGAGTATGTGATGTATCTCATCAATATTCTTCATTTCTGTCAAGTTATTTCTTAAGAATCTTTAAGATTCTGTGCAGCTTCTCAACTTGAAAGAGACGGATCCATCTACCTCGAGTTTTTAACCAAATTATACCATATAACCATACAGTGTTTCCTTTTTTCCTCTTTTATTTGCAGGTGCAGAAGTTTGGTTTGACAGTTGTAAGGCATTAGTTGTATTTCATTAGGTGAAAAACCTTTAACAAAGAAACACAGAAAAATAAAAAATATATATTTTAAATACTGTACATACTACATACTATTGCTAAATATGTATTTTTAAAAACAAAATAAATGCAAACAGCAAAATATACAGCTTTGCAAATACTGTGAAACAGCAAAAGTGTCCTGTGTCCCTTACATTAATCATTAAGTGCAAAAAGTTACCCATTGTCATATTCTTTAAGCTCCACAATAAGTAATTCATTTGTAAACCGTCTAATATTTACTGCATTTGAATTTTAACTGCATCTTAACATAAATGTAACATTTCTTACAATCATTCATTATTCAAATTAGGCAATGTTTTTAATCACTCAATGTTTGAAATCAAGTGTCACGTTCATACATGCTCTCGTGACCCACAGTTTTCAGAAGTACGTCACCAAGTGCACGCTGGCATTTGAAGAGTTAAGTCTTGAAGCCGCGGATTACCGGACAGCCGACTCCGCGGCTAACGCTAACGCTAGCACGAACGGTACAGCGGGCAGACGGTCTTTCGGGGTGTGCCGTCTTACCGGCTGCCTCTCCGTTGCTCGCAGATGCGCCGTCCCGGCGCGGGCAACGCCACGTGACACGGATAGGCGAGCAGACGGTCTCTCCCACCTGCGCCGCTACTTTACGGTCCGTGCGGCACAGCGGCGCCGCGGATGTCCGCCCCCCCTCCTTTCCCTCCGCTTTGTCCATGTGCACAGTTCATATTTCTTCCGGCTGTAGTTTTTGGTTTCCCTTCTCTCTTCGGTTCCGTTTCGACTTACTGGTTTCATTAACAGGCGCACACTCAGCTACATTAAGCTGACGTGTGATTCAGACTGGTAATAAATGCACTGATAGCTGACCATCCTATAACACTCATGGGTTACAATGGATTTACCACATTTTATACATGATTTAAAGGTTCTACTGTGAATGGACCAAATTATCTGCGTTCATTATTGCAAACATTTTCATCGCAGGTTTAAAAGACCCAGCAAACCAACAATTATTTCTCTAAAACTATCCGCTTTTTCATTTAATATAGTTAATCAAAATCAAACATAAAGGTTACTTACGGGAGATGAGACCTCAGTGTGTGCTTATCCACGGCCTGGGAGCAAAGTCACGCATCATATGTTTTCCAGCGGATTTCTGTGCAGGAGACATGACAGAAGTTTTACAGTGTTAAATTTTCACTTCCAACAGTTTGAACGTTTTAAACGGTAACAATGTCCAGCCGACTACTTTAAACTTAAAATTGCCCTTCATCCTGATCAGTGTGTAAAGACTTAAACCAGAACCCAACCTGTAAGTTGATTAATATCACATTCTTGAGGTTTATTTTTACTCATCTTGAGTGTGAGCAATATTTTACTTCTTTGCGTTTGTCAGTCAAATCACATCAACTGCAGCAGCATGACAAAAGCGTACGTAGCTGCTCATACAGTCTGAATACACAGGGGGCAGAGTAAAACTTATACTGGTACTAGTGAGGTGCCGGCTGCCAGATCCAAAAGTCAAGTATTAGCAACAGATTGGTTTTGACCCACAGGGTGTATATTAGATGCTAACTGGGGGTATATGACATCTTTATATGTATTTGTATTCATTAACATGATCATCACTTGCAGCAAGCATACAGGTTTACTTACAGGAGACCTGATGGCGTGTTTATCCACGGCCTGGAAACAAATCAAATGTTTGCAAATGTTTTCCAGCGGCGCTCTGTGCAGGAGACATGACAGAAGTTTACAGTGTTAAATTTTCACGTCCGACAGCGCGAATGTTTTAAATGCGAGAGCTGGAAAATGCTCGTTATTGCTGTGACGACATCCAGCTTACTGCGGCCCTGGAGTACGCCGCCTTTAAAAAGCACATTAATATTCTCCACTTAATTAACAGGCAGTTAATCATCCATGGTCCGCTGTCTCCTAAAGCAATAGACCGTCTTGTACCAGAGAATATTTGCATATTATTTGCATCTGTCATTATAATCCCTTTAAATCGCAGCCCTCTGCCTGGTAGGAGATGATAGCGCTCGAGGCCTTCGCGAGAAATAATCGAAGTGAGGCGTCTTCCAGCATTATCAGTGACATCACCCATTACCACGAGTGGCCTGAGAAAGGTGCCGTGCAAGTAATCCTGAATCTTAAAAGGTCTTTTGCTTGAGGCTGTTTCTTGTTCTCTCGTCAAACCTTTCCTCCTCCATAACCAAATCCACCCATAAAGTTAACCTTGCCTCTACTTTTACCCCCCTCATAAAAACCTCATCAGAGTGAGTGCTGGTGGTTACATTCAACGCCTCTGATGATGCCGCGACGACAACCCAAACGTGCAGTATTTCCTGATACGCGCCACAGCTGCGGCCCGCCAGATTCTGTGAAGCACTTCCACAGTTTACACAGCGGCCGTGTGTCAACAAACGCCTCGGTTCAGCCGAAGCTCCGCGCGGGCGTATTATCGACGAGCGTCAAACGTGTGGAGCTCACTGTTACGGTACATCCGTCGTACTTTCTGCCGGCGGAGGTCAAAACAGCCGCGTTCCTCTCGGTCCGGGATTTGCGCCAACTGCCACCGGTGGTAACGACCTTGGCGACGGCGCGAAACTTGAGCGCGCCACTTTGCATTTGTTGGGTGTGAAACGTGTGGTGTTGACACTTTGTACTTACCGCTGCCGCCCAAGCCGCCCCGGCACGGACCTGGTGAGCGGCGCTCGTTCTCATACTCACCCTCGCGTCGTTCTGCGCGGCGGCCCGCGCGGTGGTACCGGCCCGGTTCCTCGGGCGTCTGGCGCGCGGCGACTGTGATGTGTCAGGCGGGCGCCTGCGAGACGGGAGAGCAGCTGCTCCGTGGTCCTCAAGATGGCAATGTTTCTCAACTGAAGCGAGGTGTCCTTCTCAGCACAGGGCCCTGCGTCTGTTTTTCACGCTAACATGACTGAAATGGATGGCAGGAGAAAACGGGCGACTCTCTGTCTTGCGTAAAGTGGCCTTAAAATAATAAAAGGGAATAGGCAAAATTTAAAAAAAAAAAAGGTTCTCCGAGAAGAATTTGGGGGACGGGCTGGGTCCACAATGTGGATTCCTTCCAGGAGGTGTCAAAAAACAACAAAAAAAAAAAAGGGTGAACGACCGGGCCTGCGCTTGTCTCACTTCCACGCTGCGGCAGACCTCGGACGGCAACGGAAAACGGCTGACGGCGCAGCAAGCGCGCTTCCTCGCTCGACTCCTCGGAGAGCGTTCAATCAGAGGAGAACACAAAGATGGGGGCAAACAATATTCCTAGCTGACGTTGGGCCAATCCTCTTGCCTTAGCCAAACATTAAGTCAAATCGAATCGCAGCTGGGCAAGATATAGTGTATAGACAAATCGGCCCAGCGGGGGTTCAGCTTGGCCTCTGCAGTGAGACAGCCGCGGACGCTATGGAAATTTTCAGAGCGCTGTCGTCCACGATCTCCTGAGTGGAGCGTGACGGCCGGTGATGGAATTCCCTCAGCTCCTGCTCAGAACCAGGAGCCGTGCGCGTGAAACCTTCGGAGGAACGAGCAGGGAAAACGACAGGGTACGCAGGCGGCGTGCTGCCGTTTCCTCCGGCCCCCTCGCCTCCCCCCGGACCACGCCGCCGTCTGCGTCCGCCCCACCGTTTCGCACCGCAAACTGGCTGTAAAGCAAGGGCTGCCGAGGCTCCTCCATCCCGATCAGGTGCTCGCGTGCCAACGGGGAAGCAGTCGAGGGAATACCAGGGGCATTCACGGGGGGAGTAATTTACGATGGGCAACGTAGGAGCTCAGAGCAGGCCTGCGAGCGAGCAGCGGAAACAGAGAGGGGGGAGGTGTCTCTTCGCTGGTGCTAAACAAATTGTCTCCTGTCTCGTGGGCGGAAACAAAAAAAAATTTCAAGTGACAACTCCTTTCGGAACACAATAAGGCATGGCAGCGTGTTTCTTCAATTGACTTCCATCGAAGAAACAGGTTTCCCTTCAAATGAACAATTTATTGATAATCGGTCACATCAAGTGCCCAAACGCACTTTCAGGTATGTCAACAGCTTCGCACGGGCTCAATGGATTTTCCTTTCCCATGACATCAAAGTGTACATTGCTCAATTTTTCCACTTAAAACAGAAGTCATCACAGGCGCAGATGGGCTACACAACTTAAAAAGCTGCCTCGTCGGCGAGGTCTCGCGAACACTGGGGCGCCCTCTCTCTCTCTCCGCAGAGGTTCGCGGCTCTGCGCTCGGGGCGGGCGTCTCCTCGGGGAGTCCGGCGTCGCAGCAGGGCGCGACGCTGACACACATGACGGCCTCCCACGCACGTGAACGTCTTCAATGCACATTGAACCGAACTCGGCAAATCAGGACGCCGGGGTGGGGCACCACTGCGTGACAAACATACCATGGCAAACGTAAATACGGCGAGTAAGACCTTTGGAACGTGTCGGCAGTCAAGGGTAAAATAGTCCGAAAATTTTTTCGACATGGAGCGTTCAAATTCCCACATTAAACTGTTAGGGTTCTGCTAAAAAAATTAAAATTACACAGACCTACTTACTGAACAAACAGCAGGGTTTCTGTTACGTGGTACCAACACTTTTTTTTAATTATGCTGAATATTATTATTATTATTATTATTCTTGGAGGACCTACTGGCTTTGGAGCAATATAAATGAAACAGACCGTCCAAATATCAACACAAACGTCACTAAGCGTTTTATCCACTTCTACTGTATGTGTGCGTGTTGTTGTTGGGTTTTCCACCCCCCCCCCCCAATTTATCACAACCATTCCAAAGGGTGGGATGCACAAAATAAAATATGATGTTAAAAAAATAAAATTAAAAATAAAAAAAATACGAGAGACGTGTTAGTATTGGCTTCACTAGCCTACGTTGCATCATGTTATGGGCCGTTCCCTGGGCAACGGTCTCAAACCCATTAGCACTCAGCGCTCCACGCAGTTTGGTTTCACTGATGGGCTGGACGCACGCGCCGGGTTTGCAGCCTGTCCCGCAGCTCAGTGTCCCAACACGGAGGAACTCAACACTCAAATCCAAACCATGAACCTGAACCTAGTTTTTTTTTTCCCCAAAAGCAGTCGACAACATAGGTCGATGAAACGTAACGTCTCCACAATTTTGTTGTTTTTTTTAAATTTGGTGACCAAATTTGAGACTCACGGGGCAGACCTGTGTGAGTTTTGATGCAGGCCCCTTCCAATTAGAATGCACGGGCCCCCCACCCCCCCAAGCTAAAGCTAACAACGGGGTTCGTTTCCCAGAGGGGTTGGCTTCGCGACTGCGACTTCGGCCTTCTCGCTGCCGAGGTCGGAGAAGCGGCGTCTTCCGATCCCCCCCCCCTCGTATAAGTAGCGGCGTGCGGAGGTAGACACAACAACGCCAGCACAGACCGAGAACGAGACACGGCCTTCGCCGAGCTCTTGGTTTTAAGTTTTTGACACCGCGTCAGGGGAGACGTGTATTCAGTGCAGTAATATTTCATGAGGCCATCGTTTAGGGGTGGGGGGTGCGTTTTTTTTTTTTGCGACGTTATTGTGTCAACTCCTTCTAAGCTTCCTGTCCTTTCCCTCGTGGCGAATCTCCACAGTAAAGGTTCTCAACCTGCGATATGAACCAAAAGGCGTCCCCTTATAACTTAGCTCTCCTTAAATTAAACTGAAATTTATTCCTCGAACTCATGACAGTATTCTGACGGAATTAGCGCAGGTTTAGTGACCCCGCGAACAGTTCGTACACCCTTTTTAAAAAAAAATGCTTGCAGAACCACACACCCTTTTTCGGTTTGAAGACGGGCACCGTTTGTCCTTTCAGTGGATTACATGGCAACATACAAACACTAAAGAACCATACTAGTGCACCCCATAATGCAGAACACACACAGCATGCAATAGTTACTGAAATACAGCAGATTTTTTTTTTTTTACATGACTTGGACTTAGTGTGTTCTGATTTTTTTTTTCCTTTTTTTTCTCTTAAGATGCTCCACGAACCACAATCATGACCAGATAGTCCTCTTCGCTTTTAGCCAAAGCTTTGGCAGAGGAATCCAGGAACTGCTGGGAGAAATCACAGGGAGGGAAAGCGTGAAGAACCCCCGTGTTGTCTTTATCCCTGCTCCCTCTCACGGGCAGGCTGATGACTCCCGCGGCTTGTTTTTGGTTGAGGTAGGACACCAGGTTCCGTAGCGGCCGCTGGGTCGAGGCGGCCGGGTCGGACGACGACGCGTCCTCCGTGGCCCCGGGGACCGCCAGCAGGATGGCGTAGCCGTCGGGCCCCGCCACCTTGATGCGCCGGGACACCTCGTCGAGCTTGGGCTGGTCCAGGCGGAGGCGCTGGGTGATCTTGAGCTCGCTCACCTGCCTCCCCGTGATGCCGTCCACGAGCAGGTCGCTGGCCACGTTGTGGTCGCCCTCCAGCAGGTGCATGTTGGCCGGGAAGTTGCTGTTCTTGAGCAGCAGCATGCCGTGCCAGGCCAAACTGAGTCTGGTGCCGTCCAGCTTGGACAGCTGGCCTCCCTTGGCGCTGCTCTCTGAACGTTCTCTCTTGGCCGGCCCTTTGCCGCCATCGCCCGCTTTGCGCTTGCGCTCTCCGACCGCCGATATGCTGCTGCTGGGGGGCCCCTTGTCGGCGAGACTCTGGCCTTTGAGTCTCCGTTCGGCCCCGCTTCTCTCCAGGCTGCTGTGGCGTTCTCGCGCCGGGGAGGGCCTCTCCCCCCGCAGCGGGCGCTCCGAGTCGCTGAAGCGGCCCCCGTCCCTGCTGCTGCCCCCGGGGCTGCCATCCGGAGAAGCGCGCCTGCGCCGTACTGTCCTCTCGGTGCTGTCGGGGGAGTGCTCTATGTGCCGCCCGTCCTCCGGCACGCGCCGCTTGCGCACGGGCTCCCGGCCCTGCAGCTCTCGCTCCAAAGACCAGGGCTCCCGCGCGCGCCGCTCCCGTTCCAGGTGCTCCAGGGGCTCGAAGGGCGAGGCACGCACCCGTTCGCGAAGCGCCGGATTGGGCCACTCTGTCCCAGGGAAGAGTTCCCTCTCCCTGAAGTGAAGCGGCGGTGGAGTCCTTTCCCTGACCCTCAGCGGTTCAGGGGTGGCACGGTGGACAAAAGACTCGGCCACCATGTCAAAAGGCGGTATGGGGAGAGGCTGCAGGAACTGCTGCTGGTAGCGGTGCTCGGTGTCTGCGAAGTCCACCCTGAGTCGTCTCTCGGGACCCCCCAGCGGGAAGCCCCTCATGTGCGTGCAAGCTGCCTGTGCGGCATCCAAACTTTCGTACTGGATGTAGGCCCAGGTGTCCCCCTTTCTGTAGTCAATGGTCCTTATAGTGCCAAAGCGGTCGAACTCCCGGGCCAGGGCGGCCACGGGAACCCAGGGTCCAAGTCCGCCCACCCACAGGCGCGTGGTGGGAGTTGCTTTCCCATAGCCTATCTTTATGGGATTGCGGCCCACTATTTTGCCAGACATGCTAAGCTTGGCGCGGTGGGCCATGTCAAGGTTCTCAAACTTCAGAAATCCATATGTGCTGGTTTGTCCCCGCGTGGGTCTCTTAATGTCCACCTCTGTAATGACCCCAAACCTGTCAAAGGCTCTCCGCAGGTCGGCCTCCGTCACAGTTATGTCCAGATTGCCTAAAAACAACGTCCTATTGGCTCTTTGGTCGTCCTCTGGCGATATAAAGTCTTCCTCGCGGAAAGCCGCTCGCTCGGCGATGAAAGCGGGCCGGGCCCTGGCTTCAAACAGGGCGAACTCCCTGTCCCGCTCCAGCTCTCGGGGCAAGGGGGGCGGTGGGGGAGGGGGGCAGCCGCCCCAGGGCCAGCTGCTGCAGCCGGTAGTCTCTGTATCCGAGCCCCGTGGGCGAGAGGGGTCTCTGCAAGTGTCTGTGGCCCGGGGCCGCGCCGTACAAGTCCCGCTCCACCGGGGAGCGGCTCCTCCTCCGGTTTATGTACACCGCCTCGATTTTCAGCGGCCGGTCGTACAGCACCAGGCGTCCCCGGGCGTGCTTGGCGGCCCGGGCGTCCTCTGGCTTCCTGAAGTTCACGAACGCGATCCGCTCGTCGTTGCTGCGGCTTATCTTGACGCTCACGTCGCCGAATTTCTTGAACTCGTGGAAGAGCCCGTCCTCGATGTCTTCGTCGCTCAGCTGGGTTCCGAGGTCGCTTATTTTGAGGGTTTTGTACTCACTCTCGGCGCCGGGCGGCTGGACCCGCTGCTCCCCCCGCGTCGCGGTCCTCGCCGAAGCTAAATCCAGCGTCAGGCTCAGGTTGTGGTTTTTGCCGACCGAGCTCGCGGCGGTCGGCTGGCAGCTGTGGTTATTACCGGTCCGGCTGTGGCCGTCGAAGTCCCGCTCTCTCTTTTCCCCGAGCAGACTCCTCCTCGCCGAGCCGCCGTCGCTCTTGGTCGAGCTATTCCCATTATTGCTGCCACTGGAAACGGAGAGAGCCCCCATTTTCTTGCTGGTCGGGTGGCATCCTCCCCTGTCTCGAATATCGTCCAAGGCCCGGGAGCGTTTTTTAATCGGCGACCGCTCTTTACCTTTCATTTCAGTTCACGCGGAGCCGACCCTCGGGGCGCCTGGGGTGTTTTTTACGTTGTTTCTGCAAATTAGTGCAGAAAATTAATGAAATGAAAAGCGGATTTAATCACTGACCCTGCGGCAAAACAACAACAGTCGCCATTTTGTAAAGATTAGCGTGAAGGCCCGCCCCTTCCACCCGATTGGTTGAAAAGTGGGTGGAAAACTTTAAAGCGCACGTCAATCATCCGTTGAGCTATTTCATTTTTTTAAAATAGCTTTTTTAAAATAAAAACGTATATATTTTTCACATTTCGTAACGGGGTATGGACGAAATAAGGGGGATAATGTGCAAAATAATGTGTTTATTCAGAGATGTACAACTTATCTGAGCGCGATATGAATGTTTGACGTGTAATTTTGTCCATCTCCGGTCAAATATTGTAGACACTGCACTCTCCAAATACATAAAATGACCAGATCTACGACCAGTGACATTAAAAGTGATCAAGAATTTCGCAGAAACAAAAGCGATCGCGGTGGAGGTACAGATAAAATAACCTTTTCCTCTCAATAACGCAAATCGACCCAATACCACAAGGTGGCAGTATTTGAACAGTAGTTTGAAAGCTGCAACGGCCGAGAAGCCTTGTACCTAATCCTTTAAAATGACCTTGGATAACCACAAGGTATTTCCTCATACAGGAGTCAAACTCCATTCATAATTGCAGGGGTTTTGTAAAGATGTAAAATGTAATTAACAGCACTTTAAATTAATGTGTAATAATAACCAAGTTAAATGATCAAGGTTTATGGGACAGATTTTCAGCTACTGTCACTACTTCAGCTTTTGAACATAAGGGGTTGGGGTTTTTTGGAGGTACAAACTGAAAGCAAAAAAAAAACACAAAAAAGCACACAACTTCCCAATGATAGTGTTTGGCTTTTAATTGAGTTATTTTATTCCTGCTTTTCACGTAGAGCTCTGGATTGAAGGAAGCTAAAAGAGAATAACAATTAGCTGAAGTTGCCGTTTCTATCAACCACCTTTTGCACTTCTTGGTGCAAATAGTCAGCTTAGTGGGACACTTTGTTTATACTGTGTTTTCTCTGCAAATGATGAACTGCAAAATGAAGTTGGACTGATAAACATCTGGACGCCAAACACTTCATGACAGACTGTGTTGAACTTGCCTCCACCGTTTGATCATGTTGGCCACACTGGGCTTCCGCATTGTTTATTTTAGCAGGATATGTTAACGCTGTTCGACTACTTGAAATACAAGGATCTGTTGGGTCGCAATAGCTGCACTTCAAGGCTGAGGTAAATCTTATTGAGATCAAAGCTCAGAACAGTGGCTAGCAGGCAGCTTTATAGATTTTAATGAGCATTTAATCATATTTTTAGTCCAATAATGAGGCTAAGGGTACAGTAAGTTACAGACTCTAGTGACAGTTTATATTTAATGACACACAGGATGATGCTTAACTAATAACTGCACCCAGCATTGTGCAGTCTTAACTCAACAGTTTCATTTTTTCTGACAAATCACATAGGGCCTTTGTAGACTGTTATACTAAGTCAATATAGATCAAAGGTTATGTCAAACCACTGTAATTTCAGTGACAATTTATTCAGAACTAATGACCCCCTATGGTAAGCTCTTCATTATTTTTGTTTCTTTTTTTAACTCGATTAAACCATACTGCAATTATCATATTGAGTTATATTGCAACTGTCCTGACAAAATTTAACGTATCAAATTCACTAAGCTACAGAGTTTCCTCTTTTGATGGATTTGATTAAACTGCCCCATATCTGGAAATACATATGAAAATTGAGCAGTGATTCGCCATCTGCTATTTCTTTAGCTTTCCTAAAGATGGCCATCTCCTCAGTCCCTTATCCCCACTGACAGGTCTTCTTATCTACTCCACTTAATCTGGGATTTAATCAGGGGGACTATGTAACTGCAGTAAGGGCTGCTGTCTCCCAGGGCCTGGCTGGAATTTGAAGCTGTGGGTGTGGAAAGTGTTTCTGATGGTTTTGTGCATTCTTCTATTGGAACCACATGTTAGCGGCTCACACAAAACCCCGACACAGACTAGGGGAATGGCAGCTAATCCGCCCCAGCATGGCTGTCATGGTGAAGCAAGCAAAGGGGAAAGGAGAGCCAGTATATTCCCCTGTAAGCCATGTACACTCCTGGGGAGTAAATGGAGCTTGGGAGGGCTCCCTCCACCGATGGAACTTTTTTTTCTCTGTCTCTCTCTCTCTCAATTCAAGTTGCATTCCCAATCTCACACAGACTGAAATGTTTGCACATCTGACATGAATATGCTGGTATTTAGTAATTTGCACCAGATGGGATGGTACCATGCAATTCAGAGTTTCCTTGACAATAAAGTAAATTGTTTGGGGTAAAACACAACAAGGATATTTCCTGAAAACAATTATTAGGAATGCATTCAGAATACATGTGAGACTAAGTGTGGCATAGAAACATATTCATGCTATATTAGACTTTAAG
Organism: Psettodes erumei; assembly: GCA_016785225.1. Taxonomy (NCBI): domain Eukaryota; kingdom Metazoa; phylum Chordata; class Actinopteri; order Pleuronectiformes; family Psettodidae; genus Psettodes; species Psettodes erumei. Next base: position 39,759 of record JAFBJZ010000511.1, read on the forward strand.
ACAACACACAAACAGATGCAAGTATTCATAAATAATAGCAGAGAGCAGATGACCTGGCTTCAGTGACTAATATTACTAAACCAAATATGCTCTTAGCAACCCAATTTCTTTTAGTAAACTGTAACTCATTACTCAGTTGTTCAGGTTTACTACTGATGCCAGATGTGAGTGAGAAATGCCTGCCTCGACACAAAGCCAGCCATCTGTGGGAGGCTCTCTACTTTATCATTAATAGTGAAGTGTGGTCGCTCAGTTTGCTTTTCATTAATGAACCTGCCACTTGTTTCTGATGCATGAGGTGCAACTTGAAGGCTTCTGGAAGTGAAGCCAAGTAGGCTGCACATGTATGGTCTCTCTGTGCAGCGTCCCAAAAACAAAGAAGCTCACTTCCTGCACAGCAGAAATCTTTGTGTTTATGGCGACCACAGCCTGCGAAGCATTTTTGTCTCACAACCACATTCCCACTTAGAAATCATACACAGACTCTTGGATGGCCCGCTTGGTAATCGTTTTCAAAAAGGAGTCATGGCAAGGCTAAAATAATTATGGCTGAGAATGTTTTTTTGTTCCATTTTTCTTAATCTCTGTTTCCCAAAAGCCTTTCCTACTGAACAAGACAGATGATTTAGGTGGAGGTCTTTATTACTGGTCACACTATAAAGCACAACATACACAATAAAACAAAGATTAATGTGATAATTACATTTTTACATGCTTAAATAATTTTCCTCTTTGGTCTTTCAAACTAAAACTGGAAACAAAAAAAGGCCCCTATTGATATTTTGAGTTTCGTGCAGGGGGGTTCAGGTTGGCCTCAATGTTCATGAAATCCCTGTTCCAAGATCTCCTGAAATAGGAAAAGTCTCCAAGTTGGCTTACATGAATGTTAAGAGGAAATGTTTGAGTCATATGATGAGGTGGGTGTGTACATCTGGGACTGTGCATGGGTCAGAAATGTAATATGCTTTGGCTCAGTCAGTGCATAATTGGGAGATGGCACTGTTGTGGTCATGTGGGCCAGGAGAGGATGCTACCTGGCTCTTTGGCTTTCATCCGCAGCGCCACCAGGCCCGTCGGCTTGTATTCAGTCTCGGGCCCCTCGATGGAAGGGGACCCAAGGCCTCCTGGGAAGCTGTGGAGCGAGTAGAGGCCATTGATGCCTGGATGGTGAGATGGGTGGTGGTGGTGGTGGTGGTGGTGATGGTGTGGATGGCTGGGGGACGCGGGCATGCCCATGAAGCCCTGCAGGTTGCTGTGGGGGTGAGGGTATGGACTCATGCAGGACGAGGGGATGGAGTCGGCTCCGAGGACACAACCAGCACTTGAGCCACTGCCTCCTCCCGAAGCTGCCCCTGACCACAGATTGCCCTGCATCTGAAGAGATTTAGGATAATACACATTTGAAACCTGATGAACTGAACATGAAAATACTCTGTATTTTTCAAATGGACACAAAATCAAGATATGTTATCAGTCAGACTGCGATTGTTCAGTTTTGTTCTCATTCTCTCTGCAGGGTGATTGCAACATGAAATCTGCAGTGGCCTACCTGATATGTATCATGGCGAGGAAGAAGAGAGATATCATATGTAGCAGCGAAGTGGTTGCGGACCTCTTGGATCTTCCCATAGCGCTCCCGTTTCCTCCACTTGGCCCTACGATTCTGGAACCAAACCTTTCAAATCCGAAAAGATATATATAAATACAAAACAGCACATTTTCAGATGGCAAGGAATATTGTTCAGGCCACAGACTCTCTGCTGCTTGCAGTTATAAAATGAGAAGCAATTCTCCTCACACACACACACACCTGAACCCGAGCCTCAGTGAGCTCGGTCCTCAGTGCCAGTTGTTCCCGGGCATACACATCAGGGTAGTGTGTCTTCTGAAACACTTTCTCCAGTTCCTCAAGCTGAAAGGTGCTGAAGGTGGTGCGATTGCGTCGCTTCTTGTTCTTGCCCGATAAGTCGATGGAGTCAGCGATTGAGTCCCCGTGCAAACCGCCCACTGGCTCTTTAAGCTTGCCACAACAGTCTGTGCCAATCCCAGGATAGGCCATGGTTTTTGGAGCTCCTTTCTCTCGGACTGAGGCATGCAGAGCACATGGAGAGGTAGACAGTTATACATATTTCAAAATTAATACAAATTCATATTCAAGCTCAACCATTTTTTCCCGTGTGAATTCATCAGCGTCAGTTTATAGTTTGATGGTTTTAGACTGCTGATAAGACTACAGGTTGTCTTAAAGGTGCTTTAAACCAACCTCGCTTTTTATTTTAGGGTGAGGATTTTACAAATTTTTCATTCATCAAATTAAATTTTAACATCATTGCAATCCGATCCCATGTCAAATATTTTGTGTGATCTGTTTTACTTTGTCCTGCACTCCTATTTGTCCACCTTGGCCAGAACAATCTTGAAAATTAAATGTTAACAAAAAAAATGTTGATCTCAATGAGGCTTTTGTGGCCAAAGAAAATTATTTTTGTTAGTTGTTTTTTTAAACACTTTGTTCATTTTGTTTGTAGGGTTTTTGGAGACTGGGCAGGATCCCAGGAAACAAATCAGCAGGCTTTTACAGGATAACACAGATTACATTCATACCTAATGCCAACTTAGATGTCTTTTGAAATTGTAGGGAAATCAGAGCATCCACAAGACAAACATGAGAAACAAACATTTGTACACATCAAGCCAGGGCTTGGAATCAAATGTCTTTGCGTGCAAGGCACCGCTGCAAACAACTGAGCGATCAACATTGCCAGAAAAAATGATTTAAAGTCCTTTTTTAAACCAGCACACTTTAACCTAGGTATAGCACAGTGCATGACCGATAAATTACAGCTTTACACATTGTTACAAAATCAAATTAAAGAGGACATCATATTAAACATTTTGTTCGCAAAGTATCACTGAATACCATTAATCTCTTGCTTGTTTTTTATGTGTCTCAATTTAATTCCCAAACTAAAGCTGCCAAAAGAGACTGAGCTGTGAGACCCCGGGGAAAATCAAAACACACAACACTAATTCAGCCAAGCAGTGTGTTTTAATTAGATTAGCCCAGACAAACCATATTTAGGCAGTGAAGTCTCGGTGAGTTGGCTTGAATTAAAGCCACACGGCAGTAAGTTAAAAAAACTAGATTTGATTCCATTTGGAAATACAGAAAAAGAAAGGTTCAGGGTCACATTCCAAACAAACATGGGAATGTATTCTATGGGAAACTTATTGTATTGTCAGTGTCAAAACATTCACATTAAGAATAAGGAAACCATAGGATACAGCACTGAAATATGTGACACATTTATATACGATAAAACATGTGATGGTTTAAATTAATGATATAATTTCTGACCTTTACATGCGGCAAGGGAGGGAAGTCTGAGAGTCTTGTTTTTTCTTCCTGTTCACAGACCATGGTAAGAGCTGTTCCCTCCTGCCGTGTTTGGATGTTGTTGTCCATGTTCATTAAATTTAACCCTGAGCTCCAAAACAAAATCACTCTCCATCTATCTGCAGGCACTCACTCAGCGAGGGCAGCCGAGACACTGCCCTGCTATTCTCCTGATTCAACGCGGGGCCCAACAGAGAGCACTTTTCATTGCAACATTAATTTCCTCGTGTCCATTAGATCCAACCTCACATCACAGCTCATGCTGAAAATGTTCTCCATTAAGACTGCAAACTGGGGCCGCAGGACAATAAGGCTATAGCTTTTACCCTGTCAGGCACCCACATCTGCTCTGCCTGCACTCCACTGTAATTGGAGATCTCTGTGAAATGCAAGAAAAGGCAAATACAGGAAAGATTCAAAAAGTATAGGTAGGAATATCATGCTGTGAGCATGGGGATCCATTCGAATATACGGCAACTGTCATTGTAGAAATTTAAGGTCCTGCTTTTCCAGGCCTCTTGATTTTCCATTTGCGCAAAACACCACTTCAGTCATTAAAAATGTTTCACGCTGTTTCATTTAAGGATGTGGAACTCGTTTCAAATTCATCTGCTACAGTTATCATAACAGATGAATAATAAAAATGTAGATGATTAAAAATGAAGGGAGCTCAGCCTCTTAGTGGGGATAAGAAAGGTTTTTACCTTTTTTATGCTGCTGAGGTGACAAAATGGTTTAAATAGTAAGGGATTTTTAGTGAGGAATGTTTAATTTTATTTTGTTTTATTTCTATGGAGGAAAAAATGCACTTGTGTGAATAGCATTTTTCCAGATCTAATAAATTTTGTTTGAGATATATCGCAATGGCTATGCATTATATTTAGAGATGAGAAGCAAATCTTGCATTGGTAACATCATGCGTAGAAACCAGAATTTAGCAATATGGTAAATATAGTGTTAAATGTAATAAATGTAATGCATACAATTAAGATGTTAAATTATGAAAACTCCTTAATGTGTAAAAACACAAAAGAAGCATTACTCTTTACCCATCAGTCTCCTTTTACATGTAAAAAAAAAAGGGAGAAATCTTGCGATCATTTTTGTTGAAAAATTTAGCATTGTAAAAATCTATTTACAGATGAATTAAAATGTGTTAATTATGTATTACAGTTGCAAGAATAGAAGTTAAGAAAACAATATTAAACTTAAAATAAAATTTCAAAGTGTGAAAATGGTCAAAGGGGTCTTCATGTGCTGGCTTGTCCCGGCAACTTTCCTCCCACAAAACAGGAGGATGTTTCTGCTTTTTTTTAAAGATGTATGAGACCAAACACACAAATGAAGAGTGGTGTGGATAGATACACACACAGGGGCATACTGTATCCATTCTACACATATACGCCAAGCACCACTCACTTGAATGAATAATACAAATTGAATTAAAATGATAACTTCAAACTGTCAGTGCACAGGCTTTCATGCCCGTGTATTTGTATGCACCTGAGAGAGAGGAATCATGCATGCCTGCTCTTATTTGAAAAAATAAATTCAAAATTAAAGCAATAAAAGTCCACTTTGAAACAATTATGTTGTTATGTTGTTGTTCAAAAAAGTCTACTGGCTGTCTTTGGCAGGGACATGAATCAGGCTGTTGTATATTATTCTGCACAAGATATCTCAAAGACCTTATCAGTGCTCATATCCTCTGCCGCTCTGCAGAATCATCAACACCAATAAATAAAGTGGAAGACCACATCACTTCTTCAGGCTTCGGTTCAACATATACAGTTATTACTCTTCTTCCCAAGATGAACATTTGAGGGCTGTTACGTTGGCGAGCCTTTGAGCACACGCCTGCCTGCAAAAGCCGGTTCTTTCTGTTCTACACACAACGACATTTTGAACATGAAGTGAACAAGAAGCGGTCAAAAGAGAGAGTCTCCAGGCGAAAATACACAGAAAACATTGAGCTGAATGTTGGTGCAAAAGAGCTGATAGCTTACTAGTAGCCTAATGACACACCCAACCTGCTGCCAGCCTGACCTTTAACCTCTCTCACTCTACATCAAGGACTGCCAAGTGAAAGAAAACCTGTTGACATTTTTATCACAACTATGTTTTCCTTAGCATCTCCAGTAAAAACTGGGTAAAGCTTGCCTGCAAATTCCTAGTTGAAATGACACATTTATAGAGCATGTGAAGTGAAACTTGAAGTGGCTTACTGATAATGATCTGAAATGTGATTTGCAGGATTTGTGAAATTTAAATTCCCATGAAACTTAACTGGGCATTGAAAAATAATGTTTAGTCTCAATTTTTTACCCTCTATTCATCCATTTTTAAACACTTTCATATCCTGAGCTTATCCCGAAGGGTCATTATTTTATTTTTGAAATGGTAAAATTGAAAAAAATATATAATATGCGGATGCAGGATCGTCTTCACCACTACAGAAGCGTAGGAATAAAATGTGTATTTCTTTAATGACTCTTAATGCCTCTTTATTATTACCATCCACGGTGTAGGCGTCAAGCAGGCGTGCGATGATATCAGTAAAGATGTAGTTCAGACAAACCCAGCCTATAAGGATGCTTTTGTTGGTTGTACCTTAATTTATAGAATATATTATATTATTTTTTTATCGTTGTCTTTGTGTTCTTTGTTCTCTTTGTGTTTTTGTTCTCATGTTGCATTTGTTATACCCTTTGTAGAGCAATTTGGTTAGCTCAAGCTGTTTTAAATGTGCTTAAGATATAAACTTTATTACCCTAATTACAACTTTTACTTTTTCTTTTAAGATATTTAAATCGAAATGGTCTAAATGAACTTACCCTCCGAGTTGTTTTCATAAAACGTCGGCTTGCCGCTTATCGCCGTGCCCTTCTGATCCGGGTTTATGCTGTCCAAGAACTTGCTGTGTTTGGACGGCGAGGAGGGCGGGTTCGCCGCGGCAGCGCCGTGCGTAAAGTCCGCCGCGGCGTCACCATACCTCCCCATGGCAGCGGCGTACAGATCGCCGCGAAGGCTGAGGCGGTGAGGGAGAGGAGGAGGAGGAAGGTGCGAGGGCTTCTGCAGCTCGTCGCAGGGGAGAAAGGAGCTCGAGCCGCCGTGCTCCAGTCCCGGGGAGGTCTCCGGCGTCCTCCTGCTGGTCTGCGAAGAGAAAGGCAAACAACTCTCCGTCTCCATCTTACGGGTCCAGCAGGCAGGGCAGACTTCAGCGACTGGGCGCTGATCGTGTGGGCGCCTGAGTGAGAGGTTTTTTTCTTCCTCTTCTGTGTTCATGTCAAGTGGGTGGGATTTAACGGATCAGAAACAAAGACCCATGAAACCGGGGTTGGAGTGTATGTGTGTGTCAGTGTGTTAGTCTGTGTGTGTGTGTGTGTGTGTGTGTGTGTGTGTGTGTGTGTGTGTGTGTGTGTGAACGTGCACTCTCTCGCGCGCGTGTGTTGGGACGTCTGTTACGGCATCCAGCAGTCTGATATAATCCGCCAAAAATTCAATCACGTGTGGTTTCTGTCCCCCCAATTAACCATTTAATTCCTATTTCATATATTGTTATGGGCCTAATCACCAAATCAAGCAGGACAGGAGAAGTAGACAGCAGACACAAACTACAAATTACACACGGAAAAATGACCGAATAAAACCCACACGGTTTTTTTTTTCACCGAAAGCCCCGGTGATACAGTCTGTTATTTGTTTTGTGTTTTTAGGTTTTTAATTTTTTCGTGGAGACATTTCGTTTCATTTCGGTTTATTTGATATTATTTCGTTGCGCTAAAAGTCGGCCTAAACACTTTTTATAGGCTACTTTATCATACTGAAACGCTCTTATTTTCATTCCTACTAAAGATTTATGCATGCACAATAAAGTGCTCCACCTATCATAGTTCATATACGATTTTTTTGCGTCAGATTTATTCAACTGCGGATGAAGGCATTTTGAGAAATGGTCCTCTGCTGCTAAACCAAAAAAAGGAAGTCATTAATTCGCTACATGTCACATGAAAAATGACCAATTCACTGTTGTGAAACACCCATTTCCAACCAGTATAAATTACACGTGTAAAAAAAAAATGAAAGTAATTTAATTACAAAGGTGTGGAAATAAGTTGTATCGACCAGCACTTTTGGATAACAAATTACAGTCACATTGATATGCAAAGCGTTTCTTTTCACATGCTAATTCATGCAAAAAAATGTAAAAATTAACTGCGATCATTCGTTTGAGTGCACGTTCATTGCTACGTAATTTTTCGATCGTTATTCTTTTTGAATAGATGGCCTACACCATTTACGTTAAGAAGGCGACGGCATTCATCGAAATTTGCAAAAGCAAACGCGACATTTAAATTATTTATGCTGCAGAGATCCAGAGCGCGAATGAGAGATTTGGGATTTGGGAATCTATTATCTAAACAATAGGAAATTTATTTTTTAAAGTCAGTAGTCGTCAGTTTAATTTAAACAAATTATGCGATCGTGTAGCCTTCGCTCGAGAAAACTGCAACATGCCAGAAAACCATTGCTAGGCCGAGACATAGGTTATTAATACAGAGATGAAATGACTAATACTCGTTCTGTTTCTGTACATTAACGGTGCAGTCGCGGTTCACTTCGCCGCTTCCTCGTCTTTCCGCTCCAAACTATGCTGCTGATTTCCTGTGGTTGTACTAAATATTACTGACGGTCCCTCAGAAATGATGGATAGAGCAAAACAGCAGTTATGGAAGTCATAACATTTCCCTGCTTGCGGGAAAATAGTTTTAATTAATGCAATATTATTCTGAGATTTTTTTTGGGTGGGGGGGGGGGGCTTAAACTTGAAATCATGTGACATTTGTTTTGATAAAAGTTTCTGAATATAAAAATAATAACAATATCTTAAATAGAAGCCGAACGAGTATGCTTTGTCTATGGCACAAGACACGTTCATTGTTTTTTACCATGCCGTACAAAACTGGGTTAAATATCCTCAGAGAGTTAGACTCAGCAGTGAGATAAAAGGCTTTTGATACTGACATGTTATCTCCAATCTAGACAAACCTCTCTAAACACAGTGCACTTACCAGGTTCAGACTCGGTACCGTTGGTTTTGGGGACATCTCAACCATCTCTCTGGATACCTGAGGCCGCACGCCGCTCAGCTGATGGACAAGTGTGTAAACATGAGGTCCATTTGGGCTGAGAGGCCTCATAAGCCCCATTTGATTCCATTTTCCAAACTCTGAAATATCAAAGTGTCCACACTGCATGTTACAGATCCATGTGTAGGAAAACAGACTGCGCGACAAGAACTATGGAGTCAACATGGCATGTGAATGACGGCTCCATGTGAGCTCTAATTCTTAGTTGCGTTGTTTTTACGAGCTTTGACAACAATAAAAATGAACAGACCGACAGAAAAAGTTTTTTTGCTTTTTTTTTTAAAATTCGACAACCTTCCTCATTACTCAAACATAGATCATACTCTTAGACTACATTCCCGTCCTTACCAAGAGACCCATAAATGTGCAGTCATGAACAAAATGAAAATTCCAGTCTTCATCTGAACACAAATTGCAAAGCCATGGCTGCTTGCATGGAAAGGAAGCTCTCCTTTAAGTTTAAAATGATTAGTGACTTCAGATAGGCCTAATGACATTTATGTGTAACATGACTTCGATTAACATACTTGGGTCGGTGGAGCTTCGAGGCTCAAAAAGGCCGCGCTGTCGTGTTAATCACAACCACAGTACCACCTTTTTACCCTCCCACGCTCTTGAGTGTATCCATCCCCATGAACTTCAGCCTGACGCGTGTAGTTGCCAGCACTCATCGAACTGGCTGGCTGGCCACCATTAAAAACCTCTTAATTCTGTTAGAGGAGAGTGTGCATCTTAAGATGTACGCACAGGCCGACGCGGATATGTTCCTCAAATCCCGTGTCAAGTATGGCCTCTGCAGCCGAGGCGGCGGAGCACTCTTGAATTCACGAACCCAGCTGAGTAAATGCATTCCAGAAACGTGGGCAAGAGGAAGAGCGTCTGTGCTATGATCTCGGAGCCGCCGCAGGTAACAGTGTTTATATGAATATTGCATCAAGGCAGCATAAGATGTAGAGGGTTATGGGCATGCTATTTGCCGAGGAACCAGAGTGTCCTATGAGTCTGTGTAGACATCTGTATGCTGGGGCTTGCTTAATTATACTTGGGGGGGGGCATTCATTTATGTAATGAAAGGCCTAACATTTTAAAGGATAATATAGACATCAAAATATCTGCCACATCAAACAAAACAAATCATTTGTCCCGTATAGAATACTAATAATAACTAAATCTTATCTCGTGTGCATTCCGCCTTCACCGACTCACAGGGAAGGCGGCGGTTAAAAGTGGGGAAACAGCAGTAAAATAGCATCCACTTGCCGTCCACGCTGTGACCGGCTCTGCTCGCCGCTCCCTGCGGCCCTAAACCCTTGTCCTCCAAGCCTGTCCTGGGCATGACCCTGGACAGGAAATCACTTCAGCCTGTTGGAAGTCCAGGGTCCCCCCCCACACACACACACAACCCTGCTGGCTCTGGGCACAGACGGCGTGGATAAAGGTGACCCTGCACTCTCTCCGCGCACCCTGCGGCCCTTGGGCTTAAGAACCGTTTCCACCCCTCCCTCTGCTACATCCTCTCTGCCCGGCTGTCATTCCGTGGGGCTTTGTCACACCCTGTTACACCTTACATCCTCTCTCTCTCTCTGTCTCTCTCTCTCTCTCACACACACACACAGACACACACACGGCTTAATGTCGCACACACGGGCTCGGCGCCGTAATCAAGTGCATTCTGTGGTTGGTCACTAATACGCTTTATGACCTAAAATGAGTCTTTTAAAAGTTTATATGACAATTGTGCAGTGCAAAACTGATATTATAAGAATGAATAATATCTGTCCTGGGGGCAGAGGGTAAAACAAAGAACTCAAGTTTTCCAGCGACAAGCTATGTGATCCCTAAACAGCATGTAGATGAAGAAGTTATTAAGACAGACCTGCCAGATGAACACCAACACAGACCGCCAGATAGAATGAAGTACAACTCTGTACTTCACACAAGCTGGCTGTCTTTGTCTGAGTATCACTGCCTGAGGCCTTTCCTCTCACGTACAGGGTGGTGATTCAACCTGAGGTTTGCATTAGAATAGGAGAAGGATGGCTAATTTAATTACCCACCATGAATGCACAGAGATGATCCCATATGCAGAGCCAGGGCTCCTCTCAGAGGCCTCCCTCACATCCTCCAGCCCGTGTCCAGAAGCTGCAGAGCCAGCTGAGGATATGATTGGCAGCTGCCGACCTTGGGGTCAGCCGGCTGGAGAGGTGCATTCTGGGAAACGTTAAGCTGGCCCGCTGCAGAGAAGGGGGTTGAGGTTTTTGAAGGGAAGTGGTGTTGCTGTCCTCTGCCTGACCTCGCATGAGGCGTCACGGAGCACAGTGGAGCCCAGTTAGTGTTAGCAGCACGTCAGGATCCGCAGCCTCAACACGCATGAGACATGCTGGGTACATATCTGTCAGACAGGAAGGGACAAAGCCTTATACTGACATATGTCACAAGAAACGGTTTTATGGTATCATTTTGGTTAGAATTTTAATGTGTGAAAATATTAATTTCCACACAGCTCTGCAGGAGCACAAACCACTGAAAAGCACCCCCCCCAATTATTTTAACATTCTGGAAATATCAGGACATATTAAGATACTCAGTGATCTTCAAACCAAAAGCTCCTTATTTTTGACACGGACTAACAATGACAACGACAAAGTCCTGAACATTTGTTAATCAGTTCTATCTCCCTGTTTTTATTATTATTATTATTATTATTATTATTATTATTATTTCTAAGCTTTGGAATTTACAGGATTTTCCTCAACTTGGCAACACCGGAGTTGTTCTTGACGGCTCCCGACCGACACGTCACCTATTAGTGAGGCATAAATCGACCATTAATTAAGCCATAAATTACAGATTATAAAGCTAACATGTGTAGCGAAGTGAAGGCTAGCAAGCCCCACGCGACAGAAAACGCAGGCCTAAAGGGGCTACGTGCAGCGGAAATCGTCCCTTTCACATTGCACATTGAGTTTTTCCACCAAACAGTCTCGCGTACACAAAAGCAAATTGTATGCTCATCGCTGTAAGGCCCCTGCGCTGGCCGAGGTTGTCCCTAACAACACAGTCCAAGGACTCATACAGGTGCTAGCTAACCTCTGCTATGGCTACAGAGAGCAGAATGGGGGGGTGCTCGGCACAGTAGCAGAGAGAAATGCAGTATGTGTGTGTTTGTGCGCGCGTGTCTGTGTCCGTGCGCGCGCGCGCGCTTATGAAAGCTCAGTCTGTCGCGATACATGGCCTCCCCCGCTCCGAGTGGCGCTTAATGAAGGACAGACCGGTGCAGCCTCGCTCCTTGCTCACAATCTCCAGGAATCCGTAAACACACACCTTAGCGAAACCATCTGGGTGTATCAGCTAGGCCCCGACACAGCAGACACACGCCAGAGCTAAAAATAAATAATCCCTAAATGAGTTTTGGAGCGACCCGGAAGCCGCTCGGGGAAGCGGTCAGGTTGGGCGGCGACGCATGCGTAAAACGGGGTAAATTTAAAGAGGAAAAAAGACGTTTGAGCAAATTTAGCGTTTTGTTCAGTGTCAGCATATACGTGACTGTTGCTTAAATTAATAGCCGCATCCATATCAAAATTCCACTTCTTTATTTTTTTAAGGATAAGGCTATTTTAGGCACCCGTAGATGTTAAAGTCAAATATACGATAGCTGGTTATCATCCTCTTTATTGACGCAGGTTAAAATAAGATACCATTAGATTAGAATGGCCAAAAAAGATTATTATTTCCTTGAGTTGGAAGGATTTTTGGATTTGTTTGCATTGACATTTTCTGGCCTATTTAGCCTATTTCTGAGTGATTATTGTTGGCTATTGGATAAAAAGTAGGCTCATAAAACGAGTTAAATGCAATATGAACTGTGAGATCACTTTAGGGGCGAGCAGCAGCTGTAATCTTATTGATGTTGTTTTTTGGTTCTGGTTATTTTTAGTAAACCAGCCTCCAACATTGCCCGTGGGCCCGGATCGAATTATAAACAGCACGGATTGAAGATCATGGGATTTTCATTATCCAGAGCCAGAGGACAGGAACCTCCTCAGGTCCCCTTTCTGCCCTGGAGCAGCACAGTGTTTCCGGTGAGTGGATTAAAAATGTCCATGAAATATAGCACCTGTGCTCGTCCTGGAGGAGATGAACCCTTCTGAAAATCTGACATCGAGCTGTCAATCAAGAATAATGGACACTTTGGCCATTAACAAAACACACTTACTGGTGAAATAAAGTAATTGTGGTGTAATACTGGAAATTTTTGAAATTGATGTCTTGGCATTTATTTATTTTTTATATGTGACACTAATGTAGCTACAGTAATAAATTACTAAACAGTGAATACAGAATTATAAACCTGGTTTGTAATTAAAATAGAATACACTACCATTAAACCTAACTTAACCTGTGCATACAATTCGTTAAGAAAACGTTCGTCTTCGGTGCCAGTCTGGTGAATTATACGCACCTTTAACACGCGTTATTGATCATTTTTTCCCACGCGTTTTATACACGTGTAGCCCTTTGTTATGTCCATTACTTTTGCCATTATTTTCAGGAGATCAGTTCCGTAGAAGTCTTATTTTTCATTGGTGTTTGAAGGAAACGCGTTTCCTCTCTTTTTGCAGCTACAGAACCGGAAATCCTCAAATCACTGGTTTTCACAGATAATCAGATAATAGCTAAATTAAAACAAGCCAACGGGAACGAAGCATGGTTTTTAAAGTCTGTTGCGTATGGGCCTTTTTCGAAACTGTGATTATCACAACGAATAGAAGAAACGAGAGAAGCCTCTTTTTTAATTGAATAATTTAAGAGAAATAGAAGAGAAATAATTGATAGGAGATGTTTGCCCTAAAATGTAAAGACCTCGCCTTCAGTGAGAGAAATTAAATTAAAAAATACTAAATTAGGAACCTACAGCGAAACAAAATACAAAATAAGTTTTTCTTCTGGCCTGCTTTCACAAAAAAAACCTTAAAGTCATGTTCAGCCTACAACACTGAACATATTTGAGAACCTACACTCTGTTTAAAATAAGATACAGGAGAATTAGCTCGGCTATATTCTTCCTCCCCGTTTTATTTTTTGAAATTGTACAGACACTGATACTTTAGTAACCACTATTTATCCAATTAAAGAAAAGTAAGATAAGCTATACAGCTGGATAAAACCTCAATAATACTTAATGGAACATAGCCTACTTTTCAGCACAGCTGACTTTTATTGAAATAATATGTTCTCTTGCTGTAAGTAGCTAAAGGTTGCAGTCTTTACATGCATGCGTGTGACAAGCTTTATGATTTCTTGGCTATTGTGACAGGCAGATAGATACTCAGGTCTGTAATCTGGCTCCAGACTCAGGACTTGTGGCTTTGGCTGCAGCCTCTATTAACTCCATCCCATCAAATGAGCGAGCCCCTAATACACAGGAGGTTTTCAGTAGCCTACCAGCAGTTTTCATCATATTTGGAGGAAACCTGTCAGCTACTCTGAATAAATGTTCTTGTGGAAGAAAAAAACATTTTTTCTTTCCGGAGTTCCTCACAATAAATCAGTCTGTTTTTGCGAGTTCGGTTTAAGGAAGGGATGACAGCTGCAAAAATTATAACCAAATTAATGTGATCATATTTCTCTATGTCTATCAGTGGTATCAGAAGGATATGTTGGGGCTGTGATATTTAATAGGTTTTACAAATAATTCAAGGTAGGAAATGTGCACCAGGATGCAGATCCTGAGAGACAACAAAACTTTAGGTGAACAATAAACGTTTTGTGAACGCTTTCAGTTCGGAAACATTTCTGTCGACCAGGAAGAACAGAGGTAAAAGTACACCACACAAAAAAACTTTGAACAAAAACAACTTTCTTACTTTTTTTACTGATCCATCCATTCATTTGAACAACATACTATATCATTATGATTCATTTTCTGTTTCAACACAATTCAGCAAAACAAATAAGTCTTAAATTTGTAAAATTTCAAGATTAGTGAAACTTTCAATAGCCGTTTGCCTTGCTGGAAAACAAAATAACAAGTTCTGCGTATTGAAATCCATTTCCCTACATTTCTCATCATCCTTAGAGTAGGAACACAGATAGCCGCTATCATAAATATATTGGTGATAATATAGTCATGATTTTTGTCTGAGAGGATCAGTTCTTATATCTGCTGAATGCCAAGCCCCCTGGTGCAGTGCAGCCCTTTGTTCCTGTCCAATCAGACACAGCTGTACAAGCCAAACTCCACAAGGGATAGCTGGGGTCATCCTCCCAGCGGATGCTTAGGCCCATCCTGCTACTGGTGCCCTGAGGGCCTGGGCACAGAGCGTGACCCTCCAAAACAGCCACCCAGGCATTGGCCATAATGCCCCACTTCACCCACAGCTCACTGAAGCTAGCATGTGGCTAGTGTTTTGTTTCAGCTCTGACTCATCCTCCTCTTTCTTTTTTTTCTTTTTATCATGCAGAATGTTGCAAATATGGTACTGACATGCACACACATGCTTGTAATAAAGGCATACTCTACTGTAAAAAGTGTACCTTTACTTTACTGTTTCTGCAGACTCCAAACTGTCCAGTAAAAGACACGAGGAGCATCTTTTTCCATCAACGTGTGTGCTCATTTATTAACTGTGTGATCTGAGGGAAAGGCTTCATGCAGCTGAAACTGGCCCTGTTATTTTGTTATCAGACGATCTCAGACAAAAGATGAGGTCTGCAAATTACAGCAACTCTGACACATCTGAATGAGACTGTCAATTCTGCTGGGGAAGAACAGGCCAGCTTAGCAAATTAGACTGAGTGGAGTTCCACCAAGAAAGGACATGTGAGAATTTTGCCTGTTTAGAAAGAGAAAAAGCAAATGACCTTGGGGGCCGAAGTGGCTGGATTGAAAATAAACTGTTTGGAATTACTCTGCACATTGAGGAATAGAAAGCAGCTGCAAAAATCTGAACTTACTCAGTTGATTTCTCTGCGATTGGGAAAAGCTTTCAGCAGGCACATCACACTAACCTCTAGGCTTAGAGTGCAAAAGCATGAGTTGTAATGTTTTCAACATGTCTCTGCGTTTTAAAAGGGATAAATTGTGCTGCTGCAGTTATACTTAGACTAACTTTTTTTCGAGTTGACTCACAGCCCTGCAGCAGACAAAAGAGCTGATGCACAACTGAAATTACTGGAGGTACGTGACAATCGATCAGCAAAGTTTAAGGGATTTAGGTAAGGATAATGAAAGCTGCAGTGGGCGAATGGGGCTTGAGCGCTCCAGTGAACGACACACTGGAGACTACGTCTGCACCAAGTTTCAGAAAATCTAATTTATGGCCACTTCGCAGCAGCTGGATTTGCACTTCCGACCAGGGGATACCATTACCAAACACCATGGAGAACGCTGATGGATATGCAGGAATTGGCTCACTCTTGCTCCTTTGCCTATTTCTAACACACAAATATACTTTGTATTTATGGAGACATGCACACAAACATGCGTATATACTGCTCGCTATGGCATCACAACTCATTTTGTGCAACTTTACAAAAGGATACTGATATGAAGATTTGCATTTCACCACTATTTAGATTCAGTCTACTGTCCATAGGTAGCACTGAAAAGGAAATTGTATTCATTTTAAATATTTATGTATGTGTCATGACCAGGTATTTTAGAAACAAATAACCAAGAAACCCACCAAGCCCGACAGCTAAAACATTAATCTGTAATACCACTTAGAGTCTGGAGCTACTCCACTGACCATAAATTGGAGACTTATTTGGAGGTCTATTATGTACCAGAAAATACATCTGTTTGATCAAAAATCCACCAACCTTTATTTTTTTTTCCTGTTCATTCTTCAGGGAGCTGAGGTATTGCTCTTTTTTGTTTTTGTCCATGAGAAACAATGTTCCTCCAGTACTTAATTTGTCCTGGGGCATAGGAAAATTATTTTTGACATCTGAAATTCAGCAGTGAATGCCAGGAAGGATTTGAAGTCCTGCCATGGAAAGTCTAGTCAGCTGCGACCACGAATCCTTCCCCAAGAGCCACAATTCACTGACATGGTGAAGCAGGGGTAATCTTGCAACAACCTAGATGGGGGGGGGCTAAAGCCCAGCACCTACATTAGATCGTTCTCTGCCTATTAGTGTGCGCTATCATTCTCAATCACAAGCTCCAGCACTCGCACTTTATAAACTTCTTATCCAGTGTGCCTGGGATCACAAAAACGTTTGGTAATCAGATAGCCCAGATTAAGACAAGACAGTTGACACTCCCAACCTCAGACTTCAAATGTTTTTGGAACAACTTTACTTGAATCCCCGTCAACCCAAAACCAACAGATTAATGGTTGTTGTTGATCTTAATAATCTTCAATGGATAAATCATCCATTTCACGGATGTTCATGTCTTCAGAGGCGCTCTTTGTCATCTTATTTGTTGGCGTTGCGTGGAAAACAAACAAGCTACTACATATTTGTCAAAGCTCATTCTGAGAAAGGCTGGGATAGTGGAAGTGACCACTGTCCCCTTGGTTTGGAGACCTGACAGTGAACTCTGAAAGGCCAGCCACCCCCCAGACAGCTTCCCCTCCGGCCTCCAGTCTCCATTATCCAGCCATAGCCAGGGGACCAATCACCCCGGCTGCCCTCTCTGTCCCTCTTTTTTCCCCTTTCCCCTTCTCTTTCACTATCTGTCTCGCTCACTCTCACTCTCTCTCTCCCTTCCTCTTTCTGTCGTTTTCTCTCTCTCCAGGCTCTCTTTACTCAGAGCTTTCAAGAGCTCCCTGTGTCACCAGACTGATTAAAACAAACACTGACCCTATTTTGGTATCTAATCCAATTGTGCTCTTTTTTCTTCTCACCGGCCCTGGAGCACGCAGAGTATTAGGTATCTTGGGAGCCACAGTGCCCCCCCTCTGTGACTGATCTTAGATTTCAAACACTCAGGAACATCTCATATGGTGGGCAAAGAGTAAATAAAGTCTTATTAAAATCCCTCTTAGCACTCGTGTATAAACATAGTTTAGCATACATATTCCTGTGTTTGGAACGACGGCACATGAACAAAACATACTGTCGCATGCGTGTGCGCAAGCCCCCTTACGTGACTGCATGTCAGCTACAGTTTAAGAGTAAAGGGATGAAAGTGCGGGTTTGAGAATGCTAGCCCTGCTGGCAAGGTTGCTGACTGGGGGGTTATTGCGAGAAGACTGCTGTTTATTGTTTTATTAACAGGGGCATGTTGGCCTCACCAGGTCAGGGCTTTACCTTTGACCTCAAGAAAACAGCGACTGTGCTTATTGAAGTCTGCGCATGTGTCCACGTGTTTTCACAAAGTAAGTGTTGCTATTAATTTTTATTACCTGACTTTTAAAGATTTGCTGCAAAGTTTTACTTGCTTTATATAGTTTCTTGCTGTTTTATTAGTAAACCAGAGTATGCTTTCTGCACACCTCTGTTGCTTTAACTGATTTTATGCCGTCAGTGTTTAAAGCCAGAAACCAGTGTTAGTTTCATCTGGCCCGTTTACTTCTGTGTTGGAATACCAGTTCTTCATATCAATGCTATCCAATGTCTGTGTGTACGCCCAGTCAGCATTTTGTAAGTACAGTATTTCAGTCAACTTGCTGTGTAATGAAACTCAGAGTGCCTCTTTGACAATCAAGCCAGAGCATTAATTTATGATTCACCGTGAACTTCACAGGAAGGTGACACATTTGTGGTCACATTAAGTCCCATTAGGTATTAAGTGTCCTGAGATGTTGACATCCTTGTTTGGAACAAACAAACCAGTCCCACAACATGCAGCTTGGGTTTCTGAATTGTCCTAAGTGAGCAGCAACAGACGGATATTTTAATGTGGGTGGACTGTCAAGCTTCAAGCTAGTTAGACATCGTTATTATGTTGCATACAATGACATTATGGATACCATCTAGTGGATATAAATGGTTATATCAACTAGAATTTTAATGGCTTGCATTTTTACCTGCCGTTTTTGATTTACTAATAATCATTGTCTTTAACTGTATATGGTTGAGGCCTAAATGATCATATGTTATAGGTCAAAATTAAGTTGAGTATATTATTAGTAAGTATTCTGATGAGACAGTGGAAAAAGTTAAGGCTCGGGTTCAGGTTCAGGTTCAAGTTCAGGTATTTAGCTTTGAGCATTTCTCCAGTGGTGGAACATGCCTTTCAAAAAGTACTGAAATTTCATGTTTTCTTCTGCGGAGCAGTTTCAAAAGGAAAACAGTTTTAGTTAGTCATTGCTTTACAGATTAAGATTTTACACACAAAACCTACTTTACATACAAGGCCTATATTGAATTTACAAAATATTATGCATTCTTATAACATAAAACAGTCCAGCAATGTATAAAGGATTTGACCAACTGCAACAGTAAAATGCTATACTTGCACATTAATGGATCAGTAAAAATAGTATAATATAATATGTATAATAGTAGAAGATTCATGGCAGGGGCAGTTTTTTTCTGCATTATAAATACTTTTACTTTTGATCATTTAAGTGCACTTTGCAAATGTTACACTTAATGGACTTGTTTTTTTTATTGCACTATTACTTTTACTTAAGAAAAGGCTCTTAATACTTCCTCCAGCATCGCAAGTCATTTCTATATCCTGTAAATGTGCAGAACAAGGTCATGTAATTGATAAATATTCTGAACCCTAAAAAATGCTTATAGATACTGTGGTAAGTAGAATCAAAATCATGCCATTTAAAGTAATTGTCCTCTTAAAGTTGGTACATATATCAGGGGCTGGGAGTGTAACAACTTCATGCACCCAGACAAATGGCCTGTCAAATAGGCACCTTCAATATATGGAAACCAGCTTTGATTATGGCCAGAAACTCTTTTTGTGTGTCTTGTGAATTATGGGCAATTACCTTTACCCTCTTATAATAATCATTTGTTTTCCCTACTGTCACATGCAAGACCTTGGAGTTGCTATTACCTAAAGCTTCAGTAGGCGACTACAGGTTGAAATATATGGCGGTAATCATTCCCACTAATGGCTGTGGAGCTCAGAGCAAAGGAGGTTTTTATAGAGCCCAGAACTGTACATCAAACCGAGAGACTAGCCAGATTTTATGACCCGGTCATTTCACCCTTTACTCTGTTGTTTATGGTTTTAATGTCAGGCCGTTGCCAGCTTTTCGTGGCTGCTGTGGCTGATTTTAACTCAGGCAACATGCTGCTGAACCCAAAGTTAAGCATCTTTACAGCAAGAATGACACTCTTGCTTAATCATTTGAACCGTACTGTCGAACCAGCAGCTTGTGAAAAGCATTTTGAAATGTAAGGGAGAGCGTCTGCCATGTATTTCTTTGCTTTCAGTCTGGAGGAAGGCTTTACTGCGGCTGTATATTTTTTAAAAAGTGTGCTCCAAAAGAGACATCAAGCTCTTGTTACCCTGCTTTCAGATCGATAATGAAATAGGGTGTGAAGAAAACAAGAAATTAAATGAGAGATAGGTAGAAACAAGGGGAGGGTGACACAGGGAGAGTATGAGCTGCAAGAATCGATGCAGCCACAGAGCAATGGCAGAGATGAGGTCGTTTGTCTTCAGGCGAAAGAGAGAGAGCGAGAAAGAAGAGGAGGTATACAAACAGAGCTGTCTGCTGATGGAGCTGGCAGCTGGCCAGAATAGGTATGAGGGCGTCTGAACAACCACAGAATTTATCACAGTGGCTGCTGGCCTTGTCACTGATGAAGACATGAATCTGAAGAGAGAGGGGGAGGGAATCAGCCCGGAGAGCCCGGCAGGTATATAAGGCTGACATTCAGTGCCCAACCAAATTTAAAGATCCAGGTTTATTGAGTCTGTACTTTATCTGTTCATGTTACTGTGTGCACGCACATATGCTCATATATACTCACTGTCACCCTGCTATTAGATCCACAACACACCACTGTGCTTCTACTCTGTTGAGGGGAGAATTTCTTTTCCTATTTTCATTTTTAACCCACAGATGCAAGTTTTTCAGACTCATTCTCATGAACAGCCCTTTGCTGGAGGTTCCTTATGTAAACATAGGCCCAACTTCAGACACACTGTGCCGTAATCTCCACAATAACTCACAATAGACCATGTACATGCCATCTTTGTTATTTTGGATGGCTTTATTAAAGTTTTTTTTTCCTTTGTTATCCTCAATTGTAAGTTCTGGCGACACGATAAAAGCAGCTCTTATTCTTCTATGTGACTTGCTGATGGTACATAAAAGGCTGAAAGTGAGTCTTTCTGCTGTTTGCCTGGTGTCATGGTTGCCATTTCCCGCTGCAGCCCAGATGGCGGTGCAGCCCTCCCTCCGCAGTCGAGGTCTCAGCAGCCTGCCTCGACAGCCGGAGGAGACGGAGGGAGGAGGAAGGATTACTTTGCTAATAGCTCTGAGACATGAGACTGGTTATGCAAACCTGTGGAAAAAAACCAGCTTATCAATATGTGTCATTGGCTGATCTCACAGAACAGCAGACTAAACAAACTCCTCCAAATAGAATAAAATCCTAAAGTTAACAGCTTTTTATGATACAGCATCAATATGGGCAGGTTTTCTCTGACCACTTCTCCTCTTCTCATTTCACACAGTAAGCGCAGGATACGAAATGAACCAAAACGAACATTTGCTGGTCTGTAAATTCACATCACATGGTGCTGCCATGATTCTAACCAGTAGAGGGCGCAATAATATCACAGTGGATCCTCGAGAATCATTACGGTCACAATTTTCTTTCAGTATATAAAAGATGCATGAATTGGACAGTAAATATAGATAGAGTATAGTTTAAGTGGTAATGTTACTTAGAAGCTACATCAGCTTTGAATTAGATTGCTGAGTGGTAATGGTGTTTTGCAGAGGCCACAAAAGCAGAGGTAAAGTAAGGGCTGGACAAGGTTTTTAAATTCACAACCAAAATGCAGTGAAGACTTGAAGAGGAATAATGCTATATAAGATAATATTTTGGGCTTTTTTCCCCAAATGGTGGTAAAAAGGTGAAAAAATTCCATTTGTGCAGAATTTGACTGCCTGGTTTTCCTTATGCAGGGAGGCGGAGGCATTGTATGCAGTGGAAAATGAGTCACCTCGCTCTGTTTGTGAGCAGTGGCCTTTAAAGCTCATAGGTCCATTAGGTGTTTATCCATGAATAAATAAGCCTCCCTGCTTATGTTTCCTATACAGGAGCTCTGTGAAATAATGTTATCCGAGCCTGGATTTCTATGGAATGCGGTGCTAGTTATATTTAAATAAAGCTCCACTGAAGTGTCCACAGGGGGGTTGTGATTATGGAAATTTGACTTACATGATGTGAAGTGGAAGTGCCCCGTGGATTTTAGAGGAATATGAAGACAGACCTCATTACAGCCTCTGTTCTTAATTGCACTGCAGCATCTGTTGTGGTCGAGGCTGGTTAACCAAGAGATAGAGACGGCAGAAACACAAGGAGTTTGGTTAGCCCAGCTGTAAAAAGAGCCATCAACCACGCACAGACATGTGCATGTACACCCACAACACAATGCACGTGAACGTATCCCTGCCATCCCCAGGGAGCACGGTTTTTTGACAAGAATGCAGCTGACAGGATCACAACAACCGCAGTGCAAATATTTTGTTCACAGTCTTATGTTGTAACATAAAAGATGCTGCATGCCCTACTCCTTAAAGTGAGGTTGTGCCCTCCTTGCACCAGCCACTGTGGATTATTCACCGTGAGGTAGGAGAGAAGTGTCGCTCTGAGTTGGACTTTTCCACAGGCCACTGACTGGGTCTGGGTCACTGTGTTTAGATAAGGCTCTCTGGTTATGGTGGTACATATCCCTGCACTGCCTGGGTATTGAAGGTGCTTGATTTATCCATATATTGTAAAAAAAAAAAAAAAAAAAGGTAACGCATAACCATAAAGGGTTATAATAAAACATTTACTCATAATGTTATTTACAGGATTTGCATAAAACTGAGGAAAAACAGCTCCGACTTGATAGTTTTGCTGTTTTCTGTCGCACCGAAATGCCTCATGCCTATTAATACCAACAAGGCTGAATGAGTTTTTATTATGCATGATATGGATGAATGCACATTGATCTATGAACTAGCGGGATGTCTTTACTGTTTGCTTATTTCTTTTACTGTAGCACCTCAGACAGTGGGGTGCTGATCAGCCATCTGGTGGAGTGCAGGACAAGGAGGACTGGTGTTTGCACAATATCACCAAAATCTGCAGGGATGACTTTAACTCTCCCTTAGCCATACCATGTGCCATGACCTTTACATGTTGTTGCACAGCTGACGCATTGGGAACTCAAAACAAGAACTGTGACATTTGCTTAATTAAATAATTGGTTGATTTGGCTCATAGGAAATGAACATTCAGAATTGTTGCCGCGTCACACAGCGCAATCACACGGCTGTTGGATTATAATACTGACTGCTCCAAGCATATGGCCCGATACTTTCATCACGTATTCAACAGAGAACAGAACAATCGGTGATGTGATAATCCTGCTGCCATGATAGGTTGTCTGATCTATTTGCAGCATCACGCCCCCTCCTCACGCACCCCCACACACATGCTATAGGCAACCACATGAAAGAAGGCACTGAGGGGGAATTTGGCATTAGTGGTTTGCAGTGCAGTGGTCACAAGCACCAGTAAGTGAACAAACCCTCAATAATTCTTCAACCAAACCATCTCAGCAGGTTTTATGAGTATGAAAGAAGAGGACAATTTTAAGAACTCTAAACATCAGTGTTTTTAGTGATGGCCCATTGACAGATTTTCTGTACAGCTGAGGTTTCTGCTGACTTTTGAGATGTCTGCATGATAACATGCCTGGTGGAATATGGAAAGCCTAGAGGAAGGATTCTGTAGCAGCTCAGGTGCTAACAGGACAATACTCATCTCTCTGAGCTCATAAAAGCCACCTCAGCCATAAATTCACTCTCTGTGCATTTTTAATCCACAGTTTTATTGCCTACTGCCCTGGAAGCCAGATTCTTTTGCAGTCATCTGACAGGATCACAGTCTCAGATTCAAATGAACCAAACCTAAATGTTGGCACACCTATCATACGTCATCAGCCTAATTGTTTATTACACGGTCTCAAGGCCAAATCCCTGCCATCGATTTTAGCGCCACACATTCATCACTGGCGTCAATACTCATGCTTGTCCTCTTGCATCCGTGACTTTTGTGTATGTTTCCTTATCTAGGGAAGAGAAGAGAAGCTTTCCCAGACAGCTAATGGGTATCTTGTCACTTGAACAGCAGGGATAGGTGATTAAAGTGAACCAGGCAAAGGGCAGGGGAGGAATACCAAATGAGCTGTCTCTCCTGGAACATCTCCTGGAACAAAACACTAGCTAATAGGTACAGATTTTTTAAAAACTTGTAAACACTACCCTTTGAGTGCTGTTGCATCAGCAGCATTTCTGTAAAGAATACAGGGTTTGAGTCAGAATGTTAAACCTGAGCCAGTGTGGTTACAGTTGCAGCTATCGTCCTCTCTTTGTCCTTATATATGGACAGAAAAGCAGCAGGCAAGCAGTCAGGGGACGAGCTGAAGTGTCTCTCCCTCCTAATTTGTCCATCTATTTCCAAAGGTTGCACTCTCTCATGCAGAGGGGAGTTGGCAAGGTGTCAGCACATTGACAGAGTTGGGACTGCACCATTAGCAGGCAAAAGGGGGGAGCGGAGAGAGAAAGTTGATTCGTCAGTGGCGATGAGGCTCAGCTGCACAGAGACACCCCCCAAGATTTTGCCTGCCCGTGTTCGTCAGCATGTTTAATTTGTGACCTGGCAACCTGGCTCTCCTGAGATTGGAGATTAGGGCGGGTGCTGCTCTGATGGCAAATGGGAGATCTCACAATTTTATCAAAAAGAATAAACATTGCCTCTATTCACAAGATTCAACATTGCATCCCACTGAATGTGGGGGTGTTGTTATCTTTCACCTGTTGCCAGTTTTCACATTCAGACTAAAATCAACATTTGATTGATATATGGATTATATTGTTGCATATGACTGCAATCAGTCTCTGGATGCGTTATTTGGGTGGGTCTCTAGTTGTCCAACTCCACAGAACAAGGCTCTTATAAATGGCCTCATAAAGCTCAGTAAATCACAGCCCAGTCTGATGGCTCATTACACCTCCATTCTGTGCTCTAATATATCTATCTTATATATCTAATAATAATGTTAAAGGTGCATTTAAGGGCCTTATTGCAGCTTTTTCCTCAACTACCATCGCTTTTGTGTGAGACATATAAAAATAAAACCATCCAGCTCAAGGTCAACATTTTTCAGGTCAGAGCTGTAATGATGGAGAGCCGTGTTGACGTGATCAATCTGTATTACCTGTCTGGGTGTTGTACGGCGTCACTCTGAGATCCATGACCCGGTTACTTATGAAGCTTTAAGATGAGTAATGCTGCAGTAGGAGACATGCACACTGTGTCTCCTTCAGCATAATTTGAAGGTGTGATAAACTACGTGTTTATGAGTCCAGTCATACATCAGAGGCAGTGAACCACAGGAAGGAAAACCTGCCCCGTGATAAGTTGTGTTTTGTAAGGTGGAGGGATGTTCTGCTATACTTCAGTGGCTCATTCACAACTACCCTACTGCAGAACACCAGTAGGTGCTAGGGAAGGGGAAAAAAAAGAAAAGAAAGAAAAATGCTCACAGGGTGAGCAACCATCATATGATCAGGGGTTGCCATGGCAACTGATCCCAGCAGTCAGCCCTTGGAAAGTGAGTCACATGAATGAACTGAAGGAGACAGGAAGCATACTGTGCATACATGTTGTTGGTTGTGTGTGTGTGTGTGTGTGTGTGTGTGAGAGAGAGAGAGAGAGAGAGAGAGAGAGAGAGAGGGAGGTGTTTTCTGTGGGTGCCTTGTGACAGAAGCAGAGAAGTGGCCGGGGTTAGCATATACAGCAGCGTTAGGATTACTGACTGTAGAGTGAAACGTGGTGTACAGAAGGAACAGGCGCAGTCAGTAAAAAAAAAATCCTCAACACCTTCAATGTGAAAATCTGACACACAGCTGACATATTGGGCACTCTGGGCTATATTCTGTGCTATGATAGCCAAGAGGTTTAGCAGCTGAACAGCAAACTGTTACCACTGCAGATATGCGTCTGACACACTACTAGTAGCACATTCCACCGCTAAGTACTCTAATCCCTCAAACAGCATCAGTGTCCTTGTTTGACTCACACCTTCTGAAAGCTTCACTTTCAATGTGCTCCCCTTTTTCTGGTGACAGAGAGGACATGATGTCATGAGCTTCTCTCCCAAACACCTTTGCACTGTTCACCAACTTGGTCCTAATGGTCGAGGATTATCCTCTAATTTGTCTTGCAGAATTACATGCAAAAATAGTAATGCAAACTTCTCTGATGTCTATTTTGTGGAAAGTAAAAGGCCATCAAGTGAGACAGGAGTGAAAAAAAATCATATGAGGCAGCGGCAGACGGAGCCACGGGCAGAATAAATTGCTGGTGTCAGGGAGAAAAATGACTGTGCCAAAAATTATCTGCACTTGAGAAATGTTCATTGGAAGCATTGTCTTTTTACACCTCTTTTAGTCGACGACATTGTGGGCACTACAGCAAATTCTGACATGTCCATTAGGTATTGAAGTCATCAAGCACCTTCTTTGTAATGGTGGTAAACTGCCGGATCAGCTTCCATCAATGTAAAACAATGTGGGGAAATCTGATGAACTGACATTGTCATTTCTTATAATACTTCTGCAGTAATAATAATAGTAATAAATATGATTATTATTGATATTATTATTATTATTATTTCATTGGGGCTGTTGGGAAAGCCTTTTGACTAATCCACAATTTCCATAAGCAGCATATTCAATCAACTGGTTTGATGAACCTCACTGAAAGCTACCTGTGTGATGCTGGGAACACTGCAGATGTACCTTTTTTGCATCATCTGCCTGACGTGGGCACGAGCGGGTGAGTCAAACCTGCGTCAGACTTCGTCGTGACTTGCCATAGTAATTTCTTCATCCTATGAGGGAGCTGACTTATCCCACCGCGCAGCCATAACCACGTGGAAACAAGAGGTGTGAGCAGGTACTTCAGGGAGCGTGCAGACCGTCGTTAAAAGCGCCGAAGTCAAGCCTTCACCTGCACCAGTTAATATTATTTCAGTGACCAAATCTTGTGGCAGGCGTGGAGCTTCTGCGTCACATTGTACGCACCATGCGCCCCGTGTGACTGTGATTTCGCATCTCTGTGCGCGCAGAGATGCTGCACACGGAGACAGTGGCTGAATGAAGATACCGTACCGCTCACTTCGGATTCATACTGTCAACGCTCACACGGACGTTTGAACCTGTTCTACAGTCCAAAAAAGGTAAGAATGCAGCAGATTTTTTTTTCTTGTAATCGTTTTCACCACACGATCAATTTCAATGTATATCGGTGGTGAATAAATTGTGGACTGCTCGACTAACCCGCCAGATCAACCCCCCTAAAAAAGAACCCACAACCCACTTGACATCACCTGATAGAAACGAGCGTCAGCTTTCACCTCATCACCTGACAAATGGTGATTTCGCAGCGGCATTGACGGTGAGCGTCGCTTATTTATCCTACGCGTTTGACGACGTCGGCACCATGGGTGCCCATGAATATGAGAGATTCTGTGGGGCTGCGGATCACCTGCTGACTTGTGTCCTTCTGTTGTGTGCAAATCGGCGGTGTTATTGTTGGGTGATTCATCTGACCTTGGCAAGGCATCAGAGGTTATATCCACGTAGAGAGTAAGCCTTAACGCTATGGTAGGCTACGTGGGCCTGTGTTCAACGTGTCTGGACAATGCCTGTACATGGACATGCAGGTACTGTTTTGTACTTGTCACAATCACGATGTTGTCCGGGACCAGATCCCAGCGAGAGGGAGGGTACCTCCATTACAGTAGATTGGCCTCCATCCAGACCATATATTTTGCAATGGCACATTTTCTCACCAGAAATGGCTTAAATCTAAAATCTTCTGTGATGGCTGCCTGATTGACATTGCAGCAGATCCAACAATGGACTACTATAACAGCGGCTCTGTGTTATTTGCAACTGTCCTTTGGGGAATATCGTGTCTGTCTGTTCGAGATGGTAAGAGGAGAGACAGGCGACCACTGATGGCTGCAGAGATGGGATTTCAATTCAGGAAGAGCCATTGCTTAGCAACCACGCTAGATAAAAGTGGAGCATATCTTTGGAGCAGAGACAGAGAACCTGTGCTGGTGCATCATCGACACCAAAATGTCTATTGAGATGACTCCATGGTACTAGGAACACACATCTGTCTACCTGGAGACACCTGTTTGTCACGGGGAACTGTTACCACTGTAATCATGTCTTTAAAGAGCACAAACATCACTTTCTGTCTCACCTTTTTGGTTGCATTTATACTGTAGCTTCTTCATCACTTCTAATTTCATGCACCTTATCTTCTCCAGTACACCTTTTCAGAGTGTCAGTGAAAAGAAAAAAATCACTTGTGGGCACTTGCTGTGTTTCCCTCAGATGGAGATTGATTAGTCAGTCATAACCTCTAATCTGCACTGTATGTGAAGTCCTGCTGTCTCTCGAATGTGTCATCCGTGTCAGCACATACTGTGAATCTCTGAAACTAGCTGTAGTATTTCTGCATCAACACGGAAAAAGTGTCACTGCACATGATTATAGAGCCAGAGTGAAAACACACTGTAGGTGTCCAACAGACCACCGTCATCGTAACCCATAAGAAGAAACTGGGGCAGTTTGTTTCTAACTATACCAACATTTCCATTCATTTGAAAAGTAGGGCAAAACATTGCATGAACAGTCTTTCAGAGCAAAAACTCTACACAGCTGTCAAAAAAAACCTCAGCGACTTGACCAAAAAAATTTTTTGTTTGCAAACATGCACATAATTGCCTCACACCTCATTCAGAGAGTGTTCGACTGTGACTCAGTATTGTGTAGTTGTAGGCTGCTGTGGAAAAGGTCAATGCTGCTCTGAGATCTGTGTTGCGCTCGCAGCTTCGGAGCTGCTGCATGTCGTGACTGCAGGGGCTCGTTGCCACTGTTGAGGAATGCGATGTGCGTGCTGCTAGTACGGCCTCTGGGTGGGCTTTAGAGTCCAGCCCGCCAACAACCATTCTCGAGAAGTGTTCTCGAATAAAGAGCCAAGCTTTGACTTCAGTCAGATGCATCTGTTTTCAGATTAGAGGCCATGTCTCCAGATCCAACACCTCTGACTTCTATTCTCTGTTCTTGAGCTGCCAGAATGAAAACTCATCCCACACAGCTTAACCAGAAGCCTGTATTTAGTCTAGTTTCAGTCATTTTCTCCTCCTGAAGCTGCTTTTTCAGCATTTAACCACAGTCGCCCACATCATTCACTGTTAAGATGACCTATTGTAAAGGCAACCTGTCTCACAATGTTTTCATGTAATCTTGAACACCAGCCTTTGAGGGTCAAGCACGTTGTCAAGTTGAGTGTTTCATGCCTGCAGCTACAAATTTCCAGGTAATTAAAAAAAATCACGTCTCCGGAGTTTAACTCTCCTGAAATAAAGATTGTCTCCACTAACAGCATAAAAGAGCAGAGATTCTTTTTCATTCAACAAATTCCAAATATTAAAGTGGAATAAAATAAGACCGGTTCCTGCTTCTTTAAATAAAACAAAACATTTTGAGTCATCAAATGTGTCAATCAATTAATAATTAACCAATGTGTGTATTTTTCAGCCTGTTATCTACTAACTAAAGTGATCAAAAAATGAGACATGTCAGGATCTGATTGGTGTGCTACTGCTGCTAAAACACACAGCAGCAGCTATTCGTAAAATCCTCATTTATGTCAGACCTCCTGGAATTTCCAATGCAGTAGCTATTATGCACCAGTTTCTGTGGAGCGAAGCACTGCATGGGATTAGTGGATTTTTTTTTTTTTTTGCAAAGAGCCTTTGATAAGGCAACACATGCCAGAGAACTTAGGGAAACTAACTTTCTCCAGCCAGTTAATGCCGGAGCACTGGACTCTTTCATCACAACAGTTGAAATATTAAAATAACCTGCAAACAAGAAGTTGAGGCTGTGTGATGAGGAAAATTCAGATACTAATAACTGACAAAATCTGTACTTTGAGGCTTTAGTTTTATTGCACTGCATTCCCCTGAGACCAGTAGTCACACAGACTGTGCACTGCTGTTCATGTTATTCACATGACTCAACTTCGGTATAATGGGCTCTGTTGCGAAATTGTAATTCAATCTGTGGTTCTCATTCGCCATAATGAAGTGGATTACTGAAATGCTTCACTTATGGCTATAACTTGCTGCAGTTTTTCATTTTAAAATACTGTGATGTGTACTAATAAGCAAACAGGGAACACAGCAGACTTTGATGGTTTAGAACCCAAATGGCTGAAGTCACTTGTCACAAGTCTGGCTTTTGAACTGTTTTCCTGTGATGTTGTGTAAGGCTGCAAAACACAGTTATTTTCTTTATACATTGATTTGATTTTTTTCTCAATACTCAGCAGAGAATCATAAAAATCAAATAGCATGTTGATGGATTTGCTGTTGAGCGACCTACGGCAATTTTCATCATCGATTTACTGCTGTTTATTTTCTCAATTAACCATTTAGTCTGTAAAATGTCATAAAATACCCATTTCAGTTTCTCCAACTTCAACATGACTGCTTCAGATGTTTAGTTTTTCCAACCAACTGTGTAAAACTAGAAGATATTCAGTTTACAACAGAACAAAGCAGGGAAAAGTAGTTTTTTTTTTCTAAGCACCTGCATTTCCTGTCTGTCTCCAGCCATTTCTCTTCACAGATTTGAGAGAAAAGCACAACTTTCTTTCCCCGGCACCTTCCAAGCTTCCTCCACCTCCTCATCTGACACTCTCCCATCCTTGCTGCCACCACTTTCAACCCCTCTGAAGGAGCCCCAGTGCCACAGCCATGCCAAAGAACACTAAGGTGACCCAGCGGGAGCACAGCAATGAGCCGGTCACCGAGTCTGTGGCTGACCTGCTGTCCCTGGAACACCCAATGGACTATAAAAGCAGTCAGATGAGTATGGGACTGAGTCCTGGCTCCACTGCTCCAGGAAAGGCCCTGCTACCCTCCCCTGACCCAGATGCTGAGGATGGCCGCCCGGCCTGGAACAACAAGCTGCAGTACATCCTGGCCCAGGTGGGCTTCTCTGTGGGCCTGGGTAATGTCTGGAGGTTTCCCTACCTGTGCCAGAAGAACGGTGGAGGTAGGTTCATGGTTGTCTACATGATTTAGTGGCATTTCAGCAGTTGAAAGTCTTTCTGAACAACTGAAACATGAAAGTTTTGTGTAGACCAACATGCAAAGCGTAGTAACACTTCCCAGGTTTCTAAAGTCGGTTCCTAATTAGGCCACCCATGGTGAACATGTGTACCCTCAGGGGTCCCAAGCAATTGTTAACAACAAGAAATGTTGTGCTGAGTTTAAGGCTGTTAATGTGAATTTTTTTTATTAGTCCTGTAAAGTCTTAAATAAAATAAGTGGCCAGATGGGAGTAGTTAACTTAATAGTATGTTACAATTTGGAGTTTGTTCCTTTGTTCGCTGTGTCCACAGTTTAGCCCAGGATTTTGTCTGTGCCTGGCAACTATTTGCTGAGACATGATTTGATTGGGAATGCCCAGTGGTCTTGGTGATTGGCCTCAACATTTAATGCTGTCATGCGATAACTCATAAAACCTTAAATAGCATCACATTACATAAATAAATACTTAAGTAATGTCAGCTAATAAAGTTCTTATTTCCTCAGTGCCAGACAAAGTCGATAAGCACTGTTCTGGGATGTCCAGAGTGGCACCTGAAAAGAGACAACATCAGTCCAGTTACTCTTCCCAGCACATAAACATTTCATCCAAGGGCAAACCAGTGAGGTGAAGGTTTCAACCATTTGAATTTTGCAGTGCCAAACTGCCACACCTGCACTTTATCATTCTTTTGATCAGTTCACTGTCTGATCTTTAGAAAGTCTGCTGTTCAGTTTGTTCACTTCATATGTTAGATATAAATCTGCACGCTACATACAGTTTCAACCCATGTGTTACCGCAACCTGGAAACACACAAGCCACAATTCAAGTGGTGCTGCTTTCTTTGCAGGACAGGCCATTTGCGGGACGAATAGCAACCAATGAAACTTGCTCATTTGTTTATTGTATTATTATTATTATTATATTATTGTCAAGTCAGAGGGGACATCTCTTAGTGACCTTTTGCTATCAGCAGCTACAAGATGGGGAAATTTCTCCTCAGCTTTACCAGATATGGTACCACGGAGAGGTCCAGTTTAGTCTCAGTGTGCTTTTCTTGCAGTTTTCCCAGCCTTATCTCTCTGGCACTGGTATTACAATGACATGAGAGGGTGGTGATGACTAAGATGGAGGAAGCGGAAGGGTAAACACTGATTTTCTGGGCTTTCAGACATGGATGGCTCTGCCTAGTGTGGGAGGTGTGTGTAAAGAGGGTATTTGAAAGGCATTATATAACAAAGCTGAATGTGTGTATTTGCACATTTTAATCAGAGTGTGTGAATGTACTTGCATGTGGTAATGAGTGTGAATACCCCTCTGACTCAGTGATAGCTGCTGCATTGCCTTGTCTGGGCTTGTCCCAGGGAGGAGAACAAACTGCTGTTTGTTTCTTGTCCATCTTTATCCATTACTGCTTATTTTCTCTCTCGTTCTCCTCTCATTGTTTTGAGCGGTTCTTGCAATATTGTTGTCTTTTGCACATCTGAAAGGAAACTCACAATATTTCCTCAAAACGATAATTTCATGTAGTTATAAAACTTATGGAAGCACGACACAAATAACATGTTGGCAGGCATTACGTGCCTTACCTAGCCAAGTCTGTTGGGGCTTTTTTAGGCTGTTAACATTAACCTTAGGGATCCAGAGAGCCAGAGGAAAGGTCAAGGTGCAATAAAATCATCTTTGTGACCATAAATAACCACACTGAAGTACAATTTGATGTGATGGATTTGCTGAAATGTCTTGTTCTGGACTAAATTTAGCTGACCGACTAACACCATCTTTTGGGCATATTCCTGATAGGGCAAAATCTTTGGTAGGGTAATCCATATTCATATTAATATAATTCATATTCTCTACCTGGGTGCCTGATATACAATATTTGGATGGAAAAAACAAGACAACTACCTCAACAGTTTCCCACTAACACATTTTGTTTCCTCTGCTCAGAATAGACTTCAAAGATCCATAAAAGTAGAAAGCAACACAGTAGTCACATCTAACGGTCCAGGTAATAATACCTCTGTGCAACATGACACTGTGTCCCTGTCTTTGTTTCCTTTGTCTGCTGCCAACTCTAATAGCCACTCAGGACGTTATCAGCATTTTTGATCGAGTCAAACATCACAGTCATTTGTTTTCAGTCTGGAAACAGACGGCTCACCCAGCTGTCCTGCAGTAGGAGCCCATCCTCTCTGGCTTTGGATTGTTTTGTCACCATGGTGCCCCTTCATGTCTTGACGTAAGCAGGACTGAATGTGTTCTCTCTCCACGGTTACTTATGCAGAAAAAAAGACAGCCATATCTGAAAAAAAAACTGTGACTGAAAGCTGAGGATGAAGAGGGAGAAAGAAAGGGAAAGAGGAAGAGAAAGGGGAAAGAAACAGTGAAATTACAGTTCACTGGACTTCAAACACATTAAAATAGGCAATTCTGCTTCCTTCTGACCCTCCTCTGCCTCAGGTGCATACCTCGTGCCCTACTTTATTCTCCTCCTGCTCATTGGCATCCCCTTGTTCTTCCTGGAGCTGGCCGTGGGTCAGAGGATCAGGCGTGGCAGCATCGGGGTGTGGAACTACGTCTACCCACAACTGGGAGGCATTGGGGTTTCCAGCTTGATGGTAAGCGTAACTATGGATTTATTATTATTATTATTATTTTATTATTATTATTATTATTATTATTAGGTTGGTGCCAGAGAAGTCAGGACCACCAGAAACATTAGGTTTCATCCCCTGGGCACCATGAACATCTAATTTCAATGCCATCCATAGAAAATGATTTATAAATGAGTTAGAAGTCAGTAATAAGATGTTATTGTTTTCCATATCTGCCATTGAATTTCAAATAAAATCAAATACAAATACTACAAATTCAAATACTGCAACCTCAGTAGTTTTAAATGGTAGCTATAGTTCAATTCACAAAATCATCTTGAATTCATGGTGATTGTAGTGTCAGCAATTGTAGGTCAGCAACTGAGACTGTAAAACAATAAAAAAAAAAAACACAATCAGAGAAGCTCACACACCAACCAAAGCTTTTTGTGGGCTCACAAAAAACTGACAATCCAATATGTATTGTTATTGCTTTTTAATAGCCTTTTCCTGAGCTCATAATACATGGTTGATTAACCTCAAATATAGATATTGGCAACAATTTATGATCTCTTAATAAAACACCACATATTAATCTGGTAGCCTCCTGTAATTGTTATACATCATGGCTGCATTGCAGCAGCCTGTGAAGAAATTCATCTGCATTTAGAACCAAGGATTCTATGGACTCTATCCAAGGACTATGTTATAGGATTGCTGTTGGATTTAAGATGGTTATTTCTCTCATTTTAACAATTCAGCTCAATACCAGACATGTTATGTGCCGAGACGACAAACGTGTCTGCTCCTGTTACTCCCTCTTGACACTTTACAGTGAATGTTGTGCAAAGACCAGCGCTGATCACTACCATAATCTGTACCCATCATCAACGGGAGTAGTGACCCATTATGTCCCTGTTCCATCAGCATCATCAGCCTAAAACATGTTCAGTCAGTGGTTAAGTCGGTCAGTCAGTGATCTACTGCATCAGTCTTTCTGTTGGTCATTCTGATAGTAGTTCCGTCAATCTAGTGTAGATGAGGGGAGGTAGAAGCCTGGCCTGGGGAGAGTGAGTTGTAAGGCAGCTTAGATGAGGGCAGAGGGAGATTCAGCATCTATAAATACCTTCTGAAAGCGGACCCCAGCCTCAACTGCTGAGAGCAAACAGCTCAATAATTCATACGCTCTCCGACTTAAGATGTGTGCTCAGTGTCTGTGCCCTGACTCAGGAAGAGGCGTCCACCTCTGCAAACTGCATGCTGTTTCCTCCCCTGTGCTGTTTGTGTGTTTGTGTGACTTTTTTTTTAAATGATAAGAGTTGTTGTTTTCTCTCATTTCCCCTCAGGTTTGCGGCTTTGTGGGCCTCTATTATAACGTGATTATTGGCTGGAGCATCTTCTATTTCTTCCAGTCTTTCCAGTATCCACTGCCTTGGGCTGAATGCCCCATCCAGAGAAATGGAACCCAAGCCAGTGAGTCACCAAAACACAATACACTTCACAACACAGCTGAAAGTATAGTAGAGATGTAGAGCAAGATTACTGCCTGCAAAAAATAGTATTTCATCTTCAAGTCTTTCACATCAAGTCGAGAAAAAAAAACGCTACAGAGTCCGTCGAGACAATTCCAGATCCAGTAGAGTATCTCAGCAGACCTCAGCAGACACTCAGGCAGCACCACTCTACGCCATGTGGTGCCTAAAGCTACAGAACGTGGCTGTGCGTGGAAGCAGCTTGCCTCTGTGTGGCTGTGCAATCAAGCCGCGGTGTCTGAGCAAGCTAACAGAGAAGGGGTTGTGCTGACTCGAGAGCCGGGATGGCCCTGCACTTCATCCTACAGAGCAGCTCTGTTGGCGAGGCCTGTCAGATAGCATGACCTGGCAGACAGTGTCAGCACCTCGAAGGGCTGGCAGCTGGCTGCGTATTCGTGCTCTGGCAGAGTAAAGGGCATCAGCTCTCATTAGCAATTGGAGGGCAGGATGTTGACTCTGCTCCCGATTATGAATGCAGTGGTGATGCTGCGGGGTGCCCAGTAGGATTTAGTTTAGCTATGTACAGAGGTGGAAAGTACAGCAAGTAGGTACATTTACACAAGTAATTTAGCTTAGTTTCGCTGATACTCCATGAGTCCACAAACAAATCATTTATGTCATTTTTTGAGCCTGAAAAGTGGGGAATAAAACAGGGCAGTGAGATGATTCCCACCTTATTTAAAGAGTTTCTGGAAATAGTATCTTGACATTAAGCAGAGAAAATCTGACATTTTGTTGCATTTAATTACATTAAATGTCATTTATTTTAGAAAATATTTTAAACATGTTGATCTGCTTTTGAAACTAAAGAAACAAGCTATTTCTGACTCAATAAGAGATAAAATTGTTAGGTTTGTTTTGTGTAATTAGCTGCAACTCGAACCAGGTACAATGATGAAACACTGCTTACTTATAAATGCATGAGTAATAATATTTTGTGTAATAAACCCCTCTAAAAAGAGCCTCTCGGCGAAATGAGGACCTTACTTTTGATACTTTAACGTATCTGTAGCTGGTCATGCTTTTATATTGTTATTTTGGTCAAATTACGTTGCACGACTTTTACGTATTTATATATACTTTTACTTTCACTGATTATTCCACCTACCAAAAAACATGTATCTGACACGTACAATTAAACAAATGAAGTTGAAATTTCCTGCCAAACCTCTTGGGTGTTTATTTTGTATACGTGCAGACTCCTAGACTGTCGGAGCATCGTTTATGCCACTCCCCTCTCTTTTCTCATTGCTGTTGTAGTTGTGGAGCCAGAGTGTGAGAAGAGCTCAGCCACCACTTACTTTTGGTACCGTCAGACTCTCAACATAACCAGCACCATCGACGACACCGGTGGCCTGAACTGGAAGATGACCCTGTCCCTGCTGGTGGCTTGGATCATGGTCTGCCTGGCTGTCATCAAGGGCATCCAGTCCTCAGGGAAGGTACGGTGTGTCCATGGTGACACAGGGGCTGAACCTGCAGAATACAGAGATGACGTCCATGTATTTAACACAATAAATAATTTACTGAAAATAATCAGTGAGCAACGTGATAAGCATGTCATCAGCATGTGTCTATTTTTAGTTGTCATCTACGTTATGAAGCAGGGATACATGCAACATTAATAAGCATAAACTCAACCAAGCAAGCACTGGTTCAGGATGCAGATGGAAGATGCTCCATTTGGCAACAACTGCAACAACATCCTGTAATCTTGATCCAGAGTGTGAGTCACATACCAAATTTCTGTGGGAAACCGCATAGCAAAGAGACGATCGCCAGGGTCTGACATGGTTTTTTAAACACTAAATTTTAGCGATCCAATTATAGCCTGTGCTGCAGCCAATTGCCTGAAATGCTGCAGGAAGATTTCTTCTTCATCTCCCTTAACCTGAACGAGTCCTCTCCACATTTGGTAGGATTTCACAGGTTCCGTGCCAAGCAAACATAAGCAGTTTTAGGATTTATTCATGTGTGTGTGCATGTATTGTTGAAGTTCCTCCTCTATGTGTGAGGCATCCCAAAAGCGTGTCCATGGTAACACTGAATGCTGTACTTGCCTCTCTCTCTCTCTCTCTCTCAGGTGATGTACTTCAGCTCTCTCTTCCCATATGTGGTGCTTTTCTGTTTCCTGGTACGAGGTTTGCTGCTGAAGGGAGCGGTGGACGGCATCGCTCACATGTTTACCCCTAAGGTGAGATACAAAACAGTGGTAATTTCCATTTGGTTAATCAAAAAAAAACCAAAGAAGGTTACCTCAGCAGTATTGGGGCAAATTTCCAGCGAAGAGTTAATAACAGGTTCGCTGTAGTTCTCTAAAATGTAATTGTGTTGCTGGAAGGTAGCGTCACACTTGCTGACATCCCAGTACCGATCCCTCATTCACAGACTACTGGCCAGACAGATATGTTACTGAACTGACACACACCACCAAGGCCATTCATGTTCACCCGTGGAAAAACGTCAATAATAGCCTCACAGTGTAGAGTTCTGAGTTGATGTCTCCCTCTAGTGGTGAATGAGTGAGACATCGTAGAAAAAAATGAACACTGAAAAGCAGCCTCACTTATTATTTTATCCCTGTGATCATGCAATGTAATTTGAAGTTGGAGTATCTGCTAATGTTGATGGACTGATGGACCTGAAAGCAGTTTTTCTCTGATATGACAGAATACTGAATTATTAAAACTAAAAACATAGTTTAAATAAGAGGTAAATGAGATCGGTTATGTTGTCTTTTAAAAGAATATTTCTGGTTCTGTTATCACATGGCCACTCTACTTTGAATTATATTAGGGGGAGATGAACCCTAAAAGTGCGTCAGTTTAACTTTGAATATTTCTTTCAGGATGGGACTGTATACAGTACATTCAGGATAAATCCATCACAAATCTTTCTTTAAAGAAATCTTTCTTTCTTTTCTTTCTTTCATTTTTCCTTTTTTTGCCTCCAGCTGGAAAAGATGTTGGAGCCGCAGGTGTGGAGAGAGGCAGCCACACAGGTCTTCTTCGCCCTCGGTCTGGGCTTTGGAGGCGTCATCGCTTTCTCCAGCTACAACAAGCGGGACAACAACTGCCACTTTGATGCAGCGCTGGTCTCCATCATCAACTTTGTCACCTCCATCCTGGCAACCTTAGTGGTGTTTGCTGTGCTCGGGTTCAAGGCGAACGTGATGAACGAGAAGTGTGTTGTCGAGTGAGTGCTATGATATTGTAACACACACTACCCGGCCTGTCTGTCTTTAGCAGCAGTTTTCACGAGAATCTTCGTTCCCTAACACAACCCATCTTCCCCACATCTCTGATTTATCGTGTGCAGGAACGCTGAGAAGATCCTGGGCTACCTTAACACGGGTGTACTGAGCAAGGAGCTCATCCCTCCTCACATCAACTTCTCCCATCTGTCCGCCCAGGACTACGCAGAGATGTACGGGGTCATTAAGACAGTGAAGGAGGACAGCTTTGGCCAACTGGGCTTGGATGCCTGCGTGCTGGAGGACGAACTCAACAAGGTCAGTGGGCGAGGTTTTAAAAGACTGAGATGAGAGCAGGGGTTCTTTATATGTGTATTCAGAAAACATGCGAATAATAGTTGAGATTGCAGACAGACGAAGTAGTTCATGATGAAAGGAGGACAATGGTCCAAACAGATGAGGTGGAGGCCAGGAGGATCATTAGTTGAGGCAGAACTGTGTTTCCTCTGCTAGACCAGCAGTGCTCAAGCTATTGTCTGAGTTTGAAGGGTTTTAACAGACCCGGGCCATACACTAACAGCCTGCTTGGTTTCACTTTGCCTGTTGCTGCCTGGAAGGCTCAGAGGGCATTTAGTTTTATTATTAGTGATAAAATTTGTTTTTATTACTATGCAGACAACTGGGTAAACAAAGCTTCCGGTAAAAGGCTCATGCATCTTTTTTTTTTTTTAGTGCTGGCGACAGAATTATTGTAACCATTCTTCATCCCTTCCTTGTTTTTAATTTCCTGGTACGATGGCGATACTGGAATTAAATTAAATGTAACCTAACGTCACACACAAAGTATGTCTGCATGAGCTCACCACCTTAAGAGGCTGCACTATAATCAATGAACCTGAAAATGCAAGTTAAGTGGGTGATTTTCCACAAAGGAGGGTTTTTTCCCTCTTGTTGTATTCACCTCCTTTTCTCCATCATCCAGGCAGTTCAGGGCACTGGTCTGGCGTTCATCGCCTTCACGGAAGCTATGACCCATTTCCCTGCCAGTCCCTTCTGGTCCGTCATGTTCTTCTTCATGCTCATCAACTTGGGGTTAGGAAGCATGATCGGCACCATGACCGGCATTACCACGCCCATACTGGATGCTTTCAAGATCCGCAAGGAGATCCTGTGTGGTGAGTCTTGATTCCAGTTATTCATCCGTGGGCTTGATGAAATTGTCATTTTCCTGATTCTGACTGTTTCTTCCTTCTCCTCAGTGGTTTGCTGTGTGATAGCCTTCCTGTTAGGCCTGCTGTTTGTGCAGCGCTCCGGCAACTACTTTGTCACCATGTTTGACGACTACTCAGCTGGTTTGCCTCTCACTGTGGTGGTGATCCTGGAGAACATCTCTGTAGCCTGGATCTATGGCACGAAGAGGTAACTCAAGCTATACTTGGATGCAATTAATTTTCCCGCAAAATGTTCAGTGCCTCTAAACTCCCTTTGTGACAGCTAAATGGGATTCAGCTGCACGTTCCGATGAGGACTTTTATTCTTCCTTCACAGGTTCATGCAGGACCTTGAAGATATGCTTGGTTTCAGGCCATATTCTTTCTACTTCTACATGTGGAGGTATGTGTCTCCAGCCGTCCTGGTGGTGCTAATCTGTGCCACCGTCATCGAGATGGCTGTCAGTCCTGCAGGATACAACGCCTGGGTGGAGGCCGAGGTCAGTTTCTCCTCTCTGTGACTGTGTTCTCCTCCTGCCCACTACCTCTCCTCCTCTTTCCAGTCTTTTTCATACCACTTTGTCTTTTCCTTCACCCTCTTCCCCCCCTGCCAGGGCTCAGAGCGTTTCCAGAGCTACCCTCCATGGGCCTTAGCCATGGCTTATGCCCTCATTGTTGTGGCCATGCTGCCTTTACCCCTCGTCTTCATCGCCCGCCACTTCAACCTGGTCTCAGACGGCTCCAACAAGCTGTCTGTCTCCTACCGCAAAGGTATGATGAAGGACATCTCCAACCTGGAAGAGCAGGATGAGCAACGCTTCATCCTCAGCAAGAACCCCAGTGAGGCTCCCTCCCCGATGCCAGCCCACCGCGCTTACCTGGGCCCCGGTGGCACTCAGGAGATGACCAACACCAACTACGGCACCAGCACCAAGACGGGCTACCAGAACATCGGCTCGCCCGAGTCTGAGCTATGATCCACTGAGCTCATTGATCCCCCCTGCCCCCGTCCATTAAACCCCAGCCCTGCCTGGAGAGAGGGAAATAGAGGAAGAAAGGGAGGAACAGAGGGAGTCCAGAGGAAGAGACAATTCACTGCCAGTTGTTGCAGCATTTATCACACCTTAACGCCCAGACATGAATCCGTCTATCCTTCCCCTTCTCTGCTTCACCATCCCCTGCCTGTGTTTCTTCCCTTCGCCGCCTGTCGTAGGGTACATGCTACTAATTGCATGTCCATCCCTGAGATGAAAGGATCATGGGAATGTGAGTCCCAAAAGCCACAGCGAGCTTTTCCATCCGATGGGGAATTACAGGGGCAGACGGATGGGGTCACAGGGGGTGACAGAGGGAGGAATAAAGCTTAGAAAAGTCCACCGCGGGCTTACATACAGGCTTTGTTTTGTAATAAGCTCTGGATGAGGTTAAGGTGTGCTTAACATCAAAATGCTTAACGTTGCACTGAAATGTAATCCCATGTGTTTACCAGTCTGGACAAGGTTATTTTTGAGACAGCTGGATGTCCCTAGCTCTAGGAGACCATCATCTTACTCTGGTTCATTTGTAGAGGATTGTTATCTGTGGGGATAGGATGGAAGGAGAAAAAAACACACAAACTCATCTTGTCCTAATCTGTGTCACTGTATGAGAAAAGTTCTCATCTACAGTACGTCACACTATGATTACAAAAAATTCCACAACAGTATGTAATAAGTCAGAGTGTAGACAGTGTTATAAGCACATTATATCTTTAAGTTTATTGTGCCTATCATGCATTAGCAATAATGACCTGTCAGAGGGTCCTCATAAAACTGTGGATCTCCTTCTATCTTCATTTTCCCCACTGATGTAGAATGCTATACATATGTGTTGTGCAATAGCCCTAGATGTCACCGTAAATCATGTATGTACACCTCAGTAGTGCAAAACAAGGATTTTTATTTTATTTTATTTTATTTTTTGCCTATTTGTTTCTTCTCAGTGTACACAGAAGCACAGACGTCAGCTATCATTAGAGCATCTCTGAGCCTTAACACAGAGCAGCACTTCTCGTTTGAACAATCTTCCCCTCGATAAAAACAAGGCTCTGGAGTTGTTGCCACCGGCGCTGCACACATCGTCTCCGTGCTATTCCAGTCGAATCCGGCCAAGACAGAGCTTTTCCATTTTAATCAAGCAGCCCCATTTTAATCAATGCCTTAGAAGGGCGGAGGTGCGAGTGCACAAGTAGAGATAAGCAGAAAGGCTTGTCTTGGATCAGCTTCACACTCGTCTGTCTCCGCGTTAGACAGGCAGACACAGAAGTAATTGCTAATGTGAGTTGTGTACGTGCAGATGTGCACGTGCGAGCGCGTCGCCGTCTGCCACTGAATGAGAGCTCCCGGTGACCCTGCCTGTTTAAAAATAGAGTTGTGTTACCCAGGGGAAGCCGTGGCAACGCACCATAGATACCACTCTTCCTCTGATGTGGAGGAGGAAGAGGAGAGTGGACACCTTGCTTTGTCCGCTCCACCTGCACGACTGTTTGTTCAGCAATACAGAGATGAGACATTCCACTGTCGATTTCCCACAAGAATATCTCTCTAATGTTGTTCCAGTGCAATGCGTAGGAGTTTCACTGCCATGCTGTGCTGTGGCTTTATCATAGCTCATCCCTGAGAGGATGATTTTTAGGTTTTAACGTTTCCTGAAATTATGACCACTACTACTACAATCTCCACTTTGATGTCTTCTTGTGAGTCCTAAAGCCGTCTTATTTTTCAATGTACTATATTGTATGACAATGTACGTTTAGGGCCATAATGTGGAAAATGTAATATGATATACTAAATGTTTGGAATAAGTGGTAATATA
Source organism: Psettodes erumei (assembly GCA_016785225.1). NCBI lineage: Eukaryota > Metazoa > Chordata > Actinopteri > Pleuronectiformes > Psettodidae > Psettodes > Psettodes erumei. Next base: position 82,033 of record JAFBJZ010000511.1, read on the forward strand.
CAGTTTTCACCACTGGGTGTCTCTGCTGGCCCGCGGGGAAGCCAGTGGCGCTGTCTCCCTCTCGTGGCCCCTCCCCGAGAAAGCACCAGCGCTTGAGACTGGGCAGATGTTGCGTGTCGTCACTCACGTTGTTGTTGTTTTGGTGCCTGAAGAGCATCTCCCTCGTCCGTTTTGCCTTCTGCTTTCGTCATTTGTCTTCTTGATTATGTAGTGCGTTTGTGTCGAGTTTGGACCAGCGATGTGTTGTCTCATTCACTTGAGCACTTTAATTAGAGACCCTGGAGTTGTTTGTTAAGCACACGTCAGACAAAAGCTTTGCGGAGTTCAAACACGAATCAGTGTACATATAGATATGTGGAGAGGGGGAGGGGGAATGACAGCCAAGCCAAAAACTTCTAGCTTCTAATGTATCTTATCACAGACAATGTTTGTTTTTGCACACACAGTTTTAGCATTTTAACCAGTTATAATCTGGCTTCTTATGACTTTAAAAGCATAAAACTTTTGTCCTGTTATCATGCCAGTGGCTACCACTATCACAGTAGGTCCTCGCTATTTAACATAATTCAAGTGCTGACCCATGCCTACATATATGCTGTAATAGTAGATCAGAGGAAATATGGCTGTTCTTCATTTTGGACGAGTTAAGACGTTCAAAATGAGCCTTTAGACATGAAAATATAGTGTGGAGACACACAAATCGTCTGTGATAACATACCGCACGCTCTTGGCCAACTGGCTTGTGATATAAATGGCACCTAACCTAAGGTGCAGGCACTCACCTGTCTAAAAACTGCAGCAGGAGTTAAAGCACACGGAGGGAGGCGCAGGAACATGAGCACAAAGGAGGTGTTAGCACCAGTTAATCTAATCTAAAATACTGTGAGTCAGAAGCTTGTAGATCATGTTCGTTATGGTCGGATTCCTCCACGCTCCAAGAGGTCGCTGGTGGGATGAAGCTGCACTCTGAAATGCACTGCCGTCGTCACAGGGAGCTTAGCAGCACAATTAGTTTCTGCACCTGTGGCCACAAAACTGATCTGCAAAACATACAGATACTGTATAGTGTAGCATCGCTAAAGCTGATGTGGCGGATCGCGCACAATCTCAGCACATGACTTTGTATTTTCCTTCTGATAGGTGGCGTTCAGTGCTGTAGATACAGTACGGGATGCCACATTTCACAAAGGGAGTTCTCAGGCACAGCAGGTCTTTCCTCTAATGTTTAAAAAACACTTCCAAGCACTGTTGAAATACTGTGTGAATTAGGAAAAAAATGGTGGCCGGTAATAAGGTATTGGCATTTAGTATTGATAGTCCCTCTTCATTGTTGAAAACAGACTCCAACTCCAGGGTCTTCTTGTATCGTCCACGTGTCGGCCATGTTGCGTTACGTACTACAAAGCAACTTCTAGAGTTCAACTCTTCAATTACTGAGATTAACAAAAGTAGAGTAATAGTGAATTTATTTAACTGTGCAAATAGTCTTTATGTGACCAAACCATAGTTATATTTATAGTATTTATGATCATGTATGTAATCTGTACATATTGATGTACATTCCGATAAATTCACACTGAGTATCTATAGTAAGAGTGACAGGGTGTATACTCGAGCTGTAAATAATAATTGTATATTTTGAGATATTTTTTTTTATTTTGTACCGTAGGTAATGTTACTTTAGTGTCTGTTGGTTTACGGTGATAGTGTTGGTTGGTTTTTCCTCAATCGAAACAGCTGAGCGACTGTGACTGTGTGTGTTTGTATGTGCGCGAGTGTGTAAATGTATATATGTGGGTTTTGGACGTTTAAATGTGTGTTCTTTCCTGCTCCGTCAGTGTTGTGTGCTGCTGATGTGATCCAGTAGATAAAATCCTATTGTTACAGCGAACTCTAATGTAAAGTCTCCCGTGTTTCTCACTGGAACTGCAGAGGCTTCCAGCAAAAAAACTGGCAACACAATCAAGACGAAATGTTTTGACTATAACAATGAGACAGAAACTTTAGTTTGTTTCAGGGGTTTTTTTTGGGCTGAAGAGAGCGACAACCTGTACAAACATGGTGGGTGAAGCAAACAGGAGATTAAAATAACCACTTCTATGAAACAGATGTGTGTTGTGTGCGTCATTTTTTTCTGATTTATTTATTTAGTTATCTATACTGACATGACTCCAGTGACTTTAATTCATTAACTTTCAAATGTGTATGTATATGTGAATGTCTGTCTCGAAAAATTATTTCTAATGCAAATCTCATTGTGAGTTAGTCATGAATGTAATTTTCTTCAATCCCAAAATTGGTTTGAATACGTAAGGAGGAGGTACATAACAAAATGACAGCGTGCGAAAGTAAATCAACTAACTAGATTGACTGAATTGATTTTGAATTGACTCGTGTCCCGCTGTGGCAGACACTTGGTCGGAAATGGCTGCAGTGGTTGGGTCTGGTAGCCGGCAGCCATTTGCGCCATCTGCAGTTTTAACACACAAAGCACCGCGAGTTGAACTGCGCAGCACAGAACTGGGCTCGGCCAGCTCTAATGTCCCAGTGGATGCAGCCAGCAATGCACACTTACTATGGGCTGTGAGACGTGTCTTCTGCCATATGAGCTGCAATGTCCGTCGCCTGCTGGCTCCTTACTGCTGCTGACACTTTTTACGAGAGATGGCACAGACTTACATCAGGGTCAGGCAAGAGACATTTGCAGAACATCAGCAGTCGCAACGGCGAGAAAATATTCTTGTTCCCATTTGTAAAAACGCGGCTCCTGGTGTATGTACTTGAGCTGGAGAAATGGCCGAGATGAGCATTACAGTCTAATTGTAGCTTCCGCTTCCGCTGAGTAGTGGATTTAATAAAATGCTATTCCACTCCCACGGGCCATATTGGAGTCTACAGAGTGATGTTACTTTAACTGGTATTGGACTGCACTTACGAGTTCCAATAAAGCAGGGACTGCTGCTGCTGCTGCTGCTCCGCTGGCTTTGGCCACACAAGTTTGTGTACATAAATGTCAAGACATTGGTCTGCCAGGCTGCATCACGCTTCCTTTCTCGAGTCAGCTGTCCGGCGCACTTTGAAGAACGCCTAACTAGTCTGTATCCTGTAAACAAATCGCTTCCCACCACAGTGCAACACAGGAGATACAAATAGACTTGCGGTGACTCTGTAATACACACCCACAGAGTGTATATGCACACACATTAATGGGAATCCCACCTGCAGTTTCCTTTAAAGATGATTATCTCAAAACAGCACATGCAGCCAAGAGCCCACTTCCCATTTTCCCACTGCCCCGCCACCTGATCCAGGAAAAGACTGTGTCGGTGGACATTTTTCACACTTTGAGCGGCATTTTCCTGGCCAGTAGCGACTGCGTGGGCGGAGATCTATCAGTCGTATTCCGTCACGGCTCTTTCAGCCGCCGTCGGCTTCCACCGGCCGAGGCCAGATGGTCCTGCATGAGGCCTGTTCAGAGGGTTAACCCAACAGCCACGATAGCTCATTACTGTGTGACCAGCTTGCCTCACTGCAAACAACGGCGAGCTTTAACAGCTTTGTGAATGAAGAGGGCCACATGTTGCTCAGGGAGAAGAGCCTTCAGTGATTTCAGACTTTAAAGATGGACGTTTTTAATTCTGCCTCCCCTTTTAATCTGTCCTTAACATGGCACCGAACATGTCCTCTTCGAAAATCAGGAGGTGACAAGTCGTCAGGTTTGAGAGATGTGGTTTGATTCCTTAGAATGTCTGCCAACCCAATTTTTAAACTTGTAATTGCTAATTATTTCAGCCGCCTGCTTAGGTTCCTTCACCTGGGGAATGACTTGTTCATGCTGTATCTTGATTAGCAGGTTATCTATAAACCTGTTAATGCAATTCTGTCACATTTCGCTGACAGTTACAGCAGGTTTAGGGACAAGGAAACACTGAGCGCATTTGGAAATTTCTACCACCAGATGGATTCTGTTTTTCGGCTACTCAAAGTACTGAGTCCTACAAGACTCAAAGTGAACAATCTGATTTTAAAAAGCACCCAAATTTATAGCGCCATCAGTAACTGATGTGCCAAAACTTCAATGAATGTTCCACATGCAAATGACGTTTTAGCAAGGCTGAAAACAGATGCGTAAACATCTACGCAGCCAGGAATTTCATCATCTTACTACGTTGCATCATGAGTAGGTGAAGTGGTCAGGGACAGTCAGAACAGACACAGAGAAAACCAATAGAGCAGGTCATGAGAGGCGGCTGTTTCCGCTCCGTTTGTTTTTTCCTGTTGGATGAGCAACAAGTTGCGCACAAGACTTCATGCACCGCCACGAGAGCTTGGGAGGTCAATTATCTGACGTAGAGTGAAAGGGAAGCAGGAAGCAAGGAGACAATTTTAAGAAACATCCAAATTTATCTTGGAACATTTGTTTTTTTTTGCTTTGTTTCTTTTGGAACCATGATGTCCAGACATGGACAGGGATGCAGCTGAGAAAAACAACACTGACCTTTACATTAGAGCGTACAGTAACGCCCGGTATCATGGCCGAGCAGATATTCCTTCAGCACAGACACTGAAAACAGTGCAGAACATGGTTTGCCGCAATTATATCCACACTCGAGCCCTGCTGGACCACAAAGCACCTTGTCTTCTCATATCCCAATTAGATGGTTGAGGCGACTGCGGCCCCAGACACCCGCTGACAACCAGCCACCGCTAACAACCGTGAACTGCGGAGAGCAGAACCTTTCATTCGCACTGCAGCCCGTGCCATAAATATCTTGGAACGTACAATAAAGCCAGAGGACAAGCATTTTTTTAAACCAAAGCAGAGCTGCTTGGCCAGTAAAAGCAGCTGTTGATGGACAGAGAGAGAAAACCTGCATGTGAACATGGGAAGTTAAAACAAATTGCATTACAGAGAGAAGGCTCAGTCACTGTGCCTTTTTTTAAAGCAAGAATGCCTAGGCAAAGTAGTTCCATTCATCTTCACATAAAAGCTGTGCGTATCTGTGGAGTTGAAGGGTCACAGGTAAACAGGAAGACTTTGTAAAAAAAAAAAAAAAAAACACCAGGAAGAGAGAGGGGGAGTGCAGAGATCACAAGATCCATTAGTAAGTAATATAGTGCAAACAAACAAGCCCATAGGAGAAAAAAAAACGCTCGACTGCATCAATCAATTCTTGGTAATATGGAAGTTTACCTGGAAAACATTTGTTGACAACCAAGGCAGTCTTAAACTGTGTTTTTAAAATATGTCAGACTTGATTTGTTCAGGATCATTTTTCACCATGCATATGTGTAATACAAGCTCCTTGGATCGAGTGTATTTGTATTTTCATTGCTAATAAAAACACGCTGCCTAAGCATATTATGGGGATCTCTACATAAACACACTTTAGGGAACTGTATTCGTAATCCCTTAACAGCCAGTTTTCCCCTTAGCATCTTTAAGGTTGGAATAAATCCTTTTCTTCCAGTCTGTCTGCCAGTATCATATTCTGTCTATTCACCCATTAAATACATGGTTCTATATTGAATTTGTTCTATATCTTGGTACATGTATGGTATGGAAACCCTAAACAGTTAAAAGCAGAGCTGATTTCCATAACAAAGGCTTCTTATAGGAGCATTATGTTGAAATGCTCACACTAAAGAAAGAGACGAGAGCGAGAGGAACGGCAGCTATCTCATGCACAGATTTCCTTAAAATTTAGCCTGATATATTCAGCATGTCATAGAAAGCTTCAAAGCATTAGAATTTCAAATAATGTTCAGTGGGGCTTGAACAAGGTTTGACTCTGATGTAGTGAGGAGTTTAAAATGAACCTCTCTTACAGGGGAAAAAAAAGAACTTTACTTCTGGAGTCACTATTGGAAATTGCTGCAGGCTGAACTCTCAAAGATTCTGAATGAAGGCTTGTGATAGTGAAAAGGAAATTTAAAAAATGAAAAAAAAAAACAATAAAACATTACTTATCCAAAGCAAAGGCCAGACCAATGAACAGATGGAAATATAGACACGGCTTCCCGGGGTGGGAGTGGGGAGAGATCTGGCAGCAGATCATGACGGTTTTAGCTTCACAGACTCTAAAGATATTTGGAACCGGTTCACTCTTTCATTTTCCTCTCCTCTCTCTTCGCTGTTCCCCTTGGCGGGGAGCTTGCCCGTCACAATTGCGATGTCGAGCTCACTTTAAATCAGGCTTCTGAACTGAAAATACATTCCTACCACATGTGACAGTGATGGCTCACACCAATCTCCAAGGCAGACACAGCGCAGTTCCCACTTGAGTGATCTTCACCTCTGCTTTCCTGCACCCCTTCACAGATGTGAGAAATTGCATTATACGACAAGAAATTGTTTTGTGGTTGCAGTGTGAACCACTGGTAAACGCAAGAACTGCCGCTGAACAATGATTTGTGTTTCAGCTATGTTCAAAGTGAACCATCCATAAAGATCCCCCCCCCCAATTTTGTAACAGATTATCACCAGAGCTGGAAGATGATTGTCCCACAGAGGGTAGGGTGGGAGGTGCTTTGGTCGTTTGCCTTTTGTGAGTCTTTTGATGGTTGAGGAGGCTGATTTGTTGCATTGATCACTGCATTGATTGAAGCTGCACCAACAGAGGTTCTCATTGGTTGCTATGGTTTCAGCTTTACGCTAAATCTTGTCTGGCAACGCTTCCTCGCGGCAGCTTTTTCTTCTCTCACCCGGTGTGAATGAAAGGAGGGAAATTGCCACCTATTAAGAAGTAACCCCCCTGACGGACACGTTTGAGGCAGTCATCCCATTCACCTGACTGCTGGAGAAGCAGCTTGGCTAACTGATCGATAGACATTCTGTTGAATCTCTCAACCATGCCATCACACTTTGTGTTTTCTGGTTGCCCAGCAGTTGACGCAGATGTGGTGTGGTCACAGTGGGGAAAAGTTTCGGAGCACTATACACATCCAAACTTTCATACGGCCTACAAGGGTGAGCATTCACATTTGTTTGGAGGATTGGCAGGGGGTGTTTTGTCCCAAAATTGCTGAGTTTCTTCCTTACGGAATCATAGTCATAGTTTGAGTTCAAGGAGGCAGAGTGTCCCAATTCCAAAAAGGTCCTTACGCTTAGTCCAAAGCTAGTGCAATCAAATCAGTAGCTGAAGTCAAGGTCTTTACTGCCACCTAAAAGTGTCAAGACCAACTTGAAAAAGATCCAGTCCCATCCCCTTTTAAACCAGGCTGGAGATCAATTTTTAGGGGACCAGAGACTGCCTGTGGGACTGAAGGAGCAATATTAGTCCTTCTAACATCCACTGAGCTCTGTTGTTGGGTGGGAGAAGGCCACTGCCTCAATTCACTTTCATCAGCCGACATGGTGAGAAAACATCAGTCACAAAAACCAAGAAATTAAAAAGAAATCTGTGATATCGTCAAGCACCATTAACCTATTGCTCATCGACTGCTCTGAAAGAGTGAAGTCCAGGTAGCGCTTAAGTGTCAAAATCAACAGTTATGGGGAACAAAACTCACCAAATGTAGGAAAATCCACCTAAATAATCCCACCGCTGCCACCGGTGTAGTGTGAGGGTTCGATTTGTGGCAGTTGGATCACTCTAAATGGGAGGAAACGACAGGATGGAGATGGATAACTTTCTTGAGCAGCACTTCGCTGCAATCCACACTCACAGCAACCACACTCATGTGGCCGGCTTAACCAATCAGAAGCTAGAAGGGACTGAGACAGGTTAATGTGGGAGAACACAGCAGCTGATTAAACAAATTAATCACCACTGTTCTGAGGATGCAAGTGTGGGCAGCCATTAAGAAACGCTGATGCCTCATCTCTCCCTTTAGACAAACGTTGACATTTTCTTTGCTCCCTGCCTCATGGGGTTGGACTCTGCCCCATATTCCCAGAGATGAAGCTACAAAAAAAACAAAACAAAAAAGTGTAAATATGTAAATAACAAATGTGCAAAGATAAATCTGTAAATAATTTTTTTTTGAATTACCTTCTTAACTGCATGTGACTGGCCAACACAGCGCCTTGCCAGGTGATGTTACACTGAGTTGTCTGATGACAAATCTGATTTGACATTTTTGCAACATGACGCAGCATTATTTTGGATGACTCCACTCCCACTGGATGGAGCGCCCACTGCAGCAGCACTCTTCCCCATTCAAATGAATTGGAATGCTTGAAATGTTTTTAAGGAAAGAGGAAGTAAACACGGTCTTTGTAATTTGGTTAGACCGCTTTTATGTACGTGTGACTCAACTCCAAGTCTGAAGGCGAGAGTGCCTTTTCTCACCCTGCCAAATACCTCAAGAGCCTCCTCAAACCCAGCTTTAAGTCGGCTGATCCGCCAATGAAAGCTGATTCCTGCTTGACGTGGTTGCAATTAGTAAATCGACAGCAATATCAAATATTTAACAACTTCGCTTTGTACATAGAGGAGATGAAAGTAGCACAATAAGCCCTTGATGAATAACACTGGCGCCTTAATGATTCCCCACCTACCTTGGGGAGGCCTCATCACTAATGCAGTAGCCATTTAGTGTGTGCTGGCCCGGTCAAAAGTTATGATTGCACCCATTCGGCTGTTTTGCCGGATTGCAGCTCTGAAACACCACATCTGTAATGACAGCTGAAGAGCAGTGGGTACTGATTCGACCGCCGCTGAGAAAGAATGCGTGTTCTAATTCCCCTACCCATCATCGAGTTCAGGAGGATAAAGACTTCACTGTGCATTAATAATGAAAGTCCTGTAAGATCCGATGTTTGCCGTGTAGCGTTACTGTAAAGAGAAGATATAGCCCGTTACGTTTTAACAGAGGCTTTTCCAGTACGTTAAGAAATGTTTTGGGGTCATAAGAGCGATCAATATTCATGAGCTGCTCCTGTTCACTTCTGTCATTCATTTTTTTAATGATTTCCTTCAAAGTGTCAGGAAGTGACTGCATGTAAACATATCTAAATGGGCCCAGTATTTCAGAGACTTGAGAGGGCATAGCGAAGAGGCAAATGCACATACTAATGGCTGTTATTTCCCGCCTGTCTTTAGACATAATGGCCAAGCTCTTATACAAGACATCCCTCCCATTTGAGAGGAAGGAGCTTGTCCCCAGTAACATGAATTTACTAAATGGTAGTAAAGAGCCTGAGGAGAGGCTGCCCAGACAACACTTGTTGTCAAAGTTTCATAGACTGCAACCGCGGTGCAATGTTGCTCAGAAATAATCAGCTGGTTACATATCAGTTTTATCATTGTTATTGTTTGTAAGTTTGTTCAGGATACGTTGATTTTTTTCTTTTCTTTTCTTGGAAAAACTCCCCACGATTGCTGAAATGTTTACGTGCAGTCCACCAGTGATGTATCTGAGTGCGAGGGGGTGGCTTCTCAGAAAAACAGACTTTATTTTTTCACCAGCTGGCACTAAGCCAATCACCCAGCTCACTTGGTGAAGGTTGATTACTGAGACATTGTCCTCTCACAGAGCAGGAACATGGCCATAATGCTTGACAATCAGGAAACCTAAGGGGTAAAAGGTTGAGCACACAGATGCTCAGATCGTTCACAGTTCATGCTCTCTGTTGCGTGAAATACCAAAGCAGATTTTTGTTTCACAGATATCAGAGTGGTAGTGGTCCTCTCATCTAACTGTTCTAAGAGAAAGTGAATTATTATGATTACCTGTGGGGTAATAGCGGAGTGGGTCACAGGCATTTTAACGCCACTGTGGGTGCAGCGCTAAGAATGTGACTGTCACTTTTGTTCCTGTTTTTGTTTTTCTACTGCCACAGTGCACACATATTGGGCAATACTTTTGTCTGACCACTGGCGATCTGACACTGGTGCAGAGGATCAACATGTACTCTGTCTTCCCACCAAACAGAACAAAGCAGGAGGCTATATCGACGAGCGGGAAATCAGTTGAGCGTGAGTTCAGGTGAGGGGGGCAGGTCCATTTCAAGGAGGTGTTTTTAGTAGCGTGGCTCTTTATGGCATTACTATTATTATACAAGAACATTCCCAAACAGGTCTAATTACTCTTTCAAATCTGGATATGTGTTTCGCAACAGAAGGAAAGGATCCATACTTGGAAACACAGCCGAGACACCACTCTGTCGTACTCTCCTCCCTCATTCGAGGCCAAATGAGCTTAAAATGAAGTGGCCCTGCTGCCTGGCCTTTCCGCTGGCTCACAATCTGCACCTCAGTCACTCATTAAAATGTGGATGCAAAACATCTGAGTCTTCTGGACTGCTGATGGAAACAGAAAACAGCCAATTAGTCACAACCACAGGCACGGCTGGCTCTGGCCTTTTTGGTGCCCGAGGTGAGATTTGTATTCATATTTGTTTACTTGTTATTTCTAAAATGAAAATTTTACACAGTGGATAATATAAGAAGTGTTTTAAATACAACAAATTGTTGACGGTGAAACCACTGGGTTCCAACATTTCTGACATCCTACATTTCAGAGGTCTGTGAGTCATTATATGCTCCATCAAAAAGGGATTGTTCCCTCTTTGACTTCTCACATGGTTTCATTTCAATAAATGTTCCAATGATTCAATATCTCACCATTAATCAAAGATTAGAGTAAAGAATCCAAAAACTGGAAACAGATTTTTGCACCAGAACTTTGTTTTTTCTTCTTTCCTCTCCCATCAATCATCTCACCACCCCTCAGATTTATAGGGTTTCCAATTTTTAAATGTTTTTAAAAAAGGCGGTTCCAAACAAGCTATAAAGTGGTACATAAAGTAGTACAAACTAGCGCCATCTCCGGCAGTTACAATAGTAACAGTTGCTGCATCTGTATTAATCATCTGATGTTGTTATATAATACATACCAGGAAGTGGGATCAAAGCAGTACTTTTACTTTAATACTTTAACTGCATTTTGCTTCTAATATTTACTTAAGGGTTAGGGCTCTTCTTTGGCCCATGCCCCTTCTTTCCACCGACTTTTATGAAAATCCGTCAAGTAGCTTTTGCTTAATCCTGCTAACCGACAGGCAAACAAACGAACAGACGGGCCAAAACATAACTTCCTTGGCGGAGGTAAAAATGCCAGGCAGTTGCTTTCAGCTGGTGTGTTGTCGGGGGTGTGATCCTTATGTGAAGGACACAGTCCACCAGGGTCAACACTGATGCAGATTCAAAGGGCAATGTGAATGTTCTTTCACTCCTCCCACTTTTTTTTCCCCCTCCACCCCTTTCGCACACACACACACACAAATACACAGGGGCACAGGAGAGCAGGGAGCGCTGTCCATTAGTGGCCCACAAGAGACTGGCCTTCGGCTGAACACATAATGCTTCTGCGGCAGGGGGGGAAGTCCCTCTGGGGTAGCTGAAAGAAATAATTCCCCTGCTCTTCACAGATCATTACATCTCCATCCGTGCTCACAGGGCTGGATTGGTTTCACTTATTATTATTGTTATTTATTTATTTATTTTTGTCATGGTTTGCGGGCCTTTCTGTCAAGGATGGTTTGAGTGGCCTAAAAAATGGTGAGGACTCAAAAACGACAAACACACAGAGGCGGATTTTCTGAGAATGAAAATCGCTGGGCTTTAATACAGCCCACAGCACAGAAAAAACATCTGCAACACAACAATATTACACAGTATACATACTCAGAGAGATGGAACTGACTGGGTGGGGGCTTGGCAGAGCGGTTCTGATCCCGGATGACACTATTGTTGCCAACAGCACTGTCGTTGATGCAAGAAGCCTTTCATTTAGACCTGCAGTTACGTTTTAATGACATCCTGCAGTTGTGTGAGACGACATTAGTCCTTTCAGCAAATATCCCAAAATATCATTATGCTCAATCAATCCACAAGGCCCTCTAGTGGCCATAACGATTATGACGGGAGCAACGTAGGAAGTCCGGTGACATCGTGATAGGGCAACAAACAAAGGTCGACAGAGGAGGTTGGGGTGAATGAATGGAAAACAAAACACTGGATTTTGACGTAAAGCAAAACGCCAATGTTGTTTCCTTTGACCATGATTATTCTGTAACTCTCCATCATTGGAAGCGTGACAACAAAAGTCCTCTAACCTTAATAAAGAACTTATTTTATCACAAACAATGATCCTTCCTTTTCCTCTTTTTCCAAATTAGTTGAAAGTGTCTCCTGACATTTACTGTGGAAACACACTGGGGCCTGAATCATCTGGCAAGCTGCCCAAAAATTTCTGATATCACGGATGATGAGGAGGAAAAAAACACTTTGGCAGCATTTATAACCAGGGTTATTTAATATTCAGCCCAAATACAAATATTCATGCAATCTGGAACTGTGTATATTACTATGCAGTTTTTGAAAATTCAGAGAATCAGCATCTCAAACAATGAGCTGCGAAACTTAGTCCAGAAACAATAACACAGGATCTTCTGTTCCCTGTAATGGCAGCGGTGAAGAGCTCCTAAGGCTCCACAAACACACAAGTTCTGCAGGCTAACAGAGGTTAGCTTTCCAAATGGGGATGACTCTTGAATTTTGAAATGGGAGAGACGAAAGGGGGGGAGGAAAAGGAAAACAGAGCACCAAAGCTCCGTCTGCAAAGCAAACACGTGATGATTCTGTTTTCTCCCTCCTCTCATCTGTTCCTAAGAGGCTGGTGGCTGAGGACTCAGTAAGGCCTGTCAATACAGACAAGGTAAAATAACAAGACAAAGTGAGTTCAGTACATTGATCCAAATCTCACCTTCACCATCCAAGTACTTTCAGAATTTGTGGGCCATGTAATCGGATAACGATATATCATTTATTAAACTGAAGTTCCTTATTTCCTATGCATAGTGGAAAGTCCACAATGCTTTTTATACTCCACCCTCTGAATTACATCCTCATAAAGCTATAAATAAATGGAAGTGTGTTTTCCACTAGGCAAAATAAGAAGTCAAGATGGTCCCTTTTCCACAGCCTCGCACAAATGAATGAAAGGGTGAAATGGCTCGGGCTCAGCCTTTCTCCATGGAAACTGTGTTCAATATTGTCATGACAACCCTCAACAGAGGAGAAAAAATAAAAGAAGGAATGAGGGGAAACGATGAAAGGGAGTAATCAAGGATGACAGGACAAGCCCTGACAGATTTTCTCTCTCAACTTCCAGCTCTGACTCTTTCTCCTCTGCCTGAGCTCATCTCGTTTCATGAATCACAGTCCCGCAAATCCGTCAATCATCTTTTCTCCTGGCCCCCTGCGTGGGTGATGCTGCTTCGGTAATGGAGTTATCCAGGTGTGGAGAAACTATCAGCTGCTCACGTGATAGCTGTTTTATGTTGATAGAGTCATGAAAATGTAGCATACAGCCAAATCAAAGGATCCAGCTGGGCAATTATCACGTCTGAGCACATATACAAGTTTAAAGAGGTCCGTTGCGGTGGTATCTCCCTCTGGAGTTAGTGAGATCATTTGTTTTGTATGTTATAGGCAGCTTCATTTAATGGCTAAAATGGACGCATGCCACATGTTTGTTTTTCCAGTGACTGCCTTAATTAAGCTGACATTAATGCAGACTTAAGGAATCGTGAAATAAAAGATTGACATTTGCATTTATCAAAGTTACTCAAATTTCCAATGAATTAAAGTGTCATTTATCCTAATTCAAATTACTCATTAAAAACTAAACTACAAGAGAGTTGTTCAGATGTATGTTTTTTGTTGTTGTAGTTAGTGGTGCTTTTGCACTGGAGAGCATTGTCCTGAAATGTACTAAAATATTATACCTTCCTGTCAACTCTACTGTGTTGCGGCAGAAGCAGACATTTTAGGGATGGCTGTTTCAAAACCTTCGAGAATGAAATCTAAAATCGTCCGCATACCTCAGATGTATGTTCGAAATCCACATTCACATTTTTCCTCCAGTTCATAATATCAGTGCAGTCAAATACTGTGTTTGAGAGACGTTTGAGAAACCTAATAACAGCATCTTCACGCCTTTACACGGCCTCTCTTTCAGTCTCTCTCAGTCCACATTTACTGTCGCTTGGGTGAAAGCACTGTCTGCTTTTATATGAACACACGGTGTCTGCTTTCATATTCATGCAGCCTTTAGACTCACTCGTGACACCTTGCCCCCGTGCTTCATCGCCACAGTGCGCTGCACAATACATCCCTGAACATCAAAACATTCCTTGTGGGCAACAACAGTAATGATGATCACGCTGAGCTGAGGTGTGTGCATCTGTGTGCTAGAGAGCGGTGTTTCTTTGCGTGTGAAAGACAGAGGGAGGGAGCGACGGAGGCAGCCGAGCAATAATTAGCGTGGCTGTCATCCCAAATCTCCATGGAGATGTGTTCTGTATGCCATCTACACCTTCACTACATAATCGTGGAGGCACGGCTGTGACTGCCATTGCGCTACTTGAGTCGGTGCACAAGATCATCCGGACTACAATTGAGTCGCCACGGAAAATAGCCGCACTGTAGCTAAACGCAGCAGAAACTCCACAGCTGCAAACTGTGCAGTTAATGGGAATTATGCAGATACCTAGGGCAAGCTGGGAATGAAAATAAAAACAGAATGTACACACGAACAATAAGATTTTATCTGCTGGGGAGGGTTGGGGGAGAGTGGATTTTATTTGTATTTCTGCATCGAAACACTTGCCTACATGATACAATATCACACACACACACACACACGCACACGCACACACACAAATACACAATATCTGACAGTTAAAATCCATCACAGTCACCTATACAATCCATAATGGGGAGATATGAAACATATGTGCTGTGTGCTTCTCCATCACATTCGAGTATATATACATATACTGTATATATATACACAACAGGGAAAAACAGGAAATGGGGCTAAAAAGGTGAATTATCAAAATAATATTATTTCATTATTGGTTAAGAGCTATTTCATGGTGCATGAGCATTTCATATAGAGATGAGAAAAAGAGTTTAAGGAATGATCTAGAATATTGTACTGTGCTACATAACTACAACTGTGCTTATACATATTACAGACCTCTAGGTCAGCATAGAAACAGAGTCTAATGAAGACAAAATGAAGTTTCCCTTCGTTTATTAAACATAAGGCCACTATGGTAGACCATGAGGAATATATCATAAGTCACGAGTGAAAGAAACCACACTCCCTCCGCTTCTCTCTCCATGGAAACACGTAACGGGGTTTCTACAGATCCGACACAACCAGAGGTGTTATGGATCAAATCTAATTACGTTACTGCACACATTTAAGCTCCATTACTCAACATGAGGCACAAGTGGAACTGGCGGCATTGCACTGCATGTATTTTGACTTACGATGGTACGGAAAATCTACCATGTAATCTAATAGAGTCGACATTTGGTCCTGACTCAACCAGTAATGATGCAACCACTGTATACGGCTAATGTAATAGACAATACTGCGCCATTGATTTTTTTTTTTGTCTTTTGTTAAACTCTCCTATTGAACAAGGATTTACAAACATTGTGTTGCCTGAGCAGCATTCATACCACACTACATCTCGACAAAATATCCGCCTGTCGTCCCTGTGGACAGTTTTAAAAAGCAGTGGTGGCACGACAGATGGCAGAGACCGGATGATCGACAAAGAACTCTGGTTCTGTTTGGTTTGACGATCAAACAACAACTTGATTGATTGATTTTTTTTTTCTAATCCTAGTTCACAGTTTTGCTGTACAAAGTTGCTTACTTGATAACTAACAACATACATTCCCAGATATAAGACATGAAACCAAACGACAGTGACATTTTTTTTTGGAGTTTCAAAAAGAGCTCAGACTAACACATCACTACAAACATGGAAAGGCGAACGCGCAAATAAATGCGGCCGCTCATACACAAAACTGTCGCAAAGTGGTTGGAACAGACTCACGTTACGTTGAAGCCCCTGAACATTTTGTTACAAATTTTATGGCTTCCTCTACACAGTCATGACTAAGTGAGCTGAAGTTTGAAAAACAATGTTCTATTGAGAGTTTAAAACCCCAAAACTCAGCTAAGAAGCTTCATTCGGACCGTGTGGGTGTGATTTCATCAGATTTGACTGACAGTGGCCAAATCCCGATCTGACATTCGATATAGATTCCAATTTGGCTACATCCTGATGGCTGGATAGAAATATGTCGCCTTTTTTCTAACTTTCCCTTCAAACCAGTGAGAGGAGCGCAGATGAGAGCAGAAAAAAGCAATGTCTCATGTGAGACAGCCCAAACTCTTCCATCTCTGGCAGAAAATTGTGCGTTCTTCTAAGACCCCACTGGTCGGTCATGACAAAAAGCTGATTGAAAAGATTCACCTTCAGGGCCTTTAAGACAAGCAATGACATGTCCAGTAAATGATAAGCTTGTTAACGGTAGCCAGGTTTTGAAGTACATTTTTATCATTTTAGATCATGCAAAACATGCAAAATGCTGTGTAACACGTAAATGAGCGTACATATGGTAATCTGCTTCGCAGCTGGTCCTCCCACGCAGGGCGCTGGATGTATGACAGAGGCAAAGAAAAAAAGAACTCCCGAATGAAAAGAATCCCGTCTCTAGT
The DNA here is from genome assembly GCA_016785225.1 of Psettodes erumei. Classification (NCBI taxonomy): domain Eukaryota; kingdom Metazoa; phylum Chordata; class Actinopteri; order Pleuronectiformes; family Psettodidae; genus Psettodes; species Psettodes erumei. The sequence continues at coordinate 98,572 of JAFBJZ010000511.1, forward strand.
TCATCCAGGAAGGAAAAGAAAGCAGGGACCAGAGGTGAAGCTCTGCGCGGGCATGTACACTGCGAGTTCATGCTCTTTCTCCTTCTCATAGCCAATCAGCATCAGGTCAGAGTGGTGACCTCCGGCTGAGCGTAGTTTCCAGTGGCAGCAAGGAAGTCTTTACAGCTGTCTGTTAGGAGAGACAATGGACAGCAATAAAATAAAATGCAGCGACATAAGTTACGAGCGTGAAAGACCAAGAAAATATACCTGAGTATACTACATAGCAGTTTCTGTTGTAATGAAACATCTCTACACGGACAAGTTCAGGGCACAAACCACTCAATGTTGGTCTGCAACTAATGAATGTTTGACCATTACGTGTTCCCAGAGCCCAAGGTGATGACTTCAATCGTAATCATACGAATCAAAGAAAAGCTGAAAATCCCCTAAAAAAAGAAGCAGAACTTAGTGTGTGTTTGATATATGTTTTCACTTGATAAATGACTTCTATTACATAAATCATCAATTCTTACAATTGTTTATCATTGATGTCGGCAAAATAATACATTGATTGACTAATATTTCACCTTTCCTGCAGAGAGGTCCCACAGACCTCAACTTCAAGGGCCAGCAGGCGACTTCACTTTGACCACCTATCTTATTAATGGAAACCTATTAGTGGCAATCATCCAGAGGAGTCACATGGGAACGGGGAGGCTCATCCGCGCTCAAGCAGCCTTTCCCCTGCTCGTCTGTATATCCGCCTGCTGCTTCCTCTCAGCAGCACTTGAATGTTTGCCACACCATTATGCACTCATCACAAGGAAAGAAGCTGGTGGTTGTCACATCGCAGAGACAGTGCGCTTTCGACCGGGACAGTGTTTGCTTTTGTATGCATAAATGCTTGACAGCGAGTGCGAACGCTGTCACAGACTCCTTGTGATGGCCTTAATCACTTCAATGGGTGACCATTTCCTGTCTCTGATAACCATCTGAGTATCTTCAGACCCGCTGCATCCAGCTGCCCTTTTCTCCGTTTCCTGCCGTACTGATGTGGTGAAATACTATCCATGCCGTAAATCCTGTAACCCAGGAATTAACCTGACCCCATCCCCTATGGGCAACGCTCTGAATAGCAGCCCTGTGGTACCTTAATTTATATCCATCTAACGCAAATGGCTGCAAATGCAAAGGCAGCCTTTTGCATAGCCGACAAAAACACTTTCCTGCCACAACCATTTTTAATATTGTTAGGAAACAGCGTAGGTCCACTTCAACCCTTTTTAAAGGTAATGTGCACTAAAATGTGTTGTGTATGTGCGATGTTCTCCTCTAACAGACCGGGACGTCATTATCCACATACTCACCAGATCCAGAGCTCCAGATTGAATTACCCCCCCTCCCCTCTCCTCCAAAGATCAGTTTGAGGTGTTCTGGCTTTGCTCAGCTCTCTGTTGTTTCTGTCTTTGCCATCAGGAGAAAGCTGGCATGGCAATCTCATCAGCTGACCAGACCATTTAACGTGTTATTACAGAGCTCAGCGTGAAAGCAGGCTGGGGACGGTCTGCGTTACTCTGTGTCTTTCCCACTGCGACTGTGAGGCGGTAAAATTTTATATTGAAGGATAATTTCTTCCACTGAGCATAACTACATGTCCACAAACATTTAGCTGACAGATACAACTCATGTTTTAGTGTGATTTCTTTTTTGTTGTTCATCTGCATGCGACAACATGCCATTAGCCTACACCAGTCTACAACACGGGGATTGACAAGGCTTTCAGGAAACACATTCAAATATAATTTTCTTGTAATGGGCTGTTGGGGGGGGGAGCAAGGGTATTTACTGTCAAAGAAGCCAAGCTACAGTAAGTGCCCCATTTATGTGTTGTTTTTTTCTCTCTCAACAGTGACGTGCTAATGAGCTTTGGTAGAAAACTGAAGATCTGTAAAGTGCAATTTGCAGGAAAACACCTTCGTTGTCGCCGGTCTGTTTGCAGACGAGAGTCAGGATGTTGACTGGGTGGGATGCGTGCTCAGGATGTCAGGAATGAATCCACGGCTGCCAAATTTAGAGCCTCTTCGCACAAGGGACTTTTCGGTTCTTTGGGAAGCTCAGATGTGGGATCAAACAGCCATTCAAGCAGAGAGATGGCATGCACCAGCAGATGCCCGTGGAGAGAATTAAAAGGAACATCGTCTTCTTCCTCATGCTTCAGACAACCGTTTGCTATAAATGGTCACTCCTTTGACGTAAATGTCTACGATTGAACTTATGTTCTTCAGGACGTAGGAATTTTTTCCCCTACATATTTAGACCAGGCAGGTTTTTTGTACCGTGTGTTACTGCTAAACCAAACCCAGCAGCGCTCCTTGAAGATGATTATTCAAGAAAAGCTCCTTCGCTGAGCGCACGCAGACAGATGGATGATGCAATTAGTACTACAAAACCCTTCCATTGATTTCCTTTTGATCTGTCGGCTGAATAATGACTCAAATCTGCCTCTGTCGGTTGGAGGGTGCAAGAGAGATGATACGAGTTTGGGAAAGCTGTGGGTACATACCCTTGCGTTTGCTCTCAGCTTTTCAGCAGCAAACACAAAGCTTGCCGTCGTGAGTCTATAGACATTTACACCAAGCTTTAGCCCTGGTAATGGCACGGCTCTAAAGTTAGCATTGATGACTGAAATATAAGATTTTCACGTTCAGACATTCATAGTCCTCAGAGGATGAATCCACTGACTGCTGTCATCATCATGTCCAAATATATCATTTGGCCTATACCTTCATCACTAATGAACATTATACCAGCCGAACATCAACATGTTAGGATTATAATTGTGCTACAGTGCTGATGTTAGCATTTTGCTAAAAGCACTGCCATAGTACAGACCTAACAGACTTTAGACATAGTCTTGTTCAAATATAGTAGCTGAAGTTGAGTGGGCATGAAAGATGAAACATTTTTACACCATTTTTATCAGCACTGTGGAGCCGAAAGATTTGTATCATATCATATCAAACACAAGCACGAACATCTTCTTCTAACATCTGTCTAACAACATGGACCAGAGGTCAAATCTTAATTTTCTCCCCTGCTGCTGGTCAAGATCTAAGAATAGCCAAATTTCCTCTCCAGTTGTCCTCCATCCACTGTGTTTTCTGGTGTGTATTCACACATCACAGCAGAAATTTACTCTTGTTGAACCCTCTGGACACAGAGATACATTATGTGCTAATGACAGGTGCAAAAGGTAAAATTTGTGAAATTAGTAATCCAGCACATCTGAAACTCACTATAACTATAATTTTATATTTTGTTGGTTTCATCCCTAGAAAAAGTGTTTGACTGTGACAAGTTCTGGTTTTGTAGTTATGTACTGGACCCTTTATTGGGCAGGCGAAGTGACTTTCTTGCATTTTCACTGTTGCCAAGAAAGAGTGGAGACTCCAGGAAGCTGAGCTATTATGTGTTAATCAGTGAGCTTTAGCTGGGCTGATAGGTGGATTATTTAGTTGCCTTTGGACAGAGCCAGGCCAGCTGTTTACACTGTTATACTAAGCTGAGGTCTCATGGCTGCAGTTTAACAAGTAAATGTACATACAATATGAACTAAGATAGGAAGTTTCACATGGCTAAACCTTGACTAACAGAACATCCTTGAATACAATGCTCCCATCCCACAGAGCACCAGTCAAGGAAACATAAAATACTTGATGATCTGAGCATTAATACCGTACGACGTGCAAAGCCACAAAGACTAAACGTGAATATGCAGGTACATACTAACGCGTATGTAACCTACCAGTGTGGACACTGGGGTCTCCAGAGGTTAGGAGGAAGCAGGTGGCCTCTTTCTTCGTCTTGTCTCTTCCCCGGGTGCACCGCAGGGACCACTTTTCACTGGGGGACAGCGGCTGGGTCAGACTGCAGCCTTCCTCCTCTGAAAGGGCCACATTTGCATCCCCATTCTGTTTGGAATCTGACAGGATGACAAAAGCACATGGGACATGTAAATGCCAAAGCTTTTACTGAGGCTCCCCTGAGGACCCAGACGGAGGCAAAGGTATAATGCATGAAATCGGTATTTTTTCTGTGATGAAATCCTATTTGACCGATTTTATAGGGAGTAATTTGATCCCGGTATGTTACTGTCTTTATGACTAAGCGTGGTTCATCTGTCAGGCAAACTCTGTAAAGCCTAAGGAAGTGTGAGTCAAGAAATACAGCGGCCTTTTATGTTACTAGGCACAAGAGCACTCAAATATTTATAATGTGGGTTCTAAAAGAAAGAATGATTAAACAAACACGTTACACAAAATAATCATTATAAATTAGAGACCGAATGAACAAATCCAATAAATAATAACATAAGCTTAAAGGGTGACTTCTCCCAAATTACAAAAAAGCATTTTATCCAAAGATTCAAACATCTCTGTTCAACTACAATGTCATGATTTCTTTGAATAATCCACAGAAAACACAGGTAACAATTTTAAGAGGTAACATTTATGTGGTGGAAAGTCTTTGGATTATTCAGAGCAACCAGGACAATGTTACTATTGAAATGAAAAGGTAAATTTTCAAGGAGGTGACATAAATATCACACCACAAAAGGGAGGCTAAGTGTGAAAAATGTTTTTTTCTGTAATTTGAGAGAACTGACCCTTTATTACTGCATCGCAGCCTGACCTGAGCGTTTTCTGCTGACACTCTCCTCAGCAGCCAGCGGACACGTGTCGCTCTGCGTGCTATCTCTGTGTGAATTTGTTTCTGACTTGCCAAACGAGGCCGAGTCGGTCGGAGCATCTGGGTTCGGGTTGTGCTTCTTCTTCTTTTTCGGCAGCTTCTGCTTGGCCATGGCCAGCGAGTAGTACATCCCAAAGTTATTGACGATGACAGGGACCGGCATGGCAATGGTCAGCACCCCAGCCAGTGCGCACAGTGCCCCCACCATCATGCCCAGCCACGTCTGTGGGTACATGTCTCCATAGCCCAGTGTCGTCATGGTAACCACTGCCCACCAGAAGCTGATGGGGATGTTCTTGAAGTGTGTGTGTTTGGAGCCGGTGGGGTCGTCGGGCCTGGCTCCTATGCGCTCGGCGTAGTAAATCATGGTGGCGAAGATGAGCACACCCAGTGCCAGGAAGATGATAAGCAGCAGGAATTCATTGACACTGGCTTTCAGCGTGTGGCCCAGCACACGCAGGCCCACAAAATGCCGGGTCAGTTTGAAGATCCGCAGGATACGGACAAACCGCACCACTCGGAGGAACCCCAGCACATCATTGGCAGCTTTGGATGACAGACCTCTCAGGCCCATCTCCAGGTAGAAGGGCAGAATGGCCACAAAGTCAATGATGTTGAGCGTGTTCTTGATGAAGACCACCTTGTCTGGGCAGCAGATGATACGCACCAGGAATTCAAATGTGAACCAGATCACACAGATGCCCTCCACCAGGGTGAGGATGGGCTTGGTCACCATCTCCCTCCTCTCCACTTCGTGTGTGACGTTGCCCACAATAACCTGCTCAGTCCGGTTCTTCAGCTCATTGAAGGCTTCGTGCGTTTCCAGGCAGAAGGTGGTGATGGACACCAGGATGAAGAAGAGAGAGGCAAACGCAACTCCCTGGATGAGACGAGATGAAACAGTTAAGTCATCGATAATCAGCGCAATGTCAGGTCTTCCCACAATTAATATGCAATCAATACCACGTTCATTGTAACTTTAAGTCTTTTGTGGTCCAATTGCTCCAACTAAAACCTTTGTCTGCAGAACACGTGCTTCCTTGAAAACATTTGTCAAGCCACACCATTTATAGTCATATGATAAAATTACCTATATGTGCAGATTTTACAGTATTACCAATAACAAGACATGGACGTGCCGATCAAGCCTGTAATTTGACATTATCAGCTTGATATTATCAGGGATTATTTTCCGGGAGGCAGCGAGTGTCAGGTGATTGTCAGTAAGCAAAGACTAAGATAATAAACACACTGATATGAGACCACTCGACTCAACTCAGGCACAAAAGAAAATATGATGAGACACAGACTCTGACAACATCAAAGGAAGGATGCAAGTCTATTGTGATGAATCATTATCTGTGAAGTTAGTTTAAAAATAAAAGCTTTACCAGAAGGGGAGAAGATGAGCTCATATATCTAACTATGCTGACAATGCGTGGAAACCAGGAGGAAAAACACAAAGGAGAAACGAGAATCTGACCAAACAACTAAAAAATAAAATAAAAAAAATTCTTCCAATGGCCCCATTTGGGAAAATAGATATATGCAATTACTTGACTAGGATGAGATCAAAACAGTAACAAGTACAACAAAAAAGAATGGATGAACTCAATATCTGAAACGACAACATTTCTTATACTGAATGTAAAATACAAGCGAGTTGGAGACAGTTTGGTCTGGTGCCACAACGAGCAGCAATCTTAAGTACTAATTAATAAGCCATTTATTTTCTCATTTTGTGCTAATCATGCGCTCTAAGTGGAAGCCCAAACTAATCCACCTATTCTCCTGTTTGATTGTCCTCTACCACTTGGTGACCAAAGATATCCTCTTTTTCTCTTTTTGGCAAAGCACTTCATCCACAGGAAAGGCAGGACAATGTTGTCAGAAAAAAAACAGGCCGATTTCAAACCAATTACTCCCATGAGCGCCGAGACTGAATCATGCTGACAGAAAAACATGATTCCATTAACAGCAGCCCTTCCAGTTGCAGACAGCAGGGGGCGCCCGCGTCAACTGACTATTAGCAGACCAGCTGTGGAACAACTGTGCCAGTTGCCTGTCAAATACAGCCAGTTTTATGATTAAATTCTGCTCAGGCAAAACAGGGTTTTGGGGTAATCTGGCAACAGCACATGTCGTAACGGCTCCCGGCCCAAGTCTGAGCGAGAGAGGCGGAGAGGGAAAAGACAAGCAGAAAAGCACAGAAAACAACGGAGATTAAGGAAGGGGGAGTCTGAACAACGAGCTGAGTCACGACGGACCGGCGGTATCTTCACCTGCCCTGTTGTCAGGTTCGGCAGACATGGTCTGTCACGCTGTCCACTGCAATTACAAATGATTCCTGGACTATACAAATCCAGACAAGATGGCAAATGCTTGAAGTTGAGCCACTTTTTGTAATTCATGGGAGGTAAACTGGATGATGTGGCTGCGTGGCCCTCACCTGGTCCAGCAACAACGGCTGCGCCTGTCTGTGTTTGTGTTAACATAGTATGCTCATTCATACCCGATCTGTCTTTATTGTTTACTAAAGACTGGACAAATTATAATGTCTCTCCGACCTTTCCAATCTTCCAGCTGGATAAATATGTACCTGGGCCTTGCATGCACTTAGCTAACCCCACCCCCCAGGGCCTCTCGCATATCAGTCAGCTTTATATTGTTTGGGTCTATGATTAGAAAAAACAAATAGCACATTTAATGCCCGTGGGGGCACTCAATCACAGCGGAACAAACAAAGTAAATAAGAACTGGACAGTTTATGGAGTTTGCCGAGCTGGTAGAGTAAGAACTGGCTGCACAAAGTGAGATGCTGCACACATGTACACCTGTCCGTTCATGCCTCTATTTTGCACCCAGACTAATGCGCGCCTTTCTACCATGGCAACCTTCTCCAACGGTGTTGTCCCCCGCTGAGCTCTAAGGCCCCCACAGATCCAATCCCCTGAGAAGACAAGGACTGAGCCGCGGGACAAAAGGGAAGGCCTGCAAAGCCTCAATTCTGCCCCCAGGAGGAGCTCAGAGTTCCCCGTGGTGCATGGACACGCTTTCCCTGAACCTCACCCTGAGCTGCGCTATAACACAGTGTGTGACACTGAAGCCTGTGCACGACAGGCCTCGACAACACAACCTGAATGATGGAGTTTAGCGTAAGCGTCTGAGGAGGAGTTGTCATATAAGGAGTTTGCAGCGTTCGATTTTTACTCAGACCAATTAGTAAGCGGTGCAGCCTCCCCCTCCCCCATCTATTTTCCATCCTACCTCATCCCTCCCTCTCTCCATCCCTATTCACATCCCTTCATCCTCTCCTCCATCTCATCCCCTCATATTCAAGCCTGTGTACAGGGAGGTGATCAGGGAGGCTTGGAGCAACTTCTTCCTCCCGCATTCATCCCCTTCCTCGTACACCCATTCATCCATCCATCCTCAGCATCCAGTACTTCCTCGTATCATGAAACCTTTAATCACACATTGTTCAGTGACATTCTGGCTCTGAGGGGAGGCAGAAGATATGACAGCTGTAATTACACATTGAGGAAATTATTGTAGCACTAAAAGTGAATGCATTTGAACCCCTGATGCTAATAGCAACCTATAAACAATTGGCATGTGAATGTGTTAAATTATTTGCTGTCCTGCAGGTTCAAGGCAGATCAGTTTGGCGTAACTCTGCGTCACATGTAGGGACTGTGAATGACACGACATAGTGACAAAACCACCAAAATATGTACAATTATGATTATCTGACATGATCGGCTATGAAAAGTACAGGAGGAATCAGGTTATGTCGACCTGAATAATGAATAATTAAATCTTTAATCAACATTTCTGCTGTGTCATTTCTAAGAACGTTGCTCCTTTTACTTGCTTGCAACAGGGGATTTAAATGAGTATGGGCATGATTCAGTCATCACCTGATCATTCAAGCATTCATTCCAAGTTGCGTTAATCATTTTGGCGAGACTAATAAATAGACATCTTCTTGCGTGTGCTCCTGTACCGAGTTCTGGTACGACACGCCAACGAACCAGCAGCCACCAAATAAAACCTGCTGCTCTTCAGAGGTTTGTGATGATCTTAACAAGACCTGACAGCATTCAGTTTACTCAAATGCCAGACGGTTTATCCTTGAGCTAAACAGAGCTGGGTATCTGCAGCCAGGGGCACCTCTGCAGGAAAGGTGCTGGAGGTCCTTTTGCTCTGCTCACAAAAGGCGCAAGCTGAAGGTCTAACAATAACATGAAACAGCCCGTCCTCGCACCTGTGTGTTTGTGTCCGTAAGTAGCTGCACAACTGCCACTTTGCTTGCTGGCGAGTCTGTTTTTTTTTTTCCTCTTTGGTTTCTAGTGAAGCGTTTGTCTCTCCGGCTGGTCACACTTTCATTGTTTGCACGTGTCCAAGTCTTTATCTTGTTCAATAAATGTCACGTCATTTAAATGGCTGTTTAGTTTATTTAAGAGCGGACACCAAAGCAGACCACAATATCACATTTACCCCTCAGTAGTGGAAACTTTAAAGGCAATCACAGCATCGGGGCGATTATCATAATGTCTCTTTGCCGCTACAGCCTATTTTCATGTTGGTCTGCTTGTGTAAAGCAAGAATCATTATGAGGCCAAATGATTTTTAACGCAGAGCTTTTTTTATTATTTTATTTTCTGGACTAGCTGAGGGTTAAGGCGAGACACGACAGCTGCCTGCTGCAGCCGAAAGTGATGCCATTTGAACATTGACCATGAACAAAAAAAAAAAAGAGCTGAAAGATGCTTAAAGGCTCAGTAGAGTTCATCATGACAAGCTTCATGTTTCCCATTAGGTGCAGTATAGTTATTTGCTCCATTGTAGATATTGAAACAATGATTATAGCTGCCCTGTGATAGATGGATGCCCTGTCTGGGGTGTACCCTCACCCAGTGTCAGCTGGGATTGGCTCCAGCCCTCAAAGGATAAGCGGTATTGCAAATGCATGGACGGCTGGTTTACAGCATCTTTAAGGATCCGAATACCTTGCCAAATAACTTCTTTCAAGAAAAATATCCAACAAATCTTACCACTGAGCCACGTAATAAGGATATAGACGGTAAACACTTCTCCATGTGCTGTAAAAGACATCAATTCAAGGTCAGACGGAGCAGAGGTCCCCCACGGGGACATCTGCCTTGGTCCCAGCTGGGCAAATCGGAGCAGGACGAAGGGTGACAGGACACTCAACTGGCAGAGAGCTGCGTATGGCGGTGAAGCAGCTGGGGAGTCCCATCACAGCCATCACCTCCAGCTGCTCATCATCACACCCTGTTACTAACACTGGGTCGGCAGCTGCAAGGCCAACAAGCCCAAGATTTCTTTTTCTTGGAATTCACGTCACACTTAGTTTTTTTCTGGAATTCCAAGACACCAGAGGACGGGGGAGAAATAATGTCCACTATTCTGCCTGTCAGCTGTTCTTCTCCCAGCCATCTGTATCGTAGTTTAATGGAACAACAATAAGAACCCTGGACAAGAACCTGAATTGCCACCAGAGACCAGAAGACAACATAAGTTCTGTAAAGAGACCAAAGAAAAGGTCACATCATGGGCCCAGGTCCAGGTGTCAGTGGATGGCCAGAGCGAGCTCAGCAGACACAGAGTTACTGATGTATCTGGAGTATCATGAAGTGGAAAGTTTTGTTAGAAAGTTGACCCAGAAATCTCAGAATGTAAAAAAAAAACCACTTCAAATAGTAGCCAGTAAAAATACTGAACTGCCCTTATTTGACGGATGAATAAAACGTATTAAGTTAAAAGAGGCGAACGCTGAGCTTTTTGTCTCCTATTCCCTCTGACTACAAATCCCACCTGCAATCCTACCAAGGACTGGAGTTAGTAAAAACACCACTTAATATTCTTGGCCAATCTCCTCCATGAATACACTGTTATTTCAGCGTTCCGATTAAATGCTTTATTTTATCAAGGAGACATCAAAACCTTTCTATTAAAAAGGGCCTTTAAACCAGGGAAAATCCCATTGACAGCCAGTTGTAACCCAATTACCAACAAGCCACATCGCTCATAATTACTCTTTGGTTTGTGTGGAAGAAAGATGATATTTTCACTAATGTTTATTAATTGGTTTGGGTTTGTTTGTTTTTTTTTTATTTGCCCGTAAAACAGAGTCTTCAACTCTTTTTTGACTATGCGATGCACCCTGAGATCTTGCGGCAACAGAGCCGATCTATTTTCAGCAAACAGCTTAGAACCGAGCGGGGCAAACAACCGACATAATCACACCGGATTACATCCCACTTCCAGTGTGAGTTCAGCATGATAAAAGTCTCCCTAACGAGGCCGCGGCGCTTTGACGAGGTGCGAAAAATCAAATCCTGTGTTCCACTCACAGAGCAGCAGACAGAGAGGTGTCGGCGCTGCGAAAAGCTGGGCCCGGAGGAGCAGGAGGTTCAACCCCAAATGCCCCGTGATTATGTATCGGCTGGGCGACACGCCGAGACAAAATGTCAGGTGTGAGAATGTGGTTTACAGTCAGCAAGAATCACAAGAACTTATTGAGAGGAAGTGACCGAATATTTCTTTTCCCTTTTGAGCAATTGGTAAGTGTTTGTCGAACATTTCCTCAGCAACAACAAGCAGGAGTGAGGTGTTGATAAAGATATTCATATCGAAGGAATGCACCACATTTATATCACTCCCTGAGGAAATAAGGTGAGTTGCTATTATATAGATCACAGGGTTAGATTTTCCACCCGATATTAATATTTTACAAATGTGTCGACATCAGCAAAATCCACACTCGTAAGATATGAATTCAGTTTTTGTGATTAACAATTAATCAAGACATAAACGTATATGACGCGGTCAAAAATCCTCCCTTGGTAACTGAAGCAAATGTAAATGTCAGTCGATGAAAATGTATATTTAACATCAGAACAGACCAAATAGAAAAAGATGCATTGCCGAATAGATTGGTTATTGGAAACTCATACTCCAGGCAAGGCAGACAGGCTGAAAGGCTCCCATGTTGGCGTGAATCCCTCGGCCTCATAACAAAGACAAATTGATTCCTCTTCTACGTGGGAGAAAATACGCTTCTCTATTCTGTGGGAAAGGCAGCTTTAATTGCGCAGCAGTGGTAACAAGTTGCAACCCTTTACCACAGCAGTGATTAATTACAGACAGCAGAGCCGTGGAATTAATGAAATACTCCATTAGGGGAGACTGAACAGTTGCTGCACAAGTTGTCCAGTCGGATCTTAAAAGTTAAACCTGCCGTGCGACCCTTTTCGCTCCCCCTTCTGGCAAAGGGAGAGATTACACAAAAAGCACACTCCAGAGAGAGAGAGAGAGCGAGGAAAGGCCGCACCGGCGCCAAGGCGTTCAGTCGGTTTTAAGACCACAATCCGTCTTCGGAAAATATAATTTATGGTCGTTCACCTCTTCAACTGAGGTAAACACATCATTGCTCTGTGACGTAAACACGCAGCGCTGCAGGTGGGCCAGCGTAAAAATGTCACAACAGACACCAGACCAACTCTGGTCTGTGGCGAATGTAACGGATGTTCGTGGAAGCGCCAGATCGGGGTTTATGTTCTGACTTTCAGCTTTCACAGCTGCTCGAGTGTTAACGTCCATGTTCGATGGGAGGAAACTCTCTTAACCCCCATTAAATTAGTGTGTGTCATTTCCTGAAGGCCGTGCCGCACACAAAAAAACCTGACTGCAGTCAGATTTGTCGACCTGATAAAGCAACGCTGGGGAAGATAAGAGTGCGCAGATGTCTTCACATGAGTCACAAACATCATCCAGTTGATGACTGCAAAGGATGTATCAACATACCTTGACTTACCCAGTCGCTTTCTGTGTAGAGCAAGACCAACAGTTCTGCTTTGTGATTAACTAAAATAAAATAAAATAATAATAAATAATAAACTTGATGAGGACGTGAGCACGAGACATCACGTCGAACTCATACTCATCGTTCCATTTCAAGTTCAATGTCCGACGGAGCACAAAGCCATTACCTTTCTGTTACCGTCAGGCTGCACTTGTGCGTTACAGCTGCCGCACACCATCATGTCCACGATTTGCGATTTTTGCCGTCAACACCACACAGAGGTTTCACGCGCTGACCCAACGCAGAGCTGCACCTGCAGTCCCGGTTGATTCTGGGGGCGGACGCGGCTCGACCGCTGGACAGATTAACTTCCCTCCGGCTTTCGGGAATCACATTACTCGAGATGAGCTCAGAGGCCCCTCGAAAACAAAACGGCCATCAAGGTAACGTGAGTCCCTCAAAACGCTCTCCGCATCCTTTCAGAGCGCACACAGAACAAACATGCAGTATGTGCGCGAGTCGGCCGGAGGGGAAGCGGACAGAGAACATTAGGACCGGGTCAATACGGATCCGCCCACGCTCGCTCTCGTCGCACACCTCACAGAGGTTCGCATCTACGCCGAGAGGACTTCACAGTGTGCGTTGATTCGGCTGCGAATCAACGCGCATGCGACAGCTCAGTGGCGAGAGACGGATGTGATGAACTGGCAGGCATGGCGCGCGTCGTCTTCAGATGGCCCCAGCACAGTGGCAGCTGTGACTCAGAGATGTCGGCTGTTCTCGCTGCGACAGCCTGCGAACGCCACCTGGACGAGCAGCTAAAATAATCGCTATTTGTAGAACAAATAGCGATTATTGTGTGTTTTTAAGAACATTATACTTGTAACGCTGCGAGAGCCTCTCAATAGGCCATTCAACTTCACCGGCAGGCAAACAGACATGACGGCGAGCCTCTGCCCCTTTATTTCAGAACTCAATGTATTTTTCTTTTTTCTCCGCCCTAATGAAAGCTCCTGGCCCTTTGACTGACATCTCCCGCTACAGTGACACTCGATACTTGTTCTCCTGTTTACTTCACTAAGCACTCTGCGTTTTGTTGCTCAGCCATTAGCCATAGCATATTTTCAAATGCTCACAGCAGGATGACCCCGCCCCCCCCTTTTATTTCCCCCTCCCCCAGGAAAGCAATGAGAGCATTTGCCTTGAATTCACGACGCAGCGACATCTACTTTATCTGCGAAACAAACAGAAGTGCATCCGGATTCATTAAGAATACTTTCAAATAAACTGAGAAGTGGACATACAATCAAAGTTTCTTCATGTTGTTTTGCTTCGCTTTCTTTTCGGTATGTGCATTAATACACAGGGGGACTTACTTGTACACGGACGTACACTCCTGCAGCCTTTCAAACACTCGTGTTTCGAGGACCTTCGAGTACAAGCTTTGAACAGGATGCGTGGGAACGCTTCACAGGAACTGTCATGAAACAGCGTTTTCTCCATTCTCAGCACTTTGCCACAATTTGGCAACATGCATTCAATAGACAATTGGGAAAAAAGCTGCTATTCGCATTATCCAACAGCTGACTGGAGGGAGTACAGGCCCTAAAAGGCGTCATAAGAAAAACAGTAATTGTTTGTTTTATGGATTTTGCAGAACTAAATAGAAAAATGCGCCATCTTTTGTATTTAATAACAAACCACTGACCCTTTTTAACAACTCTTGGTTGTTAACGGTAAACACTGTTTTTGCAGTGTCATGCATTATTTTTCTTAATTGAGTTTATATGTTTCAGACTTTGGCTGTGTGGTTGATTCAATTTCATGATCAAGGAGGATGGAATTTGTGGTGATGTTGAGTTATATTGCATAATTTCTTTCCCCCAATATTTTGTCCAAGTTTATATCAGTGAAGATGGACTGAATAACTGAAACAGCTCAACAGCACCACAAACCCCAACCTCCAGAAGAATCACAAAATTGAATCAACACCGTTCTAAAACAGTTCTGACAAAAACTTTGCATTGTAACATTCATTAAAAGGCAGGATTTATTGTGGAGCTGCTGTATTAGACTGCATTAGTTTCACTCTACGGGTGGAACTGGCAGCAGAGTGTTTCTGCACGTCAGTACCTGTCAACATGGTGCTTCCCTCTTGAGGTCATTCTCTTTGAATTTCGGGTCAACGCGTGGCCGACACCGTGTCCTCCTCCATGATCTGTGACCACGAAGAGAACCACACCGGGCCTCCGCTCAACTCACCACAAACTTCACAGACTTGTTTCAAACTCCAGGAGATCCAGCATCCGCTCGGAACCGATGGATATCAGCGTTGCCGGGAAACAGAAAGTTCACTGGCGAGGAGTTTGTATTTTCTGGTAGATTTTATGACAGGATGGGAAAAAAAAAACATCTGCACAATTTCAAACCAACGCGGAGTCAGCTCCGAGATCTGGATGTCAGTATGCAGGCAACTTGTCAGGCCAAGCGTGCTGACTTGACACTGGTTGTTGCCATTGTTTAATATGTTTTAATAGCTTTCTGGTTGCTTCACCGTGTCATGCGTTGATTTAATGTCTCCAGGAGGACCCAGTAAACAGTACTGATATGGACTGAGTTATCCTGACGAATTATAGCATAAACAGAAACTGAGCTGCGTGAGATGGATAGACTCAAACACCTGGGAATGAGAAATCCTGATTGTGTGAGGGAAATGCTTAAAAAAAAACTGGCCCTATTTTTGAAAAACAAACTCTTGATAGTTCAGACACACTGACTTTTAAAGACGTGGCTCCCCTCAGCTGTCGCAGGCTTATTTTACCGAGCCTCTTTTTGACACCTGTTGATAAGGACGTGCTTTTTTCTTTGACACAACAGATGAAATAACTGCTCACTGGTCTCAAACTGACATGCGGCCACTCAAAGAGCGAGAGAAAGGACCCGGCGAACTCACCCTGGCTGCTCTGGAGGAATACGGGTCGTCAAACAGGGCCCAGATCTTCGGCTGCCAAACTTCGCAGCAGCCCCTCGACCGGTCGGGACAGTCCTCGATGCCGAACCGCCTGGGCATCTCTCTGTCGTCGTCGGTGTCCTCCGGGTCCGGCGGCTCGAATATCTCCAGGGCCTCCTCCGCGTCCCGGTGCTGGCGGTAGGTCATCCAGCAGCACGGCTCCACGTCGGTCTCGTCGATCCCCCAAAACGCCAGCTCCTCCTCGAAGAGCGGCCCGCAGACGTCTGCCGGGCAGTGCAGCTTACCGGTCCGGTAATAGTTGAGCACGTAGGCGAAGATGCCCGGGTGCCTGTCGAAGAAGAACTCGGCGGCACCCGGGGGCGCAGCGTCCGTGTCGGAGCTGACCTGCGGGTCCGGGTCCGCCAGCCACGCCAAGCGGGTACCCGGCAGGGTCCTTAGGGTGCTCTTGTAGGTTTCGTGTCGAGTGCCGCCCACGTTGATGATAATTTTGTCCGAGTCCTCCCCTCTGGCCATCTCCTCCTTCAGGCATGATTTGGACGGGGGTTTGTTGCCGGACTTGCGCCCTCGGTAAGACGAAACACACACCGAGCTTATCATTTAGAGGCAGAGACCTTCTGGCTGTTCGCCCCTCCGTTGCAAACTGTTTTCCACTCGCACAAAAAACAAAAAATCAAAAAATTAAAGCAAAGTGGGCCCTCATTTCAGACCCCTGTCCATATAGTGACCCGGCTGACTCATTTATCTCCCAAAAACAAGGTCGAGGCAGCGCCAAAGTGAGACGCTCGATTAAAAGAACCACCTGTTACTAAACTCAGTCTGGTGCAGCAGCACCACGCAGGCATGTGCTTTAAAGCTGTCGTCGAATAAACTGCACAACGGGACTTAAACTGATAACCCCTGATGTTGCACTTATACCCTGTCCATCAACGCTGCAGCTAAAAAGGGAGGGATATTGGCTAATAATAAAAAAAAATTGGCTAACAACGGTAGTACACGGGCCTGCAACGTGAACCACAGAGCACGAAGTAACGTGTCACTCCTCGCCCCCCCACCCCCTTTTAGGCAAATCTCCTCCAAATTCTGCAACGCGAAAAATCCACAACTATTCCATGACAACTTTTCTCTCCCCTCCACGTACGACGAAGAAGACTGTGGGAGGGATCCGGTCGCGCGTTTAATAATCACGCGCTAAAATATCACCGGACCTTCCTGCTGGGGAAAAAAAAAACCCACTCGGCTCGCGTGCCAGATGTGCGGGGTTGTTTTCCAGCTGGGGATCTGTTGCTTCTCCACAAGTAGCCTGTCTTCCCCTTAGCGACACAGCCCGGTTGGATGGTGCGTTCAACAACAACAGGCTCGACGGTTTAACTCTTCGGCTGCTGGCGCTTTATTTGAACCACTCCCTCTAATTAGACCGAGAGGGTGGGCTTGATGAGGCGTGTGTGTGTGTGTGTGTGTGTGTGTGTGTGTGTGTGTGTGTGTGTGTGTGTCCTTTTTTTGGTAGACTGAGATGTACATATTCAGGGTCATATTGGGAACACGCTGACCTGCGCTGCAGTGCCAACATTTTAAATTAAAACAAAAACATAGCTTCAAATGCCATAAGCTATATGGATAACCAATGACAAAGAGCATACACAGCATGTGTTGCATAGGATTGGTTTAGGTTGAATACAGTCAACTCCTGTGTGCGAAAATGTAAGGTACATAAAAACGCACAGATGCAACCACAGTATTTACTGATTTTCTGTTTCCCTGCACGGCATGCACAGGCAACTGCCCAAACATCCTCGATAAAGCCATTTCATTACCCTCTTTAGAGTAGGTTTAACGATGAGTCCTCAGCAGTGGTCACTGAAAGATATGATTCGATATGATTTTATTTTTATCTCTGGGAGTAACCCAGGATGATAATGATGGTGATGTGATTATTATTATATATATATTTTTTAAATATTCTTATTATTATAATTAATAAGAAACTATGAATCTGATCTCCTCCAACGTGTTTTGAAAACTCATGCGACTGACACAGCCTAACATTGCCACCTAGCGGGCCCTTCAGTGGACAACATGTTTAAATGATCCTCCCTAATTCGACGTTCAACAGATTAAGATTATTGTTTAGTGATTGTTTATCGTTCTTGTGTGTGTTCATGTGCTTTACTTTAATACCAATAAAATAAATTTGTTAAAAAATTAAATGTCACAAATAATATTCTAAATACAGTAGCATTAATTTCTCAAAAATGATTAAAGGGGAACTTCAGTAATTTTTACACCTCAAGGACTGTTGTATGTTTCGGGGGTTGAGGCCCTATAGGGAAGCCTGCATTGCCTTGGTGAAAGTTCAGCCTTGAAAATTTCCATAACAGCATCTGAGGTATAAAGTCAAAAAGTTACCAACCTCAGAAGACACTTAACAGTCATCGATTTCTATTTTCTTATAACTTCAAATCACCTCAGCTCACCTTTTAAAATATTTTTATTATGACAAGTCAAGAAAAAAAACAGTGAAGTTACAACATTTGTGGCAGCAAACAACAGTGATGTGGCCTTAGTATTTCTGTAAACAAAATGCTGACATTCATGGTTGTTAGTCCACTTCCTCAATAGTGGGGCCCTGAGAGCTGCCTCCTGCCTGGCTGCCACAGCCTCCTGGTGCTGCTCCCTGGTACAGCTTTGTAACAATCGGCTTGCACACCTTCTCAAGTTCCTTCTGCTGATGCTCATACTCATCTTTCTCCGCCAGCTGGTTGTTCTCCAGCCAGGAGATTGTCTGGTTGCACTTGTCGATGACCATCTTTTTATCCTCCTCCTTTATCTTCCCTTTCATGCTCTCATCCTCCACGCTGCTCTTCATTTGGTAGGCGTAGGACTCCAGTGAGTTCTTTGCCGAAATCTTATCCCTCTGCAGTTCGTCCTCAACCTTGTACTTTTCAGCGTCCTGTACCATCCGCTCAATCTCCTCCTTGCTGAGGCGGCCCTTGTCATTGGTGATGGTGATTTTGTTTTCTTTGCCAGTGCTTTTATCAACAGCAGACACATTCAGAATGCCGTTGGCATCAATGTCGAAAGTTACCTCCACCTGCGGTACACCTCGAGGAGCAGGAGGGATGCCTGTGAGCTCAAACTTGCCCAAAAGGTTGTTGTCCTTGGTCATGGCTCTCTCACCCTCATATACCTGAATCAGCACACCTGGCTGGTTATCTGAGTATGTGGAGAAGATCTGGGTCTGCTTGGTGGGGATGGTGGTGTTGCGCTTGATTAGAGGCGTCATAACTCCACCTGCTGTCTCGATACCCAGAGACAGGGGAGCCACGTCTAGCAGCAGCAGATCTTGGACATTCTCTGAAGTGTCACCCATGAGGATAGCAGCCTGGACTGCTGCACCGTAGGCCACAGCTTCATCTGGGTTGATGCTCTTGTTCAGTTCTCTGCCATTGAAGAAATCCTGCAAGAACTTCTGGATTTTGGGAATTCTTGTGGAGCCACCAACCAGGACAATTTCATGGATCTTGGACTTATCCAGCTTGGCATCTTGCAGGGCTTTCTCAACTGGCTCCAGTGTTCCCCTGAAGAGCTCTGAGTTCAGCTCTTCAAAGCGTGCCCTTGTGATGGAGGTGTAGAAGTCGATGCCCTCAAACAGAGAGTCGATCTCAATGCTAGCCTGGGTGCTAGAGGACAGTGTCCTCTTCGCTCTCTCACAAGCTGTTCGCAGTCTCCTCACTGCTCTCTTATTATGGCTGATGTCCTTCTTGTGCTTTCTTTTAAATTCCTCCACGAAGTGGTTGACCATCCGGTTGTCAAAGTCCTCACCACCAAGGTGTGTGTCTCCTGCAGTGGCTTTTACCTCAAAGATGCCATCTTCAATGGTCAGGATGGACACGTCGAAGGTGCCTCCACCAAGATCAAAGATGAGCACGTTGCGCTCTCCCTTTTTACCTTTATCCAGGCCGTAGGCAATGGCCGCTGCTGTGGGTTCGTTGATGATCCTCAGAACATTGAGTCCAGAGATCACTCCTGCATCTTTAGTGGCTTGCCTCTGAGAGTCGTTAAAATAGGCTGGCACTGTGATGACTGCATTTGACACCTTCACACCAAGGTAGGCCTCAGCTATCTCCTTCATTTTAACCAAGACCATTGATGAGATTTCCTCTGGGTAGAAGGCCTTGGTCTCGCCTTTATACTCCACCTGAACTTTAGGCTTTCCGTTATCATTTATCACCTTGAAAGGCCAGAGTTTCATGTCAGACTGGACAACGGAGTCGTTAAATTTTCTCCCGATGAGTCGTTTGGCATCAAACACTGTGTTGGTGGGGTTCATGGCAACCTGGTTCTTGGCAGCATCTCCAATGAGCCTCTCTGTGTCAGTAAAGGCCACATAGCTGGGAGTGGTCCTGTTGCCCTGGTCATTGGCTATGATCTCCACTTTGCCATGCTGGAAAACCCCAACACAAGAATAGGTGGTGCCCAGATCAATACCAATGGATATTCCCTTAGCTGAGGACATCTTGCTTGTTTCTTTAAAGTTCCTAAAAAAATAGGGAGAGATCACATTTTAATTTGTTATGCTACACATGTAAACAATAATCACTGCAACTGAGTTCACTCAAATTTACTTGATTATTAATAACAGTAATGATAATTAAGTGTTTGTAGTGCCATCATTTTTCTTCATCTATTATCAAAAAGCAATAGATGTTAAAGGTGTGGTTAATATTAATGAAACACTGACTGAAAAACTGTATTATTAAGGTTATCATTGAGAGGACTGTCTCATGGCACAAGTTTAAAACACTAAAATTGCTACACCATCAAAATAAATTATAACATTAAGAAGTCTGCATTGTTTTCATGCAATCCATTTAACTGCATAAATACCAACTATGATGAGCTGCTGCTTAGAATAGAATAACTTTATTGTCATTGTACATGTACAACAACATTAAGCCACTTACCTTGAGTGATAAGTGCTCTGTTTCCAAGAGATGTTGAAGGATCTCAGCAGTCTCCCCGAGCAGTTTCCTTTGTCTAAGCTTTTGCCTCGGTGCCGTTCTTCTGAAACTCATGTAATGACTGACTCAGGCTCGTTGCTTATATAGTTATAACCGGGTTTCTAGAACGCTCTCGGCCCCCTCTCGCACCCTCCCGCACGCTCAGTGACTCAAATGTTAATATTAGCAACTAATGCAGCTGCCCTGGTGTGCAAGGGGCCAGTGAATATTCCAGAGTGGGACAGTAGTTTAACGCTCAGCCAGCAGTGATGACTGCAAGGGAACACAATGTAGGGAATGTAGCAGGAAGGCTCCTTCAGAGAGCAATTATATGTGGAGGAGCCTACAAGTTTTCTTGGTATAAACACAGCCTGGCCTGTTGACAGTTTTTTCTGTTAAAAGGACTTGCTTTATTGCTGAATTAATGCATCCTTTTACATCCATAGTTTACACATGTGCATTTTCATTACATGTACTTAAACAAGTATTTGTTTAAGTGATTTGATCCGCCGGATCAAATTAAGACAGTGACAACAACATGGCAAACATAAAGATCTAAGATTTTTCTCTCAACATATAGCTCATACAGTAGAGTTACACTCAATACCAGAAGCAGTGTAAGGAAGACATTAAACGTACCACTAGTAGATGTGGTTTTGCAAAAGAGGAATGTTCATTTCATTAAGGTCAGTGCTGATAATTGATTTGTTGGAAATAATCTGAAAAGGCACATTCATACTATGACCTTAAAGGTATTATCCAGTCACAGCACTCTTCAGCGAGACAGTTCTCAGCGAGAATTTGAGTGAGCAAATGGAAACTTGGTATAAAATGAGGAAAGTCACAGAAGATTAAAAAGATTTTACCAGCTCATTCCCCTCAACTTCTTCTGATGTCCTTTTAGAAATGCATAAAGCCTGTTATCTTTAAAACGACATCTTAATCTGTTAATGGATGTTTAACATCTCTTTGCTTTGCAGTTGTTAAGGAGAAGCTCTGGGCTCTCCAAGATCAACGTCTCAAGTCAGGAATTTAAAATAGGCTTAGAATAAACAACATCAGATTGTACTATTTATATAACAAGAGAAAATAAGTGTACCAAACTTTGTTGTAATAAAAATGATGGCTGGATATTACCTTTCAGGGCATGTATGCAGATACCATTATATAAGATTATTTATTTAACGTATATAAAACAAAACCATTCTAATACAAGGTACAGTGTAAAAACAAATCTTTGTTATGGCTCAGACTAAACTCTGGCCTGTGGAATGTACTAATAAAATCTTAATGCCATTGACAGACAAAACATAAATGTTATTTTCTGTTCCATTCTTGCGGCCATAATTTGGCACTGTACGTAAATAGGGTAAACAAACAAATCAACAACTCTGTGATCTAGCGACATAAGCAGTAGCAACTAAATAAGTACATATACAGTACATGAAAGCATGCAAGCAGGCATTGTTTAAACGCACGACAAGTCATGTAAAATGTTAGTTGGTTATACATTTTGTGTTTCCTACATGTCTGTTTTTCATATTTAACACTATGTCTGAAGTGCTATTAATAAGTTACATTCAGCATAAGTAAAATAATTCCTCCGTTTTGTAGCAATTTAGAAAATAAAATAGATATCTCTGTTCATCGCAGGGCAACTGTGTTTTGAGGATCACACCACATCAGAGGCTCTCATTAATACCTGCGAAAAAAACACAACGTTGCTGTACACATGTGGATTTATTATACAAACATATTGTGGGGGAAATAATATAGGGAAATGTGGGTAGTAAAAGACAGTAAACGATGCACACCAGAGTGAGACCTACCTGTAATAATTAGGTTTGAAGGGTCCATTCTTGTTGAGACCCATGTACTTAGCCTGCTCGTCAGACAGCTCTGTCAGGTGGGCATCAAAGTTTGGCAGGTGCAAACTGGCCACGTACTCATCTGGCCGAAACAGACACCTTGCAATTTAGATCTTCCGCATGGAAACGCACTCGACCAAAAAGCACTCTTGCTCTGCTGGATCATGTAATTCTAAGGTGATCACAAGGTGGCAACAAGGAGCAATATGTAGGTGAAGTAGTGCAAACTATGAACAGAAAACTGCACCTTTTTTAACTAATTTCTATCATCATTTCAGTGCTAAAGTTAAAGAGTAGTTTCTCTGTGAATAAAGTAAGCTCTTACCCATCTTCTTGGGCAGGAGATACACGTCCTGTTTGTAACGTCCCTCTGGAGCGTTGAACAACTCAATCAGGGCCAGGGCCTACGGACGACACAGACCACACACTGGCTATAAGACTCATGAAGGAGGCAGTGAAAGCACATATTATTTCAGAATGGCAGGGTAGTTTGGTTGGAAGGAAAACTGTCCTTCAGCTCCCCCTATAAGGTGCAAGCGTCCGGCCTGAAGCGTCAGCGAAGGGCTCGACAGAGAGCACAGAACTGCTTACCTGAGTCGTAGCAGTGATGGACAACACGAACGTAGGCACCGTGGAGCAGCTCAGATTCAAGAGGCGACCCTGGGAAATAATGGATTAGGTATGAAGTGTACTGTACAACAACAGTTCAAAGTTTAAGGTGCGTTGCAACACAGTAGGGGATAACATGCAGGCTAACAGCAGCTGTTGGCTGAATGTGATAGCTGAATGTTACTTAAACTTAAAAATATCTGACCCATCTGTATGCTAGATGACCCCCAGTTATTCCACCAGAATAATTAACAATAATAAAACGTGACTAAGCCTCGGGAAAATGCAAGATGTCGCCTGAGTTAAAGGGTTTTGACGGTTGGTTGAAGTGTGGCGTTAAAAGCCATTATCTGTGCGCATCTATAAATAATGACAAGATCTTAAGGGATGAGGAGGGGCAGCACCTCTGCCAGCAGGACAACCCTCTTTCCATCCGGCCAGATGATGTGGTCAACCTGAGAGCGAACCCTCTCCCAGGTCAGCTCGGGACTGCGCAGGCTCGCCTGAAGACAGAAAAAGACGGTCAAGTCCTACAGCTGCACGGTGAACAGAAAAAAAAAATAGTTCACGTGAAAGCATAAAGGGGAGAAGAGTGACGCAAACGTGGTTATTTATTTATCAACATGTCGGTGGAGAAAAGCATGCTCATGTAAAACATCGAGAGAACTCGACAAAGAATAGCAGAGCATAAAAGTAGAACAGGATATAAAAAGGAAAGATTTAGCCTGAAGCAGCATATTTCAAGGAAATGAATCATCCAGTCTCTTCCAAGTCTCTTCTCTCCTAAACATACGAGCACTCAGTAGATAAGTGTTGTTAAAGATGGGGAGATTTAGAGAAGTTGTTCCTTCAGAGGAAGGCATTCTGGACGTCTAAACTGTGCATTTAAAACTGGAAAAGGCTAAATGAGGAACGAGACATGATGCCATTTTTGTCTGCTGGATTACGGTTTGGTCTCAAAGTGCAGGTTTATTAGAGCTGCTGAAAAGGTAGTTTCCGGGGGTGGGTTTTACTTTTGTCGAGACACACATGCAGTATATCTGAAACAGACACACACACATATACAAATACACTGACTTATTACCACATCAATCTCAGTATTGGAATGTCCCATATTGCACACGATGCAGCCATTCTTCATCCGGTCAAGCTGTTCTCTGGTAACAACATTCTTGTTGCCTATATTTAAAGAAAAGGGAATGACAATGACTTGCTGATAATTAAAGAAACATTTGTTTCTGTTATAACAATTAATTTACAACTATACCGAGGCTGGGATTGTGATTCCTGTCAGCTGACTAGACGCAAAATGAATTTTAGCATTTTAGAGCTGGAGGCGTCAGCTGGGACATTTAAATGAAAAGCACATTTATTTGTGCTGGAAACACTGCGATTAGCAAAGCAGAAGTAATGGATATCACTGCATGGGGCAGAGTACCAGTGCAAGTTATCACCACGTCCATCTGCCGGATGACCTCACTAAGCTTGACCACTCGGAAACCGTCCATGCTGTGTGGATACACATACAAACATTGTCATTAGTTCCAGCGGCACAAACAGGGTGAAAGCAACTTAAAAGAAACGATCATCATATGTTGTTCTCCTGCCACCACGGCTAATCTGATGCACATCATAGAGACAAAACTGGGGGAATATATTTAGTGATGGGGCGGCGCTGACTGGTAATGGCTGGTG
Source organism: Psettodes erumei (assembly GCA_016785225.1). Lineage (NCBI taxonomy): Eukaryota > Metazoa > Chordata > Actinopteri > Pleuronectiformes > Psettodidae > Psettodes > Psettodes erumei. The sequence goes on from JAFBJZ010000511.1 coordinate 123,274, forward strand.
ACTCACCACGCCTGCAGGGCACAGATGGGGTCAATCTCAGTGATGCACACAATGGCTCCGAGGGCTTTAAGAGCAGTGCAGCAGCCTTTCCCTACCTACACACAGCGGGGACAGTGGAATAGTTGCATAACATGAGTACACGACGTGTGAAACGGTCTGCTGCAGCAGTGAACACCCAGTCATTCCATCTCAAGTAAGAATTCTTTTTAAAACCAAAGAATGAGTCACCTCTCCATAACCACACACTACGACTTGTTTGCCTCCAAACATTATATCTGTGGTCCTCTTCAGGCTGCCAGACACAAGCACAGTAACACACCTCAGCTCTTCTCCGTACTTCAAGTAAAAGTAAGTCTATCAAAAGGAGAACCGCAGCTCCTCACCCGTCCAGGATGGATTCGCGACAGCAGTAGAGGTTGTCGAATTTCTGCTTGGTGACAGAGTCGTTGACATTCATGGCAGGGACGCACAGCTTGCCCGCCTTAGACAACTGGTACAATCTGCGAGGGCACACATGGAAACGCGTTCAGGCAGATACGCACACACAACACGCATGCACGCACAAAGTGAGAGGCGACCCTGATGGAACCTGGCACTGTCCACGGCGCTCGGATAATTGATTCCTTTGAGAGTTGTTAATGCACAGCTGCTGTGAGCTGCAGTTGAGCTCTGTCATGTTTCTCAAATAGGCTCCAGCCAAATCAGGCCAGTGACCTTTTCAATATACAGTGTCACTGTGTATTAATACGAATATGACTTATATAACCGCTACAGTATACTGTATATCATTCATTGAAAACTGCTTTCTTGGTTGGTTGCTTGGTTTGCATCCAGCGCAACTCCATCTAGAGGACGAAACATTGTAGGCACCTCATGTAAAATGATTTTAAAAGCAGTTCACTCTCAGTTAAAACAGCACTGTGGTTTTAAAAGGTTAAATGTCTTTATTTATTAGCTTTTTTTTATTAGCCATAAAAGTGCAGCAATCATACCTAAAAACAGCTCCAAAGAGGCCAAATCATCTGCGCCCAAAGTCAAGGGCGTCAGTCAAGAATGCTGCTCAATATGTTTTCACAGCAAGTGGCACAAAAAACATTATTTATATATATCATGAAAACATATTAACCTCCCTGACAGACAAGCAGTCACAAGGTCAAACAGTCATGAACATAAATGCAGCATGTGTGATACAAATACTGTAAAATGGCATTAAACCTGACATGATCCAACTTGAAATCTTGCATCGTTTTTACATTGTTTTTTCCACTCCTTTGACTTCATTTGAGTTTATTTGGGGTGTTAGAGGTAAGTCCTATAGGCAAGTTTTGTCATCCCACGGCACAAAATGACCCAAATATACTGTAAACTGAGGATTGTGTCTTAATTATTTACTTTTGCCCATCATGGGCTGTCAGACACTGCAGTCATAGCTTTGCCAACCATCCACAGTTTTATTGATGGTCAGATTGAGTTCCTGTGTCCCTGTGAACGAGTCGGTCAATAGAATGGCACCAGAGAGGAATGGACGCAGAAAAATGAGACCGAGACCACAGAAAGTTTCTCCCTCGGTTCCCGCTTCCGTAAAGCCCGGAGCCCCTTCTCACCTGTGCACCCCTGTCACACTCTCCTCTACGATGCCCCGGACTTTCTTGAAGACGCTGGGATACTTCTTGTACACCCAGTGGGTTAAGTCTCCACCGTCGTCCAGGATCTGAGACACGCACATGAGCGGAGGTCAACGCCACGAACGATAACCTTAATAATAAAGATCCCGGTCTGCGATAGCAGATTAGAACCCAGTGATAGAAAAGATAGAGAACAGTTAGTGATGGGATTGTCAGACGGATACCATATTGGCCTGCCAGCCCTCGGTGTTGACACAGCGATCGATGCACCACCAGAAGTCATCCTCTGACTCACCCTTCCACGCAAACACAGGTACGCCTGCAGGAAGCACACACACACACACACACATTATGATTGATGAATAGACTGTTATTAACTTATTTTCAGCAAACACACACCTAAGGTGACATCCATCGTGTTATTAATGTTGCAGCTAATGCAAGACAACATCCTCTGTCACGGTGGCTTAACGTTAGATAGAGAAGCTGTTTGGAAGCTGACTTTCTACTGTTTAGCTGCAAACAACGAGCTCATATGGAGAAAAAAAAAATGCACGGGTAACGCTGACTTCGGCAAGGACCTTGCAAGGATGACCTCGCTGTACCTGTTTCGGCAAGAGCGGCAGCCACCTCGTTCTGAGTGGAGTAGATGTTGCAGGCAGTCCAGCGACACTGGGCCCCAAGCGCCACCAGGGTTTCAATCAGGACCTAAGAGGGAACCGTGGTTGACACAGTTACACCACCAGGCAGCTGCGATAGAGAAGAGAAGGGCATTACAGCCACAGCGATCTGCAGCGAACGGGATGAGAGGACTTACCGCTGTCTGAGCGGTGATATGGGTGCAGCCGACTATCTTCGCCCCAGCCAGAGGTTTCTCCCCCTGGGCTCTCTTCCTCAAGGAGATCAGGGCAGACATGTCTGGGGAGGAACAGATGGAGCGCAAGTTAAAGGAAGCCGCAAAGACACAAAGGCCTTTGCTTTGGGTGGGAGAAGAATGATGGACCGGTCTGAATTTTTAAAACGAGATTATTGTGCCATTGTACATGGTGGTCGTGCCATAAAACGGCTGTAAAATGGAGATTGATTGGGCAACAATGCCAGCAACAGCTGCTGCTGCCCGGGCTTTAAGCCTGGAGAACACTTGAAAAACACCGGTGCCTTCTGGTCGCTCACGTGGGAAATGTAAAGAGCCAGGGAGACAGAAGACAGAGGAAGGAGTGCACACACAGAAAAAAAAAAACAAGAAACACCTAGGATAGGAGAGGATGTACCAAAAGAACCTAAGTAACAGAGCTGAGAGAAAGAAACTGCGATCAGGTTTCCAGAATAATATTGACACTGGCCCAGCCATGGGTCAAAACTGTTTTGAAATCAGGAAGAGAGGGCCTTTATCAAATAATGTCTGAGCAGCGAAACAGATGCCATGCGATACGCATCTTGGAACAAAGTCACGGCAGGTAGCTCAAAGCTCTCTTTGTATAAATGCTCGGCACGCCGTGTACGCTCTCTATGTAGGAAAAGCGATTCGATACGAGACCAGCGGCTTCAACTCCAGGCTCAAATCCGACCCACTGTGGTCAAAGTGCAGCAACTGAATCGTCACAGGATCCACGATTATCTGATACTGTGCATTCTTATTCATTTAGAAAACTAAAATTATGACGTCCTCCCTGAAAGGCCCACGATGCGCCACCGAGGCCCGACGTACCTTGCTCTGCGATCTCGATTTCCCGGCGGCCGAACTCGGCCTGCTTGACGTTCTTCACGCAGAAGTCGCTGCTGCCGTGGGTGTTGACCTGGGCCTTGTCCCGAGGGGAGGTCTCATCATCGGAGCTGTCGGTGTAGGACGCAGCTGGGGAATGGAGAGCGCAAAAGGTCACTACTGCCGAAAAAGCATTCAGAAGAGCCAATTACGTGACATATACCTCGAAATCAATCGCGTGAAAGGTGGCGCTTGCGTGTTTTATCCTGTACGTGTGTTTGTGCATTCTGAACGCTTTTATAGGCAAACAGGCCTGTGCATATAATTTACGCTTAGATGCATTTATGGATGGGCGTCAGTGCTTCACTCACCGGTGAGTTTTTCTTAGTATTAAGCTTTGCAGTACCTGAGCTGTAGCTGTCTGTGGAGGACTGCGAGATGGACCGAGACAGAGAGCGGCGCCCCGCCTTGGTAGGATACTTAGTGAATTCCTGTTTGTCTTCTGCGTTTGCAAACTGGATCTGGAGGAAAAACACGACAAAACAGTGCAGGGGCATAAGCACGATATGCAGAAAAATCCAGGCATGAATCACTTTTTCATCGGACTTTTTTGATCTCTCTGTATTTATACCTGCTGCAGGTCACGTGTTCAAACTGTCCCGGTTCGTGCCAGAGCTCGGGCTGCTGTTTCAGCCACTAAAACGGGCCCTTTCAAAGGTAAATCACCTGAGTTTGCTTACTGGAAATCACAGGTGGATCGAGAAGAAGGGATCTGATGCCTATTTTTAGATGCTCCCTGTTCCCTGTGGGATTTATGCTTTGTTCAAGTACACAGGCTTCTGTTGTCGGCGTGGTTCATTGCGTCAATCCAACCCTTCAAAGAGCCCAAGATCAAAGACCTGGAGGCACATAAAGTGGACCAGCACACACGGCTAGCTCGGCTATTTATTCTGGACGAGCCCTTTACAAAAGGGTTGAGTCTCAAGTGTCCCGTGTTTGAGGCTACGGCTACAGACATTGATCCGATTTTTATTTCAAACTCATACCATTCAGCTACTACATAAAAGCTAGTGTCTAGTGCGAACTTGGCTCTATTTGCGGCTCGGCAGGCTACAATTAGACCCGGGACCTGACAAATCTACTGAGTGTCATTTTAACGCCCTGAAACTGTGGCAATCTGGCTGCACCAGCAGTCAACAACAGGCAGCTCTCAGCATTAGAAACACGAGGGAGACCAAGCCCCCAGGTCCCTCGGTAAAGTGGGTCAGCGAGGCGGCTCCAGCTAAAGTCCAGCAGAGCAGTCAAACTACGCTGACAAGAAGTACAAACATGGAGAGGTCAGAAATAATCCCACTCTGAACGCGGAAACGATCCACAGTATCTTCGCGTATGTCGGCGGGTTTCTTACGCCCGGCCCTGCGAATAAACAGGAGGGTAATAAACATGACTGAACGGGGTCAGAGGTTGCCCAGTTACCCAGTATTATGCTGACAAAACATCTGCGGGTGGGTATCTGCTCTGAGCCTCATGACGTGCTTCAATTTGAGAGCGGAGGGTTCAACCGATCTCGACCCGACTGGCGCTGGCAGCAGATCCGCCGCGGGTTCAGTGCGAGTTTGGAGGTTAACGTCGCACATAGACGCACAAACCCTTGCTCAGAGACCTGCTGTGCACGCTCTCAGTCTGCCTTTCCAAGAAACCCTGCGGCGGGTGTCTGGGTGGCTTAGCGGCAATTAAGCGAGTTGGACACGATCCAAGCTCCCGGTTAGATGCTGTGTCTCTCGTCTGTCCCACAACGTTGTATACTGTCAAAACATTGTATAATGTCATGCAATCAAGGGTGGTGGACTTTCAACATGCTCCTTGTGTACGTAGGAAGGTCATTTTTCTCTCCTTTCCGTGTTCCTTCCTTCCTCTTGTCATCCGCCCCTCGTCACGGCTGCTGCTCAGAGTATGGTTTTTTTTTTAAATTCTTGTTAATGTTTTTTTAAAATATGTGTGTTGTAACTTATGTACCCCTTTATTTTTATGTAATCTTGTTGTCTTCCCCTGTTGCACTTCTGGTGTTGGGCGGTAACGTAACTTTCCGTGCATACTTACTTCCCCTGTCTGTTAAAGTACTTTGTAAACTCTGTTTTTGAAGGTACTATATGAATAAAGTTATTAGTATTATTATGAACTTGTCAGTTTGCACATGCTTTTATTGGATGAGTATGTTTACAGCCAACAAACAACCATGCGCAGGCCTCCTTCATGTTTCTGTCCATCCTTGTATTTCTACACTGGTTCAATCTCTTCCTTTAACCGTCACTAAGCTTCTTGAAATGTCTTCATTCATTGTGACATTGAGGATTTCCTTGTTCTCTTATTTTAGATGTCCATAGAGTGTGTTTGGACTGAAAACTAAGGTGCAGGCCCAGGGAGTTGACACAACACACAGATGATTAATCTGGGCCAGACTGACAACAGCGACTTGGGTAACATTTGAGTGTGATGTGCGCCGCACGCACGGATGACGGGTAGCGACGGGGCAGCAGTAGTAAATTCGAAAGACATCATTTCTACCGTCAAACAACTCTGGGCGCATTTCTCGAGCGGGTGAGAGCGGCACGCGTGAGCCCCCGGTGTTCGCCACACCAAACGAATGAATGGAGGCGGTTCGTACGGCCAGCCGCCGCAAACACCTCAACACAACTGCACTTCTACTTCTTCGGGAGAGCCGTGGTTACCGCCAAGACTTCCATTCCTTTCAAAAAAAACAAACGTAAGAACAGGCTAAAACTTTGTTCACTAGCATTCAGCGTTTATATCTCAATCCCCTCTTTCCAGAGGCAGTGCCGGGGCCCCGACCATCCGCCGTGTCAGCAAAGAGAAACCCAAGAAGCTTGTGAGACAGTGTGAACGGAGAAGATCTCTGCGTGTCACTGTTTTCACGGAGCGGAGTGCGCTTGCAAAATAGTACTTTTGCGTCTACCTTCGGACCCCTGAGGATTCGGCAGAGGTTTGGCACGGCCGCTTGTATTTCGCCATGGTTCCCTCACAAATTTGCAGACACCGTGTAAGAGGTTAATGCAATTAATGATGAACTCCTCAGCGTTACCGAGGGTGGCATTCTGCGCCTGCTGCTCTTCACACGCCCCAACTTCCCCGACCGTGGGGCGAGCGGTCGTGAAGAAAGCGTGCTTCTGCCTGCATTTCAGCTGGCCGTGTCTCTCACGAGCCCGAGGCAAAAACGCTCCTCTGCGGCCCGCTTAAGACAGAGGAGGCGGAAAACTTGGAGCGTGCCAAGAAGTGACTCCGGCACATCTGCGCGTGGCATACGCAGGACCTTTAGGAAGGAGCGCGCCGGGTGAGTTCCCGGCGATGCATTAGTGGCCACTCACCCTTTCTCTCCCGTGCCCGTGTTTGTGTGCCATGGCTGCCCCCGGTCTCTCCAGTCTTCCAGCCTACTTCCCTGCGCCTGTGTATCCTCTGTGTGATGGTACTAGGTGTCCCTGATGCTATTATCCCAGAACACTCCCAGGCAGAGCAGGGTGGTGGTGGTGGGGGGAGTTCCCACCTATTATCCTGATTTCTAATGGCCAACCTGGAGAGAGAGGGGAGGTTGACACCGACCGAGCCTCCCTCTCCCGCTCTCTCTCTCTCTCTCTCTCTGGTTCTGCCCTTGACAACCAGCTGCTAAAGTCTGCATGTATTTTATGGCACTTTTTTTTTTTTCAAAGTGCAGACAGAGCGAATGCAGGAACAAAATTGCAGAGACAAGAAAAAAAAAAAAAAAAAGAAACCAGATATATGCAGGGTGTGTGCGCCGTAAGTACAGGAAACACAAAATGCATCTGCTGCAGCTTCTACTTTTTCGTCCGCACTCCTGATTTGGACCGCTAAACGACAGGGGATTGACAGGAGGAATTAAACCCTGTCTCCATTAGCCCTCTGCGGCATCAATAAGCGGCCCATCCAGTCCCATCTTAGGGCTAAAAATACCCTTTCTCTCTTCGATGGCAGGCCAGGTCACAGACTTAAGCCGCGCTGCGACTGTCAGCCGGCAACGTAAAGGGCTCAGCGTGGGCCTGGTGTAAGGCAACGGCGACCACGCGGCCAGACCCGGCCGGAGCTCTAGAGCCTCGCCTAAGTGAAAGAGCGTAAGAAGCGAAGTTCGCCAACTGTCGTAGCTGCACGCCGCCGCTTCCTCTGGTCTGCAAAGGTGCGTGCTCGCATCAACACGTGCGTGATGGATTGAAGTGTTGTGAGGGGGGAAAAAAAAATACACAACATACAGGGCGCTAATCCTTCCCCTACTGCTACGTGACCTTGAGCGTAAACTATAACTTCCAGCACATACATAACTGCACAAACACAGACGCCGGGCAACGCCACCCTGCCACTCACAACATCAGCGTCGACCTAGAAAGTAAATACCGAGCCAGAGCCATTGATATCAAGCGCTGCAGTTACACGACAGTCATCCTCTGCGAACACAGCTGGGAAGCGACGAAGGTGCACCGTACGGATGTGTTACATTTCTCAGCCTGCGGTGACTCTACCCCCGATGTTGATGTGGGTCACACTGCGGGGCGAACACAGTGCTTCACTTGTGTTGACGACGGCAGACTTCAAACACTGGAAAGAAACTGCGATTTCTAACCAAAAAAAAAAAAAAAGAAAAAAGCTACTTCGACTTTTGCTTTTTGTTTATACCGCCTTCAAATTATTGTCTTTGTGGGAAAAACGTGACAATATTTAGTCTCCAGTCCGAACCTACCACTGGGAGTCACCAAAGTCAAGGGGAGGGGGGGGGGCATTGTGTAACTGCTGGATGGGTTCAAGGGGAGAGAGGACGATGAGCAGAGGTGTTGTTTGACTCGCCCGCACAGACACACACACACACACACACACACACACACACACACACACACACACACACTAGTATTCAATTTGTAGCATGGATCGTTTCCGCTCGCAGCGCCATTCGGCTGACCACGTGACCATGCAGCAGCCTCCCGAGTTCGATGGACGTTCCGACTCTTCGTTTGCTTTGGGTGATCATCTCGAGGCTTTTAATCAGATTTTCCCCGTCGCCCGCAGTATTTGCACACACACACACACACACACACATTTTCTCCACGCAAACAGGTGGCTCGGTTTGACGCCGGGCCCTCCCGCTCGTTCATAACACGGCGCTCGGTTTTCATAAGCGCGGCTCACATTCCTACCATCCAATATGTTTTCAATCGGGCTCCCTGAGGCGGCTCACAGTCCGCACGTTATTGCCTTGGCAGACGGGAGGTCCGAGCTGATATTCTTAAGTCGGTGAGCCCGGCTGCTGGGAAAATAGATGGCTATATGTTTATTTTCATTATTATCATTATTTTGTGCGGGCTCTCGCGGTCAGTTTTCAACTTTTCTGCAATCAAATCACAAGGGCTGCTACTCGTGACGTACAGCTTCAAATAAACACTACTGACCAGTAAAAATCAATTGTGGAACTTACACTACGTGAGAAAATATTAGCCCACTTTGGGAATTCCAATTTTGCAATGCAACAGGTAGCAAGTATAGGATGTAAGTATGAATGGACAACCAGCTGAGGCAAATTCAAAAGTTGTGTCTTTATCCCAACAGAAGTACAAAGATGCCACCAATGTCCCAAACGATGCAACGGGGCCCAAAACCACAGTCACGATCAGCATACAGTAACAAAAACACAAGGGGACAAAAAAAGTGGAGTGACTCTTGCAAGCAAGTCACTCAAAGTTCAGCAGTTGTGTCAGTTACCAACACTGCATGGTTGTGCGTCACAACAACAGTTTTGTAAAGCTGACCTCAGTGAAAATCAAATAATTATAAACATTATAATATATAATAACACAATACAGTAAGGTCAATGGAACAAGGAACAATTACATGCATACATACTGCTTGTTAAACACATATGCGTTGACATTTTTTGTTTTTAGATGCCTGCTGACGACTATGCCAATGTGCAGTCCTGGCTTGTACACTAGCTGCATGGATCAGCTATTAAGATTGTGACAATATGAGTCAAACACAGACAGAGTGCGCAGGGAAGAAGCAGAGGTCAAGCCAAAGGTGACCTTGAGGGATAGAAAAAAAAACAGAGTTGTGGAGCGAACCAAATAATACCATGGCCTTGAAAATTGCAACAGAGGATTTCATCGCGGCCTCTGTGACAGTGCCTTGGCTGAAAGTGATCACCGTGGCCTTCACAAAACCAGTATAATCAGTTTAAGGATCAATAAACCCCAGAGCAAAGGAGACAAACAAGTCAGAGGAGTTTGCCTGTCAACATCCCAGCAGGTAAGTTGTGAAAGACAAGCAAAAAAAAAAGTTGTGAACTGACGGTTAACGGTGGATCTGTGATGACGTGAGCGGCCCCCTCCAGGGAGTCTTTCAGTTTTTGAGGATTGTTTCTCTGCCGTTGTGCACCATCCATGAAGTTCAGGATTTCTCACAAGTGCATCTTGAGCTGTCAGTACTTTTTTTTTTACTGTGCCGTGGGTATCACTAACACTGAAGATGCCCACGCAATAAACACACCTGAACAGATTCAAGAGTGATATCACAAGCACAAGGATGAGTGCACTTGGTAGAGACATTATTAGTTTCTTTTTTTTTTACAGATTAAATTTCCACGCCCCCCTAAACCTTGAAAGAATTTGTAGCTCTGTGACTACAATTCCCGGTGGATTGAAATTCTTCAGAGGGCAAATACCCCATATTTAGCGTGCAGACCCACGGCCTAAGCCGAGATATGTTAGGGCCATGCATTTCTTCACTTTGCAGAGTATTGAGGAGCTCAACTTGGCTTGGATGTTGGCGTGATGTACACAGTGTGATTTAAATAGACAGAAAGGCTCCATGGAGGCAGATTTTCAACAATAAGCCAGTCTTGGAGAAACCTCTTTTGAAATTATATGTTGTTACCTGAGTAATAACACGGTAAAAGCTATGATTAGACAAATACCACATCATGTGGGACAATGAAGGGAAGCTTTTTCTCTGTAGCCTAACTTCTCAGATTTTACTTGATCATTTTAAATGGCAAGGATTTTTTTTTTTTTTTTTTGCACTCAGCCAGCTTGGTGTGGGATGGAGCGATCCCTCAGTGGGATGGTTGTAACGCACAGCAACTGTTACGTGTCACACTGCAGCATCACATCCAGCGATGCACCAAAGCGTCGTTACAGCCTCCCTGCATAACTTCGGGCTGGGGAAAAAAATGGCAAATGCACCTTGCGAATTTGTGACAGGCGAACGCAGACTGCCCAGCCTTGCGGTAAGGCCAGCACCTCACTGCAGTGCGATGCGTTAACAACGTGCATTCACCCACCCCCCACCCCCCATGTTGCCTGCCCCCAGCACACACCGTCCCTCAGCCCCACGGGCATCGCGTTGCTTTACCTTCTTGACGGATTTCAGCGTGGGGACTGCGGTGAACGCTGCGGAGGGCATCTCCCCGACGTTCATGTTCACATCGCTGCTGTTTTTGCTCACGGTCATCGCCGAATATTTCTCCGCGACGTTCTCGGTCTCTTTGACATATTTCGTGGCTTGTTTGACCTCCGCCTTGCCGTCCACAACCGAGTCGGTCATTGCATCCAGGTGGTGCAGATCCTGTTCCAGTAGAGGAGGGGGCACACACAAAAAAAACACAGAGAAAAGAAGCCGGTTCTGAGTGGAGTTTAGACCAACGCCAGCTTCGTCCGTCGCCCTCTCGATTTCTAGGTTATAAGCTTCGTGGTTCAAAACGACGGCGAAGCGCTTCCACTCGAAGAGGCGATGGCTTCGACAGGGTTGAACCCGTTTTCTGTCCCCGCTACTTTGTTAGAGAGCGGCACAAACACTTGTTTCCGTCCTCCAGGTCTGCTGTCATCCACAGACAGCTACATCTCCGGGGGGGGGAGGGGGAGAGGGGGCGGGGGCGGTGATTTGACGCTGTCACCTGAACAAATGTGTAGGCGGTGATCGTCCAGTCCGCGCCGGTGGAGAGGAAAAAGTAACGCCTCGGGCTCGTTACTCGTTACCCACACGAAAAGACGTTACACTACATTTCATCGTTACTTTACTTGTTGGAGCAACGTTGTTGGAAGTTTTCAATGACAGCCTTTACAGCGTTGCCCTGAATGCGGCTTCCGATGAGGCTGGGTGAAAGTCCCGCCTCCTTCGCTAGGATTGGCTGATCCGTGTACGAGCGTCGTAATCTCCACCGCCTGATTGGCTGAGCTTGCTTGGGACAGTGTTCAACTTGGGAGGTCTCGGTGAGGGCAGACTTTTCATTTTGTCCCAAATCCGAGATAAGTTAAATCAACTGTGTTATGAGGCACAGCGCAGTCACAAAAAAGAGGCAACCTTACCTCGTAATTGCTGATCACCGTTGTCTATCCTATATGTATGTAATGGATATGATCGATCAATCTTAAATAGCACTTCAATTGTTTTGCCTGTGATAACGAAGTGTTTTTGAAAAGGACACATTCAGCTTTTACAAATAACAGGAAGTCTGATGTTATCACAGAGTCAGGAGGCTACAACGTCATCCCCGTTATTAAGCCCATATCTGTTTACATTTTTGAAGCATTAAGTATGTGGAATTAGCTATTTATAGTTCTCTTTTGCGAGGTGCCATTGACAACTGTCACTGAATTACTTTGATAATGAGGAAATCTTAAATTCTCAGGCCCCGTCCCTAACCCTTTAGTCTGTTGTGCTGTACATTATATCATAATTATTAGATTTTAACTCATAGTAGTCTGTCATGAGTGGGATATGTGTCACTTGCAAATTTCTGGCAACAGGTGATATCTTGAATGTAAGATGTAAAGATGACGCTAAAATTAACAATACTGTTCAGTAAAGAATTACCAAAAAATAACCATGAGTCACTTAATAAAATTTACTTGACATAAGTTTCATGAATTCAATGTCCAACCTTTTTTCATTATAAAAAAAAACAACATCTGATGGGTAAAAAAGTGTATTATCTACAATGAAAAAACCAAACATTTTAGCAGACTGACCAATGAAGAAGTGACTATATGGTTAGAATGTATAATGTGATGCAACACAGCCATTTTTTTTCCCTACAAACACTATGTCTAACTACAAAATGTATAAAATTCACAGAAATGGGCAAATTAGAAAGTATGTCCAATACACAATGGGGAGGAAAAGAATTTCTGTACAACATCTTCACATTAGTAACACATTTCAGTTTTTGCTCAGTGGATGCCAGTTGAACATGTGATGCTGAGTCCATCTCCCATAGTACACGGGATGAAAACAAATGAAATGTCAAAATACGGGGCATTACACAAAAAATAAATGACACTAGTGTAGCATCAAGGCTTGTCTCTGAAGAAAAAAAAAATCTGTACCATTTACAAAAAAATATTTAAAGCAACAAGTATACACTAGTGACAAATTCTCATATTATTAACAGACCAGGGTCAGACAGAGTATGGCTTCATAGCTGTCATTTCCTCTGTGTGACTGACACCGGTTACCCATGACTCAGTATTTTATTACAGTCCAAAACAAATCCTTAAGAGAGTAAAAGGCTGGTCCTAAGTGCATGACCAGTAAAGCTGAGCATGGAAGCATCCGCAATTTCAAAGAAGATCAGTTCACAGGCTCAGCAGCCACGTAGCCAGCTCCCTGGAAGACCAGTGTGGACGTAGAGAGACAACAGAAGACACCCAGTGGCGGAGCTTTACGTTTGGTGTTTTGGTGCTGGGGCAGGAGGGAGAAAAAAAAGGGGGGGGAGAGGAGAAGGTGTGGCAGATGGTTCAGCTGGGATGAAGAGTCCGGGGCAGGGTAGAGCTCACGGCAGAGGTGACGGTGTCGGCGACAGCGCTATGAGACTCGGATCATCTGAGCCACCGTCTCGTCTGCCGCAGCCTGGGCTACATCCTGCTGCTGTGCAAGAGGAGAGATCATGAGGGGCTTCCTTCCGGAAGGAGGTATCAACGTTTTCATCAAAGTGAAATAAAACTCCGGTTTTAAGTTACCGATTAAAAAAAAAAAAAAAAAAGTACAGATTTGAGTCGGAATACATTTTTCTTATCACTGAGTGATGATATAGAGGTAGTGTTATTCTACACACAGCTTCTTGTCACACCTGTGACAGGGCCAGAGCCATCTCCTCCTTGTCCTTAGGGGAGAAGAAACGCCCTCCATCTCCTCGCTTACGCTGCATAGCGTGACGGTGGCGAGACTCGTGCAGGTATTTCTGTGAAATAGAAAGGGAATGTATGGCGCCATGGAGGGTTTAACATTATGAATATATTATGCTACCCGCGTGAGGTACCACTCAGCCGTACCCTCCTCTCTTTGGGGATCTTGCCCTCCGCCTCCAGCTTGGCCCGGGCCTGTCGTCGCTTCAGGATACGGTGGTACTGTTTGGCGTTGACGTAGAGAGGTTCCTCCTCGAGCATCTCAGCCCCTGGCAGGGGTATACGCTGCATCGTGGGAACGCCGCCACCTCCAGGCACCATCTGACGGAGGGAGAGGCACGAACAAACACGCGGCGCTTAGAACCTCACGCGTGACAGACATTTAACAGAATATATACTGACACAAACAAGCAGTTACTGTGCAAACAGTTAAGTAAATATCACATCAGTCATTAGGCCTTTATTTGATACTGATATACACATTTCAAGACTCGTGTTAGAGGCCCGCTGCACCCACACGGTTGCTTTCAATCACTTTGGCTGAACAGTCTTCACTGGTTCGCATTATGTGAGCAGCATAAGGTCCTTAGGTGCCCTAATAAGAGTTGCCGAGCTGTCTCACCCAAATAGAGACAATAAATTGAAGAGGGGTGAGGTAGCACTCAGCCAAGCGCAGCGTGTACAGCACAGTAAGTGAAAACACGAGTGGGTGAACAACAGGTTTTACAGGCTTTAAATAAACGCTGTAATGTTCACTGCAGCATTTTTTCAAATAATGCGGCTTAGGAAGTTTCAAGGTTCAATTTGACAGCTTTTTAATACAATTCAACTGTAAAGACATTTAAGAATCTGCAAATCATTAATTTCTCATAAATGAAAAAACACTAAAAGATTTTTTTTTTTTTTAAACAGTTTTCATATTATCTTATAAGGCACCACAAAAACTACAAACTAACAATAATAACTTAATTTATAAGTCCTGCAACCTCCACCACACCGCACACCCTTGTGTGAGTCTAGATAAAAAAAGAAATAATAAGATGCTGGATACCTCTGCACAGGGTCTTACCATGACCATTCCACCTGCATTGACCATGTTACCGGAGACGGGCAGGGTGACGGTCACAGTGCCTTGGCCGCTGTTGGTGGTGTTGGTGTTGGCACCCCCCGCCTGTACGATCTGGGCACCGGCCAAACTGGCAGCTGGAATCGTGATCATTCCTGCAAGCAGATTATCATCACAACTCTGACTCAAAGAACGACGAGGCGCCTGCTTAGAGAGCAGGGCAAACCCAAAAGGCAAACGGTTTTACCCTGCTGCAGCACGGTGCCATCGGCGTTGACAGGCTGGTAGACGATGGTCTGCCCGTCGGCTGTCTGCGCCACCTGCTGGCCCTGCACGCTGATCTGCTGCCCCTGCGAGGGGGCACGGGCACGGAGGGACGACGCTCAGTCACCGCATTAACGATACTTTGATTCAATAAATTCATCGCTCAGCTGGTCAGTATGTGACACCTGGTTCTGTCCGGCAGTGATGGCCGTCTGGGGCTGCTGGATGATGATCTGCTGAGGCTGACCCTGTTGGCCCTGGAGCTGGAGAGTCTGACCGCCCTGCAACTGGATCTGTCCTGGCTGCACCAGCTGGATCTGCACGCAGACACAGTCAGGCCCAAAGATTTGTCTCGGTTTACCGATCAATAAGACGGGGAGCGCCGGGCGCAGTGTCCCTGTACAGGATAATGTGGTAAATCCTGAATACAGATCTTAATCTAGTAGGTGAGTGTTATCCCTTACCTGCTGTAGTCCCTGAGCACCAGATACAGGGACTTGCATGATGGTTTGCCCCTGACCCCCTGACATGGCCTGCACCATGATGGGCTGCCCCGACGACGTGATGAGCTGCCCGCCGCTCACCTGGACCATCAGAGGCTGCCCCTGGACCTACAGGGGAGACACAAGAGGCTGTCACAGCAGCACTGACGGTGCCTGTTACCTCAGCGTCGACTCGTGAGACTTACGCAACCGCAAGCAAGTGATGTCAAATCAGCAGCATCCAGGACACCGCACCATGGATAAAAGAATTGGCTGATTTGCCGTCAGTGTTTTTGTTTCGGGATTCACTGACGTGAAACCGCGCAGGCTCCTTAGTGGGCCCCGAAGTGCAGCGTATGTACAGGATATTTTCAGTTGTTTCTCTCATGAAGTTGGGCCGCAACGGCAAAATACAAAACCTCTGTGATCGACGGTTTTGTATTTCCTGGAATACTGCCGCTGAACCAAGAGGCTACGTGAAGAACATTTCAACCTGGTTTGCTCAAAAGCACGTAATTAGCAAGACGCTACCGACAAACTAATTGGCATTCACTTGTACAACTCGACAAGTGCTGATTCTCCAACGACTGAAAGCCTGTGGCAGCAACTGCGCCATGGAGAAATGCCAGGGGGAAGGAGCCCCCTGGCATTTCTAAGAAGAAAAATACACTGTCAGTAGATTGTGGAAAGTGACAGACATTAATGACTGTGGATCCATGTAGTTCAGCGCCGAACCCCAGAAGGTTGTCCTGTTAACTACAAAACACATCCACTTGACTAATGTTTCGAATTGTAAGACGCAAACACAATTCAGAAAAAAAAAGTAGTCTTTTTGTCTTTTTTTCCTCTTTTTTAGCCATTAGAGCTGACACAAAACAGACTGTGCTGAGGAACATGCAGTTCAGGCAGCCGTAAAACATGCTGGAGCAGGGCGGGGTGGCGGGTGAGCCAAAAAGCACGGAGAACGGGTCACGGTGATACGGTCCTGGTCGGGGGCATGCAAACCGGCCGGCTGCAACACTGTCACGGCACTGACACAGGGCGGCGGTGACACCACTACCTGGAGTGTCTGCACCTGCTGGCCTGAGGCCGTCACCACTGGCGCCTCTGTTTGCAGCTGCACAGCCGTCACTGTGCCCTGTGTCTGCAGACAAGGCAGGACAATGCAATCTCAGACAAGTGATTGTAAACTAAAAAAAATAAATAAATAAATAAAGAGAGAGAGAGAGAGAGAGAGAGAGAGAGAGGGACTGGATCTGGAATCCAACGGAAGGCTTTGCCTCTGGTTATCCCGCTACGTGTGGCCCTGTAGTTGAAGGCTTGGTCGGGGGAAGCTTTTATTTATTAAAACCATTTTTTGAAAAAAAATCTGAGTACGCCCTGAGCTCACCTGCTGCTGGATCTGTCCATTGGCAGTCTGCACAACTATCTGCTCCCCGGTAGTGGTGGTGGCAGTGGTGTACTGCTCCATGGCTTATTGTTGTCACAATCCTCTCCTCTCCTGAGACAAAGACACATATAGTATGAGGTAATGCAGGGGTGTAACTTTCACCGGTGCATTTCATATGTGGCCAGCGAAATTCTTGAGCATCCGCAAGGACAACTGTTGTTTGCCTGGTACAACCTCGATCTAATGTTACGTGGTGTCAATTCATTGTCGACATTATTCAAATGGGGACACTTTAGCGGCCGCTTAAAGGCGATTTATAACGCAGGCCTGTGTTGATAACACGCCGCTTGTTGTGACTGAAATGTAGGGGGCGATAGGTCAGCCGCTGGGTGTTTTTGTTAAAAGAACGTATTGGCATGGGGCGCTAACGCGGCTAGCGACAGTTAGCAAGCTCCCAAAAGGAAAAATAAGCGTGGTAAACGCTCGAAAGCAGCGCACACGGGCGGGCTCGCAGGTAAACTGCTCCCGCCGGTCGTTAGGGCTCGTCGTTGTTTATCATATTTTTGGTTAACCGGCGGGGTGGACGCCGGCTTTTATCAGCCGCCCCTTTGTTCGAGGTTCTCTCTTGTGGCTAACGAGCTAACGTTAGCCGAGGCTCGCGGTCCGCCACACATCATGTTTCCTCGGGAGTACACGGCGCCGGGAGCGAGAAGTTATTTGCAGCCCGAGCCGCGGCGGCCGAAATCAAGCTGCCATTACGGCTTTCTCCATTTTTTCCTGCATTTAACGGGGTTAGTAATTTGGTTGGTCCATGACAAACCAATCCGTGTTGACAACTACCAATGCCTTCAATCGGGTCTCCCTTACCGTATCTTCGCTGTCCGGTTTCCCTCTGATTGGCTCCAGTACAGCTCGCTAAAGCCCAATCAACAAAGTGAGCGGACAAAATGGCGCAAATGAAACAACGGCGCCCCGGGAGGAGGTGCGCAGCTGCGTGACACGCGAACCACGGGGACAGGGCGGGTGCGAGAGGCCGTGCCGCCCGCCAGATGCCGCCGTTTTAGTCATTGTTTTCAACCTCCTTGTTTTCGTCATTTGAAATAAATACTTAATTAAGTGACGTACAATGTGCAGCGTATAACCCAAAAGAAACGTAGAGGTTGTGGTAAGTAAGTTTGTATTCATATACACATTTTAAGCGTAAGTTGGGTGTTTTGCGCCATTTTTTGTTTACTTATGGTAATTGGACAGGAGCCTCATTCTGAGTTATCCGAATATGCTTTCATGATTGAGCAGGTTGTATGTGCGCGTGTAATTGAATTTTGAACAAAAAGATTTAAAATAGTAATAATATTATTTTTTTAAAATAAAGAATGAGCGCCTCCAATCCGGTAGGTGGCAGCGCCGCGCTTTCCTTATGTTGCGGGACTCGTGTTTGCGGAAGTATGCCCGCAAGTTTCACTGGTCTGCGCTTCCGGTTTGGAGGTGTTTAGTTTGGGTGAAGGTCTCCACTGTTGTGAAACACCGGCGCGGAAATGAAGTCGATCGATTGATCGTTGCAACTGAGATCCGTTAGCGGGCAGCTCGGCTACGGGCCCCGCGGGCCTCTCTGGCAGGACAAAGCGGCCGATATCGACGCGTGGCTTTGAGAGCATGGCTCGACCCCTCCGGCTTCTCTCCCTCCTCGCCGGGCTCGGCGCTCCGCCGGCGGCTCCCGCTCGCAGCTGCCGATTCGCGAGCAGAGTGGCTGGCGGGGCGTGGGCGGGACAGGGACGTGCCCGAGGAGACAGAGCGCCGAGACGCAGCGAAGAGATGTCCGATGGGGAGTTGGATCTGGAGGATGTGGAAGACAAGCTCCAGGCCTTGGCCGAGTAAGAGTCGGCAGGGGGTCGCCATGCGTTGTCCCCCACGTTGAATAAAAAATTTCTTCAGTTCCTTCAGCATACTGTGAAACTTAAAACCACATCTCCTGTGTTTTTCAGAGAAGAGAGGAAGAGGCGGAGGACTGTGAAATATCACATACTGAGGAGGCAGATGACTCCTCCCGGGGCTCCGCAGAGGAAGCTGACCTGGGACGCAATCGAGCAGATCAGGTGAGGAGCTCTGCAGAGTCACTCAGGCCAGCGAACCCAGAAGCAGCTTTCGCTTGACAGAGGCCTGGAATTAAACGCTGACCCATTCCCAGGTACCTGAAGCGAGAGCAACCAGAGGAGTGGACAGTGGAGCGTCTGGCCGAGGGCTTCTCTGTCGCCCCGGACGTCATCCTGAGGGTCCTCAGGAGCAAGTTCGTCCCCGCTCCCGAAAGACAAGCCAAGCAGGATGCTAAAGTAGCGACCGGCCTGGGTCGGCAGGCGCTGACTTCGGGTTCTCGGGCAGGGCAGGAGGCGCTGAAGCTGCCTGGAAACCGCACACCAGCCACACTCCCATCTGGAAACCGGGAAGATGCTTTGCTCCCTGCAGCAGCTAAGACTCTGATGATTCGGGGGGAAGACCCGGGATCCCTGACCAGGAGTCCAGCTCCGGTTCCTGTGGTGCCCACCCAGTTCTCGGCCGGTATCAAGAAAACTGCCCCAGCGACAACAGGAGCGACAGAAGAGGACGGCCCTACCCACAGCAATCCAACCGAGGAGGACGCCGAGGAAGAGGAGACGTGGGATGGACGGGTGTTGACAGAAGAACAGCTTGAAGAGCTTATGGAGACGGAGCAGCCCGCCCCTGTGGTGCGAGTTGGGAAAGATTTCTTTGATGCAGATGGCAACTTTTTGTATAGAATCTAATGACTTTCTGTTGAGGCAGCTGTGTGTGTGTGTGATGCTCACACTGGCATTGCTGCAATGTATAACTATCAACACAGTGATCAGCCCAGAGGCTGCTGGAGCAGATCATTACTATACAGGCTCTACATGGGCAAAATAAAAAAAAATTTAATATCATATATACATATCTTTTTTGTTAATTTATTTGTAATTATTCTAGGATTTATCAATTTCCTGATCTGTGTATTTGTTTCCTCTTCACTTATTCCCATATTTCTATAAATATAAAAGGACACACAGTGAATATGCAAAGATAGATGTGGTGATTGGAAAAGAAGCACAGCAGAAAATCTATTTTAAAAATAGATAAAGATGAAAATACACAAATTTAACCTGAAAACCTTTTAGCCTTTCTGAGATAAAAACAGAGGCGTTGGCGTTAACGCCTGCTGTTTGTAAAGGAAAAAGAAGGCGAAACCAGAGGAACATAAGAATTTATTGGCAAACCCAAAGAAAGCCTCAAATATACAGAAGAGAGAAACACAGCAGATACAAAGATGTAAACTTGTGTATTTACAGAACCTTCACAACGACTTAATTTATACAGCAGTTTTAAACTGTGGGGGAAAAAAAAATTGGTCACCCTCGCTTAACGCTATAAACCCTCATTAAATAACTCAGCAAGCCTCTCCCAGTGTATAGCAGCTGCGTAATAACCCTGTAGTCACTGTGGTTTGTGTGTTTATTACTCGTGTTGGCTCTTGTCAAAGTGTCACGTGTCAGAATTTAGTCTCACGTCAGGACGTGAAAGAAAGTAACCAGGTTATTTTAGGCTATTTCCTTTCCCGAGCCCTGTGCATTTAAATATTATTCAGGCTTGACATGCAATTGAACGGGACCCGCCGACAGGCTGCACTAAACTGGTTACGCATTAGTTGGTATAAATAATCATAATTGTTATTCTTATGAATGAAAAGCTGGCATCGCAATAGTGTCCTCGCGCCAGGCACTCGCACAACCGCGTTCCCGTTTACCGCGCTCCGAACCCGCTCGTCACCGAATAAATAAAGCCGGCGGGAAAGCAACGCATATTAAGACAGGACAGACAAATGACTGTGCAAGACACGAAAAGAAGAAGAAGAAGAATCCTGTAAGATTTGACATAAGAGGGAGCCGCTGAGAAGGCACCGGCCAATCCCGTTCAGCCTTGAAACGACGACAGTGTCAGGATGATCGAAAAGAAAAGAAACAGCAGTTCACTGCAAAAGGTGCCAGTGAGAGACTTTCAACAACCCTGTTATTTTAGAGAATCGGCTTCACCCCAGATGCATAAAAAAAAAAAAAATACAACAACCCAAGTCTGACATAGTGTTGTAGCTAATAAAACCGTGTCTGTTAACTAATGTCATCCAGTGTTAATCAGGCTATACAACATTTACATCGTTGAACCGTTCTCTTTTTTTTTGCGGCGTTCTTGTGTTTCTGTCACCAAATCACACTGATGTTTTGGGGATAATCTGAACAGGTTGTAAAAAAAAGAAAGAAAGTTGGAGACATTCACTATCAAACTAGAATTCATCTTTGCCATCGTTCTCCACGCGAGTTCAAAAGTTTGTTAGTACAAAAAGAGCTTGAATGACTGCAAACACAATATATGACTACAGTGATTATTACAGCGTCATCACATGAATCAGCAGGTCACATTTAGGAAACTACAAACCCTTAGCATATGTCGGACCTTGTGCTTTAGGGCAGTTAGAACTGCAGACGTTATTTGATTTTTTTTTTTTTTTTTACTTTTTTAAACAAATCCTGTCTTGAAACAGACACACTTTATCACCCCATACACAAAAACATCTCCATTCACATCGTGCCCGTCGGGTTATTTAACGTGCATGGACAACATTATTGCTATCAAATCTAATGCAAATGGATATTTTCCACTTGTGTTTTATTACTCTGACCATGGATCTCAACGCCATGGACTAACTGACAGTGTGCAGACTTGTATTCAGAGTGCAGGGATTAAGACTCGAGTGGTTTGGGAGAGCTATGCACCGGCTTCCAACGGCAATCCTTTTAACACCCTCCATATTGACACCAAAAATCGCTTAAAAACAAAAAAAAAAAAAAATCAGATTTATATACAAGTGCATGAGGGAAAAAAAAAGGATACAGATCTTCAACAGAAGGGAAAAGTATAATTTCCAGGAGTGCTTCCAGGTAAATGGGAGAGGCAGGACCCGTAATGCAGCGGTGGTGGATTTATACAAACGGCTCTGAGTCTGTCAGCAGCTCAAATTGCTGCACCAGTTCTTCGTTTACCTCCGGAGACTTAAACTCAATCAACAGAATCAACAACTGAAGTACAACGCTACCAGACCGCCTCGTTTCTCCTCAAAACTGTGCATTAGTCCCAGGAACGCCTCCGTACATTCATTATACTTCGCAGATGACAGCAGAGAGACGGCAGACTCTTCGTCTGGTCGCAGAGGCCAAAGTCCAAACTACAGGGTGAAAGGAGGAAAGCAGCCGGCGACGAAAGAGCGGCGGGAACGGCGGCCCGTCGCCGGTTGGACTGGAAACCTGTGGCCGAGCTGCGCGACAGGTTGTGCCTGCTATTCGAGCAGGTCCTGTGCAGAGAGAAGGAGACGGCATACCCGTGAAGCCGGAGCCAGCCCAAGTGAGCAAACAAGAAACCACTGCGGTCATGTTTACCCACACACACGCGCCTGACTCCATTACTCAAGTGATCTTGCTGCAACACAGTTCTAAATGGTTTTAGCTTCCCTGTAAAACTAGGTTATTTCTCTTTTGTGCCCTAATTATTCAACAGAGAAAAAAAAACAACTTGTTCCTATCTCGGTCTGCATGTGAAGGAGGAAAACGTATGCGCCGTACCTCGTCTGAGTCATCGTGAAACTCTATCTTGCCGTTCTGGGCGTGGTCGGTCTCGAGCGGGTCGTCCATCCCCTCGGCAGAGTTGTCCTCCACGTGCTGCTGCAGCACGGAGTACCTGTGCACCAGAAACCTGACGGGACACATTCCAAACTCATCACTTGGCGTCATCTGAAGAAAGGCCACCGTGTCCGATTAGGCTGGACTGCAAATATGGGCACAAAAAAAAAAAAAAAGTACACCGACCTGCCGCCACAGACGTATTTCTTGACAAACACAACGCCCGCCACGATGCCCAGCAGCATGATGACGATGACTGTGATCACAATGGGCACGGACTTGGAGGAGGGACCGTCTCTCTGTTAAAAAAAAAAAATAACGGCAGGCAAAGATGATGGGCGAAACGGTCGTGCGGGAAAAGATCCGCCGCGGGGACATTATCGAGACGCAGAGGTACTGACCATAAGTTGTGGGCCCACCAGGTCACTCACGCACCTCTTACTGAGGTCGATCTCTTTGCGCTCGGGCATCTTCCCCCCTTCACACTTGTCTCCGGGGATCTTCCTGTAGCTGCGGCCCAAGAGCGCGTCGATGAAATGAAAATGAATGAATGAATTTTTGGCCCAGTTGATGCTTGATGAACAAATATAATGTTCAGCGTACCAAAGTGTACGCTTGTTTTGGCTCATGGTTACTGTACTAATTTATTAAATTATTAATGAATCTGTAAAGAATGCTAACTGGATTCTTCAGCGTTCGAGGCTTACCCGCTCGTCTGCAGCTGCTCCTCTTTGCCGTGCAGGCAGAACTCCAGCACTTTTCCTTTCAGGTCCGGCTGCTCCACGCACTCCGAGCTGTTCTCTTTGCGGTAGTACCCGAAGTCACTGCGACAAGCAAGGGTGGAAGAGGCAACCTACATTAACTCTTGTTACTGCAAGCGTACCTTCTGAGTTGCGTTTATGTATTTGCTTATCGTTATGTTTGAAGCTACAACCGGTGTCCGATTCTGAATAAAATGGATATTATGTCTGGCAATTCGGTCAAAGTCTTACCACAGGAAGTCATCCAGGGTGCAGGGACACGGGGTGGGCTGGGTGTTGACCTGGTAGTCTCTTCCATTCCAGCAAACGGAGTCCTTCCTGAGACGCAGGAACCTCTCCTTGTAGCCCAGCATGCAGCCGTCGTTGGGGTCACTGATGTCATCTGAGTGGGCCAGCCACTGCACATAGTCCTTGTCTTCACCTAAACACATCAAGATTTTGGACTCTGTTTACATATCATCTTAAATTTAAAAAAAAAATCTCTAAATTTATTTTTAGTTTTTTTTATCGTGTCACTCACAGTCCCTGGTGAGGAGATCCCTGAAGTCGATGGTGATGGAGATCCAGTACTGGCTGAGGAGAGAGTCTCTGTAGCCCCAGATACTGACGTTCATAGAGCGGGCGCCCGGCTCTGACGCCAGCCCAGTGAAGTAGATGGGGTCTTTGGTGAAGTTGTACACACCCCAGCACTGCCCTTCATCAGTAGAAAACCTGCCAGGACGGGAATACGACGATGAATAAAAGCTAGCTGATGTTATAGGATGCTCAATTTGCGTTGCGTCGAATGTTATTTCTGTTTCTCTCTCTGATGTTTCTTTCACACTGAGCCGCCGGCCGGCCCATTCCACCATCGAGCGTTTATCCTACTATAGTGGATTATTCCACTTGGGACATTTAACTGTGCGGAAAAAAATCTCTGTTGCGAAGGTCTGTGAGTTGAAAGCTCAGCAGGTCTTTTTTTTTTTTTTTTAAACTGTATGCCGTTGTCATGTCACAGTAGGAAGAACCGCAGCAAAAGCACTGGTACACAATCGTATACTAATGGAATTAATGACAGCTGAAATCCATTTGGCTGCTTCAGTTTCAGGCTCTTGGTGTTGTGCGCGCTGGCTCGCTGTCGCTGCTTACTGAGACATTTGCAGAGAACGGAGCCGTTGTTAACGTTATTAGTAACACGTGCTTTTTCCTGCTACTACAAATCCAAAAGAGCAATTACAGCGAGTATGCGGTTAATTCTGGGGACACGGAGAGCACGAACAGAAAAGTGAAAACAGACTTCTCCTCGGCAAATACTGGCCAAACGCAAACTCCTCTGACTGTAGCTCACTTGATCCTGTTGACGGGCTGATTGGGGCTGTGCTCCACCGCCACCAGCAGCCCTCCAGAGTCCAGAATGGCGTAGTGATGAGGTCCATCGAGGGCCTTCATCCAGGTGTACCCCCCGTCATCGGACACGTACACGTCAGGCCTCATCACTGAGATGGCATCGCCGACGCTCCCTGATGAAATCCAGACCAGTGACTTTCAACTTCAGGCTCAGACATTGGCGCACAACAACTTCGGTGCGCAAGCTGCGAACTGAGAATTACCATGAGCTAAGATGAGGCCCACAGCATTCGGTTCGCTCAGGGGCAGCATGGGGACGTTCAGCCTCATGGCCGTGCTGTAGGAGGCGTGAATGTGGAGACTGCACTGTGGGCACAAACACAATCGGCGTTTGGTATGTGAAAGTCACCGACCGGAGATGAAAAATAACGCCTTATAATAACTTTTTATCTTTTTCCCTCAGTACCTTTTCTGGGTCCTTGGCGGTGGCGTCACACTTGCTGTTGGCAGGTTTCCTCAAGGGAACCCATTCCCCTCCCTGATCAAAAGACACCACAGACTGCACAGAGTCACCTGGAACAACGAGACGAGAAACATTAACATTTACAGGTGCTTCTGAAGAAGCAACAGAAAATCCAGACGGCGGCGGACGTGATGGAGTTAAGATTTAAGATGGCGATGCGAGATATTTCTGCTCAAGTGTCAGCCAGCCGCCTCAGACAGACAGCGCATCTAACACTGAGCAGCTAATTAAATATTTACCCACTGCCCCCGCTGCAGTATGTAATGGAGAGGTCATACGAGCGTGTGTGTTTCTCAGGGGATCTGAGCACTGATGTGTCGCTACTACCTCTATCCCTGAACAGACCCAAGTGTAGAGCTACCTTCAGCCAGGACGCTGGTGACGAAGACCCCGCGCAGGGAGGTGACATTGGTGAAGTCCGTTTCGCCCCCCGTGGTGGTGTAAAGGTGCCGCTCCAGTGACTTGGAGTACACAGTGCCCCGGTCGTCCGATACATAAATGGTGCCAAAGCCTGTGTCTGTGGACGGATAAAAGCAAAACGGGATCACACACGACGAAGGAAGCAAATTAAAAATTCAGTGCTGATGATGTACTGACAGTCAGTGTTCCAGTTCATCCCAAAAAAAAAAAAAAATCGGAATTGTCCTTAAGTGGAAGTACATTTTCTCGTCTAAAACTCTGACTGTTTTAAGCCGTGCACTGGCTTACTGGGTCACTTGAATACACTATTTAAAATTTGTGTTTTCTAAGATTTGCAGATGGGGAAAAAAGGTTTACCCTTATAAAAAGTATTTGCGACCAAAATAAATTTTCAAAACTATGCCCACAAAAACTACATGATTGCATCTCATGAGCGTCAAACCCTGTAATGCACGCAAATCTGCATTTCACTCCAACCTCACTCACATCTGAGGCGCATGCAAAGGAATTACATTCTCTACAGGGGCAAGCACACTATCCGTCTCCTGCTCTTAGACCTCAATGCTGCTTTGTCACGCAACGCGATGAGCGCAAGTGCGAAGTCGCCGCGCGGACCCACCTCCTGGCTCGTCGACGTGCATGAAGACCATTTCGTCGTTCGCTGCCAGGATGGAGTAGAACTGCTCGTGGCCAACAGGGGGCAGCTGGGCCATGTTCCACGTCTCGCCCTGGTCCACCGACACATGGATCATCCTCAGGGTCCCCTGCAGAGAAAGACGGGGTGAAGAAACAAACGCATAAGGCCGCACGGCAACGACACGTATTGAATGGCCGCGCCCCCTTCGGTGATGACTATTAGTGTGGGCGCCATGGTAACGTGTGTGCACATCCGCTCAAACGTTAGACCGATCAGTTCCTATTTCCACACAGACATGTCTTAAATTTTTAAAAAAAGAAAAAAGGTTCTAAACCACCATCAATCTAATACAAAATCAACCCTAACCAATCTTTAATCATAACAGCAAAATAAGCAACTTAACATCAGTGCAGCTGCATTCTGTGTTATATCCCAGTTCACTTTATTGGGCAGCAGCCATTTGGTCTCAACCTTTTTCACAAATACTAGAAATACCACTATATTTGAAATTCAATGTCCGGAGGGTACGTTGGATATCTCTCACCTCATGACTGACGGCCGCATTTTCCTATATTAAATCGAACAGACAGAGGCCTTTTCTTCAAAAACACTGACCTTGCCTGTCATCACAGACGCAAAGAGGAAGCGTCCACCCAGGCCAAAAGAGTAGATCTTGTTGGCGACAGTCTTGATGGTTTTGCCATAGTTTGTCGTCCTCCTCAGTTCCAGCATTCCCCGATCGCCTGGCAGAGAAATGCCCAGCTCAGCAATGAACAGCAACGTACGAGTTTACAAGTTGATCAATGGAAGACAGAGTTGCTTTTCTCTTCAAGTGTCTGGAGAAAATTTAAATGACATTATGGTCCATGTTCTGGTCCTCAGTGATACACGTGTGTACATAAACAGAGAATGGAGTTTTTCCATTTCAGGTTTTGTTTAAAGAGGGGATCACTTACTGCAGGATCCGTTGAGGCTAGCTGTAAAGAAGATGGTATTTTCCCGTCCCCTAGAATCAGAGGGAAAGGACAGGGAATTTCAGTGAAGCACACTCGAGTCCACGGAGTCAAGGACACAGTGTGTAAGCAAAGTAGATGCAGACTGTATTATTGATAAGGATGTGCCACTCCTCCGTATGATGCTTTCACCTCAATAAACAAAACAGCTCTGAGCGGGAAATGCTGAGGAGTATTCCTGCATTAGCGAGGAATCAGGTCTTCCCCCTTTTCCAACTCTTCCCATATTGCCATAAGCTTTGCTGCGTTGTGAAAGTAAGCATCACATGGCGTGACTTTTCAAATGCAACCAGCATGAAGACACGCCCTTCTTAACCATGCACTTGCACACTTGTACTTGTACCCGCAAAACTGTGAAACTGGGGTGCTAAAAAGTTACGTTTCGCGATGTGCATGTTTTGCACGTGCGGCGTTCAAACACACACAGTGACCTTGAAAGCCCAGCCTTAAAAGCAAAACTAAAAATATATTCGCAGCGTCAAAGGTTACTAGGTGATACATACCAGGAAGTGCCTCCAAAACAACAGGAGTGCTGCAAGGGCTTGGCCGCAACAGAGCTAAGCAAACAGTCAGCGGCAGTTTCACCATTCTGCCCGGTTTGCAAATGTGTAGCGGCAGTTGAAGTCTTAAGAGTAAAACTGTCGACATTTCCCAGGCTTATTAATATTAATTCAAGTCCCCTTACTATCAGCAAAGAAGAGTAAATTAGTGGAAGTGAACAAACTAAAACATACTTGTTAACCAATAAGGCACAGTGCACAGACTTGGAGCTTCACTGTCTTCTATTATCTGTAACCATCAGCTTGTGGAAGGAACTAAATCTAAAAAGGGACGGCCTGAACAGAGAGCATATCCTTTTTTGAAATCTTTGCTGCATACCAGATCAGTGAGAACGGGTCCGCTCCGCTCCTCCCTGCTCTCACTGTATAAAAATATTTCCCTGAGAAACCGACTCTTGGGGACATTGAGTAACTCTCGCGTTTGTTTACCGTGCACCTGACTGAGGTGCTGATGTCATCCCTTGGCCCACGTCTCTTACCATTTCACCAGACACACCATGGTGTGGACCATTTTCCAGCTGCTGCCAAAATCTTCAGACAGCCACATTTCGTTCTGAGGACGAAAACAAAAACGATTTCTTAAACGATGAACGGGCAGTTTGCAGTCTGCGAAGACAAGGCCGGACATGACCTGATCTGCTGGACTTGCTCATGAACACCACAGCCACGTTAATAAATGTACTCTGTGCAAACAAATAAAACACGTCTGACCAATGGGAGCCTTCCAGCTATGAGGAAGTGAGATGGTGTCCTCGGCTCAAGGGTTTTTACAACGGGCCGTGAAAAAGGTCATTACCACATAAATTAGTGGCAAGTTTACAAACTATTACTAAGATAAGATCCCCACATACAGAACTGGAAGCTTTCAAGTTCATATAGATTGCTCTCATGCTATTCTCCCTGTGAGGCTGTCTGATGAACTCATCCGAACTGGCGACCTCCCAGACAACACGCAGCTCTTTGACATTCCCTACTTACGTTGCTGCTGAGGGCCAGCAGCACTTTGGAGTTGTCGGGGTTGTATGTGATCTGCATCAGGGGGGTGAAGGGCAGGTCCCTGTGGGTGAAGCTTTTACCAAAGTCGTCCGAGACAAAGATCCGAGACCCGTGACCCCCGGAAACGTCGCCTATCAGGATCACCTGCAAGCCAGAGTCCAGAATTCAGACTGATGAGGACACATTAGATGACAGGATGTTAAAGGTTCTTTGCAGCAGCGCAACATACGGATGTGGAGAGGCCTTGCTCGGGACATGACTTACCTTCCCAGAGTTCTCGGGGCCGATAGCGATGCCAAACTCCGATCTGATGAAGGTGTTGTTGATGAGGTTGGTGACGTCCTGGAAGGACTTCCCGTAGTTCTCGCTGGAAGGCAAATGGTCGCAGACAAATTAGATGCCAATAAAATGGAAACGATGTACTTCTTTCGTGAAACAGGCGAGCACCTACCTTCGATAGAGTTTGGACTGCCCAAGTCTTATCATGAAGAAAGGCACCTGAAACGTCGTCAAAGCCAAGATTACCTGCCGGGAAAAAAAAATTCAGTTTGAGGAAAGTGTATTTAGTTATTTATGCATGTGCACGAGACCCTGATGTGAGTAAATGTTTTCAGGAACCCCCCCCCCAACTCAATTTAATACAGTTCACAGAATAATCCACACAAGTTTGTCCTACTCATGTCACTGCGTTGCAGAGAGAGCTGTAGTACTCACCCCTGTGCCATCTCCAACCCAGGCCAGAGACACTGAACCACTCAGGTCATTGAAGGTGTACTGTAAAAAAAAATATCAAAAACACGTTCACGTATGAAAAATGTGTTTCAGAAAGTAAGGCATTAAAAACCACAGCACCAGTTGAGGATTATTTCCAAACAGCGCTGGGACTAAATACAACATCATGAGAGCAGCGGCCGAAAATGAGACGGGACAAAGAGACCAAACGACCGCACATTTACAGACTGCAGTCCAAACCCACCTGTGCTGCATTTCTCGAAAATCATTTTGCACATGTTAATAATATAATCCAGGGACATTCTGCTACCTCACACAGCTACCGGTTTCCCATGGAAATATCATGTGTAAGTATTCCTGTTTTAATGTTCTAAATGTTAATTTCTCCATGTTTACTTATTTAATTTAACTCAACTGTATTTTCTGTTTCACCCTTACTCTTAACTCTTCAGCACTAAATGCCACGTAAATTTCCTTGTACGTGCAAACGTACTTGGCAGTGAAGACAATCCTGATTCTGATTCTGAACGCAGCATTCAGCCTTTTAGCCGAAGCACCCCCACACACACACATACACCCTGTGTTCAGGATAGGATGCGTAAGAGTGAAAAGTGAAGCACCACTTATTATGTCTTCTGAATACAACCACTCTTTTGCTTTCGTTTTCAGAGACAGTGCTGCAGCCTAAAACAGAAGTCTCGAATCCTTCAGTGGCCTCTCACTCTTTCGCGTTCACTAAACTGTGAAAGGCAGGTCTCTTTCAGCAGCACATGCTTTGAGCAGGTCCAGCACCGGCAGGACCCGCAGCAGAAACTTCAGGGGTGGCGGGGGGTGACAAGGCTGAGCCTCTAGGAATTCTGTCTACTTTAGATTACTGAGGTCAAGTATACAAAGACTGCGATGCAAAGTTGATCACATGGCACTGAGGAGCAACACAAATGAGCAGCACAGGACTGAGGTCAGCTTCCTGCTTGTTTTGGGGAGGTTATTATGATTTTTTTTAAATTAATGTGTTGCAGAATTAGGTGCTTTCTCCTCCTGGCTAAGTTCTTGCTTGAAAACTGTGACATCCATCACACATCCCAATTTAGCCCCCTCTCCTGTCCAGGATTCAAGTGCAAATATACTGCGGCCTCTGTTTCCTAATAGACTTCCTGCTTGCTGTCACTGCCACAGCTTTTTAACTGCAAAATAAGTACCACACAGCCGGTCACATGGATTCCCCTGAGCCAATTTTCCTGTCAGCGCTCGGTCAGACTCTCTGTCCGACAGAGAAAAGTCGGATCCTCAAGTAACTGAATACAGCGGCACGCTTGAACGAGATATAGGTCACAGCCATTAATGGGAGCATGTGAAAGGCTCGGTAGTGCCTCCGTGGAGCCTGCGCAGGTCCCCTTATCTTATGTTTTCACCGCACTGCATTGCACTGCACCAAATATGAAAGAAAAAGAAGAAGATCTCGGCAGCCCTGACGTGGTGTCCGTCAGAGAGACAAGAAGGTGCCTCTCGTGTGGTTTTCGAGCTCGGAGAAGAGGTGCAAGGAAACGACTCGGACCCCGCGACTCGGTTCGACGAGGGGCCTGCGCGATGTTTTGATTGCCTTTTACCGAAGGCGCGATCGATGTACAGTGCGATGGGATCCATCGAGCACTTTTTTCCTGGGCTTTCGGGGCTTAAAGTTGAATGGAGAAGCAGCCCCTCGGTCGCTAGGCTTCCGAGCGCAGAGTAGCTGGTCAGGCCTATCCGTGCACCTGACTAGCACCTGCGCATCGTTTTCTTTCCCTCTCTCGGCTCATTTAATCGTCAGGCGTGCGAAGCGTAACCGGACCCGAGTCGGTAACTTACACGATGGGTGTTGTCTGCTAACTTGGTGACATATCCATGTAGAGCTTCGCAGGAGTCGCTCTGATCGGCGCTTCTTCGTTTCACCTTGTGATTCTGCGATGCCGCCAGCCATAGGGGCTGAGAGCGCTTTACGATTTTCGCCGCTCTCTCCTCGGTATATGGATGCCTAGCAAAAACCGGCTGTCCGAAGGGTTTGGATCGCGGCTGAAAATCTGAACCGGCTGAGAGAGTGGAAGCAGAGAACAGCAGGGCGCAGTACAGCCAAAGTCCCATCCTCGTCGCTCGTGTTGCCGGCAGAGAAAACAAAGCGAAGAAGACAAAAACGCCTCCCAAACCGAGTCGTTATTTATCCCGGTCCTGCCTGGAAATTGAAGGTCGCTACAGCTCTGCCGCGGATGACATCAACAAAACAGTCCTGACACCGACTATTTCGGGCTTTAGAAACACGGAGCACCCTCAAAGCTCCGACTGTCTCCGCGCACGGATACGAAAAAAATATCAGAACAGATGGGGAAAAAAATCGCAATTTTGCAAAATAACCGGGATGTAATTCAGCAATTATTCGCGCAGCAACTCCTAAGTCAACATGATACACTCGGACTGTGTCTGCGGATCCGTACTGCTCGATGCAGAGAGGAGGACGCTGTGATTAGCTAGTCCTCTGTTGTGGCCCACCCATCAGCATTTCTGATTGGTTGGATTCTGAAGAGGCGGTGCCAACAGAGGACCTGTATAATTAGCTGTCAAAGCCTGTCAGGATAGGTTGAGTAATACTCCCGTGTAATTCCGTCAAACTACAACTTGATTTAAAGCCGAAAATTTGCCTTTTTCGGTCACTGTTGGCTGTATTTGTGTGAAAACAATGCTTATTTAAATGCAGGCGAAATTCAAGGTTGACTGACTTCACACATGGTAAAAGCAGTGGAATTCCACCTTAATGTTTTAGTGCAGCTTTATAATTAATGGCCACAGCTCCATTAGTCGAGCCACCACACACTGTCACTTAAACCTTAATAGACTTAATAGGTAAAATACATTCTCAAATAAATAGGGGCAAGAAAAAAAGTGAAGTCTAAATTTTAGCCACATGCGGGATTCATTTTGTCAAACTTTCCAACTTATTTTCTCAGTCCATAAGGATAAAAAATACATTTTCCCCTTCAAGTAAACTTATTGTAATGTTTTCCACAGGCCATATTATAATATTTTTATTTATGTGTGGCATTGTGGTTTAATTCCTTGAATACCTAGAAAACTAGATATAATCATGAGTAAAATGTCCCATGTATTACATTAAATTGTCACTTCTTCACACATGTCCACAGTTTACTTTGTCAGGGATTAAACATCTGGATCTGGTGTCAATTTGTGAACTCAAATAAGGTATTATATTATGCTGAATTTTGGTAATTTCTCAGCCAGTGGCCCATTCTTGCCATTGATGAACTGAAATACTGTGAGCATGGAGTATTTAAAATGCTCTGTTTATGCAAATACATATTTTTTCATATTTCCTTTTTTTTTTTTAGAAAAAGGAACAATGTCGTGAAATTTGTTGCAACAAATGACTACTGGCCGCTAATTTCGTTTGAATTATGATTTAATGAATCATGTCTTGGTGCTTTGGCCACACTTCTCAGTCTCAACAGTTTTGAGATAGGGGAGGTGTGTGAGCTCATGACCTCATTCACCACAGTCAAGAAGAACAGGGTCAGTACTATAAATTAATTACAGTGGATCTTTCTGTACAGCCTACTGCATTCTCAAATTCCATTCATCGTCTTTGTCTGTTGCACTAAATCATGTTGTCTTCTTGATTTAATTTTTGCATGTAATGAACAGTGGGTCATAGCAAACCCGTGACTACTGGTCATGCGTTACAGGGGAAAAAAAACCTTCCCTGTAGACATTGCTCCTACGGGCCAACTAAAAAACTCCCTTTTAAAAGACGAGAAGATGTGATCAGAGAGCCATGCTACGTATCTGATTATTCTCATGTTTAGCCTTCTCCGTGGCACAACCTGTCTGACAGGTTTGTGTGGGTGCAACGACAAATAAGGTGTCATCCCATCAGAGCCAAAAACTGAAAAAGCAGTAGACCAAGTTACACTGGTTTCAAAAACCCTGAAACCTTGTACTTGCATTCAAATTTACCATAACTAAGCAACACACCCATCCACCTTGGAGCATTAGGGATAACCTTTGCATGTGTTGGCCCTTGTTTGGGTA
Organism: Psettodes erumei; assembly: GCA_016785225.1. Classification (NCBI taxonomy): domain Eukaryota; kingdom Metazoa; phylum Chordata; class Actinopteri; order Pleuronectiformes; family Psettodidae; genus Psettodes; species Psettodes erumei. Next base: position 156,752 of record JAFBJZ010000511.1, read on the forward strand.
TTTCTTGATTCCAAGATGTACTCTGAAAGCAGCATTCCTTCACAAAGCAGACTGTACAATGCAGTCGGAGCCCCTCCCCCATGGCAGCCCAGTCAACTTTTAAAAGGTGGAGAACAAAGCCACTTTTATTCTTTTGAGATGTGCCCTGTTTGGATGAGAGCTGTGCCTTTCTACAAGGACCCAAAACTTCCTGTCCGGCGGTACAATGTGCTGAGAAAAGCCAAGCAAATGAAGAGATGGAACCAAAAGTACCCACATTTCCCTGCTTAACAAGCTCAACAACTTGTGTTTCCATTGAACTACACTGAGGGAACTAAACGGACAGTCTGTGCTGATGGGAGTCATGGGAAAAATTAAGGCTTTACTTTGGATGAAAAGGTCAGTGTAATGATGTTCAATATAGTCTGTGGAAATGGGGACCTCTAGTGAAAGCAGTTACCACTGTTGTGTATTTACTGTGTACTCCCAATCCAATATGTGTCATAAACACTGCAGAAAACATTACACATTAATGCAATATAAAAACAAATATAGCTATATATAGCAGAATCAGAATCATCTGATTGCTACTGTATATACACGTTTGTGGTACAGGTAGTGCAAATAATGCTGGAATAAATACAGTGTGGATACTCTTTGGCCTATAGAGTAGTGGATTACATGTACATATCAGCAGCATACAATAAATACATGAACCAGAAAAAGGCTAATTATGTGATTCGTAAACGGCAAACGGACAGAAAAATGTTCAAGGTTCTTCACCCATTTATTCATTCATTTCAGTTATACATGTACAGGAGTAAACGACATGTACAGTAGTAAAATAATCCTTAATTATACATATTTATTTTCTTGATCCAGTTTATCAATTGTTTTCCCTGGTTGCCACACTATGAATGAACTTAGTAAAATATATATATATATTCATGGCGTCCTGACTTTTTGTAACGGTCATTTCTGTACTGTTATACCAGTAAAGGAAAACACTGTAGAATACAAGGTACACATTTAAAAAAAAAAAAAAAAAAAAAAGCTTTTTTCTCTCTTTTATATTTTTTATATCTCATGTACATTTCAGAAGGTTACATTGTAGCATTGGAACAGTGCAGCAGTCAGAAATAGTTATATCCCAGTGGTGAAAGCAAAGTCTCCCTTATCTCAAATGCTGCTGCAGATGGCTACGCCTTGTGTGCTTAAAATGTTTGCACAGTATTGTTAATAGGTCAGTGTGGTCCAATGCAATAATGCAGAAGGTGAAATCGCCGGAGACGTGTTTGACCCGCCCGTCTGTCCCCGCAGCGCCCCTCTCGACGCCACAACGTCACTGATCACGTGGTTTCTACTACGATTCGCTGAAGTTGGAGAAAAGTTTGACAAGCCCACAGGCACCTCGGACAGAGCTGCGAAAACGCCCGGGACGAGGAAACGCTAACGGACTAACGGCTCATAACACCCTTTTTTTCTCCGGAGAAACCATGCAGTCTGTCACTCAGGTAACGGCGCTGACAGGAAAGCCTCAGATCGGTTAATGGCGATCAACGATCGAAAACTTCGGAACAAACACACCTATTTGCGTGTGGCCTCCTCAGCGGTACAGCTTCTTTTCTCATGTTTCTTTCTTTATGCCCCACCAGAAAGTACTGACTTCCGGTTTCAGTCTGGACCTGGGACCCCTGAAAGAGCCGTTGGCATTTATCCGTTTGCTGGAATGGGTAAGTTTGACCACATCTTCTTTCTTTTCCCCCACTTTTTTTTCTTTTCTAACCCTGTGGCCTGTGGCGGGGGTGTGTTTCACACGAGCTCTCCATCCCTGCGAGCGAGAGAAGCGCACAAATCGATTATGTCGTTTTGTCTTGTGACCCACTGCGCGCCCGGGGAAGATGTGCAGATCCTCAGCGGAGCTTTCACACCGTTTCAAACACGGCATGCGCAGTATCTCGATTATCAGGTTATAACAGATCAGGGATCAGCACATCGAGACGCCAGCCTGCGAGCCACAAGTTAGCATCACGTGGCTCGGGCTGATGGTTAATGTTTGTCAGCACCCGAGGCATCACGCCTCCTGACTGAGTTGAAGTTGACGTTTTGCATGACCGATCCTGCACGCAAATGTGCGCCGAAATTTATGGATCCAGATTGTAATCTCAGTGCGCAAGGATATGGTTCACTTGTGAACTCTGAACACCATTTACAGTGACAGCATCCTGTGATTTAGGCAAGAAGGCTTTTTCCTGTCGAAAGTGCGCCGTGTCAGAGAAGAGGAAGTAGGTGTTTTCGTGGGTGACTAACTACACTAGGTCCTGAACATCCTCTCATGCCAGCGTGTCTCTTCTTATCTCGTGTCTGCGGCTGCAGCTGTTCTCCATATTTGCCTTTGCTACAACTGGAGGCTACAGCGGCTCCACCAGCATCAACGTACTGTGCAACGGGACTGTCAACCATCAAGTACATGCAGACTTCAACTACCCGTTCAGGTGCGTGAGCAAACACAAACTGTCCCGCACCTCCCCTACAGGGAGGGGCCGACTTACTGAGAAGTATTTACTTAACACCATATCTGTGCTTACGCAGGTTGATGCAGCATCCCTACAGTGTTCCTGACTGCAAAGCCAATCAGACTTCCACCTCTACTTACTTCCTGAGAGGAGACCACTCATCCTCGGCGCAGTTTTACGTCTGCATCGGAGTGCTGGCCTTCCTTTACTGCACTGCCACACTAGTACTCTACTTGGGCTACCAGCACTTATATAGAGAGTCTAGTCGTGGCCCCCTCATGGTAGGTTTGTCCAGATCTTCCATAGTTCTCGGATGCCTTGGGGAAATGCTTGTGCTCGGCCAGGTCCCCGCTCTTCATCTATAAGTAGATCGGAAATGGAACAAGATGAAATTCACAAGGTTGTTTTTCAAGCAAAAAAGTGTTTGTGAACAGATGGCTCTATTTTTAGCCGAGCAGACGATATGAACATGTTGTCCTTTGTGTGTAAAATTCTTCATCTGACGTCAGCTGCTGGATTTCAAGGAGTGTACGTCACGGTGGAATCCAGCAGGAGGTCAGAGATGGAACATTTAACAGAGCTGTGTAAATGAAGCAGTTGGAAGGGTGTGGTTTCTGAGCAGCTGAGGAAACGATTGCACCAGAAAGTCTCTGTCCAGCTCCTTGAGGAAAGTTGTCGCTGTGGTTTGATTAATACCGATCTTTTTTTTTCTGTGCCGCTCTCTCAGGACTTTTTTGTGACTGCAGCCTTGGCTTTCTTGTGGTTGGCATCATCCTCTGCTTGGGCTAAAGGCTTGACTGATGTAAAGGGGGCCACCAGTCCTTCAGCCATCGTAACTTTACTTGACGTCTGCAAGGATGTCAAGAACAAGTGCACCCCAGGTGCTATGCCTCACATGGGCCGACTAAACGCCTCAGTGGTAAGTAGTATTGAACTCAGTCTTTTTCAAATATGCTTCATATTTTGTGTACGACTCCAGGCCTGGGATATTTGACTTGTGTTATTTTGGCAGGTTTTTGGTTTTCTTAACCTTATCCTGTGGGGTGGCAACTGCTGGTTCATCTACAAGGAAACACCTTTCCACAAATCATCCAACCCGCCTGCAGATGTGGAAGGGGGTGTCAGGCCATCGTAACTGCACAGCCTCCTCGACTCTAAATTGTTTAACATATAATTTTATTGAGTCATGGTTGCCCTAATAGTTAAAATAGTGTATTACGTCATACATATTTCTAAATCCAACCATTCTTTTTTTTCCAAAGTATTTCAAGTACAAAAAAGTTGTTCGGACTGAAATCCACATAGTTACACCCAAGTACCCAAAGCAAAGGGGTTATTCTCTCAAATACTGCAGATGTGGACTGGATGCCTTTTCGGTGGTAAATCAAAATGCAGCATCACTTAATTAATTCTGTACCATATATTGTTTGTTGCCATCAATCATTTCTTGAAAAACTCAGGGCTATTGAGTGTAGGAATTACAAAATACCTAATGAATATAAAATACTTGAAGTGAACCCATTAAAACCCGTTAACACAAGTGTAACCTGGAGACAAAGTCAAGTCAGAGACAAGTCAAATTATCCAAAATAAAAGTGTGGCTGCAATAATTTAATGTTAAGGAGTAGCTTATGGTGGGGGGGGGGGTATTAGTGATAATTATTAGGAACAGTTCAGTTGCCAATATGATATTATTTATAATGAGTCAAGCAATTTAGTAGAATAAATTTTTTGTGTTTATGCCAGGCCTCCTCATATCACCAGGGTGGGCATAAATAGTGAGATTAGCCTAACAGCTGAATATTATCTTGAATGTGGTGTACATGTCCATTTAGAGCATGTTAGCATTTTAATTTTACATTTTCAAATATATGACTTTCTGGGTATAATTTTTGATATTTTTCCTGAAAGGATGTATCTTTTCTTTTTGTGGTCAAAGTTTATAATGTTTGAATTCAAGAAAACAGCCCTGGGTACCCCAATATCCTACAGTATTTGAATACCACTGTACTATGAATCCTATGCCCTTAGCTAGTTGGGTACCCTTTGTGGTTTTTCACAAATGATTGACTAACTTCTGTCGTGTTACTAATTAATTTCATACTTTGTATCTTGCTTTTACCTGGTTCCTACCTCCACTTTGTTATAAGGGAAGGCAATCTGTTGTTCTCTATGGCTGTCGTTGTTTTGGTTTCCTTCTTTGACACAGCCTTGCTTTGTTTCACAGTTACAGCTTAATTCACTACTGTTTTGGTGATGAATGTCACATAGATGAGACAGGAGTCAATATCACAAACCAGGCCGATGCTGTGTGGATGCAAAACAGTGCATCATTAAAAGGATGAGCTGGATTTGTTGTCATGTCTTTTTTTTTTTTTAAATACCTGCTTCTTTTACTAGTAGCACACATACAGTACGTAACCACAGCCGACACCTGTCACACTACACTTTCAATTTCTCACACTCTGAGCTGCTGATGTGTGAGTATTATTGATACGTGTTGATCAGGCATCCGGCTGCTAAGGCGAGGTGATATGTAATGCAGACCGATGCTCACTAGGTGGCAGACATTCTGCCTCTGCCAGGCATCATTGGCTGTGGCTGAAAACACTAACATGCAAGCCTCCAAAAAAATAAACCAACACCGAACCTCCTGACCCTCATCAGTCCAGTTAAATTTTAGCGTGAACAGTGCAGTGCTCTGTCAGTGAACCTCGGCCTAATCTGTTGAGCTCACACTAAACCCTCAGTCTTTGGTCAGGCCATAATTTGGAAACTATTCACAAGATAGTTGTTATTGTTGACCTTCTAATATTTTGGGGGTAGGAATGGCAAGATGGGATGTTATTGTTCATATCATCCACAACTTGGCCTGAACATCCTGCAGAGAGGCAGAAACTGAATTTTCATCTGCTACTGAAAAAGTACAAGCAATCAACGGTACCTGACGTCTCAAGAATCACACCCACAGTCATTCTGCTACCTACAAAATGGAAAATGCAGTTGCCTTTGACTTAGTACTTCCAGCTATCATACCTCATAAATATTCTGCTTTGCTGGGGATGGTTGCTTGAAAATCTGTGTGAAATTAAAGACAATTTGATACAACTTTCTGATAAGGCGCTCTATATAAAGGCTTTGAGATTAACATTACGGGCTATGACTGGTTAATAACACATTTACTAATGTTTTATTGATAAGTTATTACGAACAGTAACTTTTGGGTTGCACCTTTACTTTAACAGGTCCTACTTTACCTCTACTTTACCTTCTACTTTTTACCTCACATTGTTGTGTTTAAACTATTAGACATGTAAAGGGATCCGATTACTTCTTCCGTCGGTGATTAATGACGTCTGGCATCTGACATTATTATAAAAATAAAGGTAATGAGGATCACCCGGGGAGAAGTGTTTATATTTTTATAGGAGCACACTGTTTTTCTGGAGGGCGTGCAGTAACTCTGTTCCTTTGCCTGTTATTGTGGCGTCTTCCGGCAGTGCGCGGCACCGACGACGTTCGGCCGCTCGCACGTCGCCGTTGAGCGCGGCCGCGACGCGCGCGAACCGACGGGCTCGTCTCGCGAACGCGCAAGAGCACAGCAATGGCCGCCCTGAATCGGCGAAATCCTAATCTCGACGATTTTGTCGGATTGAACTGGAGTTGTTGGGTAGATAGGGCGAACATTTCGCCACCGGACGGTGAGTCGCTCTCCCTGCCCCAGGTGTGGGTTTCCGTCACGTCACGGTGTCAGCGTCCTGTGATTTATTTGTTGTTGCATACACACGGAGAGCGGCACAAAGCGCAACTCAAACAATGGACCCGCCGGGTCCTAGTGCAGGGTGGGTTAACAACAGTCTCTTGCCTGCACCGGACTAAACACGAACCGAAGTTGTTTTTCTTCTCAGACATGTGGCGATGTTGCTTAAAAAAACGATGAGTGGTAAACACAAAGGCAAAGGGCTCACCTGTGGACAGGTAAATTCCCCGATGGCGTCAGCTGCGGCCACACTTGAAACAACAACAACAACACTACTTAGGTAGGATTTGTCCAGTGTGCGAGCAGCAGCAGCAGCACCGACCCGCAGACAGCTGCGCCCGGTCCAGACGCAGAGAAAGCTCCTTTTCTTCTCGGTTTAACGGTGGTCGGCGAACCCGCTTATTGGTGGACACGAGGCAAGCGACAGGAAGTGGGTGTATTGTAGCAGAAGCAGCGGCTTGTGCATTCGCGTGCAACGTCGGATCGCTCGTGTTTTGTTTTGTTTTTTTTTAACTCAGCAATGCGCCTGATATCTCGCTAAACCCGCTTCTGGGCGGAGGTTGCAGGAATGCCCCATCCCGACATTTCACGCTGACTGTTTTGACTTTGCACGCAGCTGGCTCCAATGCTGAGGATGGCACCAAGTGCGGGAGGAACCCACCCGAGACCATGACCCTCAGGAAAGAAGGTGATGACTCGCCGGCGGTGTTCAGTGTCACCACAGGCGGACAGTTTCGGGGAAATTCGTTTCACTTCAACTCATATTTGTGTTTCACCCTCCACAGATATGCACACGTACGGCCACTGCCCTGCTCACGATGACTTTTACTTGGTGGTGTGCGGCCTCTGCGGCCAGGTGGTGAAGCCCGAGGCCTTCGAGAGGCACTGCGAGAGGCGTCACGGTCCGCTCCCGAAGACGTGCGGCCGGTCGTCCTCTTTGGCTCCTCAGCAGCGACCTCGCCCGGGCCGGTCGCCTTCAACTCTCCCCCCCTCCGGAGAGAGGCAGAGGGACGGGAGGCATCGGGAAGGAGGTGCCACGTCGTCCGCGGCGCCGCATGTCCACCAGCACCGGCCGAGCAAGGCCCAGAGGGAGGCGGCGAGGTACCGTTTACCACACAGGGCTGGTTGGTTTTTGTGGCGTTTGGGTCAATCTGAATTGCAAGCGTGCTCTCTCCAATCACCTCCTGTCAGTTTGCCTGCGGTGGAGAAGTCATCTCAGGAGAACCCTCCGCTCGCGCGCGGCTCCTCGTCTACGCCTCGCCCCAGGGTCCCTCCGTGGCACTCAGGACCCCTGCCCCCTGGCCCCGGCGAATCTCCCAGTTCCCAGCGGGGAACGAGAACCTACAGCCGCGTCCATAAAAACGTAGACAGTGAGTGTCGCGTGTTTGGCTTCTGTTGTTTCTTCCCGCACTGCTTTTCTATTGAGACTGTATTAGCCTGGGTACAGTATGTGATGCATGCACACGGCAGCATTTGCATATTGTATAATCAGATTGTAAGAAAAATAATTTCCTATTAATTTGTTGTTGTTTGCAAATGACCATATGGTGGTCTGTAATCTCACCGCCAGCATGGATCATGGTGACTGACTGTGTCCTGCTGTTACTCACCGACTACTGTGTGTGCTTTTTTTTCCCCAATAGAGAAAGAATGCGGCCTGAATAAAGACTGCAGTGATCTGGATCCAGAAAGGAAGAAGCTGGTCAGCTCGGAGCGTGTTTGCAATGTAAACTTTCAGCGCCCCTTCCTTTTACCTCACACCGCTACCGTTGTCTCGTGTAGCATTTTGTGTCATTTGTTGTGGGGTGGGATGTTGTCGTTCTTTCTACGCAGACTGATTCCATCCAGCAGCAGAAAGCACTGGGAAGGGCTCAGACTTTTGATCAGCTGGCAGCGGAGAAGAGAACCACCCCAGCAGGTCAAGATACGGAGCGGCCTCTTGTCAAATTAAAAGACAAAGGGCAACATTTGGAAGCTTTCGAAGAGAAAATTACAACTCAGGGCCGTAGATACAACTTCAGCAGCAACTGCCACATTCTCAGGTATGGGATCAGTTTTTTTTTTCATCTTAAGTTTTTTTTCTCACTTAAATACCTCTTGTGTAACGACCACATCACATGGATTCAAGCAGGTCCAGGGATCCACAAGAGAGTTTTCCAGAAGAGGAAGGGAATGGCAATGTAGAAGTGGAGGTACAGCCTCCCTATCCCTTCAACCAGAGCCTGCTGTCAAGCGGGGAAAGTGAAGACGACGAGCAGGAGGAGACCGCAGACCTTCCTGCCTCAACCTGGCACCCCAAACCTCTCGGGGTGGGTGCATAATAAAAATCCAAAATTATATTTTGTTTGATAGTTTTAAGAGGAACACTTAATTTTCAGGTTAAGCAGTGGTGATGTTTGTAAAAACCCTTTTGTCACTATTAAGGGTGGACATTTATTCCCCTCCAAAGGACACTGCAGTGTGTCTGTATTTATTAAACTGTCTTTGTTCTGCAGCTATGCACTTTTGGATGCCGCACAATGGGTTGCAGCATCTTCACCTTTGACCGCCGCTTGCATCACCTGCGGTTTGCCCTCAGCGCCATGCTGGAGCACCATGTCAGCACACACTTGTGGAAGTGAGTATTGTAATTCCCTTTGATTCTCCTGATTCAAGAGTATTTAAGGGGGGTATGGGAACTTAAGCACACAGTTGTATGTCACACTCAATTGGGGGGATATTAATGAACAGATCATTTCCCCTAAACTACAAGGGGAATTCCACTGATTACAGCCTGAGATCCTTTTGATAAGTTCTGGATCTGGATTCTGATGTAGATGAACTTTACAGTTCCCCCTGGGGTCAAGACACATTGCTGACAAGTAAATGACAATCTGAACATTACATTCTGAGCAATGCTGATATCATGGTTAAGATAAAAACAAACACAACAGGTATACACAACTTCCTGGATCTGGGTAGAGCCCCCAACCAGCCCCAGCCACCACAAGTAAAAATTCTGAAAATCCCTCCACTACTTCTCATGTAATTCTCAAACCAAACCAAAAAAACTTAATCAGCCTCATGTTTTTCCTTCAACTTACAGGAAAATGCCTCAAGTATCATCCGGTCTCAGGTCTTGTCCTGTCGCACCTACATCTGTCAGGACTGCAGCTAGACCCTCCCAATCTGCTGGCTCCCTCAGCCTTGAGTCTACCTCGCTGGAACAACCGGAAACCAAAACCAGCCAGCACAACTCTCCTAGTACCAAACCGCCTTCTTCCGCCTCCTCTGGGAACCTTGGGCCTGGCCGATGGCGCAGCCCTGTCGGGCGGGTCGGCAAGGCTCGGCCGAAGGGGGAGGCAACGACGCAAGGTGCGAGCGTGACGCAGAAAGCTAGCAGGATGCCACGCAGCACTGAGGACAAATCCTCCAAATACATCAGGGACCCCCCCCTCAACGAGAAGGGCCAGCCGCACATCCCCTCCTCTCAAGGACCAATTGGGGGCACCTTGTCACACGGAAAGAAGCCATGTCCTCCTCTGCCGCTGCAGCCCTCGGAGAGGCACCTGTCAGGTTTGGAGAAGCGTTCCGCTTTACCGGCGGCTACCCACCGTTCCCCCCGCGGCCGAGCGACGTCCACGGGACTTCAGCGGAAGATGGCGGGTTGCGACCACAAAGGTCGTGGCCAAAAGCGCCGAGGCGGCAGTGAGCCTCCGACCCTCAGCGCCTCGCTCTCCAGAACCTCCAAGTGCAAGCGCTTGTCCTCTCCTTCCCGCTCCAGCCTCGTTGCCTGGAAGGGGGAGAATATTAATATATAAAAAATAATATCCATCTCCTCAACACGATGTCTCAATAAAACAATAGGCTGCGTTCCTGTCAATGTTTTTTGATGATTCAGAGCTAGGCCCTGTAAGCCTGAAAGGACAAGTACTGTATGGTGTAGTATGAGTGTCTGAATGTGTTACGTGGGGTGTGTGTGTGCGCGCATGTTTGTCTAGATTTATCAATGTCTTCACATTTTTATGCACAGACATCAGGAATAAGTGTTTGTCTTCATATTACTGTGGGTTTATTTTTGCAAAATGTCTACTTTTCTAAACGACACAACGTTAATGACCCATATAAGAGCATAAAATACCTCAAACTACACATTCTGCTGCTAAAATGAAAGGTCACTTCATAGCAAAACAAATAAAATCCTTGAATCCTTATAGCCCTGCGCCTTGTGTCATTTTACTGTTCTGTGCTGGTTCTAGCATTAGTGTTAGCATTAAATTACTCAAATTTTGAAACTTATTTAATTATTCAAATCCTGATGGTCCCTGATGCATTTGTCAGTTAGGCTCAGCAAATTGAAAAAACTTTTTTTTTTTTTTTTTACCAAAAAATGTTTCCGATTGTCCAAAATGGTCATTTTACAAAACAAGATTTTTACCCTTAAAAACAAAATCTGCAAAAAATTCTTAAAATCTTGGACTCTGGATGTGGTCGCTAAACGTCAGTGCTCACATATAAAATCACGCTACATCATTTTACCAGTAGATGGCGTTAAGTCATCGATGTTGTTCCTCGGTGGGAGCAGCTTGGAGGTCCTTTTTCCACAAAGTTACATAAGCACACATGATCCACAGTGTAAACCCACATAGATCCTCTATTCTCCTCAAGTGAGGGGCAATAAAAACTGAAGTCAAGTATCTTCAATCGGTCTGACATCCTTAACAGTTGCTTGTGTATCTTGCAGAGATCTGGCCTCACCATCTGTACATCAGCTCTGCCATAAGGGGCTGTTTTTGCTTTAATGCATTACCACATCCATATACACTTTGATGCCCCATATTAACATTCTTCGGTGTAATTTTGACAGATCATCACAGCGTCGTCCTTAAGGTAATCCTCCAAATACCAGCCAGGAGAATTTCGAAGGCAATAAGCGCAGGGAAAACTTTTTTCCCGTGGAAGATGACATCTGTTAAGAGACAGCAATGAAATTGGAAGCAGAATAAAGTGTAAATCTTGAACTTTTATTAAGTCAAACGATATATCAGTACTGTCTACCTTTAATGCCTACCAGGCTGCACCTATCCTGCAGTCAGAGAAGCTCTTAAGCATACCATGCAAAGCCATTCCATTTGTGGACGACACCTCTCTCTATATGGCAGTGACCGACCAGCTCGCCTGTGAAGCACAAAGTCAATAATCTCTGAATGCTTCATCCTGGTCCTGTGGACAGTTTCAAGTGGAAGCAGTGAGTGTCTTAGTTCCGACATCTCGGGGATGTTACTGTAACTGCTACCATGTAGTTATATGAATGGAGGGAGATGTGTTTCAGGCAGCGAGAGACCGCTCCCCTTTCATAATCTGTGGTAGGGGAAGATTTGAAGGGCCGTTGCTGCAAATGGCAAACGGCCTGTGAACTGATGATGTCATAGTGGTGCCGCAACTGTGAAAACCTTCAATAAATTGTGTTTCCACATCGTATGACATTAGAACTTAAAACTGAGATAATCCTGAGAAGATTTATTTGCCCTCTGTTTTCAAAACTATTCAGACCTCACTGGCTTTGGCTTTTTTTTATTTCATAAAGTATCTGTCAGAGAACTCAAGTCTCCTTCCATTAAGCCCCGGGCCTTGTCCTTGAATTCCTTATGGCTCTGAGAGCAAAGTCAAACACTGAAAAACTGGCGGCTACATACTCACTGCCAATCAGGACATGTCACGTCCAATGACTTCACAGCTGACGCGTCCCTTCAGTACGCAGTTTCCCATGCGTGTTCATGAACATGTTTTCACTTTAACCATATTCTTCGTTGGATTCAAGTGTAAAATAATCCTCTTTCGATAAAAAAAACTAAGCCCTGCCCCGCTTAAAAAATAAACATTTATGTCAAGACTTGAATGGCAAAACAATTAACAGCGGCACGGTGGCGGATGAAACGCAAGATGTTCAACAACAATCGGGTTATACAAGAATACAGTCAGTACACTGATAGAACATAGCAGTACACGGCTAATCAATACTGAACACAGAAAAGTGAGTCTTAATACATATATATATATATATATATACTGTATATAGAGATATACATAGGAAGGCAGAATTACTTTGGAGAGAACAAAGCCACTCTTCTCCTCTCTGTTAGAACCTTTGACAGCCATAGCACTTGGTTTTTCACTGTACACGACTGACACTTAAAGAAGAAGACCCCCCCCCCCCCAATTAGTCACAATGGATTTAACTGGACTGGGTTACTGCAGGGTAAAGGCAGTCCAGTGTGTACTGTTCAACTGCGGTTACATCTGCAATGACATTTGTGTGTTTTTTCTTCTTTTTTTTTAAGCTATTTCGGATTCTGTTGCTGACATTTACGAGCTTCTCAGGCCTCTATCTAAGGGGGGGGGGTCGCTAAACACACAAAGGGAGAATCACTTGTTTCAGATCTCAAAGCACAGAGCCCAGATCCCTTAAAGATGTGTAGTTCCTTCTGCAACTGCAGCCAGTCTGCAAAAGAGCTAATTGTGTGGCGCCCCCCCCCCCTTCTTTTTTCACTGCTCTATATTTCTCCACCTGGTGTTCCTACGTGCGAGCGAGTGGAATGATTCACGCACACCACCTCTCCGATAAGTGTGACTTCCTTTTCTCACCCACACAGGAGACGCTGCGGTGCACGCCACAGCTGCGAATATCCCACCGATTCTGCGTAAAAAAACCCATCGCTGCCAGAAATGCGCGCATCTCGACATTTGAGGGCTCAATCGCGAATATGTGAGATGCGTGAGATTTACATGATTTCTCATATACGGTATACTTCCGATACTTTCCTTTACTTAATTTTGTTCTGGAACTTTCCAATAAGGCTCTACGGGGGAGCAAATGTTCAATGAAAGCTCCAGGCATTTCCCGCATAAATAAATTACAGGCTACTTAAAGGGCATTGCGCCCGGCTTTGTGTTGCTTCGACTCGTGGTCGCACACCTCTCCTCTCGGGCTCAGAGCGACGATGACGTGGAAAGCGGAGGGAAGCTGCATCCCACCAAAAGATGCAGTTAGGGGTTTACAAGGGGCTGGTCCCACCTCACTGTGGCCAGAACTCAGCGACAGCGAAGGCGAGCCTCCTCCAAAGGCTCAAACCTTCTAAAGAGTGGTTTCTGTGTCAGCAGCTGCGAACGGTAAAATCAGGCTCTCTCCGGCCGAACAGTGTACAGGCCTCATGAGTATTATTCATGAGCTTCCTCTTCAAAAGGAGCCCGCTAATGCAACGTACATCGTTTTCTACCAACCACAGGGCAAAACAGCTACATTTTAAATCAGTGGGAACAATCCATGTGCAGCGCAAAAGCAACATCAAACACTTAAATCTACTGTATAATTCAAGACATGACAAATGGATACACCAAGGTTCATGTTTTGCGTTTAAAAAAATAAAAAAATAAATAAATACACATTAAAATATAGATGTTTTGTGTAAGGTGCACATTTTACACACGGGTAAGAATGCAATTAACTAAAGCTGGAAGCTTTTCAGATGGGCTTCGTAGTCAACTTCCTGCTTGTGTGACAGAGAGAAACGAACACCATAACTCTGAACTACAGCAAGCGGCACCTTATAGGACAACAAACAGAGGCCACTTCACCCTGGTAAAGACAACGGTACCTATTTGTATATCAAATTGACACAATATGTTCATAATCAGTCAAGACAAAGTACTTCCCTGCTCCCAGTGCGTGTCTGCTGGAGGCGCTCTGTGTTTTTAATTGTGTAAGGCTTCGCAAGTTTATTTAGGGTTATGCTGTAGATGTGCAGTAACTATGGCAATTATTTTGACGAGAGGTTCAGCTATAAACACCGATCCGCCTTGAGCTGGTTGACAGCTTTATACCGTGCAGCTAATTGATCCCTTGACACAGCAAAGGAGAAGAGAGCTCTCTATATCCCTATACATACACTATGACTATGAATGCGAATAAGAGATGAATCATATTTGAGTGCAACTAAGTATTGATTACAAGCTAGGATGAGAACGACCTGCGACGGCCTCTCGATACGTCTGCGCCACTGCTGTCTACTTATAAAGGACTAAACATTCAACGGGTCCACATTTCCTTCGTCCCACTCATAGCGATCGGTCTCGTATATAACGTGGGTTTACGACGCGTGTTTGTAGCCCGGTGACAGTGGCCTATCTCTCCAGGCCTCTGACCCTGCGCTGATAGAGAGAAGGGGTAAATGTAATTGCTCTAATGTTTATGGAAGATGCAATCTGTTCTAGTCCTACGGATGAATATAATTAAGAGCCAGCCATGGTATTAATATATGCTATATGTGTATTATTATTATTTTTAAAAATCTGATTTCAGTCCATCCATTGTGTCACTTGCATTTCCCCCGTTTCATCGATTTACTTTATCACTTCCTGAGTGCTGATATCAACAACATACCTGCGTTTTATTCTCATAAGACTTAAGACAAGAGTTTCCGCTGTCTGTGCACACTGCCATTCCTTCACAGTATGAATATTAAGTGCTACAGATTGAAATGCTGGAAAAGTCCTGCATATTGTCCTTGTCGACAACAAGACAGTTTGGTTGGTTTTTTTTTGTACTCCCTTTGAGATCCTTGTTTCAATGTGCCAGCAACCGCAGATGACGTCCATCCTACCGTTTTCTTCAAGGTCATAGTAACAGTTTACTTGAACTGGCGTGGCTCACATTGTGCCATATTCCTCCAGTCATGTGACATCCATCGTCTCATCTCAGACCACCATGGGGGTGTCTGAAAAGACGGAGCTAATGGACTCTGCTACTGACTTCTTCCTCTTCCCCTTCATAAGAGAACCAGCCTCTGCATCCAGATCATCGTCGTCCTCATCCCCGTTGGGGTTCAGCTTGCCGTTCTGGCCCTGCAAGTCCTTTGAGTCTATGAAGGCCACGTGCCTGTTCAGCTCAGCCTTGAGCGCCGGGTCCTCATGGGTCGGTGTCACGCTGAGCATGGAGGAGTGGATGCTGTCCTCGCCCCGAGTCTTACCCTTGCTGGGGCAGCAAAAACAGCGGCATGGCGTGAGGTAAAGGTACATGAGGACCAGCACCACGCTGGCCAGACAGCCCACCAAGGTGGTGTACGCTGTGTTCAGGGTCTCTCCTCCCCCATGCATGGTGAAGTTGTGAACCTTCAGCACCACGTAGATGGTCTCGTTGAAGGACTCGCTCGTTGCAAAGCAGGTGTAGGTCCCGGAGTCCTCAGACCTCACCGGACTAATCTTCAGACTTCCGTCTGGCAAGACCTTGGCCGTCTGGTTGCCTCCAGGTGTCACCTGCACGTTGCCGGGCATCGTCCAGGACTTGAACATGTTCCTGTGCTTGGTGTCGCAGCCCAGCGTGAGCGTTTGCTCCAGGAAAGCTTCTTCATCTGCCTCCTTGAACGTGCTGCAGTTCATATTGTCACCACTGAGATCGAAAACGCCTACTTGTGTTTTTTGAGGGCCAGGAAGAATACACGTGTAGTCGTCCTTGAAGTCCACAGCAGAGTTGAGTTTTCGAATGTACCAGTGGGCTAAGAGTGTGTAGAGATCACAGTGGCACAGCAGAGGGTTATTGTGGAAGTACAGGCCATTTTTAATCCAAGCAGGCAGCACCTGGAGCTCATCAATAGGCAACATCTTAATCTTGTTGGTGGACACATCCAGGAGGGTGAGTTTCTCCAGGCGCGACTTCTCCTTGACCAGCTCCAAGGGGAAGCGGGATATTTGGTTCTGGCTCAGGTAGAGCTTCTGAAGGTTGACCATGCCGACAAAGGCCGAGCGGTCAATCTGTGAAATTTGGTTATGGTACAGCAGGAGGACCTCCAAGTTGACCAAAGGCTCAAAGATGAACTCGTCCAGCTGCCGCAAGTTGTTGGATGACAGGTCCAAGTAGCGCAGATGCTTCACATTAATGAAAGCCTCTGAAGACAGGAAGTGGAGACCGTTGTGGCTGAGGAGCAGGTTATGGAGCTTCGGGAGGCTGACCGGGGTCCACTCGGCTCGCAGCCGCGTAATCTCGTTGTAGCTGAGATCCAGCACGGCCGTGTAGTGCGGTATACCAGTGGGAACAGTGCTCAGATTCATCTTAGAGCAGCTCACGATGTTTGAGGCGCAGATGCAAGTCTTGTGGCAGTTCAGGGTCGAGCCCGCTGCCCCTGGAAGCCAGAGGAGAGCCATGCAGAGGGTGGGGAAGAGGGTCCATCTCGGAGGTAACGTTTCCAACAGGCTGTTACCTGGTCTGGTGGAAGGCTGCAACATGCTAGCGGTTGATCTAAACCCCAGAGAGGTTCTTTATGATCCCGTTCTCAGAAAACGGCACGGAAGAGCAGCGGGAGGATTCCCGGGCATTGCCGATTGGCTGGAGGAAAAAAAACAAACAAAACAGAAACAAGGGCAACAGACAGATATTATTAACAGATAGATAGTGTGGCGGATATCTGAAAATGAAGTTCACAAAAGATACACAGATCCTCGCAGTTCGCAAACATACACACTCATGCACATTCCTGTCAAGAAACCATGTCTGGCACAAACAGAGAGAAAAGATGTAACCCCCTGCAAAACACATGAACTCGCTGTCACCCTGACTGTCTCCTAATACAGAGACGCACATTCGACAACTCGTGCTGATGCATCTGATGCTGTTAAATGTTTGTTTACATCAGTGTCGTTTCAAAATGTAGTCGTAACCCCTGCTTGTGATCAGTTATGATTTACATGTTTTTTAAAAAATCTATGCATAGAATTCCTGCGTAATCACAAATAGACAACTGCCAGTTGTTATTTGTATTTGTAAGTATTTGTAGTAATTGATAATTCGCGGATTGTGCAACATCTCGTGAGCACTTGCACTGTGCACATTACATGAGTAAATGTCCTTTTGTCCCTTCCCACCTCTGCAACCACGGGGACGTACGGTATCGCATGTCCAGTGGCCGCTGTGTAACTTCCGCACGCATGCGGCGCATGCGGCACAAACTTTCCTCTGCCGCTTTGCACTAAAAACAAACACACGCCCGGCACTCGCGCTAAACCCGTGTGCATTCACGCTCCCGGGAGATGTGCATTGATTTTCCTCTCCTTCCCATTTCCTCCTTCTCTCATCTACCCCCTGCGCACTCTATAGCCGATGCACGCGCACAAGACACGGTTACACACAACAACAATAAAAAACAACAACAACAACAAAAGGGATGTAAATCAAACACGTAAATTCATGCAAATGCCGACGTTATATCGCATCCCCACATGCCCTCGTTCGTTTGCGCGAGAGCCGTGCAAAACGTTGCATTGCACCATTCCGCTGGGGGAAGAAGAAGAAAAAAAAAACAGACGAGCACAACACGGGGACGGAAACGGAGGGGAGCCACCTACCTCCGACCGCGGCGCAACGTTGCTGGCTTTCATTAAAAGACCCCGCTCCCCGTCCGTTTACAGCGCCGCCGCACGCAGATGGTCCCCGTCTGGCGGAGTCCGCGTCTGCCGCGCGAGGACAACGACGGATGCGGGGTGGAGGGAGGAGGACGAGCAAGATATCCTCGTCCAAAATAATCCGGGTCCACGCGGCATCCAATACCCGGTGCTAAATTACGCCAAAAAAAAAAAAAAACCCCCAAAAGGTTACGTAAAGAGCAGACAACACGCGCACTCTGAACTACGGACGACCGCCGACAAGCGACTGCTCGGAGCGGCTCCCTTTGATTTCAGCGGAACACGTCGCTCTGCGCACGCACGACCGCGCGTCCGTCTCCTGCGGATAATTGGCGCATTGGGCGCAGGTCCGGCTCTGAGTCGGCTCTCCTCAGATCATCAAGACCGAGCGGTCTGAAGCTGACCAGCCTCCCCGTGGCTCCTCGCGGGCCCGCTGCCGTCTCTGTGCAGCGCTGCTGCAGTAGCGGTCGGCGTGTTGTTGTTGTTGTTTTTATTTATTTATTTATTTTATTTTCAGAGAGAGGCAGAGGTCGCGCGTTCAAGTCCAGAAGGCGCTGTTTACCGAAAGTGGGCGCACCGGAGTCGCGCCGCTGAAAACCCACGAGAGAGCAGAGATGTGGGGAGATATGAAAAAGTAATCGTGCCGTTTCGAGCTAGCTTGCTTATTTATTTATTTATTTATTTATTTATTTATTTATTTATGTAAATAACCGTGCTGCCTCTGGGTGAAACAAACAAAAGCCTTGCCCAAATGATATCTTCACATTATCCTCCTCTCTGTCAAGCAGCAGAGATTATGTCACGAAATTCAGGTCTAATTACAGTTAAAACATTTTGTTCCCCCTGAATTTCATTGAATGCACACAATATACTTTTGGTATGACAAGGTGGAACAAACACCCCGGTGGCTGGATGTCAGGCAAAATTCGCTCATTTCACACATTTTCCTCAGCTCATCCCAGTCCATCATCTTTCACCGTCTGATAAAGTGAATATGTTCAGTGACTCCATGCTCCAACCGGTTACACTATTTTCAACCTGGTTCCCCTTCGTTAACCTGGACTATCACTGGCTGATTAAATATCCCAGTGCCTAGAGTGACATGGTATTTGCTGCCAGCTAATCTGTGAATGATGAATTGGTGATTCTGCTGAGACTTTCTGCATTTAGGTCTGAAACATGCACAGAAAGCCGCAGAAAGCTAAACGCGGGAATAAACAGAATCGGAAACAGGGATCATTTGTTGCTCCACAAATGGCTCATCGTGATTGTAAAGGATGTCAAGAGCCGCGTTGCTGCAGCAACATCTCTGCCCTACATTTTCGCCATGTTCTCTATGTGCACGTCTAGGTGTCTCAACTCTGCGATCACCGGTAGCTGTCACCACATCAGGACTTTAAAGTTCAAGAGACATAAACTAGTCCTTGAATAAGTTTTATTTCTGAGGGTACTTAGTTGGTTATTATTCCAGGAAGCACGTGCAGGTTGTAATGTTGACACCAATGCATTATTTTTGGATGAGCGCTTCAGGTGCCGCTGCTGCCGGCCTGTGCATCTTCCTAACAAGGACTCCTTCGCACAGCATGGCGTTCTTGCTCACTGTGCGCATTTGATTAGGTCTCTTTGCGAGTGCCGACTGAGCGGGGAAAGCCTTGTCATTTTTTTTTTTTTTTTTTTTTTTACTCAAGCGAATCCTCCCACATGCGGCTTTTTGAGATTTTCTTTTCGGGTTTTCCTCAATTCACAGATCTGCTGCAGCGAGCCTGGCTCTGGCAAAGCTGTGAGAGCCATGTGCATTGCCAATAAGCTGTTACACCAACGTAGCCTCCTACTCAGTGTGCCACCATAAATCATTTCACAAATGAAGATTATAGCAACAAGGGAAGTGACATGGGAAAATTCTAATGTCCTATGGATTATTACCTCATTATAATACGATGTATGAATGGATGAAACCCTCTTTAGAGAAATTAGAGAGCTCTATGTCAGGATCACGCACCAGGTGATCGGCTCTGTGACATTCTGTAACTGGAATTGTGTTGATATTGGCGAGACCTGGGACTTTGGGTAATTTTGTACTGCTGGTCTGAGCCCAAATTCAACCTGATTTGACCACAAACAAAAAGGTGAAACAAAGGTTTGAAGCAGCCCAAACATCAGGCAGATACCTCTCCTTTAACATAAAAAAACAGGGCTGAGAGACTCCTACCAGTACGCTGGGCTCAGGCTTGAATTGAGACAGCAAGGTGGACAAAAATGGACTGACGTGATGTGAATTCATCGGAAATGTGTTGTCGCGAATTATGTAAACATACCTGCAGACGTTTCCCTCTCACTAGGCCGTGAGCGAAGTGCCAGGAAACACCAGCGCGACCGAACATAGTGCCAAAACCTCTGTCCGACCGGAGCATTGCAGCGCATTGACTCTTGCGAGATGGAGCTGAAAGTGATTAATGTGCCGGTCGACTCCGCTTCCTGCCGCGATAGGGATAGCGTTGCCTGGCAACTGCCCGCGGCCTTTCCTCGGCTGTTTTGGCTCCGTGGCCTTGCCTTCTCTTGTTCTTCTCCGTGTACCTGCTGGGATGGGGTTTCCAGCACGGATCGATGTTTCAATCTCTGAAAAAAGGAAAAAGAAAAGAAAAAAAGATTTATTAATCATTAAGCGGTGACAGCGTTGTCAAGTGACCAGCCCTCGAAAAACCAGCACTTTAGTAGCGAGGAGGCCATTTCCGCGCCTGAGATGAACCAATAACATTTGATAGTTTAAATGATAAGTATTATTGAGTCACAGCAGACTCGCCATCCTGACAGCTATTAACCTCATTGTACACCTGTGAGGATTATCTGCGCAATCTGCGGCGATGTTTACATACAGCAGGCTCTTTCCGAGCTCCAGCTGGCTCCTCCGCTCCGACGGTAAACACGCACGCCTGTCTCCGAGCCGCCAGCGTTTGCACAACATACACGACTGGATGCGACCAGACTCGGCGCCGGCTGCAGCTGGGTGCGCGACGTGGCGCGAAGCACAAAAGGTTGATTTTTGCCCGATAACTCTCAGTGCCCCGCCGCGTCTGTCAAGCTGGGAAATATCAAACCTAAAATCATGGATTTTTTTGGTGGGGGTTTTCTTGGCCACTTTGGGGCAACGGAAAAAACACTCTTCGCTGTACACGGCTCCCTGGCGCAACAGCCAGCTGGCGGGGCTCAGACTCACTTTAAAGATCTGTAAGGCTGAATGAACCTGCCAGTTTCAGGTGGGTTCGCCGTATGAACGCCGCTCTATCGCGCCGTTATTGTAGCAATATTGACTATAGCGGCTTCGAAGCCACTGAGATGTAAAACAGCTGAGTGCTAATGAATCTCCAGCTGTTCACCGCACATTCAAGGATCAAGGTTCTTTATTGTCATATGCACAATAATTACAGGAGTAGTCACTGGCAATGAAATTCTTGGGTCTCAGCTGCTGCTTCGGAGCTGCTGCCTGATGAGCACGGGGTTCAAGGTGTGATTTTCTCACCGTAGCTGGCGTTGATCGTGCAGGTAAACACCGGCGCATCTTGCGCCAAAGATGCCGTTAATAATGCACCGGCCCTAAATAAATCAGTCAAGTAGCAGCGCGTGTGACGCATGTAACCGTAAGTAAGTGAGGTGCTTAGCTCGTCAGGGGTCGGGTTACTCCTCTGGCAGTATCCGTTTCCTCTGAATTGAAAAAAAAAAAGATCTGCGGAAGCGAGAAAGGTCTCAAGAGGAAAGAAAGGAAAAAAAGCTCTCTTAACCGTAACCTCTGTGTAGCCTACGTCTGGCCTGCTCTTGGTTTCCATGGCAACCCATTCAGCTTTGCGTCTGATTTGAAGTGTGGGGACGAAACGCGGCCGCTCAACAATAATATCCCGGACAAAGAGCCCACATGGGTAGCACACGCTTTGATAAGAGCAGAGCCGTTTGTAATCTTGGCACGTCCGATTCTCCTGGTCGCTTAGCAACCGGCCAGGCCTCGGCCACGTGCGCGACGATGGCAGGGGCCGCTACTCTAAATCACGGAGGACGGGGTTGCAGGTGTCAGCCTACGCTGGGGTACCGCGAGCATTAACAATGGGTGTAATCAGGAGGCCGGGCGCACATTGTTTTCACTCACTAATTAAAGCTGTCTCTAATGCACTTACAAGCTTTGCTGCAATAAATGGGCATAATTACCCCTGTCAGGTGAAACTGCAGGGGCAAGGACCCATTGCGCATCTATTTAAAGCTGTATCTGGGAAATATTACATCTGCTATGTCAGTGGAGAGAGAGAAATCGGAAAAGGAAGCGCGTGATGCTGGAAGACGAGGCATTTCTCGGTCCGCATTTCTAATACCCATTGATCCGCTCCTCGGGGTCAAGGATGGAGGAGTTGATACATGCTGGCTGTTCCCGAAGGAGACGGCTGATTCTCTACTAATTAACTATGTTGGAAAACAGCGATAATCCTCGGTCTCTGCAGTGAGAGCTGTGCCCCTGCCCTCAGCCAATAAGACGAGGTCCCCTGGAGGAGGCAGGAAAAGACTCCAAATAGTCAGTGACTCACTGCCTCGAAAATGTTTGGCTTCCTGCGCCAGGAGCGAGAATTCAAATATGGCTCGTCGAACGCGGGACGAGGACGCGTGAGCTGCCACTTAGAAATTAAAAGCAGCGGTTTTGGCTGACAGCACGTCGTGCTTTCAGCACCCAGCCCCCCCCTGCGTGCTCGGTTTTCCGACGCGACGCCTCCTGTTAGGGAGCGTGTCAGAGAGAGGTGCAGCAGGCGAGGCGGCGGCGGCAGTAGTCAACACAGAGCCCGTTACTTGGCCGAGAGGACTTCACGTCCCTCACAAATGACCGTGCGCGACTCCCACTTGTTGTCGGCCCATAGAGCCGGAGCGGACAGGTTGAAACGCTGACCTGCAGGGCGTGTTTGCCGAGCGCTTGCCGTTCTTTGTTGTTGATTTTTTTTCCTTCCCCCTAACTTTTCACTTCTCTGCGTGCGTGTCTGTGGCCACGAGTGGCACCTCGAGCCTGGATGAAGAGGTCTTCTCCGCAGCTCTCCGGTCAAACGGCAATGATTGCGCTCCAGGGGAGACAGAAAATTGCACTTGCTGGAGTACTGCAACGAGGCTAAGAGGGAAGCATGCTTTGAAGTAGCAGTCCTGAATATCTTTTTTTTTACGCTGCGAGATGTTGAGATGGGCGTTTCTCCTCATTTCAAAATTAAGACGAGGAGTAATTATCAATAAAACATGGTGCGGCAACACAGTCTGAAATGCCAATATGATGGAAGCTTTTTACAGGGATGAAATCATGTTTGATGTGGGATCATTTGCTCCAGAACCTTGGCGAGCTAAATGTGGAGACATTACATTATAATGGGCTGACTGCCATATGATATGGGAGGAGGCTGTAACTGAGAGGCTGAGTGGCTGTACCTCAGAGAGATTAACGAGCCCGGGGACCTAAATCAGCTGCAGCTTCACATGAAGCGCCGATGACAGCTCCTCCAAACCGTAAAGCAAGTGGCTGGATCACGAACAGGATGGAGGGCCGGGTTCGTGAGGCCGCTGGGGGGAGCGGGAGCCGAGAGGAGAGGGGAGGGCGGCGGAGCGAGTCGGACGGAATGTCCTTTGGCTTTTCTGAGACGAGTGTCCCGTTGCATCATTGGATCGGGGGTGCTTACTGCGCGCCTTTATTTATTCAGCTCCGGGCTGTGAATAATGGAGCACGCACCGAGGAGGTTCCTCGTCAGAAGATGCAGCGGGAATCGATTCTCTATTTTTACTGCTGTGCGTGCGCCGCAAATGTGATTGAGCATCCACCTCTTCTGTTAACGGACACATCGGTGATCGGTGAATGATGCCTCCTAAATTAGGTATCATTAGTTGGTTGAAGCATCGCTTCTTCTCATCCGCCCTGAACCCGGGACCTTCGCGGTGCCAGCCAAAACAAAAACCCGACGGCCCTGGTTGCATAAGACACACGCCTCATGCCGCAGTATGAGTAAGAGGATTTTTAACAAACAGGTTTTAGAGTTTCCCAAGTCTACTAAACCCTCATTCTCAGCTTTGTCCTGCCAGCGCGGGGTTCCTGCAATCCCATGATGCACCAGCGGGAAGTCAGCCCAAAAAGGCAGCGTGGTGGCGGCTGCAGCAGCATCAGAGACGGGCGGACGGTCCCTGAGTTTAGCTGGAGCTGGCCTCTGCAGCCATTATATAATGGCTGCTGATGCAGATGAGGGAGCGAGTGAGTCAGTTTCTCTGATGCCGGAGGGCGTATCAATTATTTAGGCGCGGGCTCACCCCTCAGGTGCTCTCCCATGTGCCCATCTTGCAGCTGGACTGGACACTCGCTCAGCGGGTGCTGAGGTACAGCCTGTGAAGCGCGCCTCAAGTGGCGCGCGGGGGTAGAAAAGCATTGGGGAAAAAAAATAAATAAATAAAAGGGATACTGCATCTTTTACTTAGCGGCCTGGCAGATGTGAACGCAGAGCCCATTTCATCACTGCCAATGCATTTTGTTCCGCTGATTAAATTTCTTCAGCTTTCGAGAGACACCGGATGACTCGTTCACAGAGTCGCGCCGCTGCAGCTCCCCTGCACGGTGCCATCAGCTTTGGGCGCCCGGCGTCACCAAAATATCCAGGGCCCAGGGGGGCGACCGAAGCAGCCACAATCAAGAGAAAAAAGCCCAGCGCTGCGGGGATCACGTCTGTAAATTAAACAGATTTGTCTGGTGCCTGTGTCTAATAATCTTCTGCTTTAGGAACAGCCTTGTGGTGAGCTTTAAAGGATTTAAAAGGCTCTGCCTCTCTTGCTGCTGCCACCATTAATCACGGCCCTCTGCTCGCCATCGTGTGTGTGTGTGTGTGTGGACGTATTCTGGGAAACGGGGTTTAATGTGGCACCATCATTACCACTTGGTCACGATTCTGCCGGCCGCCGTCGCAGGGCGAGTGCTCGGGGATGGTGAAACGGAAAACTCTCCCCCTGGCGCGAAACACACCATGAAACCTTGTTGACGCTTTTCTGATTCAGGGGTGAAGATCGCTGAATTTGCACATCTTGCCAGAAATACAAATCCTCTCATTCTCCAAATTTGTCTTTTTATCCGACCTCACAAACTTACTCCTGCACGATATTTGTCTTCCAGTCCCTTAATACTGTCGTGCTTTGCTTATTCTTCTGGAATCTGTGCCCAGGCTTTTGGGTTGAAGCTCATTATTTTTCTTAAAGGTTTTTTAAATACATTGAGTACATAAGGAGGGATCAAACCAGTTTAATTTTCACTTAATAATAGCTCCTTAAAGCTTAGCTTGAAATATATTTGAGCATTTAGGCCTGACGCCAGTACATTTGGCAGAGAAGGGATAATGTTATTGATCATGTCCAAAAAAAGTCAAAAGGTAAAGCAGAGGTAGAGTATTTGCAGCAGATATTTGAAGTGAAGCCGATTGGAGCGGGAAGAATCACCGTCAGCAATCTTTTCTTGCCTTTTATTGATACATGCCAGTCGCTGGACTTTTTCCAAGTTCATCACGTCTATGCTGAATAAAGTTAAATAATTTTTTGTACAGACAAATATGAGAGTTTTCCCTGACTTGACTTGACAACATGTAAAGCACGTGAACTTTAACGTGTATAGTTCAAGACTCTTGTACTGCTGTGGCAGACAGAGTCAGTCAAAATAGGTTTTAGTTTGTTGAGCCACCGCGTTCGAGCGCTGGACCGGCTTGAAGTCTGCTCGGTCGATTTTCATTTTCACACCCTTCCGAACACTGACAGCTGGCTTGCATTATTAACCGTGCAGCATCTGTCTGGATTTCACAACGAAAACCCCTCCTCTGCCCCCCCCATCCCCGTCCCGCCTGCAGGATTCGGCTCTCTCTGGCTCTAATGAGAGCGGAGGATGTGCAAGTGGAGAGAAAAGACTGAAGTAACAACTGAGATCCAAAATAAAAAGCTCCTCTGATGGTTTTCATTCCAGTGGTCTCACAGGACCTAGCTTATAGGAGAAGGACCCCCTGCAGCACTTTATGTGCTGAGTCAGAGATATAACAACATTTGATCTATCTGACTGGGTGAGAAACTGTACCAAAGACCCAGCGAGGTGCTGCGTCAATGTTTCACTTTTGCAGACCTCTGGCATTTGTAACGTTCTCATTAATATGCATGTCCTGACTATTTCCGTCACCCAATGTTCGTCTGGAACTTGGAGTGAGTGATGCTTTTTGAGAGAGTGGGTTGTGCACCGTGAGCTCGAGTGATATTACACAATCGCTTTTTAGTTCACCAATTACTCTGTGGCCCCTTCAGCCATTTTGATATGGACTAACCTAATCTAACAGCCATGCATAAAGAGACATGGCCATGAAAAATCTATTTCAACTTGTCGTTCAGCCTCATTAGTCACAGCGTTCCTTCAAAACAAGTGAAAAATGGGTCACCAAGGGGGAAATATTGTAATGTTAGACAAGCAAAAATCATTTAAAGTCATGTCAGTCCCGTTAAAGTTCCATGTCACTGGCCCATGCACACGGGACAAAATAATCTAGTAAAAACCAAGGACCTAAGGTTATGCACATGTAACCACTTGTTACGTAACAACACCTTTTCTCTGAAGAGAGAGAGAGAATAATCCTCTTTATGAACAATAAAAAAAGATACAGACTGCACCCACTCCTATAATATCAAAATGGTAGAACCAAAAACTGAAAGGTGGGCTCACTGAAGATACATCCAGGCTCAGCTGTGCCGTACATTTAGAGCAGATGCTCACTGAGAGGATATCCACTTCTGTGAAAAGGCTCACATTGATGAAGGACATTGATGTTACATCTAATCCTGCGAAGTTGAAGCTTACTGATGTAAGCACGGGCAGCAAGGAAGGAGGAGACTCGCTGAGCACTTTGTTCTGCCTGATGACACGGGCCTTTAATCAACTCATTTCTTTTTTTGTGGTTCACAGCCGTGTGCCCTTCAAAAGAGATGAAGGTTGTGTCTCGCTGCAGCGTGAGGCAGCGGAGACCCACGCCGGCTATCTGTGACTCAGCCAAGGACATCTCGCCTCACTGCACCACCAGCCAGATGCTACAAAGGCAACTGAATGTTCTTATTCAAGGACACTCTCACTTCTGGAAAGTCATGGGGCCCCAAAATGTTCCCAGAGGGATACAGGGAAGATATTTACTTTGACTTATAACCAGATATTGATCTTTGATCTCTCTTGATCTTAGATCATTCAATAATTAACCTAAACTCATACCATAATCATACAGACAATAAACAAAAAACAAATTCTTATATTTATATAAAGTGGGCTCGCCAAAACTATTGATTGCAAGTATCATAAATACTGAAAGATATGGCCCAATGCAAATATGTGAAAGGCAAACAAGTTAAATCTGCATTCATACTCAGTCCTTGCAAACCAAATGTAAGTTATTGTGAAATAGCAGCTTGCACTAACATTATTATCTCATTAATGAGTAAACTGTAAAAACGGACCAATAACAAATGTGGTTTCATCTTCCCACTGAATTTATGAGGGCCTAAACCAGCAGCTAATTTTACTAGCACTGTGTAGTGTATCTTGATGCTAGCCTTGCACTGTTAAAAAGTTGGCAGCTAATGTTACTGGCACCAGTTAATGTAGCTTAATGCTAGCCTTGCAATATCCAAAGGTTAGCAGCTAATGTTACCAGCACTTTGTAATGTAGCATAATGCTATCCTTGCGATGTCCACAGGTTACGCGCTAAAGCTAGCCTTGTAATTTAAGAGATTAGGAGCTGCCAACCCAGATTTATGACTCAGTTTAGTAAACCCAATAATGAGTTTACAGAAAGTGTTGCGTTTCGGGAAGAGCTTAACCCAAAACCAGATAACACGCGCGAGTAAACAAAAGAAAATCAATCAAATTTACAGCGTCCAAAAGCAGACGTCAATCAAGGAAACAAAAAGGAGAACTTACGGAGGGGAGCAACCCCAAATCTCTGAAAAATGTAAATTCTCGGACACACTGGAGGAATCACAGGAGGGAGACTGGGGATAATGGGGCGCAGGTGAAACAAATTAGGGCAAGGTAGACGATCACAAAGGAGGGAAAACATACAGAGACAGGAAGTAACTTGACAAAGGAACACAATATCACTTCTTCTTCTTCTTTTTTTTTAAAATCGCCATCTTGGCTTGTTTTGTGAGGTTCAGTGTTATTATGCATCCCCAGGCAGACAGGCAGCCCGGAGTGTCTGCACTCATCAGTGACTCAGTGTGCTCAGAGGATGACAGTGCCAACCTGGAGCCAACTGAGAGCACTAATTGTGTCGATTTAGACGCCAATGCAGGACTCTGGGAAATCAAACAGCACAAACCAGTTAGTGGTTGCTGGTTCGTGTGTTTTCGGGCAGGCTGTCTCAGGACTCTAATCGAGCTATCTCAGCTTTTCATCATAGTCAGCTATAAAAAAGAGATTAGATTGCAGTCATGCAGTGTATCCATCCAGCTCAAATCTCTGCTGTGAAATACGCATTTCTTTGAATAAAATTGATTCATGTAATTTTAATTAGTGTGTGTGAAATAGTGAGGTGTTGTTTCCGCAGTGCTGCAGAATAGAGAATGAAAAGTTATGATCTACATGCTCTAATAACTCTGAAGGAGTAAGTGGAGCATGTAGATCAACATTTGGCAACTCTTACCACTCTCACATTCATTCAAAGAGACAGACAGACAGCTGCACTTAGTGGAATAAAATCCTGCCTATGTTGTGATAGTTGAAATATCGGAGGATGGAAAGTGTTGCTCTGAGGGTTTTATGCACCCTCGCCCATCTAGGGAGGTGCATGATGGGGAATAAGTAATCGGTCTGTGACTTCTCAGGTGGACGTTGTTCTCTGGGGTACTGTGGGAGGATAAAACCAGAGCAAAGCTGATTTGACTCTACCTACATGTTTTATAAATGTACATACTACTAGGCATTACAAAGGATGCTGTAGGAATGTAAGTAACATATGTAAAATAATGATAATATGCATACTTAGTTCCTGGTCTTAGGTATGCCACTCATGAGAAAATGAGTGAAAGAATTCAGCTCTGTATGAAATGAATGCAAAAGGATTTTTGCAGATGAACTTATCCCCGGGGGTTTGACGTCATCCCAAACATTATCTCTTCTTGCTAGAACAGTGAGATTGTGTGTCTGCACGAGTATGTGCACACTGCTTGACTGCATCCTACGTCAAACTGCTGAACTGATATGCACTGACCGAAACACAAATACATCTGTCCATCTCATCTTGCTTTCGCCTCTGATGTCCTCATTCTTTCTAAAACCTGATGGAATAGGTCTTGACTGTTGATTCATTAATTTCTAGAGTTGGAGACCTTTTGTGCACAGTGTGTGCATTTAAATGAGGGCAGGGATTTCAGTGTGAAACCTGCATCTGACGGCCAGCTTTGCCCCTATATAGATAACTAAATGTCGTTAAAGGTCCTGCTCCATGAGCATGAATCAGCAGGCGTTGTGAATGTTGTGGAGACTAAAGAGGGATATTTTCTGAAATTTCAGGTGTCGCCATTAGTTGTTAAATGTGAGGGCTCCCTCTACTGCTCAGATCAGAGATCACAACAGAAAACAATATTGGGTCTTCAACGTATTTGAGCAGGAATCAGCCCACCTGTGTTCAGGTAATCAGTGAAAAAAGGCAACTGAAAAAAGGTAAAATAAATAAATGACCTAACATTGCAAAACTCACTGAAACTACACCAAATGATGGGTAATGTATTCAACATGCATGAGAGTGTGTATTTGTGCTCATGGTATGTGGGGGGAGCTGAAGTCAGGGTTGCCATGGAAACCATTGTATTTCCCTCCCTTGTGATTGGTGCTGATGGTATGACCAAGTATCTGCTATTTCTGTCATTATTCAACACCTCAGACACGAGCACAGTCACAGGACACACACACACACACAGAGACACACACGCTTGAAAAGTGGAGTATTAACGAATACGAACAAAGACCCTTCTATCTGCAGGTTCTGCTTCTAAAACGCTCAGTAGTATTCCATGTATTGCCTCTCAGCAGCAGCAGCAGCAGCAGGTCCCTGTTACAACAGCCACACAAAATCAACAGTGTGGAGAGTATAGGGGTTCTTGCCTTTGTAGGTATTACCGGTACCACAGTAACTGGATCAATAAATGAACATGTGTTCAATTTACTTATTGATTTATTAGTGAAAAGAAGCAATGACTCATGGACTCATGGCAATGAAGCATGGACTTTGTGGCGCCGCACTTTAACTGATTAATGAAGCGCTGCATGAAAGAGAGACATCACAGACTGATATGTGGGAAAGTCCATTCATGCAA
This sequence comes from Psettodes erumei, assembly GCA_016785225.1. Classification (NCBI taxonomy): domain Eukaryota; kingdom Metazoa; phylum Chordata; class Actinopteri; order Pleuronectiformes; family Psettodidae; genus Psettodes; species Psettodes erumei. Next base: position 186,807 of record JAFBJZ010000511.1, read on the forward strand.
ATCTAGAGGGAGGAATAATATATTCTTAGTCAAGTAGCTGAGATGAGAAAACAGAAAGATAATGCCCATACAGGTAGACAGCAAAGGAGAAATACACAATTATTATATTATTTATTATCTCATTTGGTACTATTTACTAAAAGTCTGATTTTAAGATTAAGAGATGCAACTTGCAAATTGTATCCTTCATCTGACACATTCCAGTGGCAAACAATGTCATGCTTCAAGGCAGGAAAAACTTCAGTAGGTGTAATTTGTGTGTTGTGCAGCCTGGGCTTTTGGAAATGTTAATCTCAGCTCATTAACATTAACCACTGGGATTCTTTTCCTCTCCACAAATCAATAATCCAGCCTCGTGAGAGGGCTTTTGCTGGATTGTGCATGGAGGGGGGGGGTATCTTGGAAAGCTGAACATACGGAGACAGAGAATTAGCGAAATGCTGAGGGACCTGATGTGACCTGTGGTGAGATCAGTTGGATGGCTGAAAAGTGGAACCATCTCTAAACGAGGAGCCCAGAGGCTGCGAGGCACTAAGACCCAGTGGAGAGCAGGGGAGGCTGGGTGCTGCCCGTCCACCCGCCCGCCGCCTGCCTGTCTGCTCTGCATGGCGCTGCAGTTGCCCTGGGCACGTGCCGGAGCCAGTGTATGTGTGCGTGATAGTGTGTGTGAAGGCGGGAGATTGTGTGTGTGTGTCCACCCTTCCAGCATCACACGCTGAAAGACCCCTCTTCATCTTTTTGCTCGTTCTTCACTCACACTCTTCCTCCAGCTCTGCCTCTCCCACCTGAATCCAAGACCCGGCTGGAAGAGGGCTGAGGGGAGGGAGGTGTGTGTTGTGTGTTGTGTGTGTGTGTGTGTGTGTGTGTGTGTGTGTGTGTGTGTGTGGCTGGGGGGGGGCTCAGTGTGATGATAAGATGAAAGCAGCCAGGTGAGGAGACACTGGAGCGCCCTCTCCTCTCTACCCCCTCTGTCTCCTCTCTCTCTCTCCTCCCCCTCCCTCTCTCCCCGTGACGTGGTGTGTGTGCGTGCGCGGGTGCGTGTGTGTTTGCTGTGTGTGTGGGAGAGAGAGAGAGAGAGAGAGAGAGAGAGAGAGCGAAACAGGTCGTCTCTCCTTCAGCAGACTGTGAACCTGCACAGGAGGAAGCAGCCCTCTCCAGACCAAGGTATGTCACCGACTTATCATCACACACATCTCCACACATACCTGCCCTGTTAACAGAGCGCGTGGACAGGGATGTGAGGGTTTTTGTTTTGTTTTTTGTTTTTTTTTTCCTGACAGGGGGAGGTGGAAGTTAGGTTGCCTGAGAGGTGGCATAAGGGTTAAAATCTGACTCAAGAAGCAGTGTCTTTTTTTTCATCATATCACACACAGCACATTGTCTCAGTGTATCCACGCATAGGGACCAAATTGCTAGAAAGAGGTGCCTCACACTGCGCACGTTAATCTAAACTCCTGGTTGTTATTTGCATGTTGCTGCGGAGTAGGGAAAGTGCTTTGTAATGAAAGGGACACTTTGACAACAGGCTAGTTTTCTCCACACAGTAAACACCGTGTAGAGTCATATGGTTTCCAGTCAGCAGCCAGAGAGATCCAGCCGCAACGTTATATACTGGCTTTGTGTGAATTCTGAGGCAGTTTGACTAGAAATTGTACTACTCTCATTGATTTGATCACATCAAATGGGAGTCTATTTTTCTTTTTGTTACTTAAATAGTTCTGTTGGTGTGGTTTTGATTTGATCAAATTGACCATTATAAAGCTACTGTACAGGGTTACATTTTCCTTTTTGGATATTTTTGAATGGGATTTTTGTGTGCTAAAAGACCTTTTGTGAGGCATCACTTCAGGGAGTTGTGGTTATAATGTGTTTCCTTTGCAGCGCATTATTCAATTTGGGTGGTCATTGGAGTGCTAAAGTAACCCTGGATGCCAGAGAGCAATAAAACAAATCCACGATGAATTAGAGGAAGAACCTCCAGAGGGCTGCTCCACAGCTGTTGCTACATCGTAGCTCGAATGTCGTTTACAGATTATTTAATTGGGCTGAAGGTGACCGTAACCCTTTGACCTATTCGTCAAAAGGCCACCCATTTACGCCTACGCCTGTCAGGTGACTGTCGTGCTTGAGGTGCGCACGAGGGCAGGAAAAGAACAGGCGCCTTGCAGCGCTGGAGCCTGTCACACTTGTGAAACGGAAAACTTGCACATGCAGGTGTGCAGCATATGGAAATGTACCAAAGGCTCGCTCCACAGCTTTTACAGTGTGTGGGGTTGCGTCCAGGTGAGGTTGTGACAGTAAACACAGAGCAGGGACCTCTTGACTACTCCCCAGGCCACAGAAAACACTCTTTTCAGACTGCTGAAGGTGCTCTGCCACCATCTATATGAAATTTAGTCCAGCATTTCACGGGGCTACATCGGCGAGAGTTAGGAGAGAGTAGTGTCGTTCAAAAATGAGTTTTCTAGTGAATTAGAAAATTATGGGACTCCTAACATTTTATACTTCCCATGTCATGATTGTAATGATTAAAAAACGTCTCTAGATCTTTTCCTCCCGTAACTCCAGACAGCAGGGAGCTCTGTAGTGCTGACTTTCACAGTTTGCTCACTGATCCAGTTTGCTGCTCCACTCCGTTAAGAGGGACATATGGTCCACTCTGTGCTTTTAGCTTCTCCCCGGGGCAGCGGCTGCCCTGAAAACACACATCTGAGGATGCAGATGTTAAATATGTAGTAAATGATGACCCTAACTAAAAGTGAGCATGGACAGCCACAGCTCAAGAGTAAAATAACTCAGTTTGTACTGTGCGCGTCTGATCACAGCATTGCATTTAAAGTGGCCGTGTGCACTTTGATATAGGTGAGAAATGCTTGATTGCTGTTGGTAGCTGCATTAAGAAATGACTGATATTCTTTATTTATTTATTTATTTATTTATTTAATTTATTTCCTCTCCAAGATTTGAACATTTTTTATAGTTAGATAACAAACCTATGAAGTTGCCTAATTTCCAGACTACGATATTCTAGCATACATTTCCACTAGGTCTTGATCATGTAATATTCTTTAAAATGCAACTATTAGTACTATTTTTCCTCATTTAGTGACTTTTATATATTATACATCTTTTAAACTAGTATTCGAAGGCTATTAGTATAAGTCACTGTTATATTTCAAAATGAAACAAAGGTTTGTGTGTTTGTGTTTATGTCCTGTTTTTAAAAAGGACTATCTCCTCAATTCCAGATATTTTCGTCTCAAGGTCTTGTTGGAGAGAGAAGAAGACACGCCTTCACCTACATCTTCAAGGAATCAGGTGAAAGCCCCTGTGATTGTCTGCAGAGCTCGAGGCTAAAATCTACGAAGGGGGGGCAGGGCCTGCACAGCTCCAGCTGCCATGACCGTCGTCTCCGTCTGAGCTTCTCTGTGACGCCCTACGACAGGGGAGGATGGGTGATGGGCCCGTGAAATTCAGCGGACTCTCTCCTCCTCATGCCATCCTCTCATGGAGCGTCCTATCACACCAAGCCCCTCCTGGAACACTTCTGTCTCCGGCCTGTCTGCATTTCTAGCCTCACTTCATCCGAATATCTCTAACGTGACCTCGCCCGTTGCGAGCGTCCGAGGTGGGGTGGATCTGAACCAGTCTTTGGCGCTGTGCGCTATGCTCGTCATGGATGCGCTGGCAGTGGTGGCGAACTTGGCCGTCATGATTGTCATCACCAAAACACCGCAGTTGCACAAGTTTTCTTTTGTGTTCCACCTCTGTCTGGTGGACCTGCTGGCGGCGCTGGTGTTGATGCCTCTGGGGATGCTGTCAGACCGAATCCTGGTAGACGAGGCGCTGTGTCGGAGCTACCTCTGCTTGAGTGTGTGTCTAGTGAGCGCTGCCATCCTCACCATCTGTGCCATCAACGTGGAACGCTACTATTACATCGTCCACCCCATGCGTCACGAGGTGAAGATGACGGTGGGGGTGGTGGTGATAGTGGTGGTAGGAATCTGGATTAAAGCCGTTGTTATGTCTGTGCTGCCTCTGCTGGGATGGCTGCTTCAGGGGAACCAGGGTCTCGGGACTCCTTCTGTCCTCATTCCTGGCCAAAGACACTGCTCCCTTCACTGGACAGGAGGCAGGACCACACGCCTGCTTTTCATGGTTTTCTTTACAATTATTTATTTTCTGTGCCCCATGATGATCATTCTGGTGGTCTACTGCAACATGTTCAAGGTGGCGCGAGTAGCAGCAATGCATCATGGCCCCCTTCCCACCTGGATGGACACGCCGCGTCAACGGTCCGAGTCCGTCAGCAGCCACTCCACCATGGCAGCCAGTCTCGGAGGAACTGGCGCCCGCACCACCCCTCAGAGGACCTTCAGCGGAGGGAAGGCCGCAGTGGTCCTGGTGGCAGTGGGAGGCCAGTTCCTCTGCTGCTGGCTACCATATTTCTCCTTCCACCTGTACTCAGCTGTGGTGTCTACCTCGCCCGCCTCGCTGGCCCAGCTGGAGGACGTAGTCACATGGATTGGCTATTTCTGCTTCACCTCCAACCCCTTCTTCTACGGCTGCTTGAACCGGCAGATACGCGAGGAGCTAGGCCGCCACCTGGCTTGCCTCTTCAAGCGGGCTGGGCCCAGCGAAGGGGAACAGCTGCCCAGCCGCGAGGCCTCTATCGAGGAGAACTTTTTGCAGTTCCTTCAGGGCACTGGATGCAATCTGGAGCCCTGCAACTCTCACAGCAGAGCCAGCCCAGAGGAGCCAGAGACAGAGGCCCTTCAGGAATCAGCTGTTCAGCAGAACACGCCAGCTGACTTCCACATCCCAGGGCAGATCCTTGAGGAGACGTCGGAGTTCATTCAGCAGCAGCAGCAGCTGAACAATGATCTACATGTATCAGAGAATGAAAACTGCTGCAAAACTGTACCGGAGATGTAGTTGCCTCTTATGTCTCTTTTGCCATCCAACAACTCAAGAAATATATTTAATTGAATTGATATTTTCTAAAAGTTGCTGGAATAACACATCTGTGTTCACGCTACAACACTGCTTTGAAGCTAAAAACTGCAAAACACAGAGAAGGACAGAGCCTACCATAATTTGTGCATCATTTCATTCATGTCCCCAGTAGCCGTGATGCTGGAGCATTACATGCTTTGAGAGCCATACAATGTCAGGTGCTGTTTTTCTGTGCGATGTCAGCAGATGGACACTGAACTCTTGTTGTGTTAACCGCAGCTCAGTGGAATGACGAAGATCTTGTGGACGTGAAGGAGTGCTGAGGCTCTGAGAGAGAGTGAAACTTGGGGTGGGGGCAGTGTTCGCTGTTGATGGGGGAGTATAAGAGCCGTTAAAAGGAGACTTTGAACCAACGACAGAAAAGTATTGAAGCAAATGTTCACTATCGTGTAGATATTCACGCCATCCTTAATTTATTCATTCACAGCTCGTTAAAATTTGGGTTTTTCATCAGACGTAAGGCAATAATGCAATTTGTCCTGACACACCATATTGACATCTGCATCATATCTACATCATTAAAACCCCTTGGCAATCAGTTCATAATTGACTAATTGATACATCAGTTTCTCTTTGACCAAACAGATGTGTTTCTATTGATTTAACTGACCATGCAGTCATAAAAACCATCCTGCTGTCCCTCTACTTAGGCCCTAGTTCACCTCCAACCAAGTGTTATTTAGGAGAACTGGAAGAAAAATATAAACAAAGAGATGGCAAAATTAAATTGTAATGCCACCGGGGAATTAATGCAAAAAATTTTTTTTTTTTCAATATCAAGGAATATTCAAAAATTGGGAGCTGTTTCAAAAACTGCCTCTCCGTTTAAAATATTCATTGTGTTCAACAGGATCATTTCACATCTAGTGCTCCTGGTGGTATTTAGAATAAAACAGGCTGACACGCCAGTGTATTTTTAACCATTTTCCAGGAACATTATTATCATGTTTATCTGTTCTTAGTCTTGTGATTATCACCTCCTCACCAAAATCATCTCACACTGCTAGACTTGTGATTTCACCCGCTTCCACTCAAAGAAAAACATTGTGACTGGTTTAATCTGTATGGCAGTGACCGTGTTGCAGATTAATCCTTGTAAAAACAGTGGCCACGGCACATAAAAACCGTCCGTTTGTTGAAACAAAGCCCGACGTGGAGATTTTCAGACGTCTCCACCGCTCCCCCCCCCCGTTGCCCCGCGTGGCCTGCGCTGTTTACAGGTAAACACAGGAACAGTGTGAGTGCCCTTGTGTTTGTGCTATAAACAAGCAGGCTTGTTGTGGCTACACAGCACACAGGTATGACAATGCTTACACATGGCAATATTTGCCTTTGGCCTAATTTAGCAGCAAATGGAAGACACTGGCGATACTTTCTCTGATCTCAGGTGGAATACAGTTTGCACAAGTCACACAAGCAGTGACAAATGTTCCAAAGAAAATTACAAGGCACAAAATCTCTTACAAAAGTTTCTCTTTTTTTCGGGTCTTTTTTTATACTTGCTCTTTCTTGCTGCCTTCATCTATTTTGGACTGCCTCACACTGGACTGTTGGTATGATCACAAGACACTCGACACAAGGCATACAGGGAAGGTTCACATTTTGCTGGGAGTCAGAACAAAAAAAGGTCCCTTTGTCAGGTGTGAGGGGGGGAGACATAACGTTCCTAACTTTCCTGCGATATGACTTTGTTGCCGTCTGTTGTACCCACAGGAGGTTGTCAGGTCATCTCACCTTAAAATGTTTCTTTTGTGTCAAACGGTGGTGCAGTAATGTTGGGCCCACAGTTAGACGTACTAGCAAAGTCAAGCACAACAAGAAGCACGGGAGGGAAAAATAAACTGCCATAATCCTCCCTGTTCTACAATATGTATGTATTTTTTTCAGTCATAGTCATACAAAAAATACAGAGTATAAAACCATACTAATTATTCATATATCATTTTTTGTAACAAAATAACATAAAGACAGATTTAATGTATTACACCAGTGTCCATGAACAAGGGTTTAGTATCCAGATGATCAGAGCTCTTCCTCAATGAGCGTTGTGGATCATCTCCCCTTTATTGTTGTGACTTTGTTGTGATAAATTCAGTGATAGTTCACACAGTCTGGGGTTCATTACACAGCCCCCTTATGTTAAGTGTGCATCAATTCACCATTAAATCAGCTGGATTTCCGTTACCGTAGCAGTAAAATTGCCCCGGCCAATCTGATTACACGCTTTAAGCTCTATTTCTGCTGCCATCTGCTGATTACCAAGACGGAGAAATAAGCTGCTCTGAAGATGCACAGCAGACGACATTCCCAGTTTCAGGGATATTTGTGGGAATACAGGTTTTTTTTTGTTTGTTTGTTTTTTTTTGCATTGTAAATCATCGACTAAGTCAACATGTTCATTGTCCTCGCTGTATCTCTTTTTTTTACCTGAACTGAAAAAAAGACTGTTTGGATTCTTCATGATTAGGGTTTGTTTTCCCCCTTGTTGAGATTTCCCCATGTATTGGTTACCCGTCAGTTGAAATGATTAAAAAAAATGCTGCAAGAAGATCAACTTGAATGTTTCGGGGGTTGGTTTGCGTGTCGTCTTCGTCGTCTTACATTTTCAGATCGATAACCCCATGTATCACACGATCAATCCCGTCAATCATCCCTCTCCTCTCCTGCCCCCGAGCTGCCTCTTTCCCCGCCGTCTCTGTGTGCGGCGCAGGCAGGGGGCAGCGTCACAGAGGTGCAATGAAGCACAGGAAGAACAGGATGAAAGAGGAGTGACATTTGGATGAAGGCGGGATGCCCGCACCCGTCTGCTGGTGGATGCTGTGAACAACACCGTAGTACTCGATAACCACTGACACTGACCCAACCTACCAGTCAATCCTTCGTCGCAATAACGATATTCCAATAAGTGTACTGTTGAGGTGAATCTGAGCTATTTTCCCTAAATAATCCCCAACAGCTCAGCTAAGCCATTTTGAGGCTGAACATGTGAGAAGAGTGCAATCAGAATGCTACCAAAAGCTACAGTATTTCTCGATGACGCTGCCTATAAGTGATTTTGGAATTTAAGTTGATTCAGCGGTGGCAGTGTGTGTGTTGCTTCAGCGGAAATATCCAAACACAGATCCCAGCAACCAACATCACCCGAGGCTCATCCTCTATTTTCTGACTACTCTAATTTTCTTACCCTCTCCTGTGCTGCTCCCCATTGGACAGAGTGACTCATAGCTTTCATGTTGAGCCGGGGAGAGCGTCCCCCGCAGTGCAGGGAAACGGCCTGTCTGACCTTTGTGATGGGCCGCAACGCGCCCGGTGAAAAAATGCTAAACGACAGATTCCACCATTGTGTCACCCTTTACGTTCAGCGGGCGTGCACGCAGTGCATTCAATCAGGTGGTCAGGTTTGGGCTGCGTACTGTTTCTCGGAGGGCTGTGATCATCTCAGGTGCTGCCGGAGCTCCCAGAGCGACGACGGGAGCATGTATGGAGGCTGTCTGCAGGTGGGAAGTCTCTCTCTCTCTCTCACTGGAGCACAGAGGAACTCGGTAACACCGGTGTCTCGTTTGCTTCACAGTCCCGACTTCTGTGAAATCAGCTGTTACCCTGGTAACCTGAGCTGATGACAGTGCTGAGTGGTTTGTTTGGCATAAGGAGCAGGAGGAAGCAGGAGAGCCAAGCTGCATGGGAAAAGGAGCGAAACTATCGACAGAGACTGTCTGCAGACCTTCAGGCAGGGGGTTTGACTAGCCTACGTACTGATCAGCCAGTTTAGCAATTTTTCAACTTCAATTTCTAGCTGTCCATCTCAGACACTAAATTATTCTTTTCTTTTACTCATTTACCATTTGTATGATATAATGTTAACACTTACGAATAAAGCACCCCTCATATGGGGTTTAGAAGAAGTACCTAATGGCCTTAACGCTTCTTAATTAATAATTCAGTAATGCTATGAATGAGAAAATAGTTGTCAACAAATTGAGTTTGCTCCAAAAGTGTTCATACAGTTCAATCAGTAAAAGATGTTTTTTAATTACTTATTTAATTACTTTTTTATTGCTTGAAAGCCCAACACTTGTAGCTGTTTCAATTAATGGCTTATAAACTATCTATAAAGCATCTATAAAGCACACATTTCAGTATTTACATTCTAGTTACAGCCGAAAAATCCTTCATAAAGAGTGCCTTATTGGGGGAGGGGATCACAATATTATTGATTATTGGCTTTTCTTTGGTTGAAAACGTCACTCATCATAAACTTGAAAGCTTTTAAAGTTTTTACACATGGTTGCATAGACGATGTGTACTTCTCAAGGAATGATTAGGGGGAAAAACAAGGCATAGCATGACATTCATTAAAAATGTAAAGCCTAAAAGATTAGTTGAGCAGCCCGTTAGTCCATCCACAGAAAATTAATATGCAGCGATAACTAATTAATCGTCATTAAAATGCCAAACATTCTAAGGATCCAGGTGCTCAAATGAGATGGAATTACTGCTGACCTTTGTCATACACCATCAGTTTGGGTGTGTTGAAGGGACACAACAAGCAATTTGAAGACACCACCTGGTGCTTGGAAATTCTAATTGCCATTTTTCACTATTTTCTGACATTTTCTACACAGTCAATTAATTAGCTAATCCAGAAAAAGTAATTAACAGATTCATCAAATGGGAAAAATAACTGGTGGTTGCTAACGTGGGATCACGTGAAATCCAATAACATGGTAAAGTCGCTGATTTTGTTGATGCTGCTACTGTTTATGTTAGCATTAAGATGCCAGGCTGAAGTTCCTGTGTGTCCCTGCCCACCGTGACGATATAGGTTTTTAGTTTCAAGACAGTGTCAAAATGAGGCGGAAAAAAGGGGGCTGCGGTCATGCGAAATTACGTTTGAGTCAAACGTGCACGACTGCAGGATGCATGGACGTATCACACCCAGACCTGCAGTCCGGCTCTAAATCCGCTGAGGGCGCTCTCGCATCACAAAAAAAAGCCGCTCCAGTCAGCCTTGCTCTCTGTGATTAAACGCGAACCGCGGAGAAGACCTGCAGGTGTGACTCCGCTCTGTTTCAAACTGTTCGCGCGCGCCGCGTGCACGCGCGCGCGACTTCTCAGCGGTATTCACGGGACGCAGCAGCGCGCGTCACTATCCGGCATGTCAGAGCCGACTACATTTCCCGGCAACCACGTGGGGCGCATCAATTTCCCCCCCTCTCAGAGCCGTTTTCTTGATCCGCAGCTTGATCCGCAGCTGGATCAGCTGGACGAACGCGCGGCTGCGCAGCGGCGTTCAGTTTTACGGCGAAAACCTGGCGTTTCATTGTCTATTTCCGACTCCAGCGACACAACTTCTTACATTAAGTATTTTTGGTTGTCGTCCTTTTTAAATTATATATTCCTCTGTGACTCAAAACTTCGGATAAGTTGGATAAAACAATTTAAAACCTTAATTTGGGGATATATTTTATACATATTTTGGTGTTTTCGCTGACACCCCGGTATTTAATCACCCGGACAGGCAGCAGCAGCGCGCGTGGACGGAGGCTGTGCGACTGTGGGCTCAGTTGGACTGACGAGCCTCCACTGCCAACGCCTTTTCCCCATTTCTGTGTTTCGACCCGGCTGGGGAAACTTCGGCTCCCGTCGACCGAGGCGCCCTTCCCCTCAACTCATGAGCTGCTGAGACCGCGACCCGACCCCCGAGAAGTCGTCTGAGAAAGCGAACGAAAATGGGCTGCACGATCAGCGCCGAGGACAAGGCGGCAGTGGAGAGGAGTAAAATGATTGATAAAAACCTGCGAGAGGACAGAGACAAGTCGTCCAGAGAAGTGAAACTGCTTCTGCTCGGTATGACCCGGCCTATGTTCTCTTTTGACGCGTCAGATTAGTTGTACTATAATATTATATTTCATTATTATTATTTTTCACTCTTTCACTGCAGTCTTTAGTTTATCTGACTCCAGACCCCCCACCCCACCCCCTTGCTGCTGTTGGTGTGATGCAGCTGTGGCTCATCACTTCTTCACTGACAGACCTTGTAGAAGTGAAGCAGATGTTGGCGCTGCACGTCCTTTGCTGCCCCTCCCCCGCGTCAGTTCTGAGTTGTCGACTCGTCTCGAGTGCCTGCTCGGAGGCGACTACTTGCTGACACGCATTGTCACCAAAAAGCACGTTGCGACTCACTGCGGGCCCCGTTTTCCTTCAGTGCCTCCACGCAGAACTTTGAACAGCCTGCAGGGAAACGCCGACCCGGGCCAGGCCGCTCTGGGTCAACTACGCGCCAGGGAGCACTTTTGTCGTTATTTATGTTTGACGCTTCTGCTTGGAAAATGATGAGTTATCAGTACGTCAAAAACCAATCAGTCATCCTCTATTGATTGGATAACAATCAGCTTGCTGTTTGAGCTCTGCTGACATAGATTCGAGTTTTACAGGCTTTAGGTGTTATTCTGAGCTGGCCCTGTGTGTGGTCATTCAGTTGAACTTATTTTGGAGTTTGATGCCCCTTAAGCACTGGGCTGTTAATTTCAGGTTGTTCAGCCTCACCGGAAAACAGAACGCCAGGGGCTTGAAACTGGCGTCTTCCAGGTTCAGTGTCGTGACGTCCCCCCGCGTCACGATATCACCGTCCTCTCATGGTGACGGACTGACCGTCTGTAAACACACTGCCTGCTGGTAGGTATTAGTGAAACACACTCAGTGGTAGTGGCGCTCTGGGTGTGGACTGCAGAGACATGCCCCAGGGGAATTAAATGCCCTCAGTCCCACAGCACTCAACATTTTTATGCTCCCTGCCTCCGCGAGGAGGAACTTTGCTTCGGTTGTAAGCCATTTCTGCCAGTTCTCAGAAAGTTGAACTTCACATTCTGTTTCATAGCTGCAAATGTGATTGTGCAATCACCACACTACTGGTATAGTTCTAAGATTGTTTGTGAGCCCTTAAAAGAAACCCCACCCCCTTTTGAGCCCTTAGTGTGGTCACGGTTCGTGAGCAGTGGCTTTTCCTTCCAACTGTTATCTCCTTTGAGGAAGTCAATGTAGTGGCCAGTATTTCACAAGAAGAAAAGTCAAAAAAAATGAAATACATTTTTCTGTTATGAAACTCTATCTATTCCCTTCATTATGTGACGGCCACTCAGCTTCACCTCGAGATCCTTTGCGGTGTCTGGGCTTCCAGTTTGGGAACCACCGCTCACATTTGTGGCACAAGTGTCATGAGAAAAAGGCTTCCGTGGGCCCAGCCCCGGTTTAAATTATCGGAGAGCACCGTCAGAGGAACTGCACCTGTGTGCAAACATGTGGCTCTGGAGCTGCTAAATCCTACACTTCGGTAGCTAACTTTTCCCTGCTGGTTGTGCGCAGTGAGTTGTTAGAAGTTTTCCGCTGAAATACAGCTGCAGCTGCAGCTCGGAGGAGAGAGGTGCGACTGAAGCTGAACAGTAAATTTACGGGTCATAAAACCCAAAACAAAGGGCTGAAAGATGTTAAAATGCTCTTTAAAGCTGAGGGGAACTTCAGATTCTCTTCTGCTCATCACTATCCAAACTTAATATCAAATATTGAATGAATAGATTATCCCCGGCCTCCTCCCACTGCCCAAAGCTGTCTAAAGGTTGATTGCCAACTCTAAATTGCCCTTGAGTGTGAATGGTTGTTTGTCTCTATGCGTCAGCCCTGTGACAGACTGGCGACCTGTCTAGGGGTGCACCCCGCCCTTGCCAAATGTCAGCTGGGATTGGCTCCAGCCCCCAGGGTGAGGATAAGTGGAAATGCATGGATGGAGATATCAAGCTTTTAACTAAAGCAACTCTCTGAAGACCTTGAATGAATGGTTTGTCCTAATATTTGAAAAAAAAAAGAAGAAATAGTCAGGAACTCACATCAGCTGACTGAGATAACCACAAAAAATGGTTTGAGCAGCTTCAGCAATGCGTTTCCTTCGATTGGTGTTTCGATGTGAATGACATGATCACACTGATACACGCAGTGCTTTGACCTTTAGGTTTACACAATTTTTTTCGGTCACTTGAAAGGTTTCGCAAGACACTTGACAATTCCCGTCAAAAGATCATGCGATGAAGATACTCAGACATCTGGTGCTATTGAAACACTCCAATTTTGAGAGAACCGCAAATAAACTGAGCGTCCGCTGACCACGCTTAGGTGTTTTCATTTTTCTTGTAACATTATACAGTCATAGAGGCTGAGTATTTAATTAAATTGGTTATTCCGGGGTACAGATGCAACTATTAAATTAGGAATGAAATTAATACATCCCTCAAGACTGCACAGCGTATAATGCACAGAGGTGATGTGCCTCGACAAGCTGCATCATCTCTACTCTACATAAAACGCTGCGTGAAAGACACATTTCCTCGCAGTGGAGAGTGTTCATTACCGCAGATCTCATGCTATTAAAAGAATCAGTCAGGGGATGTCAAATGCACAAGTGAATTTGCTGATTATGAGGCCTGATGAGCCGTTTTCACGTGACAGATTGTATCTGTGATTTCCTGTGGAGAGTCAACTACACTCGTCACTATATTTGGCAGAAAATTAGGCATGAAACTGGTGCGTTTAAAAGTTTAAAATTCAGCAGAGAGGGATTCAAAGTGGTTCATGTCTCAACAGTAACCACTGTAATGGGAACAACAGTATATTTACATCCCCATGCCTTTAAAAGCTCCAGATATTTATTAATTCTTTAACTGTTTTTTCTTGTTTGTGTTCTGGCCACCCTGTATCTATGGTTTAAGTTTGCAGGGATTTTTCTTGTACCTGATCTGGATGATCTACTTCCTACCATCTCTGTCGTATCCACAGCTGATTGTGGAAAGGTTATTTTTATCTGCTTCCCCTGCTTCGTTGGCGTATTACAGCATGACTGCGTTGTTTTGTTGTGTGGAAGATGAGCCATTTTAGGTGGTTTAGCCCTGAGTGCAGTGACAGAAGTGAGAGCCGAAAAAGGTTTAACATGAAGTCGCACAGATGCGGTTGTTGGCTCATTCCTGCGGGGATGCAGATGAACTCTGGTCTGCGAGGTTTTCATCCAGGCTGATTTTGTGCGGCGGTGCAACATCACAATGCAGGCTCAGATCTCATTGTATGGAAACACTCGTTTTGGAGCCATGGCCACAGAGTTGAGGGGAGGGGGGGGGGGGCGATTTTTCCAGGCAGTGCCCACCACTCCCTGTCTGCGCTGGAACAAGAGAGTTACGGGGGGAAAAACAAAGGGGAGTTCGACTGCCGTTTTTTATACAAAACCACAAAGCTGGAGGGCCCACGCACTCTTCCCATGAAAATGGGTCTACTGTTTTAATCAGGATCCATGACTCATAAAAACAAATCAGCGATTTGAGATTCTTGTTAAATGAGGCTCAGTTTGGAATCTGATTCCTGTATGAGTCTGGCCCACTCTGTGAATGCTTGGGTTGAAGTTGGTTTGTGAAACCGGCAGCAGGACACAGCTGATTTAAAAAAAAAAAAAAAAAAAAAAGAATGCCATGAAAGAGAGTTGATGACTGACAGTGCTGAAGAGAGGGATAAACACAACTCCTGGTCAGTGTGAGCGAGCGTAAATCTCTCTTGCTGACGACAGCTTAACCAAAAATATGCATGGAATTAATTCTTGTTGGTCGGCCATCTGAACACATTACTCGACTGTAAGCCTATTTGGCAAAATTCGTCCACTGAGGATTGGCGACTGCCAGTGGGAAGGGGTCTCACCCTCTTTCTGGGATAAATGACTATGCCAAGAAAACGTATGTCTTTATTTTTGAAACATTCTTCCACTGAGAGCCGCGCGGGGCGGCTTGAACAAAAGGAGCAGGTATACATGTTTCAAATTCCAGGGCCCGAAAACGTCTTCATCCTGCAGTTCCTGATAATTACTTGGGTTATATTAAGCGAAAGGAGGCTCAAGTGCCAGTGTAAACTCAACCCAGATGTTTATGGAAATAATTTCTCACCGTTAGTAGAGTTTGACATCCAATGTTTCAAGTACATACACGCTTTCATGCCTCTTTAATTAAACCTCAGCGATGAAAAATTGCTGATTCCGGAATGAGCCAACGGTAGTCCAGCACCGAAAGACTGCAGCCCCCCTAAAAAAAACAACTCCCCGCACAGCAGAAAATCTATCGTGCTGCCAATTTCATCCAAGAGGCCAACTACGGTACTGCAGCTAAAAAAAAACATTACTCTGGGCCACCGTTTGTTAGTTAAACCGTTGACAGGACATCTCACAAGCAAACAAGTTTATAAATTTTGAAACCATGAAAACATTACGAGTAGTTAGACAGACAGACCAAAGATGAGAAGACAGGCGCCATATTTCTGCTAATTAAATGTGAAACTGGAGCCTGGGGACGGTTAGCCTATCTTAGCAAAAAGACCGGCAGCAGGAGAACAGCTAGCCTGGAGCCGTCTGAAGAAAGCGAAATCCACCTTCCAGCGCCTGTATCGCTCGTTCCTTAAAACATTACACCCAGTCTCACTTGTTGACTCTGCACAACCCCAGATGTGCTTAAGTGCACATCGGTTGTCTTCACGTTCGATCCGAGCCAGGCAAGCCGTTGGCCCTCATTTTCACCGCTTCGGCTAAGCTAAGCTAACTAGGCTGCTTGAATTAGCATATTGCCCTGAATGTCAAACTACTCCGTTTGATATTTCCAGACCTTCCCCAGGGTCCAGATATTTTTATGTGCTGCAGTAACGTTCACGTTCACCAGACGCAAACCAGGAAAGGAGGAGAGTTTTGTGGCATTAGCACGCTGTGATTTTAAACTGCAACTGAAGATAGATCATTCTTCTAATACATCCATGTGGAGCTAAAACTTTTTAAATGATCACTTGGTCAACATAAAATTGGTCGGCGACTATTGTGATGATTGTCGGATCTAAGTCTTTAAATCTGACAAAAGGATTGAGGGTAGGCTGCTAATAGACTCTATTAATCAGACGTGTGTTTTCACAGCCCCTCTGCACCCAAAACAGCGTGATGTCTCCGGTAGTCTCTCCAGTGGAAAAACACAGGCTCGGCCAGAAGCATGACAACTGTTTCCTGTTTGGCTGACTGTTGTTGAAATACTGTGACGGTTCCTCATGTGGAATCATTTTCCCCACTCATTGTTATTACAGTTTCGGTTTTTTTGCAATGCAGGGCTTTTTGGGACTCCACCGATGGTGCCGGTCTCCAGTTCATCATTTGTGAGCGATTGTGAAAGCTTTCGCTACCTGCAGAGGTGTCCCAGCTCGTGTCTATTTCCCATGATGCCCTCTGAGGGTCTTTACCTCTTGGTTTTGTTTCCCTGCGCGGCCAGTTACGAACTGATTTGTCTCTTAAGGCAGCTTTAGTGTGCACAGTCACACAAACGGCTGCCTGGCAGATCAGATAGTTCATCACCGCTGTGTGCAAGGGGCTGGGCTACCTCATGACTGTATACATTCCCTTAGGCTCCGCTTAAATGTCCGCCATTGAAATTCATCACAAAGCAGCTTTTTCTTGGGTGTTTTGATGTAAACATACTGCTCTCTGCATGATGTGTGATTAAAGGAGACCAGATTAAGTTCAACCGTTATGAGAAGCTGGTCTGTCGCCCATGTGAGAGGAGTCTGTTAAAATGTGGTATTGAGTGGCTGCGTTTTTGTTGCTGCCGTCATCCTTGGTCCGTTGCCTCATCTGACAACTGTCCCTCTTTTTCAGGAGCTGGAGAGTCTGGGAAAAGCACAATAGTGAAGCAGATGAAGTAAGTTGCAGTTTGTCACACAGTCCCGAGAGTGCACATGACATTACATCGAACTCCTACATCCCGTATGAAACTCTGAGGCTATTTTTGTACGATACCGACGAAAGACAGGCTGACTCCGTCTCTTCCAGTTTCAGCCACAGCCCCGTTGTCAGAGGTTAGAAACGCTGGGAGAGCTGCGAATACACACAGAGTGAATCTTTGTGGAAATGCTGTAGAAGAAGAGTCGGAGCCCCATTTCGCTCTGCTCAGACAGAGAAGGAAGCCCCCCCTTTTCATAAAACGTTAAACAATGGCCACAGAGGCCGACCGCAGCCTGGCAGGACCTGAATAGACTCCCCCGGTTCCCACATTAGGCATGCCGCATGCTCACTGAAGCTCAAATTCCAGCACTAATGGCAGTGAAATGTTTCAAATCTGTAATTTGTCCCACATTTGTCAAAGCCTTTGTTCACACTGTCAAATATTTATCCGGACTCCGTTTGGACTTTGTGTCTGTCAGAATCATTCACGAGGACGGCTACTCAGAAGAGGAGTGCAAGCAGTACAAAGTGGTGGTGTACAGTAACACCATCCAGTCCATCATGGCCATCATCAGGGCGATGGGCCGGTTAAAGATAGACTTCGGGGATGCTGTACGGGCGGTATGTTAAAATGTGCCTCGCAAAGAGCCACATCCTCATTCACGACGTGACTCACCGCCCGGGACGGTTTCACACTGACAGCCGATTCTCGTCTGTGTTGCCAGGACGATGCCCGCCAGCTGTTTGCCCTGGCGAGTTCGGCGGAAGAGGGCGTGATGTCGCCGGAGCTGACCGGCGTGATACGGAGGCTGTGGAACGACGGCGGGGTTCAGGCCTGCTTCGATCGATCACGGGAGTATCAGCTCAATGATTCTGCTGCATAGTGAGCTCTTCCCTACACACACACACACACACACACACACACACGCGCACCCCACTTACTTAACCAAGTACTAACTGTTGGCTTATTAAATGGGTCAGTTTACAGCTCAAAGGCAAACATTTGCGAACATTTAATACCACTCAGCCCTTTATTTTGACTTAGGAGGGGAACTCCGCCGATTTTGAACATCAGAATCTGTTTATATGTGGGGAAAAGAAAAGCCTCGTGTGTCCAGAGGGAGTCCAGTGAAACACCGCAAGTGATGTCACTTCAGTCAGCATCTTTTGGGATTGAAGACAAGTTTGAAAATAAAAGAAATTTAAAAAAATCTGGGGGGGGAATGGAAAAGAAGTGTATTTACCAGACCCCCGCTGCCCAAGCTATTAATATTCCCAAACTGATCATTTTCCCACCTGATTCCAATTCAGTTTCTTGAGGGTTTCCAATGAATCAAACGCTGTTTTCTGAATGACGTACCCTTCAGCTAATTAACACTTTATGAAATTCCCCTGATCGGAAACAATTTACAGCAGAACGTGAAATTGCATCACTCCTCTTGAAGATGGTACTCACACGCTGGCATCAGGCGTGTAATTTTGTTTTCCTCATCACAAGGGGGGGGGCATCATGTCTTCACGTCTGTAACATTTCCACTCCAACATAAAAGGGAGGCAAGATGCGTCTTGTTCCTCGCGATCCTGTGTCAGCTTGCTTCACAGCTTACTGCATTCCTGAAGAAGAAGAAACATGAAGGAGAAACGCACAGCGAGAGAAGGTTTCTGTCCACTTACTGCCGTTCAGGTGGATTTAACGCGAAAGGGGTTGCATGTAGTAGACGCTATATAGCCCCCGTCTTTTATAACCAATTAGCCATAGATAAATAAAGGCCCATGGTTTCTTTCTGTTTCCGTCGCGTTTATATCACACTCATCCTGAAAGAAAAAGTAGCTTCGCGTGAAGGACACCTTCTTTGTTTTGAAAACAGCCCAGCTGTCGTGGCTCTCCGTGCACTTCGTCCACACTATGAGACGAGAGGAACCAGCGGAGTTAGTCTGTTTTTACTCAACCCACAAGGAGCCAGTGTTTATTATCCACCAAAATATAAGCCCATATTTAGTATCATTCCGTGGAGTCCTCGGATGTCTGTCTGGAGAACGAGCCCCGCGCTTCGCCAGACATGAGCGTCCAAAACAAAAACAGTTTGTTGCTGTGCCATAGCTCGTCATTTTTCGTACCTATAAGCCTGGAAAGCCCCTGGATAATTTTACCACATGGTGCTTCAAAACACCGCATATACTATGTGGTGAAATCCACACAGTTAAGTTGTATCGCACTGTGAGCATTTGCTGTGGGAATCGCCCTCACGCGACCTTGTTCTGTGTCCCTCAGCTACCTGAACGACTTGGACAGGATCTGCCAGCCCAGCTACGTCCCGACTCAGCAGGACGTGCTGCGCACGCGCGTGAAGACCACTGGCATCGTGGAAACGCACTTCACCTTCAAAGATCTCTACTTCAAGTAAGCGCAGCCTTAACGGGCCCGCTCACGAAAGGGCCCTTGGCTTCAGGCGGGCTGTCGGTGGAGCCGCGCGAATAGGTCGTTGGGCTCCGTGAGCGGCGGGGGCCTGAGCTGGTTTACTGCGTTGGTCACGCTTCATGCCGTATTAAACTCAACAAAGTGATTTCCAACTTGCACTATCTCAACTCCATTTCGTGCTGTGCGCTTGGCTTACATCTGTGTCGGTTATCCTCCAGCCTGGGAGCATGTTTGGTCGGCGTTTATCAAAATTAGCCTCCCCACGCTGCATTAATCAATTCTGTCGTTCCTCCTGCCTGATGCGCCTGCATTTTGGGCGCAGAGGATTCGGCTTGTCACTTATCTCCCGTCGCCTCACAAAGCCCGATTACCAATCCTCTTTTGTCCCTCACAAAGGCTGCGGCCGACTGGCATTCAGCCTAACATGACTCACCTTTGTAGCAGTTGATGCAATTACACTTTGCTTCAGTCCTTTCACATTATTTTCCCAAGCTCCTGTAATAACGACTATGGGTGAAACATTAACTGTAACGGCGACGCCGGCCGCCCCTTTGTCGCCTCGTGAAAACCGCGGAGGCTCCGGAAGCGCATAATCGCTCCACTGCCGTCCTCTCATTTCATTTCTGCGTCGGTTAAACTGCTCCGCATAGATTCAGTTCACCTCTGTGGGCCTCAGGTGGAGACAGAGGCGGCAGACACAAACACGAGATTACAGAGTGAGGCCACGGGGTGTGTGTGTGTGTGTGCTTGTGTGTGTGTGATCATGCCCTGGATTTACCAGGACACTCGCCCTCCATAAACCACTCAAATCAAAATTAGAATGAGCACATTCACTATACATTTATTGACGCAGTTACTGCAACTGTGTGTGTCCTCAGAATGTTCGATGTTGGGGGTCAGCGCTCGGAGAGGAAGAAATGGATCCACTGTTTCGAGGGAGTCACTGCCATCATTTTCTGCGTAGCGCTCAGCGACTACGACCTCGTCTTGGCTGAGGATGAGGAAATGGTAAAGCATGGATACACTGTGGTTTTACGTCACTCTATATGTGTCTCTGCAAATCGTTGACGGAGGGTTTTATGTTTACTACTGAAAAGTAGATTGGCGCTTTTCACAGCAGACGTTTAGATTGTCACTGGGGGGGGGAAGAACACGTGTTAAGTGTCAAGTGGCCCAGTAAAATAAAGCCATGTGACCGTAAGTGAGCTTTTACAGCTTGTAAACACTGGTAAAGACTGTTGGCAGGAATACATGAAAAGTAATGGACACATTTTGTGTTTTCTAACCAGAGGGGGCTCTTGGTCGACTATTTTAAATCACTGCTCCATAAATGCATAAAGATTTGAAATAAATGGGACGACCTGATAGCAGGTCCCTGTTTCTTCGCACAGGGGGGGACACTACCTCTGGATTGAAAACCACAAACAAATGTTGTTGCGCAGAGCTCTGCCACGAGAACCCCTAAAACAAAAGCCGCGACATGGGATTAGGACGCTTTTTATTTTCTCACTGTGACATGTCAAAATGTGTTCCTGTGAAAAGAAGCTCACATCTGCTGTCCCCTCAGAACCGGATGCACGAGAGCATGAAGCTTTTTGACTCCATCTGCAACAACAAGTGGTTCACGCTGACCTCCATCATCCTCTTCCTCAACAAGAAGGACTTGTTTGAAGAGAAGGTCAGCAGGAGTCCGCTCACGATCTGCTACCCCGAGTATTCTGGTGAGAGAAAGCTGTGTATTAACATTTTATTGAAGCTTTTTTGGGGGTTAATGTCAGTATTTCTAATGTGTTGCCGACAGGTTTTCCACCATTGATTAAAAAGAAATAAATAACCACCACATCTCCCACATTGGACTTAAGTAAACCTGCATCACCAATAAATTACAAGTAATGTTATTTAGTGGATGCTCAAGGTGTGGTTCACTGGCAGAAATCCTTTTGGAGAAAACACTGTTGTTAATTTGAAACAGCAGGAAATAATCTCCAACTGGTCACGGATTAATTACATCATTGTTTCACTTTAGAGTGTTAAACCCAAAATGACCTCAGCCGCTTTCCAGAGATTATAAGGGATTGTTCCATATAAATTATGAGCAACTTCTTTTTATAGCTCACTTTTTCCCCCACTGTAGGTGGGCACTCCTATGAAGAGGCAGCGGCCTATATACAGTGCCAGTTTGAAGACTTAAATAAACGAAAGGACACCAAGGAGATCTACACCCACTTCACATGTGCCACGGATACCAAGAATGTGCAGTTTGTGTTCGACGCTGTCACCGACGTCATCATAAAGATCAACCTAAGGGAGATCGGGCTCTACTAAAGCCTCAAGCCCAGTAGGTCAGAACACACAGTAAAACAAAACGTGTACGCACATTAAAATATATATATACAGTCCAGGGTATTTTTCACATTGTTTGTTAAGAGTCATAGTTTTCCCACTCCAATGTGGCACCGGTATGACGGAGGGTTTGTAGGCTAGCTGTTTCTCAGATCGAAATAGTCTGGAATATCCTCTGATGGCCCTGACATCTCTTCTACTGTCTCAAGAAGACTCCATCCAAATAAAAAAAATCACTATGAATAAGGACAAGCTAACATTACCTCTATGTTAGCATGTCAAGGGAAGTAAACGTAGCGAAAATTAGCATCCAGCTAGCGGAGATTTTCTCTCGGTAACTAAGCGTTACAACGGAGTATGCATTAACACAAAACAATATTAACTTATAACAAGTTTCTCCATATTTGTAAATTAATTTATACTCACGAAAACAAGTAATTTCACTTCCACATCAGAGGCTTCGCTGAGACTGCCTTTTTGACTTTTCCACCTTCAGCAGCGTGACCAGTCAGGAGTGACGGGAGGCGGGCTGAACCTTTGATTGGCCAACTTTAAAGTGAACTTGAATTTATTGGCTATTGGTCAAGCTTATCATGCACTGACGTAAACATACGTGTGTAATATGAATATTGATACCTTATACCTTGGAGTATAGTCCATTCTGTCTAATTCATTCATTGAGAAAGCCTTCAGTTCCCTGGTATCCCTCAAACTATATGTCTTTAACATTATTCTGGTTTTAAAATGACCACAGTGAAGGGTCGTGTGAGTTTCTTATTATTCTGTAGTCATAGATGTCACTCATTATTTTCCTTGTCTTTTACAGGTGTCAGGAGAAACGAAAAATCGGGAGCTCTGTGCCGTTATGTCTTGTCTGCAGAGAGTGAATAGGAAAGTAGGTGTTACTAAGGACTGCGTTGGTGGCCATGAGGCATGTAGGACCTAAATTCCACAATCTGGGAACTTGCTACTATGATCACTTTTGTCTTAATATATTTTAGGATGCAGAGCATGCTGGGAGGGGATGATGAATGGAAAAGGCTTCTTAAATGATCACTGTGCATTCATGAGGCATCCTGTCATATTTAAGAGCTTTGAATTGCAGAGGGGCTGGCAGGTAAAGTCCCTCTGAGGTCTCTGACACCTTTATAGCTTGTCTGCAATCTGCACAAGGACCAAAACAGACTGCCTGTTTATCAAAATATTACTGCATTACACAGTTTCACAGATGATATGTAAATTAATTCACTTTTTTAGTGTTGCATCTTCTCTTAGCTGTAAGTCTGTATCACATTGTTTTGATTGAGTATTTGCATTTGTTATATTTTAATTTTAATTTTGAGTTGCAGTTATATAGTGTTTCCACTCTTGGATGTGTGAATGCCATAACTTATGTATGGGAAAGAGTTTTGTGTGAGTAGTTTTCATGTATATGACATTACATTTGGGGTCTGGGAGTAGTTGGCAAGAGTCTAAAGAGCTCAGTAGCAACATTGATGTCTACATTTCTTAATTTTATTTTACCTAAACCACATTGTGTTTAACAATATTTTTTTTTATACTTGAGACACATCACTGCAAATCAATTTGTGAAGGGAGATCTTCATTTTTCTGTTCATTCTGTAGGAGTTTGAATATGAATTTTATTCACTCACTGTAGGGCAATGTAGAACCTCCTTTTTTTCCAAGGTTATTTTTTTAATCCTGTGGATATCAGCAAAGAAATATCAAACATATAAAGTGGAATAGTTTGATATGTTCTGAGGATGTATTTGTGTTCTTTGAGGAAGTCTGTTGCTGATCTGCTACGATATGCTGGAGTAGAGCACAGTTTGGGTTAGTCACTTCTCGCACAGAGAAGTCCTGGAAGCCAACTTTCTCGAAGGCTAGGAATGTAAAAGTATAGCTCACTTTATGTTTCTGCAGTTGTATTGGTTTATTTTAACATCATTAAATGATGACACAGAGCTGTCTGACCTGTGTTCTCTTTAATGAATTTTGCTCTACTTTTCCCTGAAGTTTGAAACATACTGAAACTGAGAACATACAATTTTAAATACACAACTAAAGAATTTTTACTGTTCAGGAAACTCTAGCAAAATATATCCTCTTCTCAGTGCCTTGCTTTCTGTCATTACCATAAATCTGTCCCTCCACAATCATTAGTAAATCTAAAGTAAACTTGCAGATTAATTACTGCTTTAATTCTGTTTGCTCTCTCAATCGTCTTATTGACAATGAACTTCCATATGCAGCAATTTTCCCCTCTGAGTAGAAATTGGAACTTAGATAACAGCAGCATTGTTCCCGGCTAATAACGGCCTGGGGCAGTTTGTCAGTGTTGACAGACCCGTTTCTCTAATTCGATATACATTATTCACTAAATGACAGTGTGATTCTGCAGCAAAGAAACAGAGACACAAGTGAAGTTAATGCATCTTTATTTCATGCTTCTACTTTTCATAAGAAAGGACAAACTCAGTAGATTTTCATTCCCTTTTCATAATAAAGCATCATCCCTCTAGTGTTTCCTTCTCTCTCATATATTTCCATATATCAATTTATCTTTCAAAATATAATGAATTACCTACTCTTATGTACAAAGTTTCTCTACCATGTTTGACCCTCTGAAATTTATTTATCACAATAAAATGTTAAGTGAATTGATTACATTAACACTATTTAGAATAGACACATGTACAATTTGGATTGTAATCTGGATATACTGCAAGCACTGGGAATATCTGAGATATTTGCTCAGTAACTTTTTACAGTTTAAATATCAAGACCACAGAGACTAATTTACTCAAAAACAAAAACAAGGTTGCAATGTTGCTATTCCGAATATTAATATTTCCCCCTGCTTTTTATTTTTGTTATTTTTTCGTGGGTTTATTAATTTTCCAGCGCTTGGTCTTAATATTAAATATTACTCACAACACAGTAGTCAAAAGGAAGCGATGAGGATCAAACCAACAACTATTTCACCATTGTACATTCAAATCAGCAGCTTCTGATGTTAGATACTGTACTTTAGAAAAACTGAAGAATCTTGTAGAAAGCTGATCGTCCACAACAATGATAGAGTGACTTGATGATTGTTTCAACCCAGCTGGATTTGCACTGTGTTGCAGGGATATACCGTTGGTGATGGTGTGGTGCTAGGAGCAGTCAAGGACCAGGAATGGGACTTGGCGTGGAAGCGATGGCATGAATACAACAAACTGAGGATCCTTTGTGCTCCATCAGTACACTTCTCAGTTAATGCCAATATCAGGGGTTAAGGTTGGGAAGGAAAGTTCTGCAGGATAGAGAGAGATAAATCACTTTCAGACAAACTGAAATCACATTGTATTGTTCATGAATGGATACATTATACTGCCTTTATATGTAAATGTTCTGCTGCATTCACAACTTCAGGTTGAAATAACCTGATGGTTCAATATATTTCTAAAATGAAGAGTTAATTTATTCTGTAGCTTTGGGAGTAGCTGATTTTAATCACAAATGATTATAGGGTTGCTTTTTGTGCCTCGCACTGTCTTCGTCATCCTCATCATTCTCGAAGGGTTTGAGTTTGTGTTTGCTCATGTTGTGGCCAGAAGTGGTTGCTTGGCAACACAGGGTGGCCAGATATGATTCGCTGTATGAGTGCTAAATTGAATTGCCAGGGGTCTGCCTCATCTGGACCCTATTACTCTGTATCAACAAAGTCCCCAGGAGTGATGTGATGTGGTCACCGCTCACCTCTTTTCAGTCCACAGCTGCTTAGAAAAGACCGCAATCTTTAAGGTTTTCTTTGATGATGATGTCTGTCACAGCGTTGAACACAATCTCGACGTTCTTTGTGTCTGTGGCACAGGTCATGTGGGAGTAGATTTCTTTCACACCCTTCTTCATGTTCAGGTCCAAGAACTGCGTCTTGATGTAGCCGCTGGCATCATCATATGTGTTGGGGCCTAAAAGGAATCAGGAGAGTACAGATGAGAAGCAAAGTCTCATAAGAAAAACGATCCACAAATCAAACCATCTGTTTGTGCATCACTTTGACAGTCAGCTGACATGACGCAAGTTTAATATGACTACTTGCATCACATTATTTAAGGGATCCACACTGCGGCTCCCCCTGTCAGCAGTTTTGATAACTATTCCTCACTTGACTCATTTAGTTTAAATCTTTCATGTTATCCTAAACTTAATTTGTTGTTTTTGTCTGCATATATTATAGTAACAGGTGGTTTGCTTTTCACTCATGCTCCTATAATCAAACTGGGGTTTAAACCAGTGATCCTCTCTCACTTTATGTCTGATGGATGTGGCCCCTTTCCCCTGATCAAGCCTGTGAATTCTAAATAACCATATGCAGCACGTATAACTTCTGAGCGATAAGGTGGTCTTACCATCATAGTCTGGGAAGCAGATACTCAGATGGACTTTCTTGATCTTCTCTTCAAAGAGATCCTTCTTGTTGAGGAAAAGCACGATCGAGGTCAGTGCAAAGAATCTGTGGTTGCAGATACTGTTGAATAGATGGAGGGACTCGTGCATGCGGTTCTGCAAATTCCAGACATGAACAGGGTGAGCTTCCAGCTGACAGCCTTTGTTTTTTAGTATTTCATGACCAGACAGTCAGGTCCAAACTCACCACTTCATCGTCCTCTACAAGCACCATGTCATATGCACTGAGAGCTCCGCAGAAGATGATGCAGGTCACACCCTCAAAACAATGGATCCACTTCTTTCTCTCTGACCTCTGTCCACCCACATCAAACATCCTGTTTACCAAAGAAAATTCAGAACAAAGTCAGTCAGAGATCACCTACTAGATATCACAGTACTGTAAGGTTGAGTCAGTCATGTCAGACTTTTGTTCAGGGTCCGACTGTGACTTACCTGAAGTGCAACTCTTTGCAGGAGAACTGTTCTTCAATGATACCGGTTGTTTTGACTCGAGATCGCAGCACATCCTGCTCAGTGGGGAGGTAGTCTGACTTGCAGATTCTGTCCATTTCATTGAGGTAGCTGACGATGGAAGAAAAAACAGTACACCAGTCAGGCTTTAGATATGACTCACTAAGCTAGCTGCCTGTTTAGTTTTACGTGTAACCCCACTGTTGCATCAGTGCCAGGGATAGACATGGACTCACTAGCCAGCAGAGTCGTTCAGTTGGTACTCAGCAGCTCTCTCAAAGCTGGCCTGCACACCAGAGTCTTTCCACAGCTTCTTGATAACATCAGCCAACTCAGAAGGCATTGTGCCTTCCTCGATGGAGTCTGACAAGTTCTGCAGCTTCTGTGCATCTTCCTGTAGTTTCATGCAGAAAAAAGATTCATCGGTATTGGCACAGAACTTGAACATTTTATAATATGGATATGATTATATGTAACTTTTTTGTTAAAAGTATTAACAAGTAAATCATGTCTTGTGTTCATCTTTGAAGTGTAATATGAGACCTGTGCAGAGGGTGAGCCAAAATCAATGCTCAGCATCTCCATGCCTCTGATGATAGCCAGAGCAGACTGCAGGATGTTGCCAAAGATGATGGCTCTAAACTCCAGTTGTTCCTCTTTTGTGTAACCACCCTGATGCAGAATCCTGTGCACAAGAAGAAGAGAAGAGGAAAAGTGTTTCAGTAAAGGGAAAATACTTTCTAGCATCAAAACTTGAGCTTAGCTAGTAGATGATTTTTATTTAGAACTACTTTGATACTACATGGAATACGCTCTGTATGGATTCCCACTTATCTAAAAACTCATTCATTCAGTATAGACACAACCTGGATAAATCATATGGAGCTAGTGCGTGCAGTGCCACCATGTGGTGTGTCTGCCCTTCACTCAACTCACAGTGCCAGAGTGTAACTCACTGCACAAAACAATTGCTGACAGGTCAGAGTAAGCGGATGTTTGCCCTGTTGACCCATTGTAAAAGGCTTCATGGCAAGTGAAACATACTGAGATCAGTAAGGCTTTGGTCTGCTGGCTATATGCCTGACCACTTGTTAATACTTACTTCATCTGTTTTACAATGGTGCTCTTCCCTGACTCACCAGCACCTGGAAGAGAAGACAAAGCTTAGAACCAACACCATAACTGTTGTGTTTCTCACTGACCTGCCCTCACACACGGATGCTATAAGCAGTCAAAGAATGTGCTTTAATGGGGCAATCAATTTAAAGGAGCAGTATGACCAAAATGAGAAAAAATGTCTTTAATTTGACCCAGGGTGTCCTCTAACCATTTGGATAGTTTGATATTCATGATTTTTTTCTGGGCGTTCAAGATGTCAGCCTTCACCACAAGAGAACAAAACAGAATCCCACTGGGTTTGTGTAATTCATCAGTAGCATTATGACAAGGCTATTTAACAATATCCACTGTTAAGAAATTCACTTGTTACTGTCCATGCATCTCCATGCAAATGGTTGTGTGTCAGCATTAGACATCAGATGCACATGATGCTTCACATGAGCCTGGGTTCGTTTGTTTTTTAGAGGTTGTCTGTTGCCTCTTTTCTTGTCTTGGACAAATCTAAATGGATATAATATATCACGTGTGAAAAGGAATTACAGCTTTTATGATCGTAAAACCAGAAGAAAAGAGAGAAAGGGTTCAGCTGAAGGTTGGATAGAGAATAAAAAGCAAGACTTGACAGTGATGTCCTTGGTAGTGGAGAGAACAGATTAATCTAATGTGCATATTCATTTCTGTTAATAAGTCACAGTTTTAGCTGGTCTGTGAAATTTGGTGATCACAAAGTTCACTGAAGTTTTTGTTTAATTTCATGTGAATCCTTGTGATACTTCAATATAGGGCAATAAACTGGCTGAAGGCTGTTGATTACTGGAACAACACACTCTCCTCATAAAAGAAGTCTCCTTTCTGAGCTAGAAAGTTGTTTGTCTCCGACAAGTGACTGACGTCAGATGATTCCCATTTTTGTGAATACAATGACCCCTCATGCTGTCATAAATGCCACTGAGCAGATGTGCAGATGTCTTCAACATTTGGCAAATCGCACCCAAAGTCTACGGATAGGGGCCATCCAGATAGGAGGAGAAACATGTTTCATTTTTAGGAGAGCAGCTCACCTGAATGAAAATACAAGTGTGCATATATGGTATGCATAATGTGCATTGGAAACATATTGGATGTGCTAGCTGAAGAAGAGCTTGCAGCCAGATCAGGCTCTCCGCAGCACTGTAAGCTAACTCAGGGCAGGAGGAATTTATCACGTCACAGAGCAACCAAAGCTGGCTGTCCTGCTCGCTGGAGCCACATTAAGCTCCATCCGCAGACTTACTGTTGAGCACTTAAAGACATCAAGCCTTTACTCATGTGGCCTCATCCAACCCTCTCACGAGGAAACAGTTGGTTTTCCCCCGCTAGCAGTCATTAGTAATTCAATAGCTAGTTACGTTTTGCTCTATGATGAGGCAGTTAAAGTGGTATTGCGACAAAATTTAAATTAGTTTTCATGAGCCGTAACGATGAAGTGAATGGTGCTTTATTTCCTCTGCGAGACATTCTTTCGCCTCATGCTCATTAGTGAATATGTCTTTAGGCTCTGCAGTGACATTAAACCTCTGCTTTCAACGGTAGCTCTACTTTATCCATGTTTATCCAGCAGAGGAACCATACATACTGCAGATGTGTTACAAGGAGTTTATGACTCAGTATGACCAATGATGAAAAACAGCGTCCTATGAAAATGCAGAATTGAACTCATTGTGATTTTACAGACAAGGCAAATTTTCATATGCAAAAACTAGCAAATCTTGCAACCAACCCCAGCTAGAGCCGAGAACAATCAAGGACTACGTACACAGATTTCATAGAGACATCTTCCCCCCCCGGAAGACTTGCTGGGTAGCAGCTCTGTAACTATATTTTGGCTTCTCTGTGCAAGAGAAATGTTTGCTAAATCTATTTTTATGAAGCCTAAATATTCAAGGACGTGCCAAGGCTTATTAAGAAATTCTGAGCTTTTCTTATCTTTATTTTACTTGTTATCACACCTGCACACAGGGAGCCGACCTCTAAAACCAGCTGCAAACACCTTCATTTCAAATAATAATATTTTTTAAAAATATGCAGCGATTTGGACTTGTCCGACTCAATGTCCTTCAGTGCCCACAAGATGGCAGTCTTCTAATTTATTTATTGCTTCACCTCCTAATGTCTTATCTGTTTACCTGAAGAAACAACTCTATCTAATCTAATCTAATAAGGCTTTGACTAGTGTTTTTGACAGTTTTGTAATTTTTTGTATTAATAAAGTCACAAATCTAACTCACATAAAATCAACAATAATGCATGTTTTTTTCTCCTGTTTAACATCGTCTCCTAGATTATCATCAAAATGTTCACTAGTTTATTGTGAACCTATTTTATACTTTATGTGCAAGTTCAGGGATCAACAAAGACCTTGCCAAGTGGATCTGCGCTAAACCTGTTAGCTAATCGGATTGACATATCACTGCTGTGCTGTGATTCATTTAGACCAAAGACTATGATCTTTTAAGCACCAATGTCCTTCCATTACAAAAGTCACTCTTAATTTTTTGATGTAGAGAAAATATAAATTTAATTTTCTATATATACAGATATCAAATAATAATATATAATATAATATCTAATAATAAAATATGTTTCCAGTGCTTTCATGTTTGCATGTCTGCAGATTTTTAGAAACAACTCATAATGGTAAATGCACAAAGTCCAGCTGAACAAGCTCGAACCTGTAGAGTATTAATACTTTAAATAAATACTTCAAATTAAAGTTTTGCTTTTAGCACACTTAGGTATTTCAATGTTCAGTATTATATTGTGAATGTACTCATACTTACTTACATTACCTACTTAATGTATTCTTTTGTATTTCTTTTTTCTCTTTTTCATCTCTGAGCTGTGTGTTACCTGCTCTGCCTGCAAACTGTACTCTCCCTCTGCTGCCCTAACTTCACTTTCACTATCGCCTTCTGCTTTTGGCACAAACTTAAACTCTCCCATCTTCCTAAGAAACTAGTTTAGCATATTATCCTGAAACAAACCATCTGTGCAGACTGTAAAACCTCTGAGCATGATGTATCTTAAATCTAGGTAAGGAGTCAGGAAATGTGCCAGAGCAGTTGGCTCACATGGCTCACGTCCTAGATCTAAGGAGTGTGTAGCAATATAATAAATATAATAAATTAAGAATAAGACATCCATCATTACAGTCTATTTTTTCCACTTTGCTAATGGCCTGGAACATAAATCATCTCTTATCCTGAAACCAGACGCTAACACTTCAGGGATGAACGAAAGCAGACTGCAACATCTTCCCTGGAACTAAGGGGTGTTTTTTTACCTGAGCATCTTAATCAGCAGTTGCACTTGTTGACTGACTGCCAAATATAAAGCTTTTGCTCTACGCAACAGACCCGACCCTCCACAGAAAGTTTTGCAATGTCAGAGATGAAAGTTTAGATGTAGTTTGTTAACTACTTAATTATTTAAAAGTAAAACCTGTCACTCGGAGCCCTTTGCATCACCTGCTGTCTGGGACAAGGAAAAATTGGTGCAACAAGACCATTCACGAGTCCACTTACCAAGCAGTAATAGCTTGACAGTTTTCGAGTCCTTGTCAGCATCTTCTTGGAGTTGTTTTTCCAACTCCTTCGACTTTTTGTCCTCGGCGCTTGCTCCCGCACCCATTCTTTCTTCCTCCGCTAACTCAAGATCCTCAAGGAAGGAAATTTTGACGGTTCTCTGTGAGCACCTGCAGAGAATCTCGTTGCAGCACTAATCGTGCTGAAAGGCGATTTCCGAGCGGAAGGGGATTGGAAGGGAGGTGCTTGAGCCTTCCTGGCTTCGTTGGCCTCTTTCGATTAGATGATCAGATGGGACCCTCTCAAGGTTCAAATCAATTCAGCAGCGCTGCTGGGCAAAGATCCACACTTTAATTCCTCCTTCTTAAACCTCTGACTTAGGAGGTGCCTCTTCCTGATTGGCCAGCCAATCCAATTAGTCTAACAAGGTGAAAATGTAGTGAATGATGTCAAGAAAAGGTGAAAATAAACATATACTCGGGCACAGTGAGAGTCAATGATATCAATGGTTCTTCCATCTGGAATCAATTGATCTATTTTGGGTGTGCATATGTATATAATGTGTGCATGTGCGTGCATTGTATGCAGTCTATTGTGTGTATTTGTGCATTTTGTCCTGACAAGGATCTGCCTGCGACCAAACCTGTGCTCACTTAGATGTATTGCTCTTTTCATCCGTACTGTTTCCTTCATACTATTGACTTTGGTGTCAGTCACATGGACGAAGCATGGAGGGAGGCATTAAGGTCTCATAAACTTCTTATAGTTAAGACGTTTAAATCCCAGGTGGTGTGATGCCTTCTAAATAAAGCAACTGTCACTGCACAGCAGTGTTCAGTGGGGTTTCTGATAATATCACCTAAATGTGTTTCAAGTTACATCACCTGCAGGACTTTGATTTGGTCCCAGCACACTTGAACCTATCTCAAAAAAAAATTGAGTTTTCTCTCAGAGTCGATGTATGACAACTAGTGTCTTGTTGCAGGATTGGTGCAGTTGATCTCTGACCAGGTCAGCCCTGTGGGGCTGATGGGTGGAGGTCAGTGGGCCTCGTTACGTTCCTGCCATGCGTGTTGGAGGACTTAGACTGAGATACTCTATTTGATGTTGCTAATTCAGTGCGAAGACAGCTTAGTGCTGTATATTTTGGCCAATGAAATGCGTCAGAAGCCAACCATGTGTTTACAAAACGTCATTTATTTCAGTTTACGAACTTTAATGTTTCAAAAAGGGAAAGCTGATGGAAGCATGTCCTGCATTTCACTGTTCAGACGATTTTCATGTGAAGTAGTAGTGAGGCTTTTCGATGTAACATTGTATGTTTAGTTCATTGAAGAAAAATGTGTTACATAAAGTTTACTACTGTCACGAGTATTTTTGGTAATATAGTTGAAATATTGGCATAGATATAAAACAGTATTTTTAATTATAATTAATAATAACAATAATAATAATGACATCAAACTCTGGTTGAAAGTTTCTCTTGAAGTCTAGTAGGCTGTGTTAGCTGGTTTCAATACAATTCATAAAAAGACTCAAATAAAATAACAATATTTGCTTTTATGTCTATATCTACTGAATGTGTTGTCTACGAATTTAGCTTCATCTTGAAAATAGGCACCCAAATTGATACAGATATAAAGGTGAACTTGTTTCTCCATTGTTGACAACAGACGTGGAAGTTTCTTAGGCCATATTGTCCTAATGTTTTTGTGGAGTGAGACTAATAAAGCTAATGTTACGTGGACATATAGGCATAAATTGACAGTGTGCAGCTTTATGAGTCGATCAGTGGTATAGTATCTTCTTCAAGATAAATCAGGACCACTCTGCCAAAACTACACATGAATAACTGTGTATTTACAAAGTTCTGTGTAAACTTTGTATAGCGGTGCCATACCTTTATAACTTTCTGTGTGAGTGGGTTGCAGGTTGAACAGGTTTAACATAACTTGGGTCCACCCTTCAATCAACCAGACAGTCCAAGATCCAGTTGACGTCAGGGTCAAATAGGCTCAACAGGGAGCTAAAGGATTGACAGACTTGGAGCACCGAAAAAAAGTGTGACATGTGAATGATGGTGTGTGTGTGTGTGTGTGGGGGGTGCAATGTTAATTCTGACACTGACTTCTAATGTCAAACTAATTTAGAATCTCTGTATCATGTTTTAAAAGGTGAAAATATTATCTGGCTGTAGAGCAAGTCCAATCATTAAATGTCAACAAATTTTGTAAAAAAATGTAATCATAAACTTGGCTTATTAGTCATGTACACTATATCTACAATAGATGCATCAAAAAAAAGAAGAAACAGCAGTACTTTCCCTTTCAGACTGCCTCACCGTGTCAGAGTACATTTCTGTCCTGAGATACTGAGTATTACACTCAAGTCACTCTACCTAAGCATGTAGTGCTGATGGGTGGGGGCAGGCTGTTTGAGGTTTAAATCCCAGAACGCTTCCAAGCAGGCTAATCGGCGTAGCACATCTAGTGATGGCAACCAATCCCATTAGGGCGGTGGGTGGTGTAGCTCAGTTGTGCTCGGTCTCTGCGTCTCTGATCTGTTGACGAGATTAACCAGAGAGCCTCAGCTCAACCCGAGAGGCAGGGGCTTAACACATCCTCTTTTTGGCTGATGAATGCGGTGGACAGCAGGGAAACATGCAGGACTACGTTTTTAGGAGCATACTACTATATATCCCAGTGTAGAAGAGATGAATAAAAATGCAGCTTTATTTCTACGATATTATTCTCCACAAGTACAGCAAGACAGAGGCTAAATGATGCTTCATCAACAGTTAAACACCATCACTTACATGTCATGTTAGAAGTCAGGAATATTAAGGAAACGGCTGATTCTCCTGCATAAATTTAGGGGCTTGGAGCACCTCTGAGCAAAGACGCAAACAAATAAGTAGGTAAATAAATAATTGAAGACCTCTTTAGAATTGGTTATACTGTCCTAAAATCTTGGTAAAATCCAATGGTTCCCAATATCAGAAACATAACTCATCAGTTCTCTAAGTTTGATAGATGGATCCTCTTTACTTTTTTGAGTGTAACATGCAGCCATGTGTACTTCACTAAATCCTCTGCAGGCTCAGTTACAGACCAACTGACGAGCACATGGGGTTTAGTCGACAAGCTTTTCTACGAAATTAGTAAGTGATGATGAAGACTGTTGACATTTTCCCTGTTGGTCCACTTCCACAAAACATCTTGCAACTCCACCGTACAACTTCTAATTAACCCTGTGAAAAGGAATGACTTATCAACCATTCCGATTATCAAAAAGACAAAATTCAAAACTTCAGCACAAGAAGAGATGGAGATGAGGCAAAGTACAAATATAGAAGGACTACTTTGGGGGGGGTACAGAAACTCGAACAACAAGTTGTCTTCATCATATATCAAAAAGATTATAATCAACACATTGCTTGCTCGTCCTTGAGTGTTTTTGTTCATCTGCGCTGTATTTAATGTTATGTTGCTCAGCCCACATGGACTTAAAATACACTAAACAAATTCCATTCCAAACAAAAAAGGTTCCCCAAGAAAGGTTCCCCAAAACAAATAAAATCTGTCACAAAAAAATTCCCTTCTCAAAACACAGCATTGTTCAATAACATTCACAACAGTTATCATTCATTCCTTCCAGGGTTTCTGCTACTGTCACTGAGCAGCTTAGAACTCTGAGGAGTATGGTGGTGTGCTGCAGTCTTGCTCCCTACTTCCCCATGAATACCACAAGAGGGAGTTGGCTACACAGACAATACACACCTCGATCAGTGCTTGATTTTCACTTCATCGTGTAAGCATCTGCTTACAGCCAGTTGGTCATTTTTCACATGTAAAAGTGGAGCATTGTACACGGTACATCCTCTGTTTTCCTTCAGCCATCATAATTAAGGAAAGCATTTGATTTGAAACATTAATTTCATTTAAAGTGGGGTAATTGCAGGAGCCTGGTATTTGTGGTGTGGTACTCTGCCCCGGGTGAGTATAACCCAGATCCCAATAATATTCACATGAGAAGGCTACAGTGGCATGACCCTGCCACTCAAGTGTTTTTTGAAATAATCATAGCATTGGGTGGCAACTCATTTATAGTGAATGACTGTTTGGAACCATGTGAGTTAAAATGTAGGATGGTACCAACTTTAGATTCCACTGTAGCTGCAGTGATCAAAGTTTCTCCAGTTTTCTTAGGGTGCATTTTAGCAAAAGAGTGTGCCTGCACTGAGTCGCTCCATATGTCGGAAAACTAAATTAAAGGACAGTAATAAAATACATTGAATTGAAAAGGAAAATCCTGAAGAAATTGCAGTAGTGATTGCTGCAAAAGCTGAAGCTGAACTGCGTTGCTAGCTCGAATCTGTATGAAGAAGCAGTTGACGTTGAGTGAAGAGAAGGTTTCTAAAAACTGATCTGAATCAGCTGTGTGTGCCTGCGCTCAGAGGTGGAGCACAACAGCTTGAATAAGATGTATTGACTCAAAAACTGTGGAAAAATTACTATTAATATTTCTTCACAATGAAGAAAGTCAGAAGACATACAAGAGTCACTTGTGTAGCTAACATGAAAAATGTCTGAGATCTGACAAAAAGTCTCCACATTTGTGGTTTTGCTCATTCTATGTATAAATTGTGTATGAAAAGTGAAAAATTATCACCATTATTATTATTAGTAGTAGTACTAGTAGTATTAGTATTATTATTAAGCATATTCTGGAACCACAACTTTTGTCCCCCCGGTTTGTCAACACAGATCTGTGGTTGTCATGGCAACAGCAGAATTGCTGCTGCGTTTTGCACCCTGCCTGTATGCATGTGTGTGTGTCTGTGTGTCTGTGTGTGTAGCAGGGGGGAAGCCGTGCCTCTCCAGCACGCCCCCCCAGCCTCCATCAGTGCTGCAGCTCAGGCACGGGCGTCTTTGGGAGGGGGGCGGGGCTTGTTTCGCTGCAGAGGGATGCTCCGCAGCCCCACGCTGGACCAGCCAGTCGAGAAATCCCTGCTCACAGGCACATAGCACACACACACAGATTTACTCTGACTGCAGTCAAACCCTGCATGCTCCCAGCATCTGTGCTACAGCTTTCCTCTCCTCTCCTTTCTATCGTCTATCTTCTTTTCTCCTCCTCCTCCTCTTCCTGTCTCACTCTGTAGCCATCCAACGCTCCATCCTCTGCAGCTCTGACTCACTCAGTTTTCCTTTTCCCATCTGAGCCAAGCTGAACCACACAACCTGGGATCATGTCCTCCAACCTGCCCCCCGGGAATGCAGCCGGGGCCACCGGGGCCAAAACCAAGCCGCTCTCCCCCTTCAGGAAGCGGGGCAGCCTGCAGTATGCAGCCAGCACAGGTGAGTAGAGGGAGACTGAGGATGGACAGTGAGGAAGAATCTCACATCAACTGAGCCTGAGGTAGCCCTGGACTCTGCATCATTGAATGAATTCTGACTTTTTGAACAATTCTATATTTTGAGTAGTTTTGTATTTCACTCACGAGGAGACACAGGGTGCAGCACTTTTTTGTCTGTGAGTAGTTTGGAGAAATGCAAACCTGTTGACTGGGGAGGTGCAGGCGACAACGCTCTCTGTATGCGATTTAAGCATTCATACCCTGCAGTTTCGTGTCAGGGCTGATGGCTTTTCCTTTCATCTTTCATCTTTCAGACTTGCTTTTAAAAAATACATAGGTTCTCTACCATCAGTCAAATCTTCAAATTGAAGGGATTTGAAACCATTTTCATGCTGCTGAAATGTTGCAAAACTCATATTTCCTTGCTCTTCCATTTTTTACTAATAGAATTACATGTTCATATCTGAGCTGGTGCCCTTTTGGCTTGTGACAGCCTATCAAAATATGTTGCATAGGATGAAAAAAAATGACCCAAAGTATCATCAATTTTTTTTTAGCCAGACAGAGGCTTTTCCCCTTGGGAACAGTGATATGTTTGATAAATGTTATGATGGTGTTTTTCACTCAGCCTGATTGCAATGTGTTGCCATTCAGGAGAGAATATGTACGTCGGTACCTCAGGACCTGATCCTCTGCTGAATGAAAGGATTAGCTTGCACTCTGATGTATGCACAAACTGCTCAGCCTTTCATCCAAACTACAAAGAGTGTAGAATGACCAAAGGACAAAATACCAGCCTTTGAAATACCCAACCCTGTGTTCATTCAGTGCCATCTCTCATCTCAAATGTATAAAAATGCTCATTCAGTTGATATTATGTAAATAGTGATATTTTTATACAGCAGCACATAATCATTATCTTGACATCATGTTATTACTTGGCAGGAAAAATATCGGTCTCAGCCTCATATTCAGTTCTTCAGCTTTCTTTCATTTCTCGGAAGATCATTTTCTTTGCTGCACAGTGCACATTCTTTATTTCTAGACGTTATGATTGCTAAGGTTATCAGGGATTGAGTTTTCACCCCAACAGTAGCTTCACCAGCTGGATGTCAGAGTGATAACCCAACCCCCACCCTCTAGTCAAGATGTGATCTGTGATGAGCCCCATTTGCAGCTCGAAGCCGACAGTGGTTATTACCAAAACTGCTCTGTAGTCGCAGACAAGAATTGCAAAATAGTTCGGATATTGTATGCTTTTATATGTCCCAGAGATTGATTTTTTCTTTTCTTTTTTTGGTAGATGTAAAGGGAAAGCACACTGTGTACCGATTCTGCTCTAATGCCCCCAGGATTTGATATAGATAGTCTCTCCAGAAGCGCATTAAGATAACATTCCCATTTTATATTATTAAAGCATCCAGGGAAACATCTGAGTAAGCAAAGATGACATTTAGATGAGTCATCTTCTTTTGTTTTTCAAAAGGGCAGCTGCCTCATTTTGGACAGATTTCACACATACAGTCTGTGTACTAAAACTAATCTGTACCCATATGTGCAATGAAAACAGGTTGCAGATGCATGATGATTTGAATATATTAGATTATTTGTATAATTGCTGGTGTTATGTCTTTAAACGCTTAGTGCATCTTTAATAGGGTGTCTAAAACTCTCATTTCACTAGTCTGCCTAACGATTGTCTCGATTGACACTTAGCTCACTTTAGCCTGTTAAATTCTTTTAATACGAGCCCTGAACTTTTGGTCCAATCAAATAAGCTCTCTGCTGGTGAATGAATCAACAAATCAGCAGGGTAGAATAGGTGTGGGGGTCTGAAGCAGTTTCTAATCAGCACTAAATGGATCTTATGGATCATATACACATAATACACATACTGTATCATGTGTATTGGGCAGCCTTTTGCGGGTACAGTGTGAAGGGATGAGGCATGGTGTTGTCCATATTTAGTACATGATTCCAGGGAGTGTGGAGTGAACTCAGCAGGAAACGTCTGTCAGTGAATCACTTCTCCACCTGTGAAAAGCATAGTTTTGATATTGGAGCACCACCCACTCACCAGTTAGCCTGTTCGGTGCCTCGTGTTGTTTTGCACTGGTTGAGCCGCAATAAGCTCAAACGAGAAGAATTTCATCAGCAGGTAAATGTTTACTTACTGATGGCTGCTTTGTCCTTACATGAACAGGCGTCATTGTATTAGATAATAGCAAAACACACACTGATATTCCGTTTCAAATTCATTTGCAGCATCATATTTTATGGTCCGACCCTATGTTTTGTGTGTAAAATTTTAACCAGAGTTAAAATTTAACCAGAGTCCAGAATAATTTTCCATCTAAAGAAATACCACAACAGCATAAAACATTGTACAAGTTTGCTAATTTAAAAAGATCATTAATACAGTACAGTATTGGACTTCTGAACAGACTGTACTTCGCCCACGTCTTGCCTCCTTTGGTTGTGTCGCACCTTGTCATCCTTACACGCCCACATAATGTGGGTTCTGTGCCACGTACAAATGCAGTAATGACAGGAGAGAGGCCTTGTAGGTTTAGCCCTGTCACTCCCCACTGTAACGCAACCCGTACAAGTAGCTCGAATTGTAATTATTGATCAACTCTGACCCCCCAACACACCCTCATCTGATAACCTTCTGTGAGTCACACCTTGCCTCCATCAGCAGCACGTCCTTGTCTCTGTTACTAATGCGAACATCTGGCTCATGGACTTGTGCCCTGGGCGGGACCAACTATTTGCAGTATTGTTGCTCATACTCAAAAGACACCTGATGCCAGCTGTTGCTTGGAGCACATCGACTTGTGGAGAAACTTGTTTGAAAGGTACATTGTATGTTGCTTTAGAATATTTTTTTACTTTACATTAAAATAACCATTTAATTAAAAGCATAATTTTGTTTTGAGCATATATAAGGATATTTTAGATTTTTTTATGAATTAACAAGCTTGAAATTTGGAAAGCAAGACTTTTACTTGTAATGGAGTATTTTCAAATTGAGGTAGTGATACATTAAAGGGGGGGGGGGGTGATACAGTGATACATTAAAGGGTTTGCTGTTATCTCATTAATGAATTATAGGTTGCATGGAATAATGCTTTTCCTATCTCCCTGTTTTGGTTTAATTTGTTCCTTGGTTGAATATCTCAGCCCATAATGGATTTGTGTTGCTTTGTGACGCCGTATTCAACCATCAGAGGGAGCCTGGTCTGAACAAATTCAGCCACCCTGATGAATAAATGAGCAACAGTCCAGTCTGTTGTGTTCCTCTGGAGTCCATGGCAATTTGATTACTCTAAGAAGCAACTTTGGCTTTGAGTAATTTGAAAAAAAACCTCACAGAAAATTAACCTTGAGAGGCAGGGTGGTAATTTGCTTGTAGTGGAACTGTTTTGAATCTCCGCTCTGGATTTTTCTGTCAGTTCAGTTTGTCCTCGTGCTTCTTTAAACTGGAGCAATCCAGTTAAAGTCCCGCCTCTCTCCATGCAAACAGGAGGGAAATATGTTTCATCTACGGTGTGTGATGTTGTAACTGTAGGATGCTTTCAGGTGTTGATTTATGTTTACACAGTTTTTCCATATATTTGTGTAGATATACATTATTTGTGCATTTGGAGTTATATATTAATTCTTACTAAATGATGTAAGAGGAAGCTAATGGTTTTTGCTGTGATAATGGGTGATAGCAACAGCTTCAGAAATGACTGTTTAAAGGATGAGGTTCAGAAGCACTGGCAGGGTAAGGATGTCAGAAAATACTGAGAGAAATTATTAAGAAAACTGCTGGAAAGAGATGCTGAGTAAGAGTAAGGAAAGGTAAAGATTTCTTCTAGGAAAACTTCAGTTGAACTCTGCATACTATTGAGAAAGAGCAGATAAGATAAGCAACTTATGAATGGAAATAAGTCAGAGCTAACAACATATTCACATAGCATTGTTTTTTGTGTAGGAAACTTACAACAATTTATGAAAAGTCCTTTAGAGACTAATGGGCTCCTTCCCCCAAATAATATTTATTGGCTGAATCAAAGTTGGGGCCTTGTTTGTCAGATAAATGTCTCATTTTCTTGATTTGATTTCTAGATGTTTTTTTCTGTCCCAATCTTAACAGAACTAAAATGTAAGGAGAATGCAGTAAGTGCAGCCCAGTAAAATCTCACTGTAACCAGTGAACTCAGACACTGAAACGTTCACATTTTTCTGTACATTTTCATTACAGTTGGTGCACGCAGTGGTGGCTGTCATCCAGAGCAAATATGCATTCCCTGCAGAAGTATAATAAGGAGAGAGATATGACTGCAGAGTACTCTGCACACTGCAGATAGAATGGAGGTTTTCACAAAAATCCATTACTTCATTCAGCACACACACGGTCTTGTGTTTTTGTGCATGGGAAAGCATGTCCCAGAAATTACTGCTCCATCCATAATGGGGACAATGTGCTGGCCCTTTAATATTACTCATGTGAGAATAGATGGAAGTCTCATCTATTACACAGCAGTCTCCCTCAGACTGCCGCTATTCAGCCAGTGAAGACAAGACCATGACATCTCAAATCCTACCGCTGAGACAGCAGCACCATTTTATTCACATGCATATGCACAGATGACACAAACACCCTGAACGCATGGTCCCCTCAGCAAAACACAGCACCGATGATAGCGCAGTCGAGAGAGGGGCGCCTTTAGAGATACACTCAGCAGGAGGAGCCACATCCGCTTGTGACGGACGTCGTCTCCCCCCTGCCTCCTCTCCCTCCTGTGGTACATTCCACATAGATGTCAGAGGCATTTAAATGAGGAGGATCAGCTCCAGAGGCAGCTAGTGCAGCGACAGCTGGCCTGAACCAGGAGGCAGCGAGAGCAGAGGGGGGTCACTCACTGGGATGTGAGGGGGAGTTCATGGATCTGCTGGACCAGCTCTTTGTATGTATGACAGGGACAGATTAAGGGAATAGAGGAGATGACTGCTTGAGTGTGTTGATGTGAGAACGTATGTGTGCTTTCGCCAGTATCGCCATTCGACTGGGTGTTTGAAGTGTTTCTCTCTTGTTTCCCTCCATCCCTCCTTCCCATCCCGTTTAACCCATCTTGTGGGGACAGCAGACGCCATCCTAGGTCATTTGCTGTTTGACATGCTCCATCTCCCTGCCAGGACAGCTTCTTGCTCTCTGTCTCTTTCTGTCTCTCTCTCCTCCCTCACCCTGCTAGCGGCTGGTTAATGCAGGCTCTGAGGAGGCAGGTACGCTCCACTACCCTCATCCCGTGCAAAAAGCACAAACAACCCTCTCACCCTCTAACCCTCCCCCCTTTTTTTTCCTTTCCCTCTTTCACACTCCCTGCCACTCTCCTCTGCCTGTCCCTTGACGGCTTTGTGTAATAGCCCTGAGCAGTGCTGTCTGAGCAGTTACTGTGCTGAGGAGAACGCATGTCGATTGACTGTCCCACAAACTAGCTTTCTCGTGTCTTTTAAGAATGGTGAGGCAGAGCAGTTCGATAAAAATTGTGCTGACTACACCTGCAACTGTGGGATCTGATCGAAATAGTTATTTTCAAGGCTCGTGGGTATTTACCTTATATTTTTTGATCATTTCCTTTGCTTGAAGCGACAAACTTTCTACTGGAGGATCAACACCAGCCTGCAGACATGCAGTTTCTGCAGCTGCAGAGACAAAACCAAAGACTTTTTATTACACATCCTAAGGATGTCAGATGTTTGATACAGAGCCAGCGAGCGATGCTGGAGGAGGAAGTATTCTTTAGAGGAGCAGAGAAGATCCAGAGATAGATCTTGCTACGTTCTCCCTGTTATGCATGCTTGTATCTCTTTTTTACCAGATAACCAGAGAGTCAGATTTAATTTTAGCTGTGCAAATTATCTGTCTGCTACCTTTTCTTGGGGAAGACCAAAAC
This sequence comes from Psettodes erumei, assembly GCA_016785225.1. Taxonomy (NCBI): domain Eukaryota; kingdom Metazoa; phylum Chordata; class Actinopteri; order Pleuronectiformes; family Psettodidae; genus Psettodes; species Psettodes erumei. The sequence goes on from JAFBJZ010000511.1 coordinate 229,252, forward strand.
ATATGAGAATTGATCTGTGAATATATAATATACATATAAATATGGCCAATTAATAAGTGTTGTTTTTTTGCAAAATCTTTTGTACGGCTGCTTAAAACAAGGCCCTGGCAGAAAAAAAAATATACTCCTTTAAGGATTCGAAACAAGAATCATTTTGGTATTTGTACTGAAGCATATTGAAAACTTTCACGATACCCAACCTTTAAAATAATGTCTCTTGCACTGCATTGTTTATATTACTCGTGATGCTGCTTTCTCAGCAGCACTAACACATAGCAGCTACGAGTGCATATGGCTTTTCCTCTGAGACATTTGCCACAGAGGTTGTGAGTCATTGCTGTTTGTTGCGGGCTGAATACCCAATATGCACTGGCCACCAGTAGACGGTGTTCGATGATGCATGGCCTTCCTGGTGGCGGAAACAAGAGTGAGGAGGGAGAAGGAGGTTAAGAGAGACAGAATGTTTGGATATTTTAGTCAAACCACTGAATGTTTTGTGCGTACATTGTGGACCTGTTTTACGTGTGAGCAGGGACGATGTTGCTGAGAAGCTGTGACAAGTTTCCTGAAAAATAATAAGCAGCGCGAGATGAGGTTTCACAGGATGTCTCTTGACCCCTGGGCTCTCTCTCTTTCTCTCCCCCCTCTGGCCTCTGGACTTCAGATGACTTTCCACTTGTCATCTCATCCCCTGAGGACCTTTTTACACCATGCAGTCGGATTTGGGTTAAGACTATCCATATCCATATTGCTGCTGAAATATGCATGCAGTGGAAGTCCCTCAGCAAGCTGATACTTTTTGACCTCCTTTTTTTGGGCTCAGAGGCACGGCGTAGTTGTCTCTGATTCAAAATGTTTTTGTAGTAGACATCTGGTAGTTCGTGGCGGCACTTTAACATCAGTTTGAGCTCATGTTTATCAGGCTCCTGCTGCTGCTTTCCTCCTGTTCCTCTTAGATCAATAAAAGCTTCATCCAACCGGATTATGCAGTATATATTCAAATGAAACATGTCTGACTTTAATTTCTGAGTGGTTTCCTCTCCAACTGTGGGTGAGGAAGAGTTGTTACATAACCATAGATGCTACCGATCCAAATATAGCAGCCATTAGAGGATTAGCTCCAGGTCCGGTGGGCTTGGCTAGGCTCAGCTTTACTGTGGCCCAGTATTATGTCTTTGCCGCTGGTTGCATCCTGCCCTCCACGCCATGTGTCCACTGTTATCACGACAAATTGATATGCCCGAATCCGACAGCAGGGATAAGGTCTTAGCTGGCCATCGCATTATACAGACGCAGCCCTTCCAATCACCAGAGAAGTCTATCTTCTATGGGCTTTACTTTGTGGACTTGGCACTGGACACTGGAGGACAATTTAACATCACAGCATGTGTTCTTGTTTTACTGACTCAGCAATGCTATAGTAACGCTATAGTAAAGCTAAAGTAACTTCCTTTTAATGGTATTGTTTCTTATTGATACAAATGATTTGCGAGACATGTCCAGTGCAGTTTCTGCCATGAATTTTGCAGATGACACAATAATATCTCTTCCCTTAATTATTTTTAGTTTGAGACACTCGTGTCTGTTTTGACGTTGCTGCCTTGTGGTGCAGGCGAACTCGTCCTTGTGTGTCGAGTGGGATGTGTTGATTGGACGGTGTTGAGCAGAAGGTGGCAAACATGGGGTGAGTTGTGGTCTGGCCAATGATTACGCCATCTCCTCCTTTCTCTTGATAGCTACCTTTCTGTGTGCCTCACCAAGTATTTTTATATCTTCTGATGAAGCGTTTTGTCGAGTCCAGTTGATTGGCCCATTTAATCTGCCCTCTCTGGTTTCCTTTGCTGTCCCCACAGAGCAGACATGCTGTGTTAAGCAAGTCAGACTTTTCATTCAGATGGGGCACAGTACAAATACCCTTACAGTTTCATTGTCAGACTGCGGGTATCGCACCCTCTTTGACCTTGTGTGTATGGTCTATAAATACTGACAGACAACAGGCCCACTGACACTCCAGCACACACAGGATGAAATATTTAGCAGGAGAATGAATATTTCAGTGGCAGGTGCATAGTTTCAAGGGAAAGATTAATATCATTCCAGACAGACTACTAAATATACCCACGGGGGGGAAACACAGCAGTGAAGTCTTTGTCTTTCCTCGCACTTTCTGCTTCTCATTGACGAATGCTTACCCTCTCTGTTTTTCCCATCATGTTCCCTTGTGTCCCAGCAGCCACTCACAGTTGTCCGTGTCCCAAGTCTTACCCCCCCCTTGCCTTTCCATGACAACTGGGTTTGTATAAAACTTCAGTCTTGCAATGGCAACAATGGAGGGTATTAGCCTGTATAAGTGCTGATGGGCTCTCCACCTGAATGGCCTATTGTGTCTCCGTGTAGAAACAGCAGCTGAGCTCAGACCTCCACTGTTGTGTGAGGGCCCACTGGCAGAGGAACAACAAGCTTCTTTTGGTCACTGTGAATAAGTTACATGTTGAAGGGACGAAAAATCAGGAAGTAAAAATACGCTCGTCTGGCTGATTGGGCTAGTTTATCTAGCCCACTTTTCCAATGCTATTTCTGTCAGGGTTTATAAGCTCATCGACAGTTAATAGGACACATCTGTTGCAAGAAAAACTGACTTATCATCCTTCCAAACTGAAATTGGCCGCCGTGTGTTTTGTCAGTGACTGACATGAGGAGCTACTTGTCTTGACTTGCGTCATTCGAAGATGATGAGGTCTTAACGTCCTGCCCTTCGTTTTTTTTTTTAAGCTTTAATTATTTATTCACTAAGATGCAGAATTTTCTCCCTCACTTCTTTCCCTCATTCTCTCTCTTTATCTCCAGTCGATCTCCGTGGTGCCCGCCACCTCCTCACTTCCCAGCATTCCTTGCCTGGGATCCCTGTGGCCTTGAAGCAATCCATTGACTTGCGCACATCCATGGACGGGAAGTACAAGGAGATTGCCGAGGTCAGTACTCAGTGATTGTGCTCCGTTATTAACCCAATAAAGTAACTGAACTAAACGCACCTGTGGCTTTCATAATGCTGTTGACTGTGTGTGTGTTTGTGAAGGAGCTGTTTTCCCGCAGCCTGGCAGAGAGTGAGATGCGCAGCGCACCCTATGAATTTCCAGAAGATAGCCCCATCGAACAGCTGGAGGAGAGACGTCAACGCCTTGAGCGGCAGATCAGCCAGGACGTCAAGTAAGTGAGGGAAATCAGGGCGGTCGGCGGTTAATATGCAGACGCATGTGACCGTGTTTGCAGTCGGACTCTGCTCTGACGATGCTAAAATGAACTCCGTCCTCAGGTTTGAGCCTGACATCCTTCTGCGAGCCAAACAGGAGTTCATGAAGACTGACAGTGCCAGTGATCTTGAGTGAGTGCCCCCCCCCCCGACTACAGTCATCTCATCATCCACTGAATGTATCTCAAACTACTAGAACAGACAGTAGAAAAAGTTTTTAACTACTGATCTATCATTAGATATATGAAGGAGCAGAGTCAGGCTCCTGACCTGCAGGAAAGAGAGTTGCCCCCAGAGAGAGAGTACCAGAGAGTCACTATTTCCGGAGAGGAGAAATGTGGGGTAAGTCAGAGTGGTCACTGCAGTCACACGGAAAGAATTAGGAAAGGAGGAAGAAGCATTTCAAACACAATTTTGTACAACTTCTGTGGTGGTTCTGACAGTTCAGTAACACCTCCCATCTCCTTTTTTCTTTGCTTCTGTCTTCGCTCCTTTTCATCCAATTTGCTCCTCCATCAAGGTTCCCTTCACAGATCTGTTGGATGCTGCCAAGTGTGTGGTGAAGGCCCTGTTCATCAGACAGAAGTACATGGGCCTGTCACTGCAGAGCTTCTGCAGGACCACCGCTCGCTACCTGCAGGAGCTGAGTGAGAGACCCTTGGACTTTGATATTTATGAAGAAGAGGTCACGGAGACCACAGTCACAGCAGGTATGCCTATGCATGTGCACAATTATCCTCATGTAATGGACCCTCAAAAGCATTTATATATAACCAGGAAATAGGAGGTCCTCATTTTCTGTCTCGTTTTTTTTGTTTTTTATCACTTTCAATTGAACGAAAACAGGCAATTTGAACACGTCAGTTTTTTTGCTCTAGAACCTTGTATTGTACTTTTTTTCTGATGTTGCATGACCACAAAAGTAATCCAGACCATCATCATATTAACATAAATATACTGTGATGTAGCGCTGCTCAATCAAACGATCTGAGGTTAATATGACAACGAGTCATGTCCAGTGTTGTGCGCCGTAATCTCACATGAAGACATAAGCAGGCACACGCACGGATTTCACAATCCATCTGTTCCACACCCCTGAACATGCTGTCACAACGTGCAGGCTGTTAAACTCCGACTGTCGCCGCATGTGTGTTTGCCACCGCGCTCAGCTCCGTGACACGGCGAGACGTTCTGTCCCCTCTTAGATGCCACAGTGCACCCACCTGTTTCTGGAACACACCCCTACGAGAACCAGGACCCTGCCAGCATGCCCCCTGACATGGGCTACGGCTGCAAGATGGTGGACGGTGTCATGCATGTGTACACAACGAGGAGCAATATGGAAAAGTGAGATGATGAATCCTTCGTGGTGCACCAACGCTTTATCTTGTGTCTCAGTGTGGTTGGATGCACGTCTGCTTTTCGACCGGGTTCACACATTTTGTTGGCATCTGAGAGTCTTCTGCTTAAGTTCTTATGTTGCTAACAGGAGCACAGAGCTGGACCTGCCATATCCAGACCTGCAGGAGTACATCGCTGATATGAACGTCATGATGGCCCTTATTATCAACGGCCCAGTGTGAGTTTAAGTATACACCATATACAATATTAGATTAATCTTTAAATGATCATACTTGATCGCTCAAATGGTTGATCTTTGTGTCCTGTTTGAACCGTCTCATAAAGACAAAGAATGCCAGCAAAATAGCTGAGTTCAATTTCCGAATATCTCAGAAAGCACAAACTATTTGTCGTCTTGTTCCTCGTCGCCACAGAAAGTCCTTCTGCTACCGCCGTCTGCAGTATCTTAGCTCCAAGTTCCAGATGCACATCCTGCTGAATGAGATGAAAGAGCTGGCAGCACAGAAGAAAGTCCCACATCGAGACTTTTACAATATCCGTAAGGTGAACTTGAGAGCTGTTTCTACTTTGCCCAATCAGAACTTTTTGCTGTAATCCAGACCCAGACTCCAGTATGTCAATTTTGATGCCATTTGTACAGGTTGACACACATATCCACGCCTCATCCTGTATGAACCAGAAGCACCTACTGCGCTTTATCAAAAGGGCCATGAAGAAGTATCCAAAGGAGATTGTTCACGTGGAGAGGGGCAAGGGTCAGACTCTCATGGAGGTGTTTGAGAGCATGAACCTGACGGCCTTTGACCTGAGCGTGGACACCCTGGACATGCACGCAGTAAGTGACACCCATGAAAGATAGATGAAGAGCTAATCATTTCTGAAGGGCAGCCTGGTTAAAACCAAAATGTTCCACCACATTGAAAATGACAAACAGTGATTTAACTCGATGGCAATTTTGGCAAATGAACGAAGTAACGCAATGTTTTTATTTTTTTTTGAAGGACCGCAACACTTTCCATCGGTTTGATAAGTTCAACGCCAAATACAATCCCATTGGCGAGTCCATCCTGAGGGAGATCTTCATCAAAACGGACAACCACATCGAGGGGAAATACTTTGGCCACATCATCAAGGTGTTCACTGAACGCATAAACGGTCACTCACACCCATCAGCTCGCCTGCAGAATTAGTTTAAGGGTCACTGTCGCCCTCTGCTGACTGTTTGTGTCACTGCTTCTCAGGAAGTGATGGCTGACCTGGAGGAGAGCAAGTACCAGAACGTGGAGCTCAGGCTGTCGATCTACGGACGCTCCAGGGATGAATGGGACAAACTGGCCAAGTGGGCTGTCAAACATCAGGTCTACTCCAACAACGTGCGCTGGCTTGTGCAAGTGCCACGACTCTTGTGAGTGATACCCCCCTTCACATAAATAAAGTTTTAATAATGACTTTCGTGATAGAAAGTTTTAAAAAAGTGAAGTGATCTTTCTACTTTGACTTATATAAAAGATCTGACTATTTCTTCCATCTCCGAGTAACCCTTGTTGAGTTTTACAGGGAGCTACATTGATGACTTTTACAAATATATGACTGTTTTCCTGATACGCACCTATTCTGTCTTTAAAGTGACGTCTATCACACCAAGAAACAACTTTGCAACTTCCAAGAGATGCTGGAGAATATCTTCATGCCTTTGTTTGAGGTTACAGTGAACCCTGGCAGCCATCCAGAGCTGCACCTCTTCCTTCAGCACGTATGAAGTCTTTGCCGTGTGTTTTACGTGCAATGAATCTTTCAGATCTATTGCAGTCAGTCCTCAGAGGGTTTCATGGGTCTGTTCGCATTCCCTCGCACAGGTTGTGGGCTTTGACAGTGTGGATGACGAGTCAAAACCAGAGCAACATATCTTCAATCTGGACAGTCCGTTGCCAGTCAACTGGACAGAAGAGGACAACCCGCCCTATTCCTACTACCTCTACTATATGTATGCAAACATGACTGTGCTGAATCACCTGCGCAGGTATGTCGCTACACCTTGGTTTAATTAGGCTGTTTTTCATAAATGCCAACAGTCTCCACAGTTTGCATGTTTTTGGTGTTTACAGCAAACACAACACCAAAGTGATACTTTTGTTACTCCCGTGGATTTTTCAGAAAGCTTGGTCTTTACTAGGAATGGGTAACCTTTATGTCTTCACAACCTTTGCTGTCAGTATTTGGCCCATCTGATGGGTTTCATGGTCACAGAATGGGACAGACTGAATGATGCTTATTACATTAACAGGACAGATATCGGACTCATCCTTGTTGTTTGAAAGAGGCTGAGAACCTACCTTAAAGCTGCTGTTGTCTCCCTCCTGCATGTCTTTTCTGTCCAGGCAGCGGGGCTTTCACACGTTTGTCCTACGTCCTCATTGCGGAGAGGCAGGACCAATCCATCACCTGGTGTCTGGTTTCATGCTGTCAGAGAACATCTCCCATGGGCTGCTGCTCAGGAAGGTGGGACCTTGAACATCACAACATCTGCTTTAGTCCACAAACGCAGAGGAGAAAGTGTAGCTCATCTGGTTTGTCTAGTCACATTTCAGTCACGATGCTGCTTCCAAAACTCCTTAATTTGCCTGTGGTGTGCTTGCTTACTACTACTGCAACACCTAACATTGTGGCGCCTCATGCACCACCAGGCTCCTGTGCTGCAGTACCTGTACTACTTGGCTCAGATAGGCATCGCCATGTCCCCTCTCAGCAATAACAGCCTGTTCCTCAGTTACCATCGCAACCCTCTGCCAGAGTACCTGTCCAGAGGCCTCATGGTCTCTCTGTCCACGGATGACCCGCTGCAGTTCCACTTCACCAAGGTCAGTGCACACAACAAGCCAAATGTTTGAAACTTCCTAGTTTAGAGTTTTTTGTTTTTGGATTAAATTTGAAAAAGAGAAATATGGTGTAATGGTATATATATATATATACTGTATAGGATACTGAAGGATGGTTACCTGTGAAGTGAGGGAAGGATTGATTTTTTTTGTTAGATCAGAAATGCTCTACACATAATGCTCACTGTAATTAGGTACATGAAGCGAAGAAATGCATTGCATAGTTGTATAATTTTTCTTACGTTGTGTGTATGTTGGCTGAATTGGTTGACTGCACTCTATACTTTTTTCTGTTCTAGGCAAGTTTATTTTTACAGTTCCTTTCATCAACGAGGCAATCTAAAGTGCTTTGCAAGTCATTAGGGCCAGACCGCATAATGGCTTTAAGTTTTTACTGCCACATTCTGCCTTTTGTGCGTGGGATTCAAATTAAGTGTTGTGAAGACTTCCAAAGATTCAATGTATGCATCTGCAGGATGTGATGCAGAAGACAAAATCTCAGACATTTGTGGATGTGCTGTAAACAGACACACAGGTTGCTCTTGCCCTGTTGCATGTCTGCTCGGAGTGATCATTTCAGTTTAAACGCTTGCTATTACCAACAATAACAAGAAGTTAATCAAATTTAGTCAAATCAAGTTAAGGGCTTTTGCAGTGAATTTAAAGGTATTTATATTTATATATGTACATCTATTATTTTTGTGTTTTGCTCTGTGCAGGAGCCCTTGATGGAGGAGTATAGCATCGCTGCTCAGGTGTGGAAGCTGAGCTCTTGTGACATGTGTGAACTGGCCAGAAACAGTGTGCTGATGAGCGGATTCTCTCATAAGGTACTGATGACCTTCACAATATGTGTAATGTCATCCAACGGTAACACTCACTCAATCTGTTGCTCTGTAGACACTTTTATTTCACTCTGACTCCTCTTCTGGATCAGGTAAAGAGCTACTGGCTCGGCCCAGACTACATCATGGAGGGACAGGAGAGCAACGACATCCGGCGCACCAACGTTCCCGACATCCGCGTGGCGTACCGTTACGAGACCATGTGCGAGGAGCTGAATTTAATCACGCAGGCCATCCGCACAGATGAGCTGGAGACCATCGAGGAGGAGGGCAATCTGTGCACGGGAGCCGTGCAGGAAGAGAAGTGAACATGCGAAACAACACAAACAAAATTGTCACTACATTCCCTGTTTTCACACCAGGACTTTGTACAGGTAAATCAACATGTCACACCCGCGAAAAGACAAAAAGCTTTGTTAAAAGACTGAGAGTTGCTGCTGTGGCAATATGTGTGAGGACCTACAGTCTGTTTGACCAAGCTGTCGACTTCCTTTTATTCCCTCTGAGTCATTTTTTGTTTAATTTGTTGTTGGTGATTTCACAGTGTCTGGATATATTTATTTTTTAATCATTATATTTTCATTGTTTGCGTCCATATCCTGTCAGAGTTTCTACACAAAGTCTGGATTTTCTTTAATAAGCCTTCACATTATGAAGCCATTACTATAACTTATACACTAGATTCAACCCTGGATGGTTGAAGTAAGAAGACAATTGAGAACGAATTTCTAAAGTAAAAGCCTCTTTATTTAGCACAAGATTGTTGCTAACACTGGGAAAACTGCAGTCATGATTGTGCTATTTTTACTGGCAAATGGGGTGGGGGGTGGGGGGGTGGTCATTCTACAATAACAAAATGAGATGAACAGTTTATTTTAGTTCCTGACAAGTTTCCTGAAAATAACTATAAAATCTGTTAATAATTATTGGGAAAATAGAAACAAAGTTTTGACATTATTACTTATTGCAGAACAACCTGTCAAAGCTAATGGTGAGCTCAACATATTTTGGATGTTTTCCACTCCAAATTCTGACCAGGGGTTAAATTGGCATTTCTGGGTTAAACCCATTTTAACCCTATACCTCTGTCACACACACACACACATTTACAAAGGATTGGAGTTGTGTTTAAAATATTACTGGGCCTAGCATATTCCAGCGAGTGGTGCAAGAGCGAAATGCAGAAGTTTCTAACATTAATACTACTTAAGTCTCCCGTAGTTAGCTGTGATATTTCTTAAGTTTTAATTGTTCAACCTGACTCGATCGAGTAGTTCCTAAGTACTCCGAAAGAAATTATCACACACACTCAGTAATGCACTGACAACCCAAACCAGAAAGAACTCCCTCCATTAAATAAAACTTGCAAATACAAATGAACATCTAACTGGAGTGTGACAAATGCAGCAAAATCATGTGATGCAAAAAAACCCCAAAAACCACTGTTAAATTAAACCATTGTTTCTAGTTAAATTGAAACAGTACATTATTTTTTGTTTGGTACAGCAATGTTCTACCGTAATTATCCACAGGACATTACCTCATACTGTATACATACAGAAAGCCTCCGCATCTTCAGTATTACTGCTACTGGTGACGGTGTCAATAACATATTTCCTGCAGCTGTTCCCTGTGACATTCTTGCTGTTATTTCTTTACAGTGATTCAGTGGGGTTGCATGAAGGCACGTCAGTGTTTGTTTCTGGTGTGCAGTAATTCTACTCTTTGTAGCGTCTTATTCAGACCCTAATTTGGGGGCATTGTTCCGACACACACTCTGAACTCTGATCTGACACCATTTGTCCTTTACACACAGAAAATTCAAAGAGTTCAAAAGCCAACATGCATTTCATGGTCATCGTCCAGTGAGTTATGCATGATAACCTCTCCCTTCTGTTTTCGCTCAAGCTCAACCATTGCCAAATCCATGAATATACTAACTTGAAAAACCATTTTGCCCCCCCCCCCCCCACACACACACACACACACACACACACACACACACACACACAGATATTTGCTCTTTGTGAAATATTATTTAATTACATCTGTGTCTGAAGAATAAATGTTGTTCATGTTGGAGTGCTTGCCTCCTTTCAGTTTTCCCAGAAATTGAGCAAATGACTACTGAAACTGAAAACTGCAGGGTACAAACACGATAAAAATCAGGGGTGTTTGAGGCTCAGCAGTTGATCATGAGTCGTATCAGCAGTTAAAGTATGTGTGAGTGTGAGAAGTGAGACAAAGACTGCATTGTGTGCTGAGGCCAGCTCATTACTCTCTAATGTGGGTCAAACACATAATTCAGGCTGATTACAGACACACCATTTTTTCTAATTTAAAGAATTGACGTCTACCTGCAGAGAATACCATTCTGCTCAGACAAATGATGTATTGTAAACCTTTAATATTACTGCATATATTATGTAGGAAATTAGTGTTTCTGCTGGTGCTAAAACAAAATGATCCAACAGTTGATTCATTTGTTAACTTAAAAGTAATGAGTGATAATTCAGTGGGCCGTTTGTCATGTAAAAATAGACATTTTCGGGAAGCAGCTCCAGTTTTACTTTTTTGACTAATCTTCAGTCGACCAGTCATCACTACTGAAACGATTAATCGGATAATAAGAAACACAATCACTCAACGGATCTATTTAGCTACCATCACTTAAATTTAGCTCGAGTTTCTTTTAAACATCTTCCAATTAACAAGAAACAATAATTAAACTTAATTCCACAATATGTCCTTTAAGAAGCTTTGCTGCCGTTTAGGCTACTACTTCTACAAAATATAAATATAAATTCCAATATATTTTTTCTATGTAAAACCAAGTGCTACAGTTGTGAACGTTTAAGTGATTATCACCTGGTGCTCTCGTGATACGTGAGGTCGGCTTTAGAAAACCTGTGGGATAATCCATTTTTTTCCAGCGTGTCGGGAGTGAAACGCTCCCAGAACTTTGATATTTCGGGACGAGAGAGCGACATATCGTCAACCGCCATTTTTCCCGTGTCGCTCATAGTGGTGGGCGGATTGATCCAAATATCGATAGTATCGATACCAAGTGGGTATCGGTATCGGGGATCGATACTAGCCTGGTGAGATCGATTCTTTACTTTAAGTTCCGTTCTTGTTTGTCCTAGTTCTGTCCTGAGTTTTAACTATTTAACAATAAAAAAGGAACCATCACAAAAACACTTAAGGTCATGAAAATTAAGTGACATTTAGCAATTCAATGATGCACCCACCTTATTTATTGATAAGTATCGATATCTGAATCGGTATTGGCGATACTGACCCGTATTTACTTGGTATCGGATCGATACCAAAATATGCAGTATGGCACACCACTAGTCGCTCACCTGTCGCCTCTGGCTTTCCGCTACAGTGCATGTGCAATTCTCAGCCGAGCAACGTGGAAAGCGTGACGAATCTCCGTAACAGAAAGACGTTAGTTCGGCTCCAAAGCCAGAAAAAAACGCAACCGACAATTATCGACAATTGGGTTTTTTTCATCGATTTCTGTCAACAAAGTTGGCTAATCGTTGCACCCCCAGCTTGTTTGAGCAAGACTGCATAAGCAGATGAAGCACCTTAACTCGTTTTGCGTGTTACTCACTGCACAATCAAAAAAAATGGCAAAACAACACAAACACAATTGTTGTACTCAACACTGCGGTACTAACAAAGGAAACATTACTCAAGGTCCCCTTACCAGTTATTTTCAGAGCTTTCAACTGTGCCACACATTTGTCCACTTTGCTAATGTGACGATAATAATGCTTCTGAGTTTACATGAGAACAGACAGCCGAGCAAACACTGCCTGCCTTATGAAGAAAATTGAGAGTGACTGAAAGCTCCAGAAAGTGAGTTGCCAGTGTTTCTGATAGATAGATAGACAGAAACTTTATTGATCCCAGGATGGGGAAATTTGTGCGTTTACCTCAGCTCCATTACAGGAAAAGAAACAAGCAATTAAAATGTGTCACATAAATTACACAGCATTAAAAGGAACAATATATACAGTAGGCCATTGTATACACAAACACTATACACAAAACAGCAGAGCATACACGGTATGCAATTATGGGTGGATGGTTGTAGAGGTGTTTGGGTAAATAAATAAATATGTGTGTCGGCTTTAAGGTGACAGGGAAATGACCGAGTGACTCTCAGCGTCATGATGCGTTGTAGACTCTAACTACTGTTGGGATGAATGTCTTGCGAAAGCGCTCCTTCCTGCAACGAGGGTGTTTCAGTCTCTGACTGAAGGAGCTGCTCAGCGCACCCACGGTCTCATGCAGAGGGTGATGGGGGTTCTGAAGTCAAAACGTTAAGTTTTAGCTTCCATACTTTTATTGGGGTAACAAGAAATGGCCCAGGGCCTTATGGAAAAAAGGTTTATAACAGTAATCCCTGCATGAATTATTTTAGTCCAGTTGCTGCAGTAGTTCAATTTCACCGAGATTTGTCGATGGAGCGGGAAAAGTCAACGCTTGCTGCCTCGTTGTGAGTTCACATCTGTTTGGATAAAACAAGATGTCCAAAGACCAGACGCGGCGTCACTCACGTTCATTTATGGTGTAATGTGGCCACGCGGATCCAGGCCGCCTTCCGAATAGTTCCGCTTTCACAGTCACACAGGGCAAGCCACTGTTTCATAAGTGCGGGTTCAGAGCCGCCCCGTGCGACCGCCCGATTTCACACACCCATCTACCCCACCTCCCTCCTCCGCCCCCCCCCCGCTCTGTCTCCACAGACTGCAGGGAGAAACCAGGCCACATCGTCTTCGCTCGCCCTCCGTCCGGTAATTCTCTGTACCCGGTGAAGTCGGGCAAATTTGGTGGATCGACATGACAATGAAACTGGCCTACTGGGATATTCGCGGGGTGAGTTGTTGTCTGCACGGCCGCGTATGTGAGCGGCTTTACCGACAAACCTCGTTACTTTTCTACGCGTTTTACGCGCGCTTTGCGTTTGGCTGCACGGCGTCAACGTGTTCATAATTACTGCAATAAGTGATGGCCGAGTGTGAATAGGTAAAACGTTGCGTAAATCCGAGTCAGGCCGGCGCGCACGTGCTCCGCGCGTACCCTTGTTGTCGGAGACGTTAGATTAGATTCGACATAATTATCAATACACATGTCGCTAGTACGGGGCAGCAAGGAAATGAATTAGAATCGGCATTTGAATGTTCAGTAACCATTTCTTAACGGCGGTGCTTGCAACTGTTTTTGCAATCGCTGTAGGCGAAGATGTTTGCAAACACGTCCGGCTTCGACCCGCTATTATCGAGCGTTTCGAACAATTTCAGCCGCTTCTCTCCGCGGACACACAGCGCTGTTACATTAGTTTTCTGGCAAACAGCTGACGAAAATGTAGCGCCAGAAATGCTTACAAATAATGTTGGTAACGCAAGAGCTGCTAAACTAGTCGGAGCACCTCATTGCGCAAGCATACACAAAGCTCGAATGTCGGATCGTGGGGGTTGATAACCGGTGAGTGGCAAGTTGTTTTCTTTCCCCATTGTTTAAGTTTAAGCCTCCAGGTTTGGCCGCAAGTATCACTACCAGCTCTCCAACAGCGATCATTTTCGATTGATCTGCTGCTTCTGAAAAATGTCAAAATAAAACGTATTTTATTTGACAAAGATGTAAACCCAGTTGCGTAAAAAGCACAACTTTTCAACCCCTCCCCTCAAAAAAAAAAAAAAAATCCATTTGCAAACTATTTTTCTTCGCCTGCTGAGTCCTGTTCTGAGGAGTTCGGTTTGACTCGCACCACCCACTGGAGCATAAATTAGGGGTTATCAGAACCAGTCACGAGCAGACAAAATTCCAACCACCAACAGGGGCGAGATCAGGGAACAGAGGCGCATTAGGGCAGCCCTCAAAACCTGCAGTTATCCCAGTTGGGCCTTTCTGAAAACCAACAAGAAAAGGCCCACAGAGAGGGAGGAAAACAGAAGGAGAAACATCACCATCCCATATATTGCAGGGGTTGCTGAAAAACTTAGGAGGATCTTTAACCAGCACCAGATCCCCGTACATTTCAGACCCAGCAACACCCTGAGACAAAAACTGGAGCATCCTAAAAACAAGACACCCAGGCACAAGCTGGACAATGTAGTGTTTGCTGTTCAGCGTAGTGAAACGTGCACGGAAGATCATCGGGGAGACCAAACAGCCGCTGCACAAGCGCATGGCCCAACTCCTCAAGACATGACTCAGCGGTTCATTTACACCTCAAGGCCAACTTCTTTTGAGGACAACAATACAGTGCATACATTTTTCCAAGTGCTGTGCACCAATAGGATGTGTAAGCAAAATGAAAAGAAGGCACACCTTGTTCCTCGTTGTTACGCAGTCCTGTGTAGACTTGATAACATTTTAATCAGACCTGACTGTTCTATCTTCAAATTATAAATGGAAGGAATAAAGTCTATGGCCATATGCCCCTATCCATGAGTAAAAAAAAACTCAGAACTCAGATGTGCTGATCATAAAAGCTGAAAAGCTAACAGCCTCTCTCCCGTCTCTGACTTTTTGACACTTTTGCAGCTTGCCCAGCCTATCCGCCTGCTGCTGGAGTACACCGGCACCAAGTACGAGGACAAGTTTTATGTCTGCGGTGAAGGTAACTGACCACTCCAACGAACAAATAAACAGCTGTCGTGTGCTAATGTAAATACAACGTACCGACTTATGCTTGAACCTGCCGTTTTCTCACACAGCTCCAAACTATGACAAGAGCTGCTGGTTCGATGAAAAGCACAACCTTGGAATGGACTTTCCCAATGTAATCAAGATTTAACTTTTTTTTTAGTGTTTAACTTAAATACTGAGTCACTTGTAAAGCAGCTTTACATCAACTAATCATGATATTGTGATTAAACTTTCCCTATAGCTGCCCTACTTGGAGGATGGAGACAGGAAGATAGTGCAGAGCAATGCTATCATGAGATACATTGCTCGTAAGCACAATTTGTGTAAGTGTTGTGTGTTTTTCCTACATTTTGAAAAATTTCTTTTAAATGAGACTTCTCTGTTTTTGATTTTTGGTTTGAGGTGTAGCATATCGGTCTGTCCCATTAAAGTCTGATCTGATAACAGGCGGAGAGACTGAGGATGAGATGGTCCGCGTGGACATCTTGGAGAACGAGGCCATGGACGTCCGAAGAGGCTTCCTAACGCTTTGCTACACTGACTATGTGAGTTCTACATTCAAAGTAAAATGGCACTGAATGCGTCATTTTACGCTTTTGAGTCTCCACTAAAGCTTTTGTCATTTCTTTGACATCAGGACAAGATAAAGTCAGGGTACCTCGAGATGCTGCCAGGCATCCTGAAGCAGTTCTCAGATTTCTTGGGAGAACGGAAGTGGTTTGCTGGCGACATGGTATTTCACCTGTCAGACATTGGAGTGTTTCATATGTTAGATAAATTGAAGAAGATGATTGGTTATAACCTCCTTTCCAACAGATCACTTTTGTGGACTTCATAATGTACGAGCTGTTGGATCAATACAGGTTGTTTCAGCCTTTGTGCCTGGATGCCTTCAAGAACCTCACCGATCTTTTAGACCGTTTTGAGGTGAGAATCATTTTATGGTTTTTGTTTGATGCAAATGTTGCAGTTAGGAACTAGAGAGCTCTGCATTACAGCATCTGTTTTCTGCCTCTGTGTTGCTGTGGCAGTCTCAGCATTATGTCCGTAGGTAAACAATATACTGCCACGTTCATAGTGTAATGCATCTCAGAGTTTTTGTTTTTCTTCAAATGACTTGGCATCATGTCATATCATTTAAGGCTCTGGAGAAGATTGCTGCCTACATGAAGTCAGACAGATTCATGAAGGCTCCTATCAACAACAAGATGGCCAAGTGGGGAAATAAGAAAGAGTAAAGAACAATACTCTAACTCCTCCAGATCAGTAGTGGAAATAACAATGTTCTCAAGTGCATGAAGCTGTTAACTAATTGGTTGCGTTGGTTTCATGACCCATAATCAAGTTATACTCAGATATTTCCACGTTTCCGTAAATCCGTGTTTTGTAAAGAGAAAACCCTTCGTACTGACATGAAGATAAAAAAACTTTAATTTGACTTAAAGCACTTAATATCTTTGTTAGATTTGTAACATTTTTTTTCTTTGACAGATTAAAGCACATTTTGTATTGGCTGTTTTCTTTCAGTGTGAATTTCAACATCATCTCCTGTACAATAAATTACATCTCAAGAAACTTTAATTAAAAGAGAATACAGTGTGCTAGCGGCATAAGTTAATGTAGCTGAGGAGAGCGTAGTGTGTTTAAGAGGTTAAGAATAATGTAAGCTATTAAGAGAAGAAGAATGTTTGATGGAATTAAAATTTCTTCAAACATTTTAGCATTAAGAAAACGTGCATGCGTACAAGTACATTGTGAGTAAAATCACAGTAAATTGCAGCTGGTCACATGTTAAAACTTATATATTTCTTCATTCATTAAAAGTACTTTGGCTGGAATAACATAAATTAGCTTATTTATGTCCAAAGTTGCCATCCATACGAGATAATTTATGACACAAAAGGACCATTTTTGATCCCATTAATTCCAGTTGTTGATCTTTGGATGAAAACGCAGGAGAGAGGAAACTGAAGGAGCAGCGAAGTAGGTTAGTACAGGCCCGACGGTTCACTGGCAAGCTGTAAGGAGCAGGATAAAATATTACTGGTGTGTTGCAGATGGGTGTGAGTGTTTGTGTGTGTGTGTGTCGCATGACACATTACTTACCGCAATGGCTGACTTGACGGCCTGAAGCTGGAAGAAGACCTTCCCTCCTTCCTCTGGACAAACGGTCCTTATCTCATTCTTGGTCATCCCCAGAAGCAGTTTACCAGTCAGCACCCCGAGGCTGGTCACAGTGCTGTTCAGTGTGAAGGCGTAAGACACAGAATATCACATTTTGTCATGCAACACAAGCCTTGTTTTCAAGTACAGTTCCTCTGTGGATAACACTGCTCACATTTTGGAGAAACCTTTGTACTGCAGCCAGGCTTTCACCTCTACAGGTGAGGAGGACATGTCCAGAGTGACTGGGCCGCGAGTATCCCGCTGCTGTGAGAGGGGAATAAGATGTCATCTGAGAAATCTGTGGCGCGACCTGTCGGCTGCCTGTCGCTAAGCTCACCGGTGGAACTTCCGTGGGACCCGCGCTCTTCATGGGTTCCAAAACATTCTGAGGAACGTTTCCTTCCTCGCCACGGTTGTTACGAACGAGCCACCACTGCTTGGTTTTCTGAATCACCTGTGAAACAACCAAAGGACCCAAATGTTTCAAAGTTGAATATGCAAACACATTTGTAAAGATTTAAATAGAAACAGGGCTCTATTCAGAATAGTGTACTTTATCAGTGCATTTTAAATACAACTCCAGAGCTAGTAATTTTGTGATCCATTTACGCTGCGATAATGGGAAATGTGGTTACATTTTCCTAATGCAACACGGTTGTTTACATGCCAGATCAGATTCCAAGCACATGCAGTAAAGTGCTCCAATTAACCATGAAAAAAAATCCAGTTTGCAATGTGCACTATGATATCATCATGGCTTTATTTAAGGAATTTAACATGTGTTTTTCATCTCACCTGAACCACATCACCCTTCAAGACACTCAGCTCTTGGTTGTTTCTGGCCATGAAGTCGTAAATGACACGCATGTACAGGGGTTGCTCGCTGGAGCTGAAACGGCAGCAGATGCACATTTTGTGACAGCGGTGCATGTGACCAGAATAAAAGCCCACGGAGTACTGATTCAAGAAATGTTTACCACAAATGTGATTAAAAAGCAATACTTCCTGCGGCGTAATAATACTTACCGAGGTGGTGGTGGTGAACTCCATGGACCGTTGGACACAGGCTGAAAAATAAACCATGATGAATACAACAATTTTGATAATGGCTTTGCTGCATGTAGATCTTAGTTGTTTTACATGTCGCTTTGAGAACTTGTATATTAAAGGTACTGATTGTGAGATAATGGCTCTGATTATAATTAGGATAGCAACTTGGCATATCCTTTTTCAATGTAGGGGATGTTATAATTTCAGCTACAAACAACTTCTCAGGTTGGGTGAATGGATTTAATGAAGTGCTCAGCCACTGAATAATAGTAACCAAGGTGCTGAAAACAAGGCACACTAATTAGTATTGTGATATGGGAAAACTAATTTAGCAGCAGCTGTCTGAGAGGTGCCTACAGTCCCTGCTAGAACATCATGAAAAAAGTACCAAACATATTGCCAAAGCTGCTGCAATGACAGCCATAAAAAACTGGGTATGGGCACAAAAAGCCGGGGTGTCTGCAGGTCAAGTCATATTAAGCATTCAGTTGGATTTCCTCCAAAAAAAAAAGGCCTTGTAGTATTTTAAAGAGCAATAAATGTGCTATTGTTGCAGTTTGTGTTCATGTATTCATGCTCATTCTTGTGGCTGGTGTGATGGTGAAATTGCGTGGCACTAAACAGGTCTAAAATCTTGGGGAACCCCGCAGAAATCGTGACAGTTGAGCAGTTGTACGAGCGTGACTCCACCTCTGCAGGCTGCCGTTGCATCGCTCTGGGTGAGTAGCTCCGGTTCTCATCTATTTGTCCATCGGATGGGCCAGGTGGGAGGCGCCGGCTGTTCCTCCTGCTCATTGGACTGTTGTCATTGGGGCGTGGGGAGGATACGCGTGAGGGGGCGGGCGGCTGCCAACCGTCGGAGAACTCCGGGATGTAAAGTAGGACGTCGTCATCCGGCCACTGAGACCTGTAAAGTGACGGGACTTTCAGCTGAATAAACCGGAAGGATTTTTGAAATGCTGACTCGACCTTATGTAAGACTATCGTCAATGTTGGTATCAGTGGCATCAACCTCCTCATCTAACTCTCAGGGAATAAACATTTCTACTATAAGGTCAAACTGTTCCCTTTATGGCTCATTATTGTTTAATACTTTGATTACTCATGCTGTATTCCTCTGTTTGAAGTCCTTAATAGCTAAACTTAAAAATAATGAAGTGTTAGTCAATTTAAAATTAACTGAATTAACATGTGCATCACAGTTAGTCATTGTTAGTTGCCAAACTTTGAGTTACTACAACTGAAATGGTCTAACTTTTAAATTAAACACACTTAATTTTACTTTTTTTTTTTCCATATGACATGAATGCAGCATTAACTCTGACCTATATTTATATATCAGCAGAATCGCTGCAGTTCAAGTTAGGGCGTGTCAGGGCAGGTACAGGTGCCCTTATATCAGAGGACTGTTTATGGGAAGGTAAACGCGCTGCGTAAAAACACTTATGTAAGTGTATGAGGACTGTAAAGGCCACGCTACCTGGGAGTGTTCCAGGAGTCTCCCAGAGCCCTCAACTGGCGCTCCTCCTCCGGGCTGACGACCTGACTGAGCAGCTGCAGGGCCGACTCTGTCAGCAGGGGCGAGATAACGGTGGGAGGCAGTTCTGCAGGATAGTGAGGCATCATCTGTGGAAAAAGGGAGGAAGAATTTTAACCGTGACCACCCTGCCAGCGCCACGCCGGGGTGGAGGAAAAGAGGGGAACGCGCTTTACGCAGGGGAAACGACAGCAGCCTCAAGCTCAGCCAGTTGAAAATAAAGTAGAGGTTGAAAAGAGCTCACCATGCCTAAACTGGTGAAGAAGATGTGGACAAAGTCAGGAGCGCTGGGGCTGGTCAGAGACCTGTCCAGCTGGCCCTGTCATATAAGAGAGAGCATTTCAGTCCACTGCTTTGTGTTGTAATCACACATTTTTGTCAACACGCTGGGACACGACCCAAATTCCTTCCAAACCCACTAGGGATAACATGCAATCTGTGGAGACATTTTTAAAAAGTGAAAAAGAGTTTACCAGCAGATTGAATCCATATTTGATTTTCTGTAGACAGGCGATGTACTCCGCACTAGACGGCAGACTGTTAGCTGGTGCTGCTGGAGAGACACAATCAAGATAAATACAGAAATTCATTATATTGTACACTTGATACAATACCATGGTGTGTACCTTCACAAGGTTATTCTCCACCCGCTACTTCCTACGTGTAAGAGCGGAGAGATCCAGTAACCTGGAAAAGGATATTACCCTGTGACTTCGGTTTCTTCTTCTTAAACATTTTTTTCTTCTTGCCCTTGTCCTCTTGCACTGAGGCCTCATTAACTGCAGCAGACAATTTGCCCATGAAAATCTCCATATCATCGATAACATGGTTCAAAATTTCCTGTAGAATGAAATAAACACAATAAATACAACATATTCAGCAGTGGGTTGGGCCTTTCTTTAAAAAAGAAAAAAAAAACACACCAGATATGAGCATGAAAAGGTGATTGGATTGTTGAGATAATGCACCACCTGCAGCATAACTAAAGGTTTCTGGCGGCACTGACCGTGTTCCTCTCTGTATCTGTTTGCTCAAGAGCAACCTCCGGGCTGCTCTGCAGTTCATAAAGATCAGGATGGGGCAGCATCTGCTCTTGCAGGGCGTAGCTCTGTGGGGGAGGCGCACTCTCTAGGGACAGAGGAGACAAATTTGTGGGTAAACGCTGATGTGACTGCACTTCGGGAGAACATGCTGGAGCGAACTTTTGCTGAACCCAGCTTCTTTGCAACATAACACATCCGTGAGCTGTTGGCATTTCTGAAGACATTTTAAATACCAGTTACTTGTGAGCACAGCTCTTGGAATTGACTTCTTTTATGATTACAGATATTTTTTGGGCGCTTTCAATGTACCTGGTTCTCTGGTGCTCCAAAGTGGGGCCGGGTGGTCCGGGGGTGGCGGGGTCATCTCTCGCTGCACGGGACGAGGCATGGCTTGCAGGAAACTTCCTGGAGCATTTTGCTTGATGATATTTTCGAGGTTGATCCTGAAAAGAGAGCAGGGAATGAATTCCTTTGTTGGATTTGACTATACTGTCTGTATCTCCTCTGCATTTGATGTGTTTTCTCATCTTTTCGTGGACTTTATTCTTGTGACGAGACTCTTTACCTGATGTTAGGCTGTTCTCTGCTTGGTTCCGTGGTTCTGCCTCCAATCTGGACAACTTTATCCAGATCGCTCTTAATTTGCTCTGCCTGTTAAAACAGACCTGATATATATACTGTATATATCCATGACCTCAGAGATTGCACTGTTCAACATGAAAAACACATCCTCCCTTTCCTGGAGGCTGTCAGGAGGACAACAGCAGTGATGGCTCGGACGAGATGTGACTCACCCCCGTCTCCTCACACTGGAACAAGAAGACCTGGGGGGTGCGCTTGCTGCCTTCCTGCACAGTGATCATCAGCAGAGAGTTGTAGGCACAGCTGTCCAGTACAGCTTTGGTTTGTGTGATGCTACTCAAAGGCAGCGCCTCCAGCTCTGTCTTTAAAAATCGGATTGAAACGGGTAAACAACAGAACCTCAGGTTAATGAAAGCGAACGTGAGAATAAACAGCGAAAGTCAATGTGAAACGTCTCAACATACGGAGCCTGATGAAACTGAGAAAAAAATGTCCCATTGATTTAATGCGTATTGATTAAAATAACTGAAAGTACAAGCACAGATACGGAACCGATTTTCAGCAGGAGGCAACAAGACACAGATCCCCAAAGTAAGGTCCATGATGAAACTGAACTCCACAGCTCAAACACCTTTTGGATGACCTGGAACAAGGTCTTGGACTCATCACCCAACAAATGCACCTTCATTGACTTCACTAATGCACTTGTGGCTGTGAATCCCTGTAGTTGAAGTCCCTGAAGTTGTCGAAATACTTGGCCCTGCAGCGGACTCTTACTTTTCTTCTCTACTTCAATCCTCCTTCGGGGAAAAGCCACCAACCTTGGTCTCGATGTCAGTGAGCAGCAGGTATCCTCGCTGAACCTCCATGATCATCTCCTGCGGCCACAGGCGCCCTTTCGAGTTCAGCCTCTTGAGCTTGGCCACGCAGTCGTTCAGCGTCGACACCTCCTGGCCGTCCAGCTCACAGGTGAACAGATGCTGCGGGGGTCAGTGTCGAGGGTCATGACTTGGGAAAGTGAAAGGTTCATTGTCGTCACCATGTGCTGGTGCTGATTTCTCATTTACCTCCACTCTGATGTGCAAGTTGTCAGGGCTTCTGTTCAGCGACTCGGAGTACTCTTTTCTCTGCACTGATGTGAGGAAAAGCAACATGTCAGAAAAGTAAGCTTTTTTTCCCTCACACAAAGTAAAAGAAAATATCACACAGACAAACGTTTGGTCTTATTTCTTTATCTTTGGACATACTGTATATGGATTTTCCGCTGGGTCGGGACATGTCGTTTCTCTGCAGCGGAGCGGCCTTGACTTCTTCTTGTTGGAAAGACCACCTCTGTTGAGGGAGGTCCTCCAGTGAGAAACCCCTGAAGAAGAAGAAATAACAAACAGGGGAAGTGGGGAACATTCGTGGGCTGCCATCAGTCTGGGCATCACATGACAATGAAGCCGTCAACGTCAGCAGCGCTACGATATGAAGTCCACAAGTCGAAAGAGCAGCACAGTTACCACAACACAGTACTGTCGTATCACAAAACGGGGCGAACAGGCGTGCGTGTTGTAAAAGAGGCGAGTCTGAATGTCGAAATGAAATCCTTCTCACCTCGGGGCGTAGGAGAAGGGGCCGTTGGCTCCGTACATTTTCACACGTCGTCGGCCTATTTGAAACTTCAGAGTAAAAAACGTCAGACTGTTAAGAAAAAGCCGCTCCAACCTGCGGCACCGTATATTTCTCAACCTATGAAAAGCGTCACAGTACGAGTTGTCCGCTCACATATTAAACCGGGACAGATGGTTGCGTAGATACACACAGAGGCTTTGTTTACCCAGGACGGGCAGTTACAGATTCTGACAGCGTCACTTCTGAAAGACAAAATAACATTCTTCTGTTCACAAATTAAAACTTTAATTCATAAGCAGTGACCATCACCCACTCTGTTTACTCGGACAGTGATACCACCACCTCAGTCTTACCTGGTCTGCCATGACCAGTGTTTCATGGTGGCTAGTGTTAACAAACTTCAGCTAGATTACACAACTGAAACTACATTTTTCCACGACTGTGGCCTTGTGACCTGCAGTGGCTGTTCTTCAGAACAAGTTAGACAGTTCTGCTGTGACTTTAAATAAAACGCACACATAAGCAATAACAAAGCTCCAAGGGTGAAATGTCCAGTTAATCAATGACAAAAACACTTGTAAAATCATGGTTTAAATGGAAAAAAAGCTTCAACAATTATTATCTCCTGATTGAACTTAGATCAGCATAACTGGTATTTGTACTTAGCTGTTCCTTATCTGTTAATATTAATTTAACTTCAGTCTCTGATCACATCATCTTAGCGGGATTTTTTAACGCAGTTGTTACCTGTCCGCGTCAGCTCTGCTGCAGTGTCATAGCTCCTTTCTCCTTTTCTCCTTGCTCCTTTTCGTCCAAAGACGCTTACGACACAAGGCGTTTTCCCTTCCTACTGCTTTCTGAGAATATTTCTTACTTCCTGCTTGAAGCCACTGGGTTCAAAGTGCAACGATCTGACAGGAGTGACGGATTCAGAGGGTTGGCCCAGTTTGTCATTTGAGGGTAAGCGTTGGAGGCACGGTGCGAGGCAGCAAGTCTGAGGCTCATTACGAGTCCAAAGGTTTAGAAAGGCTTCACAATATCTCCTTCGGAGCAAGCAAAGGTCCGGAGGTCCGCTCCAGAAATATAGCTCAGGTGTCACCTATCGTGGCAGTAAAGTGGTGACAGCGGTACGTTCCACAAATCTAACATCACTGAGATAGAATACAGGCAAAGGTTAGGGTGTTCAAATTGGGTCAAACCCGCTGGCTCAAGTGAAAAGAAATACAGACTGACCAGTTTCATTTGAATAAGAGAACTATTTATTTTACCATTCGCTGACAGGTAAGTACTGTACACACCCAAGACATTGACAGAGACCATCTTTAAAGAGGAAATAGTTTATTCTGTAAAGAAAAATGAACGCCTCGCCGTGGGACAATGACATGGGCATTAAAGGAGCCTTCTCTGAAGACTTGACAGATTAGGCAGCAGCCTTGGCCTGGGTGGCCTTGGCCAGAGCTTTCAGGTCTGTGATGCATTTGGTGATGCTCTCTTTCTCCTGAAAGACAACGGAAAAACACAGGTGTGAGGCTGTGACGCGTCACCTGGAGATCGATTTAACTTTTGGCGCAGAAGCAGTGCATCATATGACAACGACGGGTCGCGACAGTCCGCGTAATTGATTGGAAAAGGCTGTATTGATAGTGATTTACGTGCTACAGTTGAAGTTATCGTATTGATGAAACTGGAATAACAAGACAAATACATGATGAGGCCAGCTGCATTTTGAATTGCAAAAGACATGCTTCCCATCAGCAGCAAATTTTCTGCATTAAAGAAACAGTTTAAGAGAATTAACTGTGAATTAACGGGGGGGGTCCCAACTTTGGCATTTATTATGATAATTATCGTCTGATGTGGAATTTCTTGGTATGATAACATGTTTTTGCCATATCGCCCACCCCTATGTACAAGACAGAAAGGCTAACTGGTTCACAGGTCAGTTTCAAAACCTGATAATCTCTTCAGCTTTTTAGTTGGTAACCAAACAGTGTCGAAGCTTTCCAAAAGTGAAAAACATCACTTAGCTGAAGGCTTAAAAATAAAATGAAAAAAGGCTGACCTGCTGAGGAGTGATGCTGCCGATGACGCTCTTCTCCACCCAGTTGACCATGTGCTCCTGCTCCATTTGGCGGTGGAGGTTCTGCAGGGCGATCTGGTAGTCCAAGCGCCTCTTCACCTCATTGGTCACCATGTGTAGCCTCTCTCTGTAGTTGGTCTCCAACAGCATGGCCACGTTGTTCTGAAAAGGGGAGGAGGAGTCCATGCAGTGTTTGTCATCGCACTACAGAAAGAGCTATGGTCGAAGTGGAACCTCTGTCAGATGAAGTGTCAGCGCCGGACATTAAATTGGAATTTTTTCTGTCTGTGAAAGCCATGCCCCCCCCCATTTTGTGTCACTGCATCACAAGACACGACCTCATCATTTTGTTCCGGCTGTGCACATTCGCAGCAGGTTTCTGTGGCCACTCGGTGGCAGTGTTGAAATTTCAACTTGTGGCCAGCAGAGGTCAATAAATGTCAAGGATTACAATGAGGATGCTCCCTTCAACTCCAAGGGCTCAAAGTGGAGGGATACAGGGCAAATACCACCTCCTGTGCATCACGATCGACCGGGTTTCCCTGGGCGAAGAGCTCTCATGTCTCACTGCCACCTTCCTGGATAAATGAAGTATAAATAAGACGCAAACATCGCCGCTGCTCACCCTCTTGGCATCAAAGAGCATTGACCTTCCCTCGACTCTCCACTGTTCCTTCTTCTCATTCTCGATGGCCTGAGTCAGGCTGGTCATGGCGAGGTCCTTCACCTCCTGAGCCTTGGCCACTTTTTCCTGAAATAAACCAAACGCGTACACCAGGATTACGGAGGCAGGCCTTCAAAAGGTTGTTCACTCGAGAGCGAAGAGTTTTGACTCGGACTTTGAAGTCTGTAGCCCGATTATAGTAACATCTCTCATCATTAATCTTTCTCTCGCTCTCTTTAAAGATGACAGGGATATTTCTTAAAAACTCTTATCTGTGAAACATTTTTCCAACCTCCTCTTATTCATCACATACGAATAAGCTGAAAGGGTGCCAGCCTACCTCGTTCAGCTTGTCAGCGAAGGCTGCGACGCTCGGACCAAATTTCTTGACACCATAGATGATGATGGTCAATATGGAGGCGGCAGCGAAGGTCTCGTGGTTGATGACGTAGATTTCCTTGGAAAGCATGTAGAGGATGAGGCCAGTGCCCAGCATGTAGGGTCCTGGTAAAAGGAAAAAAGGGAAGATGTTTTTCTAAAGTCACTGATATGATGATATGATGCTTATTTTGTTCAGACGAAGCATGAAACCTTATTCGACTGCAGCTCATTTTACCATCAAAATCTTATTTTGATGCCTTTCATGCATCACGTGAAGTACTTGGAATTGCCTTGTTGCTAAAAGGTGGTTTATAAATAAACTTGCCTTGTGAAACCTTTACATTTAAAATTTTGAGTTGCCACACCTAATTATAGGCATTAAATCGAGGACAGTAAACTGCTTATACGTGTGTGTTTAAGCCAATGAGAATGAACAGGTACTGTTTTTTTAGTATATTCTAATGGTATATTGCTGATCAATTGCTTGTTCTTCAACATGAGTAGAGACATTTTAAATAACGTTGTCTTTTGATAAAGACAA
Source organism: Psettodes erumei (assembly GCA_016785225.1). Classification (NCBI taxonomy): domain Eukaryota; kingdom Metazoa; phylum Chordata; class Actinopteri; order Pleuronectiformes; family Psettodidae; genus Psettodes; species Psettodes erumei. The sequence goes on from JAFBJZ010000511.1 coordinate 255,915, forward strand.
TGAAATAATGGAGAATGAGTTTTATCTGGTTGACGTAGTACTTGAGGATATGGGCAAAATTACTGATTCACATTGATGACTGACTATGTATACCTTTGACACCATCAACGAGGCAGGAAACGCATTCAGTGCACCTGTTAGATCTCGAGGATACACACTACGTGTTTAGGTAATGCTGAATGTAAACGCTTTCTCATTATTGAGGGATTTATTTCTTTCCCCACAATGAGCATCAAGATCGTTTCATTGCCCAGGCCTGGGTCGAAGACTACAGACCTGTGACTCCAGTTTTGGGGTAGAGGAGCTGGAAGAACTCTTCTGGGATGAGGCCATGGCGGACTTTGCCTCCCTTCTCTGGCAGAGGGGGCACTGGAGCCAGACTCTGGGACGATGTGTGCAGGGAGCGAGACGCCTGGACCAGGCTGTGGAGGACGACACTGTTAGCTTTCACATACACTGGATTTTGGTTCACTGTTGATTGCGTTAATAATCACGTCAGACACATACCCAGCTCCAAGGTGGCCACTGCCTCTCAGGGCATTGGCTGCAAATGATAAAATAAAAAAATACTATAGTTACATATCAGCAACTTCCATATGTTTTTTTTTATTGATGCTTAATATGTGAATTATTTCCTTGATTAATCAGCATGTCTCTAAAATAGTTTCAGCCAAAGCTGAACTCTATAACCTTCATGGGTGTAAGACGACATGCACAGTTATTGTGTTAAGCTGCACACATTTTAAATAAGAGTACATAATAAACTGACAACTAGATGCAGATAGCTTTATTGCTTATGAAGGAGTAAAAAAAATATTAAAGGATGAGTCTATTACACCACCTACAACACAATACCAGCCAAATGTAAGGCTCCACACTAACAACTTGTGAGGGCATGACAATAAAAACACAATGCTGCACTGGGAAGTCAATGCCGTTTCTCCTTATGAGAAAAAGATAATTAAAGAGCAAGACTAGTTGTCAATAAGGTGACATTTGCAGGCGTGCAGAGCTAACGTAAGCTAACGAGGCTTCTGTTTACTACCTAGAGCTACCGCTACGCAATTTAGCTTCAACTAACTGCTTCTGATGTCTGCTGGAAGTACAGAAAAGGCGGCAAAGACTTTTCTAGGTAGAAACGAGCGACATTGTCAGAGCAAACACTTCACTTGTTAACTACAACTAGCATTAGCAAGTCTCTCATTCAATGTGCGGCCTTCACTTTACCCTTCACATTCATTTTAAATTTTTACCTCTCTTGCTTAACTTTTTGGTTATGTCAGAGCTGGGTGCCTTTAATTAACCTCTCTCGCACAACATCAGTTCATACCTGAGACAAAAACGAGCCTGGACAGCATGTTTGAAGGAGGAAATAGCCGAGTTCTCGCTCCACCTGGCAGCCTTGATTCGGCCTCTCTGTGCCCTTCTGCAAAGAACCGCAAGGATGGCGGACACACGGCAAATCCTCCCCAAATATCGCGAGACTAGAGAAGGGGTCCTGTGCTATAGAGGACGCGACCGGGAGAGGACGCTGCACGCAAAGGCGAGTTTGGCTCAACAGCGGCAGTGTATTACGGTTTGCATACCCCCCTCTGTTGTGTATGTGTGTGTCATCCCCTGGGAAATGTTCATGTTATTGCAAACTGGCGAACACAATACAAGTAAAATTAAAACCCCAACAATAAATAAATTAATGAAAAAAGTTTCTGTGGATGCAAGAGTATACCAGTTTAGGATATAGGATAGGATAGGATATATATTATAACATAGAGATGCAGTGTAGGATATATTGTCTGACTAGTTACATTTTGTTCCTTGGAAAAGTAGAGCAGGGACATTGAATACCTTCATTACAGCTAAGTCATGAACACACAGACAAATAGACAACCACATGCACAGCACAGCTCCGTCTCCTAAGTGGTGTATTTCATCCCAGGCTGTGTGCAGGGGGAATTGACTGGGTCTGTCTGTAATCTTGGGGCCCACCCGTGTACCACATCAGTTTTGTGCGAGTGGCTGGTGAGATAGAGGAACATATGACGCTGTGGTTCTCTTCACTTCCTGTAAAATTACGCTCAACAGAAACAGCTACATGTGAAACACAGACACAGCCCCCGGATCTTCTTTCAGAAGAGTGAGAAAATGGATGAGTTCTTGTCCACCTCGTGAAGAGTTTTCCACACTGAAGGTGATGGCGTGGTAGGTAAGCTTCATGATGCCTTTCTGCTTCTTAACCAGCATTTTGACTTGGCATTATCTTCTACATTTTCCATCTATAGCCTCAGTCACAGTTGCCAGGGCCTAGTGTGTCTTTGATACAGTACTGTGAAACTTGAAAGAGCCTCCTGCAGTTCAAACACTTCAACATCTAGCCATAACCTATACTATTACTGCTGCTAATACTACCATAAAAGTATTTTGAGAGCTACAATGGGCCCACATGGATCACAGAGACATACCGAGCTTCACCAAGTATCCTGTACGTTGTCCTTTGGCTTATGTATACGGTACATCTTATACATTTCAAGCACAACCTGATGCTACAGGTCACTAATTTCATTTTCATTCACTGAAGCAGGTAAAAGACCCTTAAAGGTGCATACCAGCTCTTTCAGTGTTTTCTAAGAACTTGAATCAGTCGCTTTGACAGACTGAGAAACTAAAAGTATAAAACTCTCAAATAGTTTCTTTCAGATGTAACATATGAGCCAGCCATACTGCACTTGCAACACTTGAAAACCATATTTTGCAGCTTCCTATAGCTAACCTATAGGATGCTAACCTATAGCTTCATATATATTTAGTACATTAGTAAGTGGTATGATTTCAACCAAACTGTTATACATATGGTTTATGTAATGATTATAAATATTGATGCTCAGTCTTCTGATATACTGTCATTGAAGGCTCGAGGCACATTAACGGCCGGAGGAGCTGCGATGGACATCCTTGCTGGAATACAGCCCCCCCGAGTGAAGGACTTTGACCGAATAGTGGAGTTCAGAGCGGAGAAACGTGAACACCTGCGAGGACGTAACAACGTGACTTCATGTCGCAGCCCCACCAGAGAACTTAACACAAGTCAGATAAAAAAAGAACTGAAAGAAAAGAGGTATCTGGAATTTCTGAGGAGGAGATCCGTGAGCCCAGAGCTGTGTGGTTTGGAGTCGGCAAGGACAAAACCTTCACCAAAAACACTCTCAATGAAACATCCCAATTCAGGCAGCGAGTTAGAGACATTGCATAAAAATATCCAAACTATTTCCACCTCTAACGGACATCCAACTATTTTTACACCAGACGGCAGTGTAACTGATGGCCCAAGCACCAGCACATGGGTAAATAAAAGCTACTTTGTCATCATGCAAAGCGTTATATCACCATGTCTCATCTGTCCCGCTCCACAGAAAAAATATAATGCCTGCACCTGCTTCTTCCCTCCCCTCTCATTTCCTCAGGCCTCCTCATGGTCAGAGCAGGTAACACTGATGAGGCAGGAGAAAGGCCATCCAAGGAAGCAAGGCCTGACCTCCACACCAGCGATAAAAGAGTCAAACCAGCCCAGGATTCAAAAGCAGGGAAAAAAGAGAGATTAGTGTTAATGGTAAAAGTCTTTCAAATTACATATCATTATACATTTTGACACATCAAATTATCTTTGATCTTTAATTCCAATAAAAGATGATGTTCTTCATCTCTTAAAGCTCAAAAGATGAGCATCAATACATTTGTCCGAACAGAGAGTATCCACCGAAAATCTTCACAACAAATTGAAAATACCCTCCAAAAAAAGACTTTTCATGAGGCCGGCATGCAGACAGAGTGAGTGTGACTTACTGTACAAATCTCCCTTAAACCTTATTTCAAAAGCAGCCATGATCAGTTTTTTGAATTTCTATAATTCATTATTTTCTCCCACACACAGATCTGGCCTCGTCACTGCCAAGGAATCTGTGAGTTTCAAACTGTTGCTTTATTCACTGGGGTTGCTTTACTGCAAACAGCAGATTTATATTTAAAAAAAAAAAAAAAAAACGATTTACAAATTGAACTGCTCTTCTTGTCTCTCATCTTTCAAACAATAGGATGTTCAGCAGTTGGCTGACTACTTGCAGGTAAAGCCAACCAAATTTTTTCCAAGTACATCCCGAGCCGTGTTGTGCTCACTCTTATATCAATAACAAGTACTTCGTTCAATACAGGAAAAGTTGAAAATCACATGCATTGAAGTATATCCTTTCAAAGTGAAACACGTGGAGGAGTTTCGCTGTACGCTGTAGCAGAGGATGCTGACTGTCTTTTGCTGCATCCAGTGTTTGCATTTTGCCGCAGCTGCCTGTCCTCTGTCGTCTGTTTCCTGTTAGGAGGCTCTGTGGAGAGAAGAGGCCGTGAAGAAGAAGCTGGCAGCCCTCCAGGAGAGCACGTCAAACCTCGTCAACTCCTCAAACATAATATGGACGGTAAGGCATTTATGTAAATTGAAACACTTTGGTTGTTTTAAAGTTACAGTTTCCAAATACCAAATGCATCAATGTTGTGCCTTTATAGGGTCACAGTGTTGCTGTTCATTTGTTCTTCGGTTCGCTGTGTGATGTTACACTGAACGTTTCTTTATCAGAGTCATTTACACAGTCTGTATGCATGGCTGCTTTTGCCTCAGAAAGGTATGTGCAGCCTGTGGTTTGGAGTTTCCTGCTTCTGCTCTGGTCTATACAGCAGAGGAGTGCAAGCTGTTATTCTTATACAGGAAGGGCATCACAGTCAGTGTCTGTTATAGGTGCTATCCATCCTCACCAGTTTACTTTTTTGCTACTCTGTCTCTAATGAATGAAAGGGAAATATTAGTGTTTCCCTTTTTGTTTGCATTTTGTTGTTTGTTATTTGGGTTTGAACAGCTTTATGCTTGCCATCTGTAAAATTGTTTTTTCACTCAGGTATGTTATTATCAGGCAATTTATATTTTTGTTGTGTTACTCGTGTAGTGTTGCAGCACATGCAGGCACTGTGATCTTTACTGAGGTGCACCGATGCTGAAAGTTGCCTTTGTGCACCACTGAGCGCAGACTGAAAGAACCGGCTGTCACATACCGTACTTTTGGACACGAACCATTAATTTTCCATCTGCAGGTTACACCGCGACACTCAGTCATTTCCTTTCTAACCCACACAGGCTCGCTGCAGTGAAGACTTGCTGAGAAACAAGATCAAGGCTCTGGAGGCGCAGTTGCAAGCCTGCCTGCAGGTAAGCACAGCAGCTGGTGGTAACGAAGCGACTGCTGGATTTTTTTCAGTCATGCAACGGCTGTGTTTCTTTATGTTATTTCTTTGCAACAGCCACCTGCCACCCTGGCTGTACACCTTTCTCTCTGTCATGTAATGGTCTGACTAAGTACTGTTTTATTCTTATAGAGGTTTCCAAAGGATGGAGTGAAGAAACTGGTGGTACAGATGGAGAAGCAGAAACTGATATATGAGGAGAAAGCCCTGGTTGCCCTTCAGAAAGCCACACAGGAGAAAACTGAAGCACTTAGCAAGGCCGAGACGCTGCAGGTCAAACATCTCACTCATTAAAAAAACACACCCGCATTCGTTTTATTTGACTGAGGAAAAAGACACAGCATCAATGTCGCTCACTCTTTTGGGTTTTCTGGCGAGGTTCTGTTCAGTACTTATCAGTAACTCAGGTGTAACACGGCGTCAGTATTGCAGCTAAATCTTCAAGATGTGTGTTTTTTTGGCAGCAGGAATCACTAATTACAGCAAAGGCAGAGTTATTGAAGTGGCAGAGCCTGTACGAGGAGTTGAAGCTGAGCTTTCTGCAATTCAGGGAGAACCAGCACCTCAGTAATGAACAGCTGCAACAGCTACACAGCCAAGTGGAGGTACGGTATACTGTGGCAGAGTGCATGGTCACAGGTTCAAATGTCCGCGGGAGTGAAATATGCGCTGGTGTCCATACAGCTCTCCAGGGCCAGAGAGGCCGAGCTGAGGGAGGAGGTGGTATCATTAAGACGTGAGCAGAAGGAGCAACAATACAACATTTGCCTGCTGGAAGAGGACAACCAGATTTTGAAGGAGGAAATCCAGCACCTTAGAGGTACATTTAGACCTCAGAGCCATGTTTTTTTTTTCCCTATTATCTGCAAAGCCATTCTCTTCCTTTATCGAAAAGTAATTCTTGGACTAAGACTGGACTTGGACTTGTTTTTTTTGTTTTGTTTTTTAAATTTAAACTGCTCTCTGTTTCCTAGATGGCGGCAGTGAGAGCCAGGGTGTGGATTATCTGACATCAAAGGAAGCAAACCCGCAACTGGCGCTGAGGAAAGACTCTCAGGTGGAGGAGCAGCTCCATATCACTCAGGAGAAACTCCGTCTCAAGGAGAAAGAGGTAAAGAGGGAATATCTTCTTCAAAATTTCCCAAATGCAGCAGTGATATTTCTTTAAACGACTATCAAATCTATCTACAAATACAATTTGGCACATTCCACCTTGAAATACATCTTGAAAAGTGCATTTCTACAGATCATCTGTATTGTATATTTATTTTTGATTGGATTGTGGCCACATAAAATCAACATATGTTTATGTGTGTGTGTGTGCAGTGTGAGGAGCTGCAGACAGACCTACATGCTATGGAGCAGGAGTGTCAGTCCAGCCAGGCCCGGCTGTCGCAGTGCAGGGAAGAACTCAGGCAACTCAGCCATCGCCACAGGAGACCGGTGAGCGGCGTGTATGTGTGTATGTGTGTGTGTGTGTGTGTGTGTGCATTTAGGAGAATTTGAGATGAAACATCCTTGCTATACTCAATGGACCCCATTTCCCATCACGTGGTCTACCAACAAGAATGAATCGTTGCCCACATTCTGTACCAACGTGTCAAAATACAACTCACACGTTCTCTTCTGTCCCTGTTTAGACTTGGCGTGGCTCCTGGTGGACGGTGTGGAAGGTGTGTGGATTCTTCCTTCTGCTCCTTGCTGTGGCGGGGGCTGCCATGTTGTGGCTGTGCCATCCTCCTTTCAGGGAGCAAGTCGAAGACCTCTACTCAGACATAGAGACACGTATAGAAGACTATGTCGTGGAAATGGCCTCGCCTCAACACTCAGGCTGTTTTCGACCAATATGATAATATCAATGCTCAGGAATAGTATTATTTGAGTTGTTGTGGCTGTTGTTTTAAAACAGGATTTTTTTTTTTACTGGATGTAGTTCACTGTTCTGGATCTTTAAGTGTGTGTGATGTGAGATCATGTTGTGTTGACGTACTGTACATGTGTGCAGGAAGAGCAAATACACATGCAGTGTGAAAAATGTCACAGTGTTTGCTTCTAATTTTTACAACAATGAAAACATGCAAAAAAGCAAAGTCAGCTGTGGGTCAATAATATCGACAGAATACTTAGGAAAAAGAAAAACAGCAAGCGTCTTTGTACCTTGTCCTTTGGACTGAAAACAGCTTATTTAGTCAATAATACATCCATATAAATATGAGAGTGAAGACAAAACATCCAGGTAATCCTTTCATCTTCCTTGGGAGGGAATTTAATCTTTACTATTGGGTTTAGGGAAGTCGATTCACTGTCACTCAAATGGCTTTAAAAAGAGCCATCTAGCAATGTTTGATAAGAAATAAAGACATACTCTCACAAAGGTTACTGTTTGTCACATCTACTTGAAACAACTACAGGTTCAAAATAAAGTAAAAACATATATTGTTCACGTCAGGCTGGGTCACTGGTCAGAGTTCATGATGCTTTGGGTTCATCTTAAAGCAACATGCCAGATACTTCTACTTCTAATTCTACTAGGTCTCTTTTGTGAAGACAATGTTAGGAAGGACCGTACTTAAGCTTGTGAGACATCATCATTTACATTTACTTTCTCATTTGGTGAGATTTTATCCAACTCAGCAGAGGTGGTGACTAACTACGCACATTTTTAAAATGTGCTCGGTGTAGTTTTAGGTACTAGTGCTTTACTTGAATTCAGTTGTATGCTACTTCCTTCTCACTACATTTCGGAGGGAAATATTGTACTTTACATTCTCCAGAGCTTTGGTGACTAGTTACTAGATTAAGACTTCACATCATATTCTTATTAAATACAGCAGACTAAAGACTAAACCAGTGTTTGGTTTCAGACCGTTTTGGCAGCTGTGCTGTCTCAGTGACATGATGGCACTGTGTGGTAATTACTAGCCGCATGTGTCTGTGCTACTGTGCAAATGAACAACAAAAAAAAATAACTCTACACAAATGTAAAAACTGACAGGCATGACGCATGGCATTGTGTATTGTCTGATTACACTCAAACTTAGAGAGTAAACACACTCAAAGCTCAGTGGGACGGAGCTATTGTTCACTGCATTCAGTGGTTTTAACTGTTCCAGATAAAGTGCCATTCTCAACAGCCACTGACACAGCACATCCAACACACAAATCTGCAGCTACTGTCTTTTCACACACATTTACCTGTATGTTCCCCAAATACACAGCTGGTCATTGAAGAGATGGATCTTTTCTGGACTGTGGTTAGTCTCATGGTGAAACTGGCGCCGAAGGTAAGGGGCTGTGGTGTGAGCGCTGCGGTTTCCCTTTTTTGTAACACATTTCGCAACGCAACAGGGGTGATCTTGCAAAACTGTATTTCACTTACAGACTGCTTATCAGATGAGATGAGGACTGCAGGGCTGCTGCTGGTTGGGGTGCTGTGTGCGTTGAATGTTACGTCTTCCCTCAAAATCTGCGCTTTCAACATTCAGAGCTTTGGTGAAGCAAAGGCCAACAACAAGAAGGTTATGGGGATTCTACTAAAGGTACTCTACTCTACGTTCATCACAATTACAGTACCATCCAAACAAGACTTAAGAGCTGATGGACCTTGTCTGCTTCTTTTCTGCTCCCAAGATCCTTTCTCGGTGTGACTTGTGTCTCATTCAGGAGGTCCGAGACTCTAAAGGAGAAGCAATACAAGCTTTAGTTAAGGATCTTAACAGGTACAAGCTATTCTAGGTTTCGATCGAAATAGTGCAAATTTAAAACATCTCGTGAAATATCTGTCACATGCTACTCAACAACATCAGCTTTAACGTTGCATCACTCATGTTGTCGTCAGCAGATTTGACAAATCCAACTCATACTCCTATGTGGAGAGTGAACGGCTGGGGAGGACCAGCTACAAGGAACAGTATGTCTACATTTACAGGTAGCCGATGCTTTTTAGTAAACCTGACCCATCACTGTTAATGGTTATGACATCATTATAGTTCCTTTTTCCCCCTTGCCTTTTATCTCCAGGAACAATGTGTTGAAGGTCAAAGAGCATTTTCAGTATCCTAAACTCAAAGAGGGGACCAATGAAACTGATGTTTTCTCCAGGGAACCTTTCATCATCCGCTTTCACTCCCCCACAACACGTAAGATTAAAGGAAGAGATGTTTGGGCTTAAACAGGAATTTTGCATTCTATCACTCTAGTAAAACAGTGTTTATTGCGTGTCTGTGCTGATTTGCATATGTAAACATCATATAGCAGCTTCAGAAACCTGGGTTAATACATTGATTAGAAGGATTTATCCAGGATTCCAGCCATTCTCATAGTGGAGGATAAATGATCTCATCAATTTAGTTGAAGAAAAGATTAAATCAAGTTGAATGGTCAATGAATTCAGCGTGCCAGAAACCAACCTGGGCTCACTGGTTGATACAGAATCTATAGTTTTGCTGGATCAAAAGAGAAACCTGTACCTTCACAAATGATCAGAATCCTGGACAATGTCGGAAAAGGGTTTGTATGCAGGGATATGATTGATCAGGGGTTTTCAATGTAAATGTCATATCATGAATATGATCAAAACCAGGATACTACTATGCCTTTAAATGCATTTCGTAAAGATGTGTCATAATTTTTTTCCAAGTGGTGAATGACTTTGTCCTGATCGGCCAGCACACCTGTCCAAAAACTGCCATGAAGGAGATTGATGAATTGTATACAGTCTTCAAAGGAATTTACAAGAAGTGGAAGACTGATGTAGGTCAAACCAGATTATTATCATTATCATTGATTCTTTTTTGTTTTTTAAAATATAGATCTTGGTCAGAGTTCATCAGCTTACCCTTGTGTTAGTTTCACATCTCTATCACAGGGTGAAATTTATGAATGATTTTGATCTGTTGAACTTTCCTCTTTTACTTCCTCTCACTCAAACCAGAATGTAATGATCTTGGGGGACCTCAACGCCGGCTGCAGCTATGTCACCATCAAGGGCTGGAGAGCCATACGCTTAAGGAGCGACCCCAGATTTCATTGGCTTATTGGAGATGAACAAGACACCACTGTTCGCAAAAAGACTCACTGTGCTTACGACAGGTCAGCGACAACTGGAGACTGAGTTACACAAGAGCAGAACTTCTGCAGACACCAATCATACAAAATAAATTTCTTACAAAGCTCTTATCACATTTTCATACAGGATCATCGTCCATGGGCGTGAAATTCTTTCCAGTATAGTGCCAGATTCAGCTCAACCATTCAACTTTAAAGAGAATTTCCATCTCACAGAGGAAGAGGTAAAATCGTTGCTTTGTAAACTTGCCTTTAGTTTTATACTGAACATGAACATTAACCCTGATCTCTCGGTGGCTCTTTAGGCTCTTGAGGTGAGTGATCATTTTCCAGTAGAAGTTGACCTGAAGCCCAACCACCGCTATCTCCACCATCATGAGCTGTAACCCGCCAATTAGAAATGTTTTACTTGATCTTAGCTGTTGAAATAAATCAAATTACCCAACAGAATATTTGCTGATGATTGCTATTCTTTTACAACTCCAGCTTGTCTTCTTAATAGCACTGCACTCATATCAGTCACATAAGATCACCAATAAACATGAGCTGTTTCAGCAACAAGGAACTGCGTGTTTGACTGCAGGAGTTTATAAAGTGCATCTGAAACCAAAACCACATCAAAGCTGACATCATTTCATAAGCTCGAGAAGGTAAGGTTCCTGTAACAACACAAAACATTGCTTTTGTGTTTTCTCTTTTTGGAGAGAAACTTTTCAAACAGTTTATCTTTGTATTTTATGGCAGGCTTAGATAAAGTTGGAATTTATTGACGCATTTTTTATATATTCAACTAAATATTTTAAGTTTCAATGTATGATTTAGGCAATTTCTGTTTGACAGGAAGCCACTTGCAGCAACAACAGATGAGAGCTACTTCGCGCTCTCTTCCTTTCTGAGAGGCGAGATTATCTGTGGCAATGCATTAACTTTTGTCTTCATATAACTCCTAGTATTGGATTTATCCATTTGCAAAGATGGAACAAAGTTTTGCTGATCTACTTAGTGATGCATTTTCAGGTAAGAAACAAGTTTTAGTGATGTGAGATTCATTTATATTCTAACTATTTACAAAAGATTACATTTCAATTGATCATGTTGTTACAGAAGCATCTGTCCCATCATTTCCTGATGGAGATTTGGACTTTGAGAATTTAAATTTTGATGAAAAGCTTGAGGAAGACCAGATAGGCATCTCTCATGAAATCTCACCAACAAAGGAAGACAGGGCTCTGCACCAGGAAGCAATGCATGAAACTACAGTTTTGTCTGTCACTGAAACTGAAGATATTGACAATGTTGATAAAGAGCAGTCTTATGATGATAATGATGAGGAGGGTTTTCAAGGTGCCGGGGTCAGTCTCATGAGCATGGACAGAACACCACAGGAGGATTACTCAAGCTCAGAAGGAGATTCTGAACAGGAGGGTTCTATCTCTGAAGAAGATGAAGAGGATGAGGAAGAGGATGTGGGCACAGGAGAGAAACCAGGTGATATATTGATGTCAGCTCACTGCGACGACTTCTGCTATGGTAATAAAGAGGACAGGTTCTTTTCTGAGGGGCAACCTCTGGCCCCAGAGGGTGCTGAAAATCCTCAAGTTAGAAATGAGGAACAAGGTGAGAGTGAGAGCGATGAGGAGCCGTCCTATTTTGGGCAAGTCCCTGAACGTGGCAACGAGGTGAGGATAAAAGGTGATGGGATTGAAGAGGATGAGGAAGAAAGGGAAGAAGACAAGCAAGAGGACTCTCCTGATTCTGAGTGTGAGAGCATGAAAGTCGAACAAGAAGAAAATGTTTTTGCTCAATGCTTTGAGCAGGAGGCTGAAATTCCTTACAGTGATTGGCCTGCGACAGCCATTTTGGAGTTCAAGGAAATACCAATGCAAAATCTGCAGGATATTGTTGCTGAAGTTAATAGGGGGGAATGTGTAGAGAAAATAGAGGATTTCTCAGGGGAGGAGCATCAAGAGGCAGGTGAGAGTTTTGCAGATTATCCCTCAGATTTTTCTTCATGTGAATACATAGGAGATAGAATCAAAAATCAAGAAAGTAATTCCCAGTCGAAACCTTTGCCTCATGTATCCGACAGCAGTTCAAATACAAAGCAGAACATCTGTCTGGAAGGAGCTGTGACATCAGGAAAAAAGGAGCAAACTGATGAGGAGGGAGATGGGTATTTGTACAGCATAGATTTGGAGGTGGATGCTGATAGGTTCAGGAGTTACGATGTAGCAGCTGGGGAAAAATGCAGCGGGAAAGCAGAGGTTGTTGAAAATGTGGCAGCATGTGATGATAGAGATGAGACAGGTGAGAATGACTACTACAGCTCCAGTGATGAGGAGTTCCAAGTGAGATTCAGAGACGAGGAACTCTTAGATACTGTGCGTCCACAAGATCTTGAAAGAGACAAGGAAGTGGAGGACACTTGGCTTTACTGTGAGAGCACTGCAGCATTTTCTAGGTGGAACCTCTCTAACGAACATCTAATCTCAAACAGAGGAGTGGACCCAGCAGATTTCAGCATAAACTGGGGTTTCAATGTGTCAAAAGCTGATTCCCTTCTGTCTGAGGACCTGTTAACCGCAGAAGACGCAGATAAAGTGAAAACACATCTTTCAGATGTGAGTCAGCATCCTGCAGGAGATGTCATCAGCTACTCAGTGGTACAGAGAGAGGAGAGAAAAACCACAAGCCCATCTTACCAGGGATCCCTGGATGACAGCTTCTTCTTCAACACTGAACTTGAAGCCTTGGGGGTCACTGTGCTGGGACAGTTGGGAGATGACAAGTACGAGGAGGATAGGAACTGGGAAAAAGAGCAGGAGAGAATCAAGGCTTTCTACAAGTTTTATGACAGTGATGAGGAGAATGAAAGAGAAGGTGAGTGTAGATGAGATGTGTGTATAGTCTTTATCACAGCATAATATTAACAAGTGTTACATGCATTTCCCAATTCATCAGCTTCCATTTGTGCATTTTAGAGCGGCAGATAAAAGTTCAGTTTTGTACAGAGCCATTGTCTCAAGTCATTCACTATGAAAGTGACAGGTTTGCAGAATTTTAAAACATTTTTTCTTGAACAATAACTACAGCCCTTGCTGCTACAGATGCAACACCAATCTGTGTTTCCCTCCTCTTTTCTCAGTAGCGAAAGAGATTCACTCAGCAGCTCTACAGACAGGGAGGAGGATGACCTGAGCTCTGCAGAAACATCTGAAGTGAGAATATGATCATTTTCATGTGGACACACATGAGGATGCACAGAAATACATAAACATAAACCACACTGTTTTAACTGCTTTATCTGTACACAGGAACTGAGGGAGCCTTACAAAGATCTGCAAATGGTACCTGCCTATGATCCTCAAAACACTCAGCAGCCAGAGAGTGTGCCAGAGAATGATCTCAGCAGCATGCAGATCTGTACCAAAAAACACAAGGTGTGTCTCACTGGATAATACTGAACATTGACTTTGTTCATTCGTTCCTTAATAGTTTGCAATGTTTTTCCCCTGCAGTGGCTGGGTATGCTGAAGATGACGCTTAGGATGGGTCTGGTGATAGGGATGGGACTGCTGATGTTCTGGTTGGCCACAGATCAACCAGACTGGCTCAGCCAAGCTTCCTTCTTTCATGGCTAAAGCTCATTGTTTGGCTAATAAAACATGTGTATATGCTTACAGATGATCAAAGAAAAATCCATCATCCAAAATGACAGTATTGATTTGTAAAAATGCAGTGTATAGTGCTAGCAATTGAGATATTTTAACAAAAAACTTCAAAATGCAGTATTGCATTAAGTGCTTAATAAATCTTTCTATCTTTGTTTAAAATTATGATGCAGTTGTATTAACCGCTGTGTTTCCATTAAATTGTGGCTCAATGGGCCTAAAACAGCATTTCTGGTGAATTAGAACAAACTAGACACTGAATTGCACTATAATTTTTGAAAATATTGGAGGCTACTTTTTACTCTACTGCAATCATCTAATATTAATATGTAATATAGTTACTTTGCAAATAAAGCTTTTACAAATCAAACATGTGACAAACCTACGATATTTTAAATGGTATTAATTGTTTGTATTAATTCGCCAACAACTTTAAGTAGTCAAAATTATGCCAAATAGTTGAAATTAGGCCAATTATGACCAGCTACAACAGAGAAATGCTGCTGCATGTTAATGATAATTTTATCTATTTTCTCTTGTAATACACTAATATAATAAAATAGTCGATGAGAATTCTCACTATTGTGCCTATAACAATTAAAATATGATGAAAATGGGGGATTGGGACATAATTAATAAATTTAATTAAAGCCAATAAAATTCTAAATAATTTTAAAAAATAATAGAACAATCTGGAAGGGGCCTTTCTGTATTACATGTATTATTTTGTTGAAAGTACCTTTAGTTAAGTCTAATTTTGATGGAATATATTTATAATGTACAATGAGGTATTACTATTTTTTATACATTAGGACAAGAACGGAAGTATTTATATTAGCTTATCCATTAGCATTAGCCAATATTAATCTTGCCCTTTTGGTGGCGCTGCTTCGTTCCTGTAAAAGAAACCAGAATCTAAAAAAAGTCATGAAGAAGAATTTGTCAACCGGATATGACGTAAATTTGACTGACGCGGCGAATGTTTTTAACACCTGGCTCAACAAACGAGGGCGGGTTTAAGACTCCGCATGTCCCTCATGACAGGGGGGAGCAGGAAAGGATCCTTTGCATCCGCTGCCCGCGAGACAAAACGAGCTCCCGGTCTTCATCGGTGGGCGGAGTCAGGGTTGGCGTCCCTTTTTTGGCAACAGAAAGTACGGTTCAACCAAAGCGACACAACAAATCACAAGTCTAAACGATACGACAATGTCTTCGCTAAGTAGTAAAAGCGCGCAAGAAATCAGCGAGCTGCTGGACGAATACGGGATAAAGCACGGACCCGTGGTCGGTGAGAGGCTAAGCTTGTTTACTTTGTGCCCATTTTTTAATCAACGTAAACTCACACAGGCCTCCTCCCCCTGCCTGTGTGAGTTTACTCCTGAGGTATGAGGACCTGTTCTGTGATTGTGTGTGTCTGTACACTCCTTTTCTCGCCCATCAAATGTGCGCTGTGTGTAACGTTTCGTACTCAGACTCCACCAGAAGTCTGTATGAGAAGAAGCTGAAAGAGGCCATGGCCAGAGGGAAAAAAGTGAAACCATCACCTGACAAGACCTACTACAGAGAAGAGGGTAACTGTCCTATCTTAGAAGCTGGCATTCTTCCATTGGTCCATACAAATATACTCCCTGTCAGAAGATTTTAAGTCAAAAAGGTCATCAAGCTTATTACAGACAAATTAAATGATATGGGATTTTTTTTTAAGATCGCAAGATCAAATACGTAAATCCAAAAAAGACCAATGTGCTGCTATTCAGTTTAAATCAAAAAGGGAGGATGCACATCAGGTGACATGCTTTAAGAAACTTGAGTGACACCTGATGGGCCATGCCAACACTGCAAATGTGCAGGGAATAGTGGAACGCAAAAGTGCACTTGCCTTGACGTTTAGTGTGACACTTTTCTCTTTATTTCAGAGGAGGAAGTCACCTATGTTTACAAGGCCCCAGTAAGTATCTCTCTCCACACTGCCCCCAAGAGTCGCTCTGCCATTTTTTTTCCAACACTGCATCGTTCATATCAATCCTGTCGTCAAATTTTATCTTTGTTTCCAAATTTTGCAGGTCAGAAGTGATGGAATAGGAGACTACGGAGAGAGGTCAGCTCTTTTACTGATTCTCCCCAATTAGGTTCTGATTGCTGTTCATCTATTCTCATCTTCTTTCTGTTTCCTCGAGTCAAATGAGCTCGCACAAATCAGTCAACACTTTTTTTTCCCCCCCGCAGCGGGTCTTACATGAGCTCGAAACCAAAGTGGGGGGAGAGGGAGTTCGAACACGAGTGAGTTACAGTTAAACTGTTGTCGTTGCTGCAGTCGGTGAAGCGTTTGAAATTTTTCCACGTGTACACGCTTTTGTGTCGCTCCCCACAGGATGTCCTACTCGACTTACCCAAGGTCGAGGCCCGAGTACAGAGGGAGGGATTATGTTGACGAGTAAGTGCCTTGATACAGAGTTAACTGGTGTCACCGGCCGGGATAGAATTTGCAAAATTGTTCACATTGCCTTTTTTTTCTTAAACCAGTAATAATTCTAATCATAAATTCTCTTAATTTCTCTCCAGGCCCCACATGTACGACACGCCGTCCACTTACAGAAACTCCTATTTGAAATCGACGCCATTAAAACCCGCTGCTCAAGAGGCTGCGAAGGAGCAAAAATCGTCTCGCCTCATCCCGCTGTGGGTTCAGTTTGTGTTCTTCCTGGCTGTGGCGGCCTTCCTCTACTTAGTTTTTTCCAACATGGAGGCGAACGAATCCCTCAAAGGAATAGAATGATAGAATGATTCGTTTGTGTTCACGCTCCGTTTGCGGGGCCTCCTCTTCTTTATTATGCATTTTTAATTTGGTGGCATGTCTTTTGGTTCATGGCTTTATTTTAGACATTGCTGAGTTTTTTCAATATTCCTGTGTGTTACACCTGCGGGTTATTCGCTTGCTTATGTGTGTAGGTTTAATACCTGATTGCCACCGACAGCAGCACTACAAGAATAGATGAGGATGCCACTTTACTGACAACTAACTAAAAAAATCCTCATTTATCTTACCCAGACAACAGCTGTATATCTATGCAGATATTTTTCAGTGCTGTGTTGCAAGTGTGGCACTCAGTGTGTAGTGCTGACGGTGGAAAGAAAATAATTTTTTTTTTTTTAAAAACTCACTCAAGATATTCGGCTGCGGTCGCACATTAAATATCCGCTTATCTCGACTTGAGCAACTGCGGGGTCAGTGGGTTATCAAAATAAGACGTCTCCGTGTTTGGAAAGAGACTTGCTGATGCTGAACGTGAGATTCGTTTGGCACATCGAGCGTCACAAAACTTGGGTCACCTCCAGCAGGTCATACATGAATCACATCGTCAACAAGTCGCCATCCGTCTGTCCGCATGGGAAGATCCCACAGTTTTGTCCCAGCATCCCATTCGTGAAAGGCAAATATCCAGTAATTTAACTGGACTGAAATCTCATCATTGTCTAACTTTCAGATGCCATCAAGAGAATTTGTGATTTCAGAAGAATTTTAACGAACCTTTAGTTTTTCTGTTCACGTCCTAAAAAAACAAGTAACCAATATTGATCATATTTCAATTTTCATTGTTACAGTGTCTAAGAGTAAACAAATCTGTATATATATATATTGTTAATATGAAGATTGACCATATTCTATCAGTTTATATACTCTTAAGGGTGCTTCCTTTTGGTGGTTATTCAGAAATAATCACATTAAAGTTAGGACAGTCTTCAGACCAGCTGCAATGCAAGTTCCTCAGCAGTTTTATAGGAATAACTGGGGTATAATTGTTAATGGTTTCATCATTGTTTAATAGGAAGTTGGGGGAAACCTGTATCTTGGTAAAAAAAAAAAAAACAAAACGTGAAACTGCACCGTTTCTACAAGTTGCAATGTCATGTTTATGCCTCGTTTCACCAGAATTAACTCAGATATTACACTTTTCTACGACATAATCCAACCTTTACATCTTTTAGAGTTTGATGTCATTTGTTTTGTACCTTTGTTTCATAATTAAAAATATAAAAAGAGCTTGCACAAGTAAATAAATGTCAAGTCATTTATTCAGGGGCAAAAAAAATAAGAAAAAATTAAAATGTTTAAATAACTGAGGGTATAAAAATAAAGAAACTAGTTTGATCTGATGCTATCAGGTACACAGTACATGCAGTAATAGCTGTAAAACAAAACTGATCGAAACAAGGAGCTCCGACAACAGCAACATTTTAATCAACTCTAGTTTCTACTGACACACGTTGAGTGCTGGGATGTACATGTTAAATGGCATTAGATGCATAGTAGAGTTAGGCTTGTTAAAACTGAAAACACGTTTTTTTTTTTTAAGATCTGTGAAAGCGAGTACATGATAAGCTAGTGCAGCCTCTTGTTAGCGTTACCTGGTCGGAAATATAAAACAATAGTTCGAACTGCGTATACACAGAGACCTGAGGAACACGTGTCACAGTTCCCCCAGTTTAGCGTTTAGTAGCAGTTGTCCACTCCATACATCTGGGGTCACGAATCTGACGTCTGACCTGAACCATCACTGACTTTGAATGGGAAAAAAAAAAAAAAAAAAAAAGTTGTGGGCATGGAGCTCACGTCTCACCACAACATAGTGCTTAATGTCCATTGTTACCCTGCAGTAGCACGAGCCTGAAGTTTGGTATGAAAGAAAACTGCAGATTGCAGTACAGTCTGAAGTCCGCGTTACGGCCCAGTGAAAACTGTGCCTCACCCAGGCCGGACTGACCTGGGTCCAGCTGGCGCCTCTTCCAAAAAGGTGGATGGTGGACGACCGATCGAGCCGGTTCTGCGTTGCGTCCCTTGCCGTCTGCGCGCGTGGGAGATCACGCGATCCCTCGGACTTTCCACTCACTTGCGAATCTGCTTGAAAAGGAGAAACGCCGTCATTCACAACCCTCACCCAATCAGACAATAAGAGTAAAATATTAATGGCATTGATAAAAAGTATTCACCCCTGCTCGGTTCGTGTTTTATTCTTTCACAAGATTAGATCAAAGCAGATTCAATGAGGCTTCTTTTTTTGAGAGAGGTAAGAATGTGAGAGTGAAAACATCTTAATTAAAACAAATAAAAATACACGTTTGCACTGACACACCTCAATCAAAAACTTGTGTTTCCAGTTGCTTTTAGTATTAATTAAATGGGGACGACACATGTGTCATCCAGGGGTTTCAGTTGGTTGGAGTGTACTCGCTCCAAGATACTCATAAAAAAGATAACTGGAAAACCCAGAGTCAGCAGATGTATACAAGAAAATATTGATTTTAAATATTGATTTGATTTTATTGATTTTGTGCTGTAATGCTATAAAACACAACAGGTTCAACGGAGGTGAACACTTCTTACACGCGCTGTTAACGCAGGAATCCTGACCTACGGTACCTGTAGTTTGCTGTTGCCGACATACCACGTCATAGCTTGTTAATCGATAAGGCAACGTAAGTGTTGTCCACACCTGTAAGGCGGAAGCACACCTGTGACCACGGTTACACGTGCAGGACGGCTTTCTGAAAATCATATCCCTCTGTAAGTTGCAAAAAGGCCTCCGGCGCAAAAAGGACTTACAGGTTCTGGTCTCTCGCTCCAGTTCAGAGGGCTTCTTCTCCTTGTTGCACAGTACCTTGGCCACAATAATTATAATGACGACGGCTACAATAAATGTCAGGCCAGACACGAGCCAACTGATCACCATTGGACTCAGTACTGGATCTGGGTCTGAGGGGTCAGAGGAGTTATCAGTCAGTGACATTCAGTGGAATTTCATCTGTTGCAACTGTGTTGACTGGTTGCACTTGCAACCCACAGTACATAAAATCTGTACAGTAAAAAAAAAAAGTCAGAAAGACCGAGATAGATTCTAATTCATGTAAAATTCATATTCCTGTGTTCAGTTTTCTTTTTCTCTTCAATATCTTGGAGAGAAAATCTTTTTCTCTCTCTGGTGTATAATATCAGTTTCACCTCTTATGGCTATAGGCAGGGGCTGGCTCTCCCTGGAGACAAAGGTGCGTCCGCCCAGCTGGACCCGATACAGGCAGTAGTAGTAGCCCTCGTTGGCGCTCTGGGCGTTGGGAAAGGTGAAAGTGACGGACGGGGTGAGGGCGGGCAGGGACTGGCGCACTGTGCCGTTGGAGCGGATCAGACGCAGCTGGAAGGAGCCTCCGGGGTACTGCTGCAGGGTGGAGCAGGTGATGTTAAAACTGTGGCCTTTAATGACGGAACCAGCCGGGGCCTCAGTGGACGTGTTGTACCAGTGCTGGGGAGTCAGGAGTTCCACTGCGATCACAGGGGGGAAAAAAAAAAGGGTTATTCAGACTCAAAGAAAAAAAAAAAGAACAGACACACTTGATTCTGGATTCACAATTTTAGTCCTAACTGACATTTGTTACAAAATATTCTATACTAAAATGGCCTTGTGAAGCAGTGAAAATGAGAAGAGTGTAAATAAAAATAAAATAACAAATAATAAAATTATTAAAATAATACGGCTCAACCACTCAACCATCTTTTCACCCACATCTCACAGGCATCTTGAGTAAACGGAGCCGTCATCACGTGACGCCTTTTGGCCGAAAACAAAAATGTTTGGTTGCTCTACCTTAGGCATTCAATAAAATTTAAACCAAACCTGATTGCAGAGACTTAAGAGAAATTAAATTCAAACTTGGCGCAAACCCATTAGGATGAGTCGGGCGGGAAAAAAATCAAACATCTGATATACAGCAGGATTTCGCAATAGCAGCGCGCTGTGGGAATGGGGGGTCGGCGCAACAGTTAATGTGGATTAGGCAACCTCGGTTGACTCACCCACAGTGATGTTGATGGAGTTGCTGGGCGGAGAGCTGAGCAGCTGAGACGGGAAACCCCCCTTGATCCTGTACCGACAACTGTAGCTGCCCTGGTGGAACGTCTCGATGTCGGACAGCGTCAGCTCCACTCTGGTCTGGGTCTGGTCCGCCCTCTGCGTGACCAGCGGCGTGGCCACCCCGTGCTTGTACAGGTGGAAGTCGCTGAGGTGGTGGCCCAGCAGAACGCTGCAGCCGAAGCGAACAGCCTCCCCGGGGGAGAACACAGTGTGAGGTGACAGCAGGGTGAGGGTGGGTGTTAAAAGGGTACCTGTGGGGTAAAGGTAAAACACGACTATCATAACCCAAATGTTCTCTCTGCAGAATTTGCATTACGTTGTTTCCTGGTTCCTTAAATAATTGCATCATTGATGCACCTTTGTAGATAAAATGCTTCACCAGGCAAGAGTCTCACCTGAGCATTTCACCCCTGCATCATTCTCGTGGGTGCAGTAGGAGTTAGTGTGGAGGACGACAGCACAGCGTGTCAAACTGGACTCGTGTCCAGTGCACTGGACGTGCCGCAGCCAGATCTCCCCTCTGCCCGCGCCAAACACCGCACCGTGGAGGGCAGATTCAGCCAGGCCGCAGCCCAGCTCCAGGCACACTACATCGGCCTCCCGGAGGTCCCAGCCGTGGTCGCAAACCGTCCCCCACTGGTCATGGCGCAGCACCTCAACTCTCCCGGAGCATTTGTTCTCCCCATCGATTAGTCTGACGTCGCCTGTGGATCGGAGGACGTTTTCTTAGACACAGAAAGTCTGACGGCACCGAGGACGCTGCCGGTTTACGCCGATCGCCGACTTACCGAAAGCATTGACTCCATCCCAGAGAACACCTAACACACCTGTGAGGACGTGACAAAACGTGGAATTACGATCAGGCAAAAACAAATTCAAATCCATTCAAAATGTCAACAACAGCAGCCGTTTTTACTCAGCTGGCCGCCTATTAGGTACAGCTAACACTCGCTTTCTAATGCAACAGTCCTGCACTCAACATCCCCTTAACCACAGTGTTGAGCTGTGGTTAAAACTGACTCACTGGAGGAGGTGCTCATTCAACATTATGCTCATTTTGATGGCTGTGATTTGCGGTGCGGTTATGTTGCACGACCCCAAGGTGTTTCTACTAGGCCGTTTAAACCCGTTTAGCTAAACTTAGCAACGAGGCCAAGCTAAAGACTCTAACAAACTACATCCTCCACAGTGACCTGACAGTTTAATCTCACCTCCACGAGTGATGACGCAGCCATCAATTGTATAACTGTAGTTTTATGCTTCTTTTAAACTCTAAAGACAAGTGCATCCAATCATCTGGTAAGTCAGTCAGTTATATTACACTGGCAATATTCATGTGTGACCAACATTTGAATAATGATGATAGCTAAGAGAGGGCGGCTCTCGCCAGCAGTTAATGGAATTACTGTTTTCTAAAAAGATGTAAAGGTAAATTATATGTAGCAACAATAAGTAAAGTAACTGGAACAGGAAACACGTGCAATCAACATAATAAAAGGCACCAAGTAAAATAACACAGTAAAAGTAGTAGTAAAAATTTAAAAAAAAAAAAAGGTAAACGACAGACGTAACAGATAAACTGGGTTATGGTAAACATAAAAAGTTACATAAAGGCATGTTTTAAGAGACGATTTAAAAGCAGACGGTAAAGTTTCTCTCCCAGGCTTCTCAGGTGAGATGTTCCTCCGTGTTGGGCCCCTTACAGCGAAGGCCCTCATGGTTATGGTTATCCCATTGCATAATCACATGAGCTATCCCGCCGGTCCCGTCTCGCGCCGAGCTAGCTGGCAAACCAGCCGCTTAACCACCGTTAGCCGCGTTAGCTCACCTGTTAACAGGATGTGGAGGAATATCAGCATCGTTCCCCTCACCCTTCCATCAGACGGCCGGGGGGGAAGGATGCCCGTTGTCCCGGTGATGGTGCCGACAGCCGTGCAGAAGTAAGGACCGCACACGACATTAGCTGGCTCGTACGCCTGGAAGACTCGGTTCGAAGAGCTAACGGCGAAGCAACTCCGGAGCAGCGCTGGCACTTAGCGGCGCGCGCGGGGGTTCGTCAGACGCGCTGTTGGCAGCCGATCGGCGCCGTTGGGGTAAGAAAACGATCGATTCCTGGATCCAAAAACCACAACAACGAGATGTCTGTCGGGACCGGATGACGCTGGGTAAGCTACATGCCGTCAGGCCGCGGCAATCACGTCACCAGTCCGGATGTTTTTTCACGGCACCGAGCCCTTCTCCCGCCAGAGGTCACTACCGCTGCACCTAATCCTGTTAGCTGTCCCTTCACCAAGGGTCATGACTCTGCACAGAGACCTATAAAGCCACTGTATCCCTTCCTGTCCATACGTTTCATACCTTTTAGAAATTATGAAGTGGTTGAAGATGTTTTTCAGTTTCTGTGATAGTAAACTCAACATATTGGCGTTTTTGGCTATTGGTCAGAAAAGAAACAACTCAGAAAATAATAATGATGGGCTTTTTCACTGGAAAACAGGGGTTATACAATGGAAAATGCCAATTATCCAATAGAGTAATTAGGCATTCATTGGAGTCACAGGATGACATGACATGAAAGCTGCTGAAGAAAAACTGCAAAACACTGATTAAAGATAATAACGACAATAAAGCATTGGGTGAAACTGAAGTTACTATTCAGTAAATTAATACAAAATAAATGAATTTAGCAATTTTTAAAAAGCATGCTACATGAGGGTTCACACTGAATTAAAAAAAAAAAACACTTTTCACTCAACACCAATGTTTGATGACTTCCCCCTATTCTCTGTGTTTCTTTGCACCCTGAGGATGCAAGTCTTCTTTCTGGCGATCGCTGCCAGGTCAGGTAATCAGGAACACGTGACTCAGGTGTGCGCAGGTGTTCCTGTCGACGCTGCGCAGAGTCTCAGCAAAACTTATCGTTATCATAATCATTTACACCTGAGCTTTCTCCTGTGAGCCTGTCACGGAATAAATAAATAAATCCTCCAACGTGAAACGACTGATTCAATTCCAGATTTATTATACTTGTATAAATCACATCACACATTATCTCCAAGGCACTTGAAAGGGTAAGGTCAAGACTTTACAATATGATAGAGAGAACCATACTCATACTCAAACTCATGGTGTGTGTGTGTGTGTGGAAAGACACACAGAAAGAGGAGGAGAGAGGGGCATCTGTTTAAATATTAGATAACTCTGAATTTCATTAATGATTTCTTTAAAATAAATAGTTAATAAAGCCGTTCAAAATCATAAACACATTTTCACACAAGTTCTGTTGATGGTGAAGTCACACAGAAAGAAAAACGTGCTCAAGTTTTTTAACGCAAAATTTAAATACAGCGGGATTGCCGCCTTCTGACGCTAAACGGCGTTGCTGTACGACAAAGCAGTCGCAGCCGCATGAGGAGAAGGCGTCTGATCGAGTGATCTGAACCAGCTGTTTGCCTGCGCTCAGATGTTGCCATGGCGATGCACAGGCCACAGTTCTAACAGAGGCAGAGCTGAAGAGGAAGACGGAGCGCAATGCCTCGACTCAACGACTGCAGCTCGTATTGTTTCGTCACAGTGAGGGTTAGGGGCCTTGGCCGAGGACATGCAGTGCATGTGTCTTTTGTATAGATAACATGTAAAGTGACTGCGATACGGCAGTTTAAAAAGTCCCCACCCGCCCGTTCAGGGTGAACCCCACCCCCACCCCACGACAGCTGGGACTGGCTCCAGTCTATCAACCAGCTTACATCAAATGGATGGATTGATGGATTTGAGATGACGCTCTGCGCTCTGGAAGTTCTTTCTAATTGCAGATGTGATCATTCACTAATTTATCCCTGTTCAGACCCTTAGGGCATGAGCCTGTTCTTCCTTGTTAGGCAGGATAATGTGGATGAATCAAGCAAAACCTCAACAGGAAGAGAACATTTGTGCTGATTTAGTGACTACCACTGACTATTCAGCAGTGTCTCATATTATTACCTCATTCAGGTTCACGTCCTGTTGGTAAAATGAGTCTTGAAGAACATCCTTAAGGCCAACAGAGAAATTTGACGTGTGAGCTTTATTTTCCATGCGAGACATAACCTCACAACATAAAGACGAAGCTTGAGGAATTGTTCTAAAATGTTAAGAGTACCGAGAATGGCTAAATTAGAGTCTAGACCTCAGTCCTAACTGTAATAGGACTTAAAACTTGTCGTCCCCCGGCAAATTGACTGAACCGTTTTACAAAGAATTGCAGTGTTCAAGCGTGCCGACGCATCATTTACCAAAACAGGGCTGCAATTGCTTTTAAAGCGGGGGTATGCATTTTATATTTGTTCTGTTTGTAGCCAACTGTGGCATCGATCTTTTGTGTTGATCAGAGGCATAACATGCCAACTTGTGGGAGAACGTTCCAAATATGAAAAAGTCCAAAAGTGGCTGAATAGTTTTTATAGACATAATGCAGAGACAGTCAAAAACTTGTTTCCAGATGTGTGTGATTCCAGGTGAGGTAAGTCGGCATTACTTGGGGGGGGGGGTAGTACATTCTCAGTAAATAACAATATATGGAAGAATGACGTTCAGTCACAGTACAAAATACAAGTAGTGAGCAAACGAGAGCCTTTTTCGGGCGAGAAATTAATAATGAGGCGAAAAGTGGGATGATATTAAATGCCTTACACTCACTAACCTCGATGTTGTCAGCTGGGGCAAAGTCCAAATAAAATCTGACTCTTTGGATTTCCGAGCAGAACCGGCCTACTTAGTCCCTCACATATTCCGATTTATCAGTGTTGACAGGTGCAGTAACCCTGCTCCGTCTCTTGTGCTCACGATACACTAAAGGCTGATTTCAGAATTTATTCCGTCAACATTCAACCACCAGCTCCTGTAGTTTTTTCGCGATGCGGTTTATTGAGCCACTGGTCAAGTAAGCATCGAACTTGTCATTATACTGTAAAAGGTAACTACCTTTTCCACAAAGAAAAAAAAAAATACAGATAACTCTGTATCTCATGTGTATATATATATATATATGTAATCTCAAAGGGTTTGTGGTCAATACACTGCAAGGAACAAGCACTATTACGTGCACTTCATCCAAGTACCTTCCTCTTGTTAATGAGTCCACCAGTGCCTGTGTGTGTGTGTAAGATGGAACATTTACCACTGATAAAAGGAAACAAACGCCGTAATAAAATAACAAAACATAAAATAACTTAGTTAACTTAACACTAGTCCTCTAAAAGGTGGTGACCTTTTCTTCTTTTCACAGGTTTCGGAGTTTTCAATAAAAGTACCTCGACTTCTTGAA
Source organism: Psettodes erumei (assembly GCA_016785225.1). Taxonomy (NCBI): domain Eukaryota; kingdom Metazoa; phylum Chordata; class Actinopteri; order Pleuronectiformes; family Psettodidae; genus Psettodes; species Psettodes erumei. The sequence goes on from JAFBJZ010000511.1 coordinate 282,134, forward strand.
TCCTTTGGATAAACTCCTAATGACAAGCTTGCAATAAAATAATCTTTTTAGCTCTTTGGATAACAGTACGGCCTGCTTCAGTTCCACCATAAAAGTCTCTGTAGCACCACATCAAAATATGTACAATATGTGCTGCATTTTCAAAAGTCTCTCGCCCGGCGCGACTCCGGTTTTGTGGGGGAAAACGGCAACAGTCTTCACTTGGAGTCTCCCAGCAGATGGACAATGAGTTCATATGTAGAGAGGACGATGGCTGTGTTCGGGATTTGTCTGATTAGCTGCGGAATGAGTCCTCTGTAAAAAGCTGCATAGCCTTCCTCCACCGCTATTAACCTTCCCGTCTGGAAGAAATACTTGTACTTGCTCCCTTCCTCGCGCAGCCTCGTCCGTATGACCTCTGTGGAGACAAACACAGAAAGGGCGTGAGTCTTACGCAAGGACTTCTCAAAACTCCCACAGGCTGATGCGATGAGCAAAGCGACGGATCCAAGTGCTCACCGTGCGGGTAGGCGATGCAGGACGCGCAACCCTTCGAAAAAGCAGCTGCCATCATCAAGCGCAGGAAGTCGGACGCGCCTTTCTCGTTTTCGCTGTTCGGCGAGGTAAATTGGCTCTTGGCGAGGTGTTTCTTCAGTGTCTCGTAGATGAGGAAGCAGATCATGGTCTCCGAGATGCCGGCGTATGATGCTGTCAGGCCTCGGTAGAAGCCCCGGATCCCTTCCGTTTTGTAAACATAGCGGGCGCACTGCAGCGCGTTCATCTTTTTCTCCCCTCTGGCTCTAAACGATCAGACAGGTAAGGCTTATATTAGCTTATTATTGACGATGAGCTACCACGGCACCAAGTCCAAAAAATCACATTTCAAGAAAAGCAAGTCCTTGCAAGTGTAGCTTTTTCTTTTTTTTTACTTTATATGCAATATCAAAATGGAAACCTATTAATTCTGTTTGTCATCGAAGCCCACTTCCCCTATAAAAAGGAGGTTTCTGGAGGATGTCACTTCAGTTCCTCAAGTCCGACCTCAAATGAATCTTATTTGTTTGAAATATCTGCCCGGTCATTCATAAAGCTACCGTATTGTGTTGCAGCACAGGGTGAGCAGACGTGGTCCTGTGACCTCACATGATACTACTGCCCTGTACTTGGTAATGTAAATATAGACTCTTCATTTGGACCCGGGACAGTGCGTCAGCACTGTGTATTTATGGCGCCAGGTCACACGCACACAGTCTCACACACACTGCCTGACCCAAAGGACAGGGCCGTGAAGGCGGGCTCTGTTGAAAGGGTTTTGCGAAAGGTCACATTTCGTGAGGTACCTTCGCACTTGCACTTGCCCTAAAATAAGTCAGATTGCTTTACACTGCACTGCCTAAAGCTGAAATTAAAAAAATGGCAGTACACACAGGGCAGGTGAAATAGAATGCACGCACTTTTTCTCCAGCTGCATCCTGGTCTTGACCATCCAGACGGGGTTCATCAGAGAGTTCGTAACAAAGGCTGAGGACGAGGGACAAAATAAACGTATTCAGTTTCACACTACAATGACTAATGAACTGCATCTACTCGCAACGCAATGAATAAACCAAGCCAATAACATTCACTTCAGAGGCTCCAGGCACAGTGTTATTTAATGTGACAAAGGGGAACGTGCAGACCGCTCACCTGCAACACCGGCAGAGGACATGTGCACCAGTCCACTGTTGGGGACGAACAGCCCATTGAACATTTCTTTAGATTTCGAGTAGGCAGCGAAATAAATGGCTCTGAAACACAGAGAACAACCTGGTTAGGACTCCACACAGAAGCAGCTGTAACCATCGACACACGGCGCACAAGTCTGAATGCTTTCCGAATGCGTGAGTGTGATTTTTTTTTTTTTTTTTTAAACGGACTGCGTTGCAATTGTGTAATTGATTCCATTCGGGCCGACGGGAGCTTTTGACGGGGTGCGTCCAGAGCAGTCTGTTTCCCAGCGCCCGCTCTCGCGGCTTGGTTTCTGGAACAAACCGTCGCTGCGCCAGAATGGGCTGAATAAGCACTGGGCGCCACGGACGCCAAAAGAGCTGCCCCGCTGGCCAGGCGGACGGACAGCGGAATGACTGAGCAAAAGCTCGCGCCGAGGCTACTCATTAACCGTGGGCAAAGCGTAGGTGACCCACGGCTCTTTTCAGTTGAGCAAAGTCCCGGCGTGCGATCGACATTTTGGGACCAACGCATCGGTGCGATTCGATTTATGGTTATATTACTGTTGTGTATAAGTTTACATCCAGCATTATCAACCGTGAGCCCACAGGGCAAAGTTCCGGCCGCTTGTTGACACAAAAAATACAGCAAAGGTGAAACTAAAACAAAGCGCGTGCGTGCGAAACTCAAATTCTTTCACAACGTTCCTCTGCAGGCTTCGCACAAATTTAAAGGAGGCGGACTATGATCCAGTGATCCAGTTTTCTGTGTCACAAGTTAATAAATGTAATGCAACAAAATTATTAGTTAAATGTTATGAAACAGAAAGGCAGAGGCTGGTGACAGCAGCTGAATTCGCAGAGCTCCGAAAGGCCGGAGAGGGGGCTTGGAAGCCGTTGCCACGGCAACCGCTTCCTGTTTACGCGCCAAGATAGTGCTCTCGGCCATTTAAGATAAAAATATGAACAGCCTCCTCCTTCTCTGTTTTTCTGTTGTTATGTATCATATAGTCCGAGCCGCCCTGATGCGCCGGAACACGAGACTGCTGGGAAATCACCGTCCATCGCCTCTTTTATGCGTATTGCTGCTGAATAAAAAAAAGGAATCGTTAACTCTGACTATTAAACTAATGGATGGCGGTGGAGTTGGACAACTCCTGATGTCGTTGGGAACTGCGGGGCGCGAGACACCGTGTTCACTGTACCTTGAGGGGGCCACGCCGACAAGGTTCGGCCCCAGACCACGGAAAAGTGATCTTGGTCCCTCTTTTTCAAGAATGGATCTGCAATGAAAAGAAAAAAGGAAATGATGCATCTTTATTCCTACGTGACAATGCGCATGTTGGGCCGTCTTGAATGTCTGTCATGTTAAATGTCAGCAGACTCACACCGGGCCCTATTAAGGGTATGAGTGTGATAGCTAACTCCTTCAAGTGCGACGCCAGGCCTGTCCCCTCGGGCTGGTTTTGCATTTATATTTCTACGCTGAACCCAGTCCCCTCTGCTGCGCTTGGCTTGTCACGTCCGCCACATCCCCGCGCCGGGGGGTTAACTCTTTCTAAGCGGTGACTATCATTCTCCAGATGACACGCAGTCCTGCCCGGGGCCAAGCAAAAGGGCGGTTACAGCAGCGAGTCGCGCTGGTTTTAGTAATGTAAACCTAGACTCTCGAGCAACGCGCAGGCGCTCTACTCCCTCGAAAAACGAACAATGAATAACGTTGTCTTTTCAAGTCAAAGTACCGTCCAATCGCCAGGTTTTTCCGTGACCGGACGAAGGGCTTAAATACAAACGTCTTGCACGTGTTACAAAAACACGAGCCTGTGAGTGCGAAGACAATCCGCGGAAAGCTGCGCAAAATCGATTGGTTTCGGCTGAAGTAACTCGAAAAACCCGAGCCGACGGGGAAATGTGGGCATGCGTGTGCAGTGACTGCATCTTTGTATGTGGCATTTACAGCCTCTGCCGCAGCAGACGCCGGGCCAGACCGGTTCGTTTTGTAGCCCAGGCCCCCGGAGTGTAATATAACACTGATGCGGCACCCGGTTTAAAACCTTCCCTCATTCCTCTTGTCCCAGCGGAGCTGCATCTAACCTTCCCCAACTGAAGCAGACTCGTTAAAAGCTACTTTAACGGGCATCACAAAAACCTCTTGAATACTTGCATGATTTTTTATACTATGTCTCTGCCTTATTTAGGGCAGGATTAGAGGCCAAGGCTTCTCCTATGCGCAGACTAAATAAGAACAGCACAGGACTTTATACCACTGCACTAAAAACGGCTATTTGGACAAATTCACCTAAACTCGAAGGTCGTCGAAGCGTAAAACTCTCGCTAACTTCGTGCCCGTCCATGCGTTGCAGCTCTCGTAAATGTCAAGGTGCGGCAGCAGTGGGAGGGAACACTTTGTACCTTTCCGTTGCAGGTAGAAAAATACAAATGCCCCAAGGGGCAGCCCGCACGGCACGCTGCAGCGCTGTTCGTCGTTAAGGCAAACAAACATCTTACCGTAGGACCTGGAGCAGCCCAGGGGTAACAGTCCCCGGTCGGATTACGCCCGTGCCACTTAGGGTGCCCAGCTGGACCTGGAAGACGGGCCGGAGGGTGAGGCCAGAGGACTGCAAACGCGTCTTCAACACTTCCAGGGGGCAGGTCACGATGGCTCCCACCGTACCGCTACACCTGCAAAATGATGATTACATGAAAATTAGGATTATGCACCTGGGAAGGGGTGGGGGGTTGAATCTTGCCATGAAAGAAGGCAATCATTATTATTATTTGCATGATTGTTCATGTGAGCCATGACAGTTTGAGGAGCCATCGGCAAAGACTCCTGCCCTGCTCTGCAGTGGAAACCTTCTGCAGCCCGACACATCTGGCGCACAGTGTTTTCCGCTTCAGACGTTCCAATTGCACTTTCAAGACTCGTTGCCTGAGGAAAGAAGGTATTCGCAGAGCGCTTTTCCAATTTCAGGACACAGGGGGAGGTTAAAAAAAAAAAAAAGAGAGAGATTAATTCACTCTTTGCGTGTCTGGCACATCCTCTCCCAAATGTGGTTGTGACCTTGTCAGTGCCAATCTTAAAAGGCCCCGGGACAGATTAGACTAAGCCTCTGTGCAGCCTGTCATGTCTGAAGGACGGAGTCAAACATCTTAGCCAAAGTATCACCTGACCCTAATTTTCAATTCAGTCTGCGTGAGCCATCGATCCACCCCTATCTGCCATCTAAGGAAGTTAAACCCTGGATTTAGTTTTCCATACTGCCCATCTTAACCAGACAAATAAATGCTTGTAACCACGTTGAAAAAACTGCTGTGGATTTGTTTTGGCTATGAGCACCAGACCGAAAAGACAAGAAGCCTTAGGGAACGGATACTTACGCAGACCCTCTGAAAATGACAGGCACGGGGATCTTTTTTTTTTTAACCCCACTGTGTGCATAAGGTTACTGGTGTTGCTTCACATGCAGCCTGGAAACAGACCAAAAGCTGCCATACAAGCTCATCTGGTTTTAAACGCGACTCCGGAGACAGATAAAGGTCTCACTGTACATGCTGCACTTCAAATAATAAAAAAAAGTTGTCGACCCTCCAGTCGCCTTATTATACGTTTAGCGGATTTCGCTCTTTGGAAATCACATGCTCCGCCGCACTAAAATTAGTCATAACATTTCAAGGGTAAAATGGCGTCATTTTTTTTTTAGCAGCCCGGCGTTGTTTAAATGTGACCTTAAAAAACCAGCGGATGTCACTCAGCTCGCCGTTACAGCGCGATCCTACGCGGGATCATGCGGGGGGTGTTACGAATGGCTTTCTCCGGCCAGATGTTGGTGAGCGTGGAGCCGGCTGTTGGCACCAGCCTTACATAACAGCGGCGGACATATCGCACGGTAACCGAACACCAGCTGCTCCCGTGACTGCGCCACGTCCAGCCATCACGGCGACGGGACACTCGGCTACGCCGCTAGCGCTCGGTCCCGTGTCGCACGTTGACCGTGCCCCGTCTAAAACACCGGGTCGTCACTCGCAGTTTCACCGCGACTTTACAGGCGAGAAACGAACGGCCGGCTTTGATAGCCCTTGCGGGCTAACGGTAGCTAGAGGAAAACTTCCGCACGGATGTAACGCAAGTTAGCTTCGCGGAAATAATAGGGATGTTAGCCGGTGGCCCTCCGTCCACGGCAGTTTTGACCCGGGTTGTGAGATTAATTAATCAACACAAAAGGGACATTTCCCATGATCAATTTGTCCGCTGGCGAAGAACACAAAAAAGGAGCCATGTCCACCCACAAACGCCGCGCTAGGCTAACACGAGCTAGCTGTTCTTTATGCATTTCAGCACGCTGGTCGGCGGCGCCGTAACCAGAACATCGGAGTAGGTTCTCTTTAGTTTAGTTTTTTTAATGGGCAAGACCTCGATCTTAAACTGGAGTCGCCGCTTCGTGTTACACAAACCTTTTGAGTAATTAATACCGTGAGTGCGGTTTGAAGCAGTGTCCTTAACGTGACTCACCCCCCGGCGAATAGATGTAGCAGCGTCTCTTTCTTTGCCATCTTTTCTTTGTCCTTTTCAAGCAGCCACCATGCTTTTATCGCGTCTCTGTTTTAAAAAAAATAAATCGTCCCGAAGTGAAAAAAAAAACAGGGCGACGCGATCCTCGGTTCGACGCTAATCCGTGTCTCTGTGCACCGGCCCGACGGAGCTGTCAGCGCGGGGCGGAGCAGGACGGCGGCCTGAAGAGCGGCTCGCTCTGACGTCAGTGGGCCGGGCGGGGGTGTTGTCCGTGACGTAGGTACACGTGTTCGGCACCTCGTTCTTTGGCCTTTTTCAAGTGGTTAGCCAACTGCTCCCCGCTGCAAACAAGGGGAACCAAAAACAACACTTTGAACCGCCGAGTCCCTCTTGACCTTCACCAGCTTCAGTATAAAAAAAATAGACTGAACTATTTACAGAATCAACAGCCGTGTTGCGTTTGATCAAAACGCTTCCATTGTTTTCTGTTATGTGTCAATCTACAGAAAACATTGTGCATTGTAGTCTTCATTCATTATAGTAAGGCTATCAGTACATCCTGAACCCCAAGTTCACGTATTGTAATTGCTTATTTTATATAACTAACAGCCAAGACCCAAGTTTCTCTCAGTTTTATACTATCATATAAAATACTATACTTTACTACTACTACTCTATACTTTTGTATAAAACTGAGAAAATAGCAAGTATTCACATTCAAGCAGCTGGGAATGTAATGGAAGCTGGAATTTTTGGGCACTTTTGCTCAGAAAGTGATTTAAACAATCAGTCAGAAAATTGTTGCCAGTTATTTGCCTGTCAGTTGTTTAATTGATCGATCAACTAATCATTTCAGGACTGGAATACTTGATGGTTGATCTGGGAAATAATGAAACTTCCATGGTATGTGGGTGTCAATAGTTGCTCAAGAACAAATGTTGGTCCCCTAAGAAGGTTAATCATGAGTAAAGCTAGAGGATAGGTTCACAATTTTATATACTCAAAATTACATTAATTCATGATACAATGTACATGGGAGTTTGAATAATCAATAAAAAAAACACTGAGTTACATGTATAGTTGAAAGCAATTATCATGGGAAAAATAAACTCAGATGTCTGCAAAAATCTATTAAAATGCACAAAGTGCAATCACGCGCACCTGCTTGTTTTCAATGTCTGAAAAATTATGATCAAATGTACAGCAAGGGTCAAAACACGCCACAGTGGTACATTCTGATCTGTATGCTTATCTCAGACCAGTTATGCAATACTTGTCAACTCCTGCTGCTACAGCACCCCTCATCGAACTATCTGCCGAGCCACAAGTGCAGTGCTCCAATTCTAATAAGAAACGGAAATAGGGACGTTTTTAAAAAACAAAAAATCTAAATATAACCCTATTGTCTTGAGTAGGAGGATCACAGAACTACGAAGACCTTGGTTTCCAACTGAGACAAATATGACACCATGACTGTTAACTGTGCCATAATTGACATGTGATGTTATGGTATGTGCAACCCACCAATGAGCGTCGTTGAGCTGAAACGTAACACTTGCTGTCACCCGGATGGTTTCTGACCTTCAGAAAAATGAGTTACTTAGTCACCTTGATAACAGCTTGTTTGTCTGCAGGCTGTGTCCGCAAAACAACATTTGTGCCATTGTGTCATAACACTCCTGTTAAACAAGCTGCACCTGATTTTTGCCCGACACTGACCAACCTTTTTGTCATCCCGTATTAACAGTGTCCATCAATTCTGCCATCTCGCTTATTGACAAAGCTCTGAATTCAGTTTGTTCCAGTTTGTTTCAACCTTTGTCACTTACTTTGCTGCTTAGGGGATGGAGCAATGCAGCGCTTCATATTGTACAACACGGTCTAGATCTGCTTTGTATCAGTCTTTTTGATTTACACTTCCGTAAAAGAACCAACCTCTGAGGCGGGATAAGTAACACACATGCAAATCTATGTAGTTTTATTGTCACCAGTGGTTAAGGGTTTGTATGTAACTTAACTTACTGTAATTCAGGACAATTCTTAGGTACATGTACCTAAGGTACAGTTAACTTGAACTTTGCCATATTATGCTACGTCATACTTCTACGCTTTATTTCAGAGGGAAATATTGCACTTTTTACTACACTACATTTATTTCAGCTTTGGTTACTGGTTAACTGAATACAATTTCAAATGAATACACATGGATTGGTTTATGGAAATGTAATGTATCGTTAGAGAGTGGTTTTGCTTTTCTGCCATTAAGTAACTCACCACAAACTAACTAGCTCCACCTCATCCAGCTACTGTCTGCAGTAAACTGCCACCATTGATGACTGAGACATGAACATTAACAATCTAGTAGCATGAAATATACAATAATATATCAGTAACAAGGGGCATATTTCTGCAGAATGTGCACTTTCACATTGATAGTTTAGGGACATTTTGCTGATAATACTTGAGTCTTGCTTAAGTAGGTTTTTGAATGCAGGACATGTAGATGTAATGGTGTATTTTTACAGTTATACTGGCACTTTCACTTAAACTTCCTTTTGGGCTCAGCAAGCAGCCAAGATTACCTTGACTGCTCTTCATGGCTATTTAAGTGTTGAAATGCTGACACCGAGTGACTGAATATGGAACCTGCAGTTCCAGGACGGCTCCTCATGATCAGAATGTTTCTTTGTTCACCAGCTGTATTTAGTTTTGTTCCCGTCCTTACCGCTGTTTGTCTTATCTCTTTAATGATCGCGGTGTTGTTTTTGAACTACCGGCCTTGTTAAGTTGCAGGTGCAGTTTAGATCCCACCGGGGTTGTCTGAAGCTGATCGAAATCTCCCTGGATCTCTTTGAATCAGCTGCTCGACACGGTGTTTGTGCGCACGTGTGTTTGTGAATTTGCACAGAAACTCCATCTGAGCCTAATCCTCTGCCTTATGTAAAAAGCTAAACCATTGCAGGGATTAAACTGACTCAGTTTCTGTACTAGTGAAACTGTCACAGCAGTCAGAGACTGATGCAGCAATGAGAGCGGCGATAATCCTGCCACGCCCATCCCACCAGTCCCTGCTCCCCCTTAAAAACCGGTTTCCCTCTCTGTTTGGCCCATATAGTATTTCAGTGTGAACTTGGTTGCAGGATATTGACTGTAACATTTTACAGTACATTGACTATATTGCATGAAAAGCTGCAAATAAATTCAACCAGATGCTAAATAATTTCCAACTTGCAGACAATTGGGAAAAATTTTCAAACCAAGAAAATGACCACCTTGTCAGAGATAACAATGGCTCTGTTCTGTTTGAGGGCTTCCCAGTAATCTACGGAAACCTTTAGGGGTCTCTATAAAATTGATAACAAACACTTGACAATTAAAATGTAATCCCACAGTAGCGTTATCTTCCACATGTGTATATTATTTGTGTAAAAATGTAAATGAAAGGGCAACAGTCCAGCTTGCTTTTTCATTTTTGCGTACTGGTATGAGGGCGTTCTACAACCATATTAAAATGAAAATGGAAAAAAGATGCTTGACATTTCATTTTCAAAGCCATACCACAATGTACACTGAAAATTATTCAAATGTTAAGTCCAGTTTAAAAACTAATATAATGTCATATCAAACTGCAGTCTGACTTTCCATTGAATGAATGAATATTCCATGAATTTTCTACCCCTGTGAAGTACAGAGGATGGACGAGCAGTGTCAAACTCAAATGTTGCATTAACATCTTAAGTAATATTCGCTGGAGTGAGACGCTGCCTCCAATTACTTAACACATTTTGGGTGTTGAATCTCCCCCGTGGACATTTTTGAGGCCACAGTTGGCAGCATTGAGTTAGTTTTTTGTCATTCGCAACAGACTCTTGCGCAATGCACATTACACAGTGGGTCATTTGAAATAATCTTTAATAGATACTTACAAACAAATCTACAACAAGGAATACAAATAAAATGGAAGTTGCAAGCGAGGGAAAGTAACGTGTGGCACAGCGTGTCCACATCCAGCGGAGTGCTGAACGTGTGCCACGTCTGCACATTAAAAAAAATACTAGAGTCAACGGGTCTATGATATGGCATTTGACAATATGTTGGCAATCTGACCGGCCTCTTATTACATTTGCGCAGCACTTTGCGGATTGTCATTTTCTGTCATTGCGTTGCCTTAAAATTGAAAATTCGCCGAATCAGGCACGGCGACCGAAACAGCACGTTTCCACCCCCGACCTTGCATCTCGTAAAACACAAAACACTACATCAATGGTTCTCAGCTATGTGGCAGGGAGACCCAAGAGCAGCAGGTTCTAACCAGCCTTTGCTCGACAGCAGCCGTTTCACTGGTTGATTACCAGTCTCTGGTTTAATATGTGCAAACCAGTGAAATCGGCGACGAGACAGGCTGAGTGAATAAAAACGCCGCTCTCGGGCCTCGACAGCACGTGGTGGAAAACTACTCGGCTACAAAAAGCAGGAGTGACAGGGGAGATTAAAACAGACACCGACTGTATTGAGAAAAAATTTCCTGCAGATGCATGCTACAAATAATCACAGTGACATTATCCTTCCTTGTAAAATTTTCTGCTGATGATGTTCCCGTCAGACGCCCGACTGCACGCGATGGGGCACATCCATCGATCTCACGGCGAGAAAACTGATCGGAGCTGCTCTTCAGCTGCCTCGCAGTGCGTTCACACACACACCCACACACACACACATTGCGGTACAGCCTCACAATGGAGTGGTCAGCGTCTCCTCTCTGTGTGGTGTGAACAGCGACTTCTATTTAAAAACCATGTTCTCTAAAAAAAAAAAGGAATCAGGATGTTAGGGTTCTCCATTTGAGGAGATAAAAATTTGCGTGTGTGATGCCACCTTGTGGTCGGATGCGAACAGCGCACCTCTGCGCCACGTTGAATTTTTGCATCACGCGAGTGCGTTGCAGCTCGGTGGCGTTCGACTTTAAGAGGCTGCAGGATAGAAATTCGTAATCGTAAAGCCTGGAGTTCACAGCAGAGGTACTGACTACGAATGCCACAGCAGCTTAGAAACTGGAGGAGGTACACCAATATGGCGACTGTCATGGCATTGTCTGGATCAGCATGTGCATAGTGCTCAGTGATTCCTGATTTTATAAAGTTAGAGAATAACAATTGCAAAGAGTCATAAAAACAGGATAAGAAACACAACCCCCCCAAAAAAAAAAAACAACAAAAAAAAACTAGTCCAGCCACTTGCACAGAAGCATACTTGTTGAATCATTCATGAGTCAGTCCTGGAAGTTTGAGCAATGCTGTCAAACGGGTTTAACCCAAGAAGGATCCCAGAGAAACATGAGAAAGAGACGAGGGTGTGCTGTGTGTCTGTGTGTGTGTGTGTGTGTGTGTGTGTGTGTGTGTGTGTGTGTGTGCGTTGTGACTGTCAGCGCCGTCATTGGTACAGCAGGTAGTTCTTGAGAGAGGCCGGCAGGGGCAGTCTATGGATTTCGCTGAGGCGGTCTCTTCCTAGTGCCACCCTCACCGACCGCCTGCATAGGTCCATCAGAGAGAGGGGTTCAGCTGGTGGGGGAGAAGGGGGAGAGGCATGAGGGAGAGCACCTTCATGTTTGCAAAGGCAGAATGACACATCAAAAGTGAATGCTTTGTAGCTGCACGGTGCGTAACGTCCATTAAATGGGGAGTGGGATGAAACTGGAATCGAAGAGCGTGATTATAACCCTCATCTCTTGTTGCCGTGGAGAAAACCATGACATCTTTTGCAGGCTGTTAAGCCTGTGCTTGATTAAGATGAAATCAAAAAACGCTTGCCACCGTTTGTACTGATGTGATAGATGGAACAGAAAATGAAATATTTCTATCTGCCACTGGTTTGGACTGTTTGTGGACGTACATAAAAACTGAGCTGCAACGAAAAAGATTAATTTCACCGAGCCACAACTGCCACAACGCCGAATCAGGCGCTGCATTGTGAGGCTGACTAATTTTAATATCAGTATCAGGGGTTTCCCTGCTCCACGTTCCGACAGTTGAAAAAAAAAAAAAAAAAGTGGCGTCAGATTAAACGGAAACAGTTTTTTTGCGCACATCGCCTCGGCTGCAGCGCTTCTCTTTCAAAAAGGCCTAAACTAGGTCGAGCGATCGGAGCCGAGCATGAAAATCTAATGAGCGCGGAGTGCTTGGGACATGTGGGTTGTACAACATGTTTTGATGGGCACCTCCGTCTCCTCGGCGAAAGCTCGTGACCCTTTCGCCGCGGAATAATTAGGATTAATCCAATTGGAATCATTTCATTTGTCCGGGAGATAAACAAGCAGTTTATTTGGTTGTTTTTTTTCCTCTCTCCTCCTCGTACATTAAGCACCACTGGATATTCCGAAGCGATAAGCAAGAAGAACTGTGAGGGAGGGGCCGCGGGCCTGATTTTCAAAACAGAGGCAAAGTGCAGTGAATGTCGAAAGCGAGAGCACGCCTTTCCGCCTACAGTTAAATATTAATTCACATGTAATCTGGACGGCGACGCGAGGATACAAGTCGGTCGTGTTACGACAGGCGCTGCTTTACTAAATAGCCGAGAGACAGCCGTTACTGCAGGTCACAGCCGGTAAGGCTGCTCTGCAGTAACCCCCCCCCCAGCCTGCAGGAGCGTGCCCTGTTGAATCTCACAAACCCTGAGCTGTCGCACCTTTGTTTATTGCATCCATAAATGCCGTCCCTGGGCGCGCAGGGGAGACGCCAATCACCGAGACGGATCGGAAAGGGGTTAGAAGTTAATTGTACTTACGATCGAGACCATTTATGTACCGGATTCGTATTTCACAGTGTCCCCACACGGCGCTCACCACCGGGTACAGCTTCCTGCCCTTAAGTCCTCGGAACGCCACCCCGAGATAATGTCCATCCACGATGTAACCCAGAGTCCCCTCGTCCATGTCCAAGACGACCAAGAGGGAGTCTGGTATTATGAAGGTGTCGTCCGGCTCGAGGAAGGCCGGGTAGGTTTTCCCCGGGTGGTTCTTCCCGTCGTGGTAGAGTTTACTCCTGCACAGGTCCCAGCCCCAGGACTCGGCGTTGCTTCCTACCAAAGCCGTGTAGCCCACCGAGTGCAGCGGGGCGTCGCTCGTGGCCACGCCCACCACGGCGTGCGTGCCCCTCTGGCGCATGGCCCAGCTGATCTCCCACACGTGCAGCCCCCTGGTGTAGCCCACCCGGCCCCGGATGGCGTCCGTGCTCTGCGCCACCGGGTGCCTGTGGAACACCAGCTTGTTGTCGTCCTTGACGAAGATGTTGAGGGAGCGGTCGTCGTTGTTCCACGAGTGCTGGACCTGGACGTCCACGCCGGCGGGCGGCATGTCCAGCAGCAGATCCAGTCGAGACGGCTTGGTGTGATTCAGGGCCTGTAGCTCCAGCTTCAGGGGGCTGAACGCCGGATCCCGCATATCAATGGTTTTGATGCCGCCTGGGACTTTTTGCCCCATGCTCGGGGTCGTTACAGCAGCACCCTCTTCCTCCTCCTCCCCCTCCTCCTCCTCCTCCTCCCCCTCCTCGAAGACTAATGGGGGGAGTGATCAGCCTGAGACCCTCCTCTCCACTGTGCTCCTGCAACCCTCAGAAAAACTGATGCGCCTCCCTGCTGCGGACGGCCAGGTGTGGTTTAAAGCCTACCTGGAGAGATTGGGAGGAGATGAAAGGAAAAGACCATCATTCACTAATCTCGTTAGCCATCGCTCCGTTTGCGCGAGGAAACGCAAAACAACGGGCTTCACACCTAAGGCCCATTGCAAGCGCGACCTTATCAGGCCGTCGTGCTCTTTGACACCACGGTACGCCCGCGGTGATTGCGTCGCACGGCAGTTTGCCGCGAAGCGCGTTTACGTCGAACTGGAAAGTTCGCTCAGCGTTTCAGCTGGATTCACTTGGCGATCGACGGACGAAGCGAGCCACGGGGGCTGCCGAGCCGCCTCAAAAGTGGCTTTGTTCTCATGTGACGCTCAGCGTATGAAAACACGAAAGGCGGCAGCGTCCCGTGACCTCAGAAATCCCGGACGTAAAGCTCAACACTGGCTTCCATTGATAACATTATCATTGCACAACGGGGGGAGGGGCCAAGTATCTGGCTGACCGCTGCCTCGGCGCAGATGGCAACGATACGCTGTCCCCGCGATGCATCACGCACGAGCATCTCAACCAAACCTTGAGTCCGGAGCAGTCAGGAAAGAGGGTACGGCGCCGTCTCGCTCTAAAGCCGAGTCAACCAAGACAGACGGGACCGACGAGTTTCTGCCACTCAAAACGTCATAAATGTATTTTCTAGATGGAGAAGATTACGCACAATGGAGCGGCCTGTTTAAAGGGAGTCTTTCACAACCGACAGGTTTTAGCGCGCGTCTTTCCGAGCGATTTTTCCGACGAGTTTCCTGAGCGAGTTTGTCAACTGCCCCGTTTACCCCACAGTAGCTATCGCTTTAAAAGCGTCTGGTCACGTGGGGCATTTCGCGTCTTTAAGGACTTAACTCCTCGAGCATTGTTCACCCACGTTCCTAGCAACGGCAGCGAGCGCATTCGGGGAAGGTGTAGCTTTTCTCCAAACGCCCGGATCCATACCACGTGTGGGGATCTGCTTATCCAACCGGTGACGCCCACGCCGTTACGTGCTCCCTTTGCTAAGTGACTCATGAAGGGTTACGGATTCGAGAAAACATGAAAAGGCACTGAATGTTATTTGATTAGCCGTCCTGAAGTGTACAAAGTTACAAAACAACGCTGACCACTTGCGGACGCGAGAGAGCTTGAACTCCCGGCGAAAGAAAAATCGCTCTTCTGACGTGTGCCCGCACAAATCAAAAATCGACCGTGTTTGGTCAAGCAATAAAAATTCTGGTGAAAAATATGGTGGGTCGAGGATACGAGAAAAAAAAAACAAGGGGATATTTGTTTCTACGTCATACGTCGTGTTGGTTTTGGAAAAGCTAACGAACGCGAGAACCAGCGCCGAGCAGCAGGGAGAAAAAAAAAAAAGGAAGTGCGTCCCTGACCCTCGACGGGGGCTGAAACGTTACGCAGCTATTCAGAAAGTGAAATATTCCCACAAACTCCAAAAATAGAAGGAAAAGGGGAAAAAAAACTCCAGCCATTTCCTATTATATGGTTGTCTAGTCAGAGGGCAACAGGAAAAGCAGTAATAAAACGTCTGGCTTAGATTAAAAAAAAAAAAAGTTTCTGTCGTGTTTGAGGGACACACGGCTCTTTTGAGGCAGAGGCCGTTTCGGGAACGCAGAAAAACCTGATGAATACCCGCTGGGCCAAACTTCACCGCCTGCTGTGATGGTGCGCAACAGCGTCTTCTGCCGACAGTCGTTTTTTCACGTTCTTTAGTTTCACGCGGCCCCTTCAGGGGCGTCTGAATGCCAACGGGGCCTGCTTCGGGCAAATAGTCAGGCCATTCTTTAAAAGTGGAAACCATACAGCCCACAATCCTCATTCGAGATCGATATCCCAAAGACGCGACGGGACTTCGGCGGGCGCCGGCGTCACCGCCGCCGCTCGCCGGCCTTCGCCCCGGGTTCCCGGGCCCCCGCTTCGCAGCGAAGGGCCGTCGAGGGCATTGTGTAACGCGGAGAACTCGGCTGCTGGGAAGGCCGCTCTAATTGAATTGTAGACAAGAGTTCATTGAGAAGTGCTTTGGCCCTTCTTCTAATGCAAGTAAACAACCGTTTAAATGGGTCATGTCTCGTCAGTGATTGGAAAACAGGACGGGAGAAAAAGCCAGCAGCGGGTGGCCAGCATCTGAATGTAAACAATCTCCTTTTCAATGGCTGTCCCGGCATTCAGCGGGGAGTGAAACATGTTCATTTGCACCCTCCTCGGAGCCAGGAGTTTACCGTTCCCTCTCCCCCGTGGCACGGGGCCACCTCGCGACGCACACAAGCAAAATCGCAACTGACCGGACAATAATAAAAAAAAAAGGTCTTCCAGCATTTACCTTGGACCTCATAACAAAAATAAATATATCATTAGTAGCATAAAAGGTGGCTTGTGGGGGTGGGGGTGGTATTTGAGCTGGGTTCCTGGCCTGGGCTGTTTGGGGATCCTGGGCCCCCCGGGTCGGTTGGAAGCTGATTAAAATGCAAGAGGAAGGGTCCGCTGTAGTCGCCGGGCCAAGGAAACACTTGTCTTTATTGTGAGGCCCAAAAAAGAGACCGGGCCCACCTGAACTAAAGTCCGAGCCTGTTCGTTGACCTGCCGAGTAAAGAGAGCCCAAGATTCCCCCGAAAAGACAAAGTCGCCCATTGTGCGGACGCCGCACCTGAATACATTTCCATCCATCACTTTTCTATACCTTACCCTGTGATGGAAGTTCCGCCGAACTGTGTCATAGCTATCAAACAGGTCGAGAGCTTGGTGTTTGTTTTAACTTTGGCTTCCTTCAGTTGCGATTGTCTTTGATGCAGTGCTGTTCTGGTTTATTAGGCACAGCGAACTAAAACTGATGCAATCTAACGCGGCAGCTGCACAATAAACACTCACCTGGGTTGGAAACTTGAGTTTTGTCTTTGTTTATTGATTTAACTGTGCTGACGTTTCGAAAAAGGTGTAGTTTTGCGATTCCGGGTTCGCCGACGTGCACGTTGAGCGAACACCTCTGCGTGCAGCTCATCTGTACCGTTTAGGACAGACCGCAGCACAAAGCACCTCTCAGTGTCGTCACCCCCCCCCCACACACACACACACACACACGGGATTGACCATCCAGTTGAATCTTCATATCTCCGCAACAGTTGTATGACCTGAGCTTAACATGTCATTTAAGCGAAATCGTTCGCTCAAAGTCGGCATCCCCCCGCGAAAGCGGCACGCACGGATCCGCACGCAGCCCCTCCGGACTTTAAAAACCCTAACAGCTCGCCATGCTAGCAGCGAGCAGCCCGATCTTGCGAGCGAAATCTCGCGGGCCGGGGCCCGGAGGAGGGGACGTCCACGCGCGGCCGAGGGGCCGAACGCTCGCGAAACCGTCGAGCCGGTCGGTCGGTCGTCGTCGCCGCTCGCGTCGAACCCTGGCGCCCGACGCTCGGTACGCGACCGGGAGGCGCGAGCCGTCGGCGTTAGCATAAACAGCAACAACACATGGCTCGCGTCGGCGGCGCGGGGGGGCTGGTGGTGGGGGTGGGGGTGGGGGTGCACTGACGACACTGACTACATTGGGGTCAAAAACAACTCGCCACTCGTTCGTTGAACCGGTCGTTTCGGGAGTGACAGTCCTTCGCGGGCGTTGTTTTCAGCGTCGGACGTGTAAATGGGAGGTGAAGGGGGGCACTGAAACCGAAACAAGCGCTTTCGGCAGCCACCGTAGGTACGGGGGGAGGGGGAGGAGGAGGAGGGGGCGAAGGGGAAGGAAAACACACACACACACACACACACACACACACACACACACACACACACACACACACACACACACACACACACACACTCGCCGCAAACAGACCTTGGTGGAGCAGTGAAGCGGCAGAGCGGACGACACCGGGCAGCGCTCCGGAGTCTCCGCTTACTCCATCGTAGTTTCCAGTTCCCCTGTCGTCTGAGCTCTTCCCATTTCAGGCCGGACATGAATTAGGTGGACTGGCGATGGCTGCTCTCGCTAACATCTCGCGCGTCACGTGGTAAAATGCGCCCAGCTGCTGCTTAGGACCTCCCCGCTGACGCTCCGCGGTTGCACCGAAGTCGGTTTCGCGTCGACGCTGCGGTTCACGTCATGCGTCTTTTTTTTTTTTTTTTTTTGGAGCGAAAGAAATTTATTTACGAAACATATGCAAGAGAATATTGGAGACAGACTGAAGATGAAAACACGAGTTTTATAGTAACGTACAGCTGCAACAATTATTAATCGGTTAGTTGATTTAGAGGAAATGAATTAGCGCCTATTTTGATCATCAATCAACTGTTGATTTCGTTTTTATATGGAAGGTGACAAATTTATTTTACCAGTTTAAGACTTTACAAATTTTTGATAGTAAAGTGAATATTTCTTGAACTGTTAGTCGGACAAGACATTTGAAGATACATCACTTCAGGCTCTGACAAACTGTGATGGATAAACAAACAGATGGATTCACGAAAATAATAGTCGACATATTCACAGACAATGGAAATAATTGTTAGCTGTTGCAGCCTTAATATGAACACATTCTGCGACAAATAATTCATTTTCTTTTATGAGATTTACTGTACATTAGATTCACATACGTTCTTTATAACAGCCTCACACTATAACTTGTGTATTTTACTGCTCCTGATTTGAAAATATTTTTTGTTAAATGTTGTTTATCAATACTTCTCGACATATATATGTATATTTTTCCTAAGTGAAGTCATCGTCTTAAAAGGACCTGGAAGCAAAGCTAAATGGTATTAGCTACAGTAATAAATGATACTTTCTGGAGATATAATTGTTATAAGTCAGATTGTATAAAGTGTTCATGTTAACACAAGTATTATAAAAAAGACTGCATTTTTAATGGTGTATATATATATAGTGCACTTACATGGAAAAAGAATACATTTAGAGGGACAAACTTGAAAACAT
This sequence comes from Psettodes erumei, assembly GCA_016785225.1. NCBI lineage: Eukaryota > Metazoa > Chordata > Actinopteri > Pleuronectiformes > Psettodidae > Psettodes > Psettodes erumei. Next base: position 300,911 of record JAFBJZ010000511.1, read on the forward strand.
CACGACGTCACTTCATGTGAAAAAGTAGTAATTGAATTTCTAATATGTGGTTGTGGTTACACAATAATATCCATTTAGATATTGAAATATCACAAAACTACATTGGCGAAAATAAAGGTGAATACAAAAATTGCGTGCGCGCACACACGCACAGTAATGACGTATTGGAAATAAAAACAAAATGATATTCGTGTCGTACTTTGAGATGAAACTGAAATTAAAGACGTTTATCGGAAAAAAATGGAAAAGCGACAGCCGCCAATATAAAGCTGACTTCAGTCGTTCCCCGCCACAGGATCTTTTAATGTGTAACCTCGGTTTCTGCGCTACACTACACAACACAACACAACACTACACTACACCACACTCACATGCAGGCCGGGCTTTACAAAGCCCCTGTTCGTCCACATCTGTGTCGGCTTTACGGTAACACAGGAAATCATGCATCGATTAACAGTGGAATTGTAAAAAAACAACAAAAAAAGCTGCTTTTTGGACCCATACCTCGTCTGTGGTGGTTTACATTCACCCTGTGTCTTCACAGGATCTCTGCCAAAAAGCAGTAAAGTATTTCTGTTTTGCGTATTAATATAAACTATTCTTGGACAGGATTCTTAACATATTATTATGCTATTATGACCTGACCTGGGAGTATGCATGTGACGTGATGGACACACACAAACAAACACCATATAACCAACTTCAGCAGCACCATGACATGATCAGCAGCCCTGCTGAACCACAATCGGTCACACACGCTGATACACTGGTGCACTTTGTTGTTCAAATTGACCTCGAGGCCATTTGCTTCCACGCTGACACGGCTTGCAAAGCCAGAGAAAGATGTTTAAGGCCAGTGGAGCTCCTCAGCATCAATCACGGCTGCTCAGTAGGTCCGAATCATACGGCCCTGACTGACACACTGACCCCAGAGGGTTTTTAAGTGATGGTGACTGACGATTTGGCGAGGATGACTCACACTGCACATGACCTTCATGTGTCAGACAATTGATGCAGTCACTTCTTAGTTGAGAGATATATATTTCGCCAACGGGAGCTCCTTTACAAACAAGGTCCATTCATAAGGGGAATGGAAACTAGCGCAGTCATTTTTTCCCCATAGTAGCGATTCGACGCGCATATTCTGTGTCATTCACTGTACCAGACGCTGACTGCTGTACAGCTTGCTCAGAATTTCCTCCAAATCTGCAACCCTCAGTGAGTCAGAGCACACGCATGCACCACAGTTCACCTGGCTGCTGCAAAAATACTGGGATGCTGGCGCCATCTAGTGGTTTCTCTTTGACAGACACCTCCTGCTCCACATTCAGAGCCTTGCAGCCAGTCTGCGTGAAATTCATACAATTCATTAACTGACCCCTTATTCAGGTTAACGTTTAATTGTTTGCAGAGTCCCGCAATATGAGTAGCGCATGGTGGCACACGCGCTTCACTCACTCACATCCTCCACTTCCCTCTCAACCTCAGCATCTGATTTCTCCACGACAAGGACTAGAATTAATAGGGCATAGAAAATGACCTTATTTGTCCACTGTGCGAGGTGTCTGAAGGTAATGTGGCTCATTTTACATCCCTGCTGGGGAACATAGCTTGGCGACTTGAATTACCTTCCCCTCAGCTCATCTCCCAGTGAAAATCCCAATTTCCCATGCTGTAATGGTGCAATGTGCTGAGCTTGGTGATATCTCAGGGCCCCTCCACGGTGGAGGAGGGGAACGCAGACATGCTTACTGCCTCCGTTTTAGAAACCATCATTTCAGCAGGATCGATAGTACGTCCCACTCCATGGCTGGCAGAGTGCACTGCCCCTATGGGGGGTTGGGTTGGGTGGGGGGGGGGGGGGGGTGGAGGCAAGCAGCACAAGCAGCCAAGGTGAATGATTGCATGCTGCGTCAGACACTCGGCACCTCAATTGTTCTGAGATGCAGTTTCGGAGGAGGACCGGTGGGTGGATGCTGTCCTCAAGTGGCGGTTGCAGTTGCAGGCTACACACTGGTAACGCTTGTGAGCTACTTCATCCATTAGAATTTTATGTTCCCAGTTTTTTGGGGTTTTTTTTGTCTCAGCAGGCTCACAAGCTTGCACTGAGATGTGTAAAGACCTGCAACTGATGCAGCTCGTACAAAACCCTCCTGATGCCTTTAAAAAAAAAAAAAAAAATCATCCCACACCTCTTTGACTGTAGGTTGAGCACTTGAATAGATTCCTGCTGCAGATGAGACGACGTCTCGTGTTTCAATGGCTGGCTTGCAATATAAGACCCACGCCGAGCTTCGTATAGCAGAAATCCTTAGACGGCAATAAAAATAATCTCTATCAGTTCGCACAGTGAGGTTTCGAAAATCATTGACTGCAGGAATACAGACCTCTGCTCATGTTTTTTTATAATAACATAGTGCAGTGCATTGTTCAAGAAGCCCGATGAGAAAAAAATTCAATTTACTGTTAGCAGGCCTGTTTTACTTTTCTAATATTTAACTTTTTAACCAGGATAGCCTCTTTCTGAGCAAAATCTAGATAAAAGTTATTTTACAAAAACTGCGAATCACATTAATGTAATCAACAATGTTAATTGAAGTATTTTTCTCAATTAATCGTTGAGTTTATAAAATGTTGTAAAATACTGGGGGGAAAAAGCATGTTACAGTTTCCCAGAACCAAAGGAAGAAGACGTTTTGTCAAACTAAAAGTCCAAAACCAGCAGATATTAATTTTAGAATGACATTAAATCAAATCCCCATATTGAACTGACAGATGTTTTTGCCTTAAAAATGACTTAGGATAAACTGATTATTAAAATAGTTGCTGATTCATTTTCTGTCAGCTTACCAATATATCAGCTCATTGATCATTTGCTCCGTTTGCAAATTTATTGTCACACAGTTAATGATAATTTATGATACTAATATAACAATCATGTATAAAAACCCACAATAATTACTAATTATTTTACCCCATAAAATTATATTGCGTGGCAATTTGAGCAAATTGGTATAAATGTACACTAAAGATCAACATTTCTATGGAGAAGCAGAGCGACGTTCAATCGCTATTTTTACCCGCGCGGTTGTGTGTGCATGCATCAGCATGCATGTACTTAGTGTGACTTTGAGGAGAGGGCCCGCACGCTTGTCCGGAGTAAAGACAGGGTGTCCGTTCAGTGAGAGGTGCACCACTGCGGGACAGGGGGGGCTGTGGATGGGACGGGATGTGTGGTGCAGTACCAGCATCCTCTCCGTTCGGATCGCTGCTCGTTTGTCAAGTTGCCTGCAGACTTGAGTGGTGCATTGCTGCTAAAACACAGAGAGGTAATCAGCAGCGGAGCAGCACACCTCCGGGGAGGGGTCCCAGGTGGATGAGCTGCGGACCAGGGGGTCTTTTCCTCCAGAGGAGCGGCTCAGCGCATGACACGAGGATCAAACTGCAGACAGGTTTTCTTTCGTCCTTGCAGAATAATTTCATATTGAGGGGCATTTTTTGTTTTGTTTTTTTTTTTTTTTTACAGTGAACAAAAAAGGAACGGCGTGTCTGGCATACTCATCAAATCCACTATGAAACAAAGAAAAAGGTTATTTTGAGTTTGCGGTCAGAGATTGACCAAACTGTCCAAAGTGCAGCAATCCATGAGTACTGTCAGGGAACAGGAATGACAGAACAAGGAGAGTAATTGTTACATTTTCTGCTTTTACAATAAAACACCAGTTTTTCCAGAGTGGTTTTCGGTCATCTGACAGACTTTATTGTCATTAGTTTGGCTTACCTTCAGACTCTGCCTTTGCACACGAGCAGCACAGAGATCTTCTCCACGCCGGGATAAGCAGAGAAGCCGAGTGAGGTCACGGCGTTAACGGTGGCCTGGTTATGCTGGCTGACGTGGCGGTAGACGGGCAGACCCACAGAGCTCATCCTGCGGATCATAGCCAGAGCCAGGAGGTGACCGGTTCGGCCGTACGCTGGTAGGGTGTAGGCCATCCTCAGCTAACACAGCTCATCAGAGAGCATCCAGGACACGGGCCAACCTTCTCATCCGTCACACAGTGGTTCGGCAGATGGCGGATACAGGCTCTCGCGTGGTTGAGGCTTTCCTGGGTGCCTCCGTAAGGCAAATGTGCATCCACGAGCTCGGTGTGGGACTCATCCAGGATGGAAATTGGCAGCGGTAACGCATTCTTGGTCAGCGGAGAAAAATATGAACAGAAATTATAAACATAAATCACTCAAGTGGACGTCATATTTTCTACTCTCACTCATCGACTTAAAAAAATAACGGGACCGTCTTGAATAGAGGTCGTGAATGATTTTCGGAGACGCACTCTTGCAAGTCCGTATTCTCCGGGCTGGATGGAGGTGCTGTAACCCCCATATTCTGTGATATCGTGCCCACTGAGGTTGGCAAGGTCTTTGATGAGGTGGCACTGGGAGCTCAGCATACCTTTCAGAGACACAAAGGCAAATTTGTATTAAACCCAACCCAATTTTTTTTTTCTTTCCCAACATAATTCTGATATCTCAACTCCAGTTATTTGTTCTCCTTTTCCCAAAATTTAAACTGCATAATATTTTTTAGATAAGGTAACATGTGGCACATTTGTAATCCTGGCATGGGCAAACAAAATGATGGTGTTAAGGAACCCTCTGATCGGGAAACAATAGCTTGCTGTTGCTAAGAAACATTAAACAATAAGTGCTTTAAAATATATACATGTATTGGCTCTGATATAAAAGTATAAAAGTACATTTTGAAAGCTGAGTTAATCTGGTATACACAGAAATACTCACTACAGCACATCAAATGAGCATTAATCTGTATAGTTCACAACAAATGCACCATTTACTCCTGTTTGAGTAACATTTGCTAAAAACTACAGTGCCATTAAAAGATATTTATACATATATATATATATACATACATTACATTACATTTCTGATCCTTACGACCTGTCCTGTCTACCCCAACCTCGCCTAGTGCTGGCTGGGATTGGCTCCAGCAACCCCGTGACCTTAAATGGATAAGCAGTATAGCGAATGGACGGACATTTATGATCCTTGTACAAAGATTTCCATCTTCACTAGCAACAAGAGCGTGCCTCGGGCAGGGTGCTACTCACAGCCCGGGGAAGTCGGAAAGTCTGCGAAACAGACTAACGCATTGTTGGCTTCGGCCTTGCCATGGAGATTTGTTGACAATAACAAAAATAGAGAACACCGCAGCCTTATCCTGCAGTGTTTTGCTCAATTCTTCAGTGAATAAAAGGCATTCAACTTTGAAATAGCTTTGGAATAAATCAGGAGAGCTAATACATCTGTGAGGAAAATGTTAAGTCTTGATTCTTCCACACGACCTCTGAACATGAGTCCGCTCCTCCAGTTCACAACCCTCTCATTAAGCGGCAGACCTCTCAGGGTGTCTGGGTTCTTGGTGAAGATGGTGCATATGTCAGGAATCAGCTGCTGCTGCCGAAAATGCTACACAGACAGATACAGACGTCACCGGGCCACTCCAGAGGAGCCTACAAGTCAGCTACCTTTGTCCCCGTGTGCTATACCCGTTTTTGACGGTAACAAATGGCAGTGGTGAATGTAGGCCAGGAGTCAACACACATCTCCAGCTGACACGGATTGTGGTGGAGGATATGCGACACTCCTCTAAGAACCTGAAATACAGAACTAAGTGTAGTAGTGAAAAACAAGAGAACAGCACACAAATAACACTGGAAACTATATTCAGTCGAACAGAGTTTGATTTCTCGACCGATATTCATGTTTTCAAGGTGGTTTTGTCTTACTATCACACAAATATTAAAAAAAAGGAAACCAGCTTACTGTGACAGACTGTGGCAGCTACCTGTAAAGGATATTTTTCATCAAAGTGAGGTCCTTGACTGCTTTCAGGATGATCATTTGGTTTTTTTGATGTTGTTGTTGTTTTCAGAATGAATGAACCGGCCACTGTCTGGAAATAGTTCTGATTCAACAACCTGTAAATCAGCTACGGAACCTAATATTTACAGGTGTAGTTTAACTGGTTTACAGCTTAATTGGCATCTACATGCTACTGCCACCAGATAAGATAAAGGCAAAGTCCAAAGTCTTTATTCTCTATTCAAGGAATATTTACTTTACCTGCCCTTAAAAGATCACAGTTAACCACAGACATCTTAAATGCACAAAATACTGGAAAGGAACCCAGATGAAAAAAAAAAAATATCATTAAGCTACTTCATCTTGAAATATAACAGCTGCTTGGAATTGATACTAAAGGGCTGTAAAAGGCTAATCAAAGCGCGCCTTCGGCAGTGTCCCCACTTATCTGTGTGTTCTGCTTTTCTGCGACACCACAACAGAGCAGCCAGCTGTCAGAAGTTCCGCCACTCGCCACGATGTCAACCCATCACAGACCTCTCACACCGAGGGAGACATCCAGCTCTGCCTCTCGGAACGGGATCTTCAATGCAACGCTGTGCAATGTCGCGAGCAATTCCTTGACGAAACAGAAAAGAGAATTTCTTGGTCAGTGGATTAAAAGATATCTGGACCACTTCGTCGGTTGTGAATTCAAAACGTTAAGAGCTGTTTGCACTCGCGCGCGCTCGCAGTCAATCCCGCATCGGCCGCATTTGACCCGTTTTGCAGTTGACGGTGTGTCTTTTTCACTCCACTTGGCCTTGGGAGGAATCTGCTTTACAAAACCAGGTCAGCAAAAGAAGCCTTGGTGCAGTGAGCACCACGCACCACGCACCTTCTTCTACAAAGTCAGGGTCCCATCATTCAGTCTATCTCTACGCCAACCTGACGGGAACTGAGCGGAGAGAGAAGCTGATTTAGAGCTAGCCACGGTTACTTCCTTTCTGACTTTATTTTTCAAAGACAATGTCAAGTTTTCCCAGAGACCGTGCCTCGTAACCGCCTAATCAATTTTTCTTTTTTTTTACATCTCATGTGATTCTCAGGAATAAATTCTGCAATGCTGTTGCAATGCCAAACAGAAAATCTTCACAGTGCAGCTTTTAAGTCAACACTTTGAAAGGCCAGGAAGTCAGTCGTCAGTCAAGGCAATTCTCCTCCTTGACTAAGGACTACTGAGAATTAGTCTGAATTGATGTGTAAACCAAGCGAGCTGCTGAGCTTGTGAATCAATGTGTCTATTATCTTTTCTGAACAGATCAATGGAGCTGAGGAATGGGCTGTGAATGGTAAAAAAAAAAAGACATACAAACTTACCTGCCAGTGGTCAGACTCAACTCCATGTCTCCAGACTGTCAATATTTGACACGCAGCCTTTTTTCTCCTACTCAGATGAGCATTACCTTAGTTTTGTTTTGGCTCACGCCTGATACGGTGGAAGTCAATGACGATGCCCTGTTGTGAGACCAGGCACGCACAAAAAACCCCCCCCATCTATTTGGTTAAACATTTCCCATCAACTGCAAAAATCACTAATAGGGAGGCAGTGTTCGCAGGCCCTTAACACAAATCATAAACATGAGCGAGTGCCGCGTTATGTTCACATTCAATGACTCAACTCCAGATCTCTACGCTCACGCATGATCTATGAGCTTTAACACACGTTTACACATTTTGCCCTTGGCTGGGCTAACAAGAGAGAATATGAAGAGGAGTGGAGAGCCAGAGGCGATGAGGTGAGCCGCCAGGTAAAGCGCGGGGAGGTAATCTAATAGGACATGTAAAAGAGCCCCTCCTCATGGCTTATTCATATCAGAGGATGCCATTACTGAGAACGGCGTGGGCTATGTGAGGGATATGCTGGCGGGGGCATTTTCCCCGGTGTCACAGAGTGCAGAGGAGAGGACAGATGCTGCAAGGCTCGGCAGACTGATGCAGCAGCACTGCTGCATGCAGATCTTTCATGCAGGGAGCGATGCTTGGCCCTCAGCTCATTACAAGTTTTGCATGATGCACAATGACACTGACGGATATGGATAGCCTCTTGTAGCCGACCCCAACGGTCAGAGATGCTTCGTTATGCGAGTTTGCTGATTCAGTCGTATACTAGCAGTAGCGTATCTTAAGAGCAGAGATACAAGCTTATTGGGGAGTAAACCCCTCATCTAATACACAAACTCCAATTTGCCTAAAACAGGTACGTGTACACCTTGTTTGAAGGTTAATGAAGTCAGGCTAGTTTTGCACCAGAGGACAAAGGATCCCAGGGTTCATCTTGGGGCCCAGGCAGAGCAAAGTCATGTAAAAAAAAAAAAAAGAAAAAAAAAAGAAAGAAGCCACACTCCTGCAGTGAGAAGCAGAGAGCGCTGCACTGCTGCAGAGAACAGCCAAGACACTGATGCCTCAAATGCACCGAATTTATAATGGAGAGACCATTAGCCATCCAGCGCAGTGCACTGCAAACGTTATCACCGAAAGCTGGGAAGCGTTACCACCAAGTGTGTTTTTGTGAAGTCAAGCCCTTGCAGAAGGAGAAGTTCAGCCTTATTGGCTGACTAAATGATGGATGATCTCACTCTCGCAGAGTTGTGCAACGCGCAAAAGACAAATTTGGTTGGTCAAGATATTTCTATATTTTAGCGCACTGCAGAATGGCACCAGTAGAGCAGTGCACCGTGGGTAATGAAAGGTAGGCAGATTAAGGACATTTGATTTTACCGGGGAGTTTTGAGGTGGCAGCGTTTAGATGGTGACATTCACTTGCTGATTGTATTATTTGTCACAATAGGTGGTGATACTGTGCACAATAATCCCTCGGTGCGCCTCGTGTTTTCGTGCTTTGTTGACACACGGTTCCCAGTAATTGCTTGGCAGTATCATTTTCTTTTACATCATCACCCTGTGACAAATCCACATTTTGACTTAGTAGAGGTGATCAGGTCTCGACACGGTGTCACACTGTCTGATCTCATGTGAACATTTTTGAATTCATCGCTCTTGGGATTCTCCGACTCATTCCTGGGAACATCCGCCCAGGCATTTTGAGAGGAAATTAGATTTCAGAGATATTGTGACGAGTTTCCAAGCACACCAGAGGAGATGGCCTCTCTGAGGAGCAAGCTATGCCTCATAGAGTCGGGGCGCATTCATTTCTCAGAGCAACTTTTGCTGTAGTGTGAAAATGAATTTTAAAAAAGGGAATGGAGAGTTATGTGTGCGTGGAGGGGGTCTCTCTCGTGAGGAGTCCTTTACACTGATGATTCTCAGGGTTGTTTGGGGAGCGGGGGGGGCGGGGGGTGTTGCTGAAGAGGACGGGGAGGAGAGGAGGGCGGACTGAGGATGTGCACACGCACACTGACCCTGGAGGTTGCGTTCCCCTTTAAAAGTCCCATCCCACTCAGATACGCAGAGCTCATGCAGGATCTGCTGCGGCAGTGGGGGAACACTGCTGAGCTGTGCAGTTTACGCTGCCAGCAAGCGTGCAAAGAAGAGGAGGGGGAGCGAGCGCGCGCAGGAGGAGGAGGAGGAGGAGTGATGGAGACGGAGAGAGAGAAAGGGAGAGAGGGAGAGAGTGCAAACAATGTCATTCTGTTCAGGAGGCAATGCTGCAGTCAACTTTGCCGCGCCATGAAAGCACATCACCAGTGACCGAGAGGCTCAGAAGAGAGAGTGCAGAGAAGTTTGCCTCCTCTCCTCCCAGCGCGTGATGCTGTCCGAGACTCGTCTGTGGGTATGCACTTCTTTCCTCTCTGCTCTTATTCACCTTGTATGTCGTCTCCCTGCATGTCTACCCTCTTTGCAAAAGATGCTGTACTTCTTAAATTGGCCTATTCCGTCGGCGTGCATGCCCGCAGCGTTGAAGCTCCCGGCTGCTTCCGTCTCAGCAGTTTCAGCCTCCTCTGCGCCAGGCAGCAGCACAGCCAGACGGCCAGTCAGTTAGCAGTCAGGCTCCACTGCTCCCTCATCCATGTTTAACACTTGGTACAGGCTGGAAATAGCAGCCGGCGTGTCAGATAGCGGGCTGGTCGGGAAGACTCGCCATTCGACACAGGGACCAAAAAAAACCCCAAAAACCTAAGCAGGATTGCAAAGAGTTCTCCCCAACATGAGGAGACTTTTATCTGCTGACTTTGCGTTAGGGAGAGCACAGAGAGTCCCAGCTCTCTACTTTTCTCGTCTAGTTATGGGTTTATATTTAGCAGCATGTGTTCCTTCTAAATGCGATGCTGGAAACCGGTAGGAAGGATCTGTCGTACGTATCTGCGGGTCCCGTGCTGTCAGTGTCTGAGAGCCGAAATGCGGAAATGAGAATGAGGCTACAGTGGCCTGCGTGGGACAGGGGAGCTGTGGTGCAGTCGTGAAGTTGTGCTCTAGCTACCAGGACTTTTCTACTGTCCTATAAGTGGATGCCGGGGCAGAGTGCAGCTCTGTGACATCCTTTTTCGAGGGTCTGACGCAAAACAGCGAGAGAGGGAGCGTTCGGGTGTCGGTGTGTGCATTTGGTGATTTATTTTTTTTTCTCTTGGATAAAAACAGAATGGAAAAGGTCACTAAGAGCAGAACCAGGCTTAACGCTGGGTTTATACCGTGTCTCTGCAGCAGCGGCAGCAGCATCTCAGCAAATCTCTGCTCTAAAAGTCACTGTTGCTACTTTTACTCTTCATGTCGTCTGTGCTCAACTCCAAGTCAGTGTAAGGCCATGTAAAAATAGTATTTAAAAAAAGTGACGTACAAAAATGAGTCAGTATTCAAAAGGTGTTCGGACACCAGTCTGGGAGGCTTGGATGTTTCACCCAGCCAGGTCAGTTCGCCTGCGTGCAGGCTCGGTCAGCTCGGAGTTCACCTCAGGTAACTGTGCTAAGACCTTGAAAAAGCCGGCCCTGCGTCGTCGGCGGGCTCTTTGTGAGGCGCAAGTCTCGAGCATCTCTCCCCGCTGCAGACGGGCTCGTCCGACGGAGGCAGAGCGATATCAAACTAAAAAGGTCCACGCCACATCCTGAGCCTGACATCATCTCTGAACATCTGCAGTTCTCCTGCTTACATTTTCTCACCGAGGGTGGGTGCTGCACTGCCGGCAGAGGAAATTGCCGCACTCACCTGATGTTCCTTGCACCTCGCTCCTGCCCTCCCCCACCTCCTATCCTCTCTCTCCTCTTCCTTCCTCCTCCTCCTCCTCCTTCCTCGTCTCCAATTTCTCTACTGTAGCCTCTCTCAGAGGTACGGTTGCACAGCGCCTCACCGGCATGCATTGCACCTCTGTGATTATGCCCCCCCCAACCCCCCCCCCCCCTTTCTCCACCACTCACCCCTCCTCTCCCCTGCTGAAAAAGTATGCAGCACATGCTCTCACCATCCTCCTTGAGCAATTTGCCTGAGTGAATAGAGACAGGAGAGAGAGAGAGAGAGAGAGAGAGAGAGAGAGAGAGAGAGAGAGAGAGAGAGAGAGAGAGAGAGAGAGAGAGGCAGGAGCCAGTGAGCCAGCAGCAGAACAGCGATCCTGCAGTGTCCTGCAGCGGCTGAGTTCCTGCAGCTCTGGCCTGTAATAGCACACATGCACTAATGTGCGCGCACACACACGCACACACACGCACACACACACACACACACAAGGATACACATGAAGACTATCATTCTCTCTCAGGCACAGACGGTCCTTCAGTCACGTGACACAGCGGTGGTGGTAAATGTGAGGGGGAGCAGACTGTCTCACTGTGGACCGGACCAATCTGAGTTGAGAGTCAGAGGAAGAAAAAGACACACACACACACTGACTCTGCCCGTAGAGCTCCACAGGGAGGCAATGGTGAGATTAGCCGTTTGCCCCCCCCCCTCACACACACACACACACACACTCCCCCACACGCTCCCCCACCCCCACCCCACCCACCCCCCTCTGATGGTGCATTGTCCCATTCCAGCACTCCAGTTCCGATGATGTAATCAATGCAGCAAGCCTTGAACTTGCTGGGCTAGGGGTTCCCCCCCCCCCCCCCCCCACCCACCCCACCTGACACAGATACGCGCGTGAGGCCTCAATCTGTGTCCCAGGTAGGGAGACCAATAAATTACAGTTTTTTCATGATTTAGCCATTAATTGGGGAAAATTATTTCCCCTGAGCGGGTTTGCTCAGCCATGGTTCGCTTGTGTGCAAACAGATAGTTCACGCTTCCGTAAATTAAGAACCAACTCAGGCGGTGACACTACTGCTGGCTCTTTGTCAAAACGCCGCTGTGCAGTGCAGTGCCGCATCACACACTTCCAGTAAATTAAAGCAACTATCTGTCGGCAAATACGCCTCTTCTGCTCTTTTACAAAGTTGCTCTGCTTTTTTCTACTTGCCGTCGGCGGGGGGACAAGACAAAGCTCCTAGCAGGGCTGAAAGTGCTCCGAGTTCTCCGTGGGCGTAACACCGTAGTGACTTTGCTCTTTCACTGATAAGGTCATCGGCGTGTTGACAGACTGCAGTGAAGAGCACGGTTCGGCGTAATGTACACCACGGTGCTTTAGAGATGCTCGGCCAGCAGCCGGACTCCGACCACATTGTTAGCAGGTGATTTTTTTTGCTGAGCTGGTTCCTGCCGCTGCACCCAGAATCTGCCTAGTGATCAACTTCCACTACAGCAGCGGCGAACTGGCATCGCCACTCCTCCGATCCCCCCCCCCAGCTAGCATCAGAGCGGCTCTGCATAATTAGCACTTATGGACGGTGATGCTTCTGTGCATATGATGCAGCTTAGCGTGTCTAGTTAAAACGGCGTGCGACGTGCTTTTACGTCTGATCCATGAGACAGAGGATTCTTTCTCTGCTGCATTAACAATCTGCTTTCACATTCATTAAAAATTTTACATTTAAAAGGTCACTGCTCCAGGAAAATATTAATAACACTTCACAGGTTTTCCACATCTTTGCCCATGCGCTCCCTAAGATGTTCACAGTCATAGAAATCGTACCGAGGAGCTTCATTTGTAATTGATGTGACCTACTGCGAGCACTGTACAAGACGTTTTGATGAATCAGCCGCTTTCATTTGCGTGCCGTGCCGGTGCCCGGTTACAGCTTCTATAAACTATTAATTCTGCTGAAGCTTAAGTAACAAGAGCAGTATGGAGAGAGATGCTGCAGCTGAAGTTGAGAAATTCAATTTGCTTTGATCCATTCAGCTTCCGCCAGTAAAACCTGATGTTTCAGCATTATCCAAGAAAGACAGCCGACACCGCGAGCTGCTTCCACCCGCCGGACAGAGAGGGTGGAAAGGGGGGGGGGGGAGAGATGTCAGTACCCGCGGTAAAACTGCATTTGTTTGTGATCTGTGAATGTATGTCCCTCGCATCGCCTCGACAGCTCTGCTTCTGGCAAAGAAATCTACTCAGCCATGTCACACGGAGAAGCGCTCTTAATGTCCCTTCAGACAGTCTCTCCTTCTTGTGTTACAGCGTTCAAAGCGAGAGCGGTGCATGCTAACCGATTGAAGCAGGCTGAGTCATGCTGGGTCTTTTCTGGGTTTCCCCCCTTCTCTGATCCTCTGCTCCTCCCCCCTCTGGCCTAGGAGCAGGCTCACACACCGGGTCCGGCTGTTGGCGGTGTGCTGGAACATGCCTTGACTTGTTGTGCTGCCTGCGTGAAGCAGAGAGAGAGAGAGAGAGAGAGAGAGAGGGAGAGACAGAGAGGAGACTCTTGGTCAACAGTCTGCTCGAAGTGAAGTGACCCGCTCACACACACTGGGGAGGGCCCTGGAGCGCCCACGGACAAGACTGCCGTTGATGTCAACCCCTCGCCGGAGACGGGGCGCGGATGGAGGAGCGTCACCGCTGCCCGGGCCGCTCGGTGAGTGTCAAAACCGTGGGTGAATGCAAGCGCCTGACATACAGCATTACGACCGAGCGCGTCCGCGAACGTCCGGGTTAATCGTTATCCACAAAAAGCGGAGACGCCTCCGCTTTGAGTAAGAGCTTCAGGAACACTAATTAGAGTGGGGCCTTTCAAATCTGCTCAATAAGGCCTGTTATTTGGCTAAACCATGAATGAGAAAATGTTAATTCGAAGTGAACGCCTCTCGGTGCCGTGAAAGCGTCCAGGCCGAGTCTTGATGCGCGCACGACGCCATGGTAACTTTACAAAAAAAAGGTTAGTGAACGCAGAGACCTCTGATAGCGCTCAGCTACCGATCGCGGGGTGGCACAGTAACCTCCGCGCGCAGACAGAGCGCCAACCGCTGACCCTTTCACGAGTCTGCGGGGACTCGGCGTTCATCGTATGATTGGCTGACCGCAGTTTGATCGGCGCAGAAGAGCACAGCAGATTTTTTTTGCTACCCTTTCCATCAAGAGAGACGGCAGGCCGGCTCTCCTTCCTGAAAAAGCGGAGTCCAGAGAAGCAGAGCGATCAAGAGTTCCTCATTTCTCGTCACTGATTTTTATCTCAGAGAGAGGATTTTGAGTTTCTACTTATAAGGTGATGATCAGTCATGACTGACAAGCCTCAAAAGAGGAGCGCCATGCGTGTTCGAGACGGGAACCACCATTAGATTACACACACACACACAGAAAAGCAGATAAAGACGACCTTAACTGTACCAGACTGCCCACGCTGTGACACATAATGGCAACATGTTACTGATTAGCTCTACAGTTAAAAAAAAATAATCATGTGTGCCTATCAAAACTCAAAATACATTAATCACTCAAGTGAGTCAAATGATCATAATTTTAGTGTCCCGTGCACTATGATCTGTGTGTTTTACCTGAGTGTGGTCAGGTAGGGCAGATAGTTACTGGGGCAACTCTGTTTTCTGGTAACCAGGGGCAGTGCGCACTGTGTGTAAGTCTCAAAACCACTCAATTATTAACACGCAGCAGTTTGATATACAATGCTGGGAGGTGAATGCCGTTGAAACCAACGCACGCCCTTAAAATGTTTGTAAAAAAAAAAAAAAAACCTGACGAGGAAGGTCGAGAATAAATGTCACGACCCAGATTTTGCTGCTTGGGATCATTCGCTCTCGCGGGGTGGGGGGGGGGGGGGGGGGCAAATCAACATACACACTTGGTGGCACTTGAGGAGGTTAAGCTCCAGCACCGGGCACGGCGTCAGTGTGTGCGTGTCATGTGTAGCATTGTTCAGAACGTGGCGCTACAGTAAATACTAATGTCATTGTTGGCCGTAAGATGATTAGTTCTGTGGAATGGGACTGGAGCAGGAAAGCATGACTGTTTGAGCGTCGTTAGCTGACACTGGGAACAACTGAGAAATGCACAGCAGAGAGGAGTGTGTGTGTGTGTGCAGGGGTTGGTGATGGGAGGCAGGGTGAGTTTGTTTTTTTCATCATCTGAGGCCTGACAGCAGAGGGATCCAGCATATTCAGGAAGTGTAGGTGGGTCTCGGGTACGTATGTATTTGCGTGTACGTGTGTGTGTGTGTGTGTGTTTGGGTGATGTGATGGGAGATCTACATCGCTGCTGAGCCGAGCCGTTGTCTGTGGGTGCTGTAGCAGCAGAGACAAACTCTCTACTTGCTTTCAGTGACCTTTAACATTTCACGCTGCCGAGGAATTACCTCGAACCCACCGATAAATTTACAAATAATTTCAACCAAAACAATCACTCAGTCAATCAGTTACTTTTTCATTAATCATAAAAAAAAAAAAATTGGGGGTGGGTGGGTAATTTTGACTTTTGAATGAACAAAACATGCGACGATGTCATGTTTGGTTCTGCTAAGCTGCGATGACATTTACAGATTCTTTTTTTTTGTAGTGATTCATAGACTGAACAATGAAATGAGAAAATAATCAACAGATTAATCAAAAGTTAAGATAACCTTTGGTAACAGTCCCTACAAAGATTACATTTTAATTAAGATGTAGCTGCACGGTGTGCCTGTACACACACATGGTTTTGAATAGAGGCTCCCCGCTCTGCTCTCTTATAAGTTGTCGAATAAAATAAGCCAAGACTCTTAAATGTATTAGGGATTAAGGCCTTCTTAATGCAAGAGCTTTGACTAATGAAATAACACAAATATCTGAATAATTTTAAGGTTACAAATTTACTGGAGCATAATTTAAATCAGGAAAATAGGAAATATCAGATCAAAGATGAGGTTCGTGATCCCCAGACCATTTGGAGCCACATTTTGATGTCTGACAAAGTAAACAAGGCTTTTCATTGTATGGTATTATTGCAAAGTACGACTTCAAATATCAAATATACTGTCGCTTCGTTCATGTTTAGATTGGAGACAGAAAATTAGTTAGAAACTATTTTGATAATCGATTAGTCACCAAAGACATCTTCTGAGTTAAAAAAAAAAAAAAAAGAAGTAACAGTAATAATCCATTTTCTTAATTTGGAGGATTTTCCTCTCCTGATAACTGAATAATTTGGGTTTGGGACACGTGGACCGCTGAAGAATACGTTCTGACATCGTAAGCCAATTTTAGACCAAACAAATTAGCGGATTAATCGGCGATGAAAATAACGGTTAGTCGTCGCCCTTATCTTGTCCTTTCATCTGAGAGCTTCCTCCAGCTTCGAATCATATGTCAGTGATCCACTGTAAGCTACAGTAATACATGTAATGTTGTGGTATGTCACATTGACTTTACATCTAAATAAAGCTGCATTTAATGTGACTTTTAACCTGCCCATCTTTAAAAATATGTACTTTCAATATTCAACAATATTTTCTACTATATTCATCCACATCTCGCTCTTATATGTGTAAGCGAATTTTCCGACGTAGTTTTTTTTCCTAACTTGGCCGGTCAGCTGAACCCAGCCCGAGGCCTGAAACCCATTTGCGGAGGGGTTTGTGAGTTGAGGCTTGTCGCCTTTCCCTCCGCCTCCCTCTTTCCCGCGGCGGCCGCACGTTGGTCCCGCAGAGCGGGCGTAGTTTTCGTCGGCGTTCCTCGATCCTGTATTAGGGATTACATCAAGCCCCCGAGCGGGGGACGAATTCCTGTCATCATGCGCAGGGCGAAGGCAGCGTCTGACTCGCCACAAAGACACCGAGAGGCGCGGAGACAGCTGTTCGGCAGCTGAGATGCAGGTCGAGAGGCGTCTCTTTGTTTGGCCTGCGGACATCACTCGCTATCGTGCACGTGGGAGGCGCGTTTAATGTTAGTCTCATGCAAGCATGTTGTGCCTTTTTTAAAAAAAGGTCAAAGTGCAAGCGAGGAGTTTCCTGTTATACAACCCAAAAAAAAAATGCATCGCAAAATACGCGAAAACCAGACCTGCGGGGCCACAAATAGCCTCGCCGCGGGTTTGAGCAGTTAAGTTCCTCCGGAGACGGACGTTCAGCCAATAGTACGTTTTTTTCCCTCCCGGCACCTCTCTATCTCCTTCATAATTCCCTCTCCTCCCTCATTTGGTAGCGACCGCCGATCGCTCTCTCCCTCTCCAGTATCCGTGTTGTCCTGTCAGCAGAGTCCACGGGCAGAGGACGGCGAGGCATGGTCGCCGGCTCAAAATAGCACTGCAGCGAGCGAAAGACGCGGGCGGCAGCGAGGGGATTTCGGCCGTTGCGCCGCAGGAACAAAAACGCGCGCCAGGGGGCTCGCGTTATGCGGCGTTCGTGCGAACAGAGGGACGCGCACAAACAGATGAGAGCTGAACCAAACTGCCGGTTGCAAAAAAAAAAAAACAACTCATGAGTCACGGCAAGTCTATTCTTAGTTTTGGGGGTGTTTGCGTTTGCCCAAGTTGTGCGCGGTTATGCTGGCCAAACGGCGAGAGCAAGTAGAAAAGATCTGCTCGGGAGCAAGCCTGGGGTCACTTTGGGCAGCAGAGCGCACGCTCATCAATGCATCGCAGTTACGCAACGCGGAGGAAGGCGGGGCAGCGAGCCTCTTAAAATGTTAATTTCTAGGATTTAGGATTTAAGTCTCCGTGAAAGTGGCTGGTCAGATTAGGTTGACTCCAGTTATTACTCAACCGCTATTTCCTACTTCTCTTATAGAGTCTCCGGCTGCTGGCGCGGACGCGCACCGACACTTCGGGGGCTCTGAGCGCGAGGCCCGTCACCTTCCAGCGACCGCAGAGCCGGCGTGAAAAGCGCGAGCGTCCGCCGCGCCGGACTCGCAGGTGGAGGCGTTCGCCGGCGAAAGGCCCGGTCAGGATCCCGCCGAGGAGGGGGGGAAGGAGAGGAGGGACGGATCCGTCGGACGCGGGTGCTGTGGGTGTTTCTCTGGCAGTGTCTTAGCTGGTTGTTGTGAGGAGTGAGAACGAAGCAATCAGCAAGTATACTGCCGCAGAAATTCTTCGCAATAAGAGGCCCTGGGACTGCAGCCGTCGCAGGGAGACAAACGAGAGGTGGGGTGAGGAAAAAAAAAAAAAACAACAAGAACAAGAACAAAAAAAAAAGGCAAATCAGCGCTGTAGACAAACAAGGATCCGGCTGCTGCTGTAAGTTTCGCACATGCGCGCTGACGCCGTAGAAATTAACGCACGAGCCGAGGAGCAGATAGAGCGGCTGAGCGCATGGCCTTTCTGTTTACAGCCCCCGACAACGTTTACGATTGGATCGAAGCGTCGAACGCCTGCGCTTTGTCTTGTCCTTTTCTGATCCTCTGCTGCCATCTTGTGACTGAGAGCAAACTCCCAGCATGCTTTTGTTCGTCGAACACTGCAGCAATTTGTAAAACCTGCGTTGTAACACCCCCCCCCCCCCTGCCTGCCCATTGAAATGGCTTCAAACCCCCTTTCACTCAGAAGATATGGCTATGGCTTACCATGATATAAGATTTGTTATTTTTTCAGTTGTGAATGCATGATGATTTCGTGTATGTGTTTTTTTTTCACTTTAAGCTTTTTCTCTGGTGGCGAACAACAGAGCGACTGAATATGGTCAATTTCAAACTTATAGCTTGCAGCCTAATAATGTCTCCATGTCACCAATTAATACTGTAAAAGAGAGAGAGGAAAATAATAAAAGGATGCGTCAGGACTGATTTACTAATTCCCCTTGTCTGTTTTCACATGTATTTTGTAGTTATGGGAAAAAAACTTGTATAAATCACTGCACTGAGAAAAAGCTCCTTCAGACCTTCGAGACGCGGCAAACACAGATGTAGCTGATGATTTAAGATCCCAAAACCTTTTTTTTTTTGTACAGAATCTTTTTGATGATTCATTGTGAGCACTGTTACCTGCAGCCCTAAATATAATAAAACGGGTTGCTGGTCCTGGGTGATTCGGATGCTAAACGCAGATGCGTCTGCAGCAGACTGCAGGAGAAACACCAGCGTGCCACTGCATTGCTGTAAAAGAAAAAAGTGGGTTGCAGGGTTTTTTTTTTTTTTTGTCAGGGCTGCAGCAGTGCAGGAGCAGTAAAGTCCTGCTCCCACATAAGAATTAACAGCTGTTGTTCAACACAAAGGGCTGCAGACATCCCCCATTACTCAAAAGCGCTACAAACGTTTGCTCGGCAGATGAACTCTTTGATAACAAGGAAATTTGCTCTGAGGCAAAAAAAAAAAAAAAAACGGGACCGTCAGCTAAAAATTTTAATGAAACGTGTGCTTTTCATTTAAAAAAAAAAAAAAAAATTCCCTCTCGAGCCCGGGATGCTGAAGACCGTCCCCGTTCGCCGAGGGCGACCGGCTCAGTCCCGCAGCGGAGAGCTCGCATGGCGGATGGGGAATGCGTCACTGTCAACTGCCTTTAAACGTGGAAATGTGAGCTCCTGTTGTCCAACTCTTTACATCTGATGTTTCACTACGTGTAGCATTACAGCAGAGGGCCCGGGAGTGTGAATCCACTGGAAGACCTCAGCGCTTGTGCTGACATGATTCGTGAATTAATTCAAATTGATTTGGTGACAATTAATTTGATGCTATTACTCATTTGAATCGCTTGCTGCTCCGAGGATTTGCCGCTTTCTGTGTATTTCATCCCATGAGAGTTTGCGATACTGGCTGGACGAAACAAGCAGATACCACGTGGACTAATCATGATATTAAATAAAAAGGGTGAGAGTATTTATTTGCAATGCTAATGATAACACATGGGGATGACCGCTACTCTAACGCCTACGGCATCAGTAAAAAAAAAAAAGTTTCCACTCGACAGCTCAAATTTCTGTCTCCTCGCTGGTTGCGAACTGCCTCTGGATTTCATTTTAAAGTCTTTCTGACAAACTCCAAGTTCCAATGCGCCTTTTGTTTTACAGCCTGAGCTTATCTTACCTTGTGGTCACTTTCATGTGCTCGGATTCTTGAACTTTGTAGTTTGAACTTTGTACTTGGTACAGGGTCGCAAGGGTCATTTCTTGATTTCACACACACACACACATATTATCTATCTACGCTACTCACAAAAGTTAGGGATATTTGGCTTTCAGTAAAATGTATGTAAAGCGTAAAATGTTCGCGCTACAGTGATATTATATCATCATGTGCATTCAAAAGTTTAGAGAAGGTCACAATGAGTTCACCTGTAAAGGTTATAGTGCATTTTAGGTTCATCCTGAAATTTCATCCAAAAGCCAAATATCCCAAATTTTTTGTGAGTACTGTATAACAGGAGTAGTATTCTATACTTCACTGCTTACTCTGGCCAGTACTCTGGGTTTTACATGCTTCAGATGTCTGGTAGCTTAACAGGATATATATATACACACACACACACACACACACACACACACACACACACACACACACACACACACACACACACACATTGCGCCATACCTCCATGGGGGAAAACATGTACACACGCTGCCATCTGTTCTTGTGTGACAAACCCTGATGCAAGAGCTTCAGTATAGTCACATCAGTAAATATCATTAGGGCCAGAAATAGCCTTCACGTCCACCACCACCTGACTCCGACTTCTGCTTTGGGTTCCGGGTTGAGGCGGCGGGGAGGGAGGGGTTAAAGCCCGACAGAGAAGTTTTGTTTGGGTTGCCCGAGGAACTTGGGAAATAGCGTGTGAGAAGTCGCGCGGCTCGACGCGACGCGCCGTTTAAAATGCAGCCGGCTCTGAGGGGGGAACGGCGCGGGGATACGGGGGCGGCGTGGATGCGATGGGAGTAGTATCCGCCTCTCGTCGCGGCACGATTCAAAGTCCCCGAGGCGACCTGGGGGCTCGCGGCGTGACCGGGGACGGACGATGGCCGACGGGAACGGAACCGTCGTTTACCTCTCCGAGCGGGTGGTCGTCCTGTGCTCGTGCGCGCTCTCGTTCCTGGGCTCGTCCCTGATCATCCTCACCTACGCCGCGTGGTCGGATTTGAGGACGACTCCCAGGAAGCTCCTGGTTTACCTGTCGCTGGCGGACTGGCTGTCCGCCGTCTCCTACGCCTTCGGAGTGTGGAAGGTTTTCCGCACCGACTCCGTCGACTGCGTCGTCCAGGGAGCCGTGTCCACTTTCGCCAACACCAGCTCGTTCTTCTGGACCGTGGCCATCGCCGTCTACCTGTACGTTTTCATCGTGAGGTCCAGCCAGAGAGTCGCTGACAGCCTGGTGTGGGTTTTCCACATCGTCAGGTAAGTTCGTCGTTACTTTACTTCACTTTTCTTCTCTTCCGGTCGCACCTGTGTTGCAGTTTCTAATTGGATATTCAGAGGTAAAGTCTCTCTAACTTTTGAGTGGGTTCAGCCATCCCCACCAGACTTGTTGTGCATCACATACTAATAAAGTTTTATTGACGCTGCGCAGGTGATACGTCGGAGCGCCGTGCTTTGAAAACCGATAGCCCACGGTTAGGGACCGTCTCTAAAGTGCATGCGGCATGGCCAACGGGTTATATATTTTTTCCTCGTTCCCTTACTTTTTCTCACGTTGGTTTTCTTTGACATTGCACACCATCTTCATCTTATCCACCCACGGCACAAACATCCCCCGATTTTTGATTAATAGAACACATTATGGACTAAGAATTGTTACAACTGAGCCATGTCCAGTTGATGGGCAAAAAATTTAATAATACCCATTTAGAATTAAATCAGCAACGCAATAAAGTGTGCAGACAGTCAAGGACTCTCAAAACTTTCTCAAGCTACTTATAATTAATGTAAGCAAATGCTGCACTATGTAACGCAAATGCTGAAACAATGTGCAACATCACATTTTCATTTTCATCACCATTGCAGGTGGAGAGCATCGCTGTTACACTATTACCTGAAGGGAAAACATGGTTTTAAACAACAAAAGAGGAAAATAACTCCTTTCAATCCCGAGAAAGGTTTTTAAATGGCACAGCAATGGAGATATTGCCAATCTACATCAATCTTTAGTATAGATTTGTCACGTTTAAACAGATCACATTGTCAAAAGTGTTTGATTTGATGGCTGAAACCATGCCTGATGTACCACACAGTATTGGTCCCAAATTGACGAGGCATTTCGCTTTAAGCAATTATCACCCAGTGCTGATGAGTTGAGGGGATTACGTCTTTTAGGTCCAATTGTTTCTAGGCAGCTCAACTGCAACAACTTCACAGCTACACAACTCTTTAGGACGGGAACTCTCACGATAAAACCCTCATCAAACACGGTCACGCGAGAAAAAAAAATGTTCGAAAGCTGTTAAAAGTTTCAGCAAAGCCGCTGGTTTTATTCTCAGGTAGACTCTCCTCCTTTGTGTCGCTCCCCCTCCCGCACATTAATGAGGTGTCCGTGCTGATTGTGAAGATGTAAGGAGGGAGTCGACTCACTGCGGTGCAGCGCTGCATAATTGAACTATTTTTGGAGACGGGAACATTTTCACCCCTGGGTATGCCTCGCCGCAGTCTGTGGTCGTCATTCCATTCGCGAGCGCTCCGTTGAATCGAAGATCACACGGCGGAGCCTTTTCATAGAGGCTTGTACACACAGGCGCATACAGCCGGGCATTGAGCACAGCGGCGCTTATCACGATCAGGCATGCGTTGCCTTGAAGATGTAGGATTTTTTTTTTTTTTTTTAAAAACGGCTGTTTTAAAGAAGAAACACAGCAAACTTTGTTTTCATAAGCGACTGTGTCACACGCAGAAGACTTAAGCGCAGGATAATCTGTCACATGGGGGTCACATGTCTTTGTAATATCTGCGGTTGGTGAACTCAGCGAACGTTAACATGCAGTGTGCAGATGTTTAAAGATATGAAGTTTTAGGGAAGTTAATCTGCTAATCCCTCTGCTGCGTCTAGCTGGGGCGTCCCCCTGATCATCACCGTCGTGGCCGTGTGCCTGAACAAGATCGGCTACGACGCGTCAGAGGTGTCGGTGGGCTGGTGCTGGGTCAGGATCCACGCTCCCGACCGGGTCCTGTGGATGCTGCTCACTGGGAAGATCTGGGAGTTCCTGGCTTACCTCACCCTCCCCATCCTCTACATCCTGATCAAGAGGCACATCCACGTAGCGGTGAGGTGGTTCTCATTCCCGCAGAGCTAATTCGCCGTTGGCTCTCGTGACAGCAGCTGCATCAACAGCAGGATCATGCACTTTTTTAAAAAAAGTTTTCACATATACATAATTTGCCCCCACACCCCAAAAAAAAAAACTTTCTAGGACTTAAAATATTTATATTTAATCTCTTATGTTAAATGAACAGTATTAAATACATATGCAACACACCTTTCTGATTTTTTTTGTTTAAATAGACAGAAATAGAATACTTTGAGTTTTCTATTATGAATTTCTTATGTCTGCCTCAAATAGCTGCCATGAAAATGATCTGCTGGCCTTGATGAAGCATCTTTTTCTTTTTATTTATGTTCTTGCCTGTGGGTTTCCCCTCATCTTTTACAATTGTTTGTCTCACTCTGTGCTCTCACACAGCATGCTGCTCTGTCCGAGTACCGTCCCATTCTGGCCGACAGGCCCCCGTCCCACTCCTTCTCCTCCATGGCCGACAGGAAGCTGACGCTCATTCCTGTTATTTTCATCGTCCTGCGCATTTGGAGCACAGTGCGCTTCGTGCTGCTGCTCGCGGACTCTCCGGCCAGACAGAGCCCAGTGCTGGTTACTCTTCATGTGAGTCTACATAATGTCAATGTTGAGGATCTCTGCTGATCCTCTGTAATCTCAGTTTTTCTTCTGCAGTTGACTTTCCTTGTTAGTGATATAATAACTTCCCCAGATAGTTTATTTCATTTAATTGTTGTATTTTGTGTAAAATGCCTTATTAGTTGATATAATAATACAACAATTCATTAAAAAATATAGTTTGTCAATAAAGACTTGTATAGTAAAATACAAATATTAAATATCTTATTATCAAATAATGATATTACATTATCTATCACTGCTACATTGTTCTCAAAGACTTTCCTTTGGACCCAACAGGGTATTGGCAACACCTTGCAGGGAGCGGCCAACTGCATCATGTTTGTGTTGTTCACTCAGCCACTCCGCACACGCCTGTGCGCCGCCCTCTGCTGCGGCGCCAAGTGTCGGGCAGAGGCGCAGCACAGGCAGGACACCGCCGCGCAGAGGGAGGAAGACGGCATGGGCCGCAGATGACGCCCGATCCTGTGGACGGGGCAAAAGTCCGACACGGAGGGAGCAGCGGGAACGGCAGGGCTGGAGATTCTGCTGGTGAACTCACGTGCACGTCACGGGAGGAGTCGCACGACGGCACTTTGGGTGATGAGGACGATGCACTTGGTGAGGCATTTGCCGATGACACGAGGCGCACAAGAGGGAGGGACCTTGTACTGTACTTTCACAGACTTGATGAACATTAAACTCTAAAGTGCCGTTTATCTTTAAGTTGCTCTTTTTACCTGTTTTCTGTTTGCATTTCTAAAAACGAAAAACGGCACACTCCACGAGGACAGTTATATAGCTTTACATTTGATTTAAATGTGTGTATTCACTTACATTTTGAGGTTGTCACTGTGAAATGAATATTCAGTTTTCATCGAGTTCCAACTCGGCCTATTTTATTCATCGAAGAAAGTTACCTACATTTTAGTGTCAAGGTGATAAAAACGCTGTCAAGTAACTTTTCACTGATTAAATTTTCTGTATGCACAGTCACTGTTTTGATGAATTATGTCTAAATGCACTGCTGCTGACAGAGTTTTCAAGGGGGGAGATAAAAGAGCACGAAAGCGATGCATTTAGTCACATTTTTGCAAAAAATAATGAGGGTTTGAAAGATGGACCTATCAGATGAACAATATAGAAGAATATAATGACGGTGGTGTCATTTCACAAGTTCCAGCGTTGGCACGAACTGAAGCTGACCACAGCTGCAGTCATTTCTCAAGCAAGATATTCAAAATACATTTTGACATTTTGGGATAGTAGAATGTGACTTTGAGTGTCATCAAAAGGCTGGTTTGCAAGAAGCTTTCTTACGTCTGACAGTCATTTTTCAAAATAGTAACAGATTGAGGTTCACTTGTACCACAGTTGCATTAAAATATGAACCGTTCTCCTACGATGCTCATTTCAGCTATTTATTCCTGTCATGTCTTTTATTTCCCCAGGCGTGTTCATTCCTGCCGAACCGAGCAGTTGCGACATTTTGCAGGCAGTAGTTGCGAAAGCCCGTCAGCATTTGACGTGTCACCAAAATTGACATAATTTCCGTCACAGCGGTCAGGAGGATGCATGAACTATCATCACATGCCATCCTCCGCCGTTGAAACCTGAGCCTTTCTCGTGAGCCTCACTTCCCCTTTGACCCCCTGTTGTTGTGGGCCCAGTGAACTCACTGAACTTCACGTGGCTCACGGACCCTCAACCTTCCTTACGACCAGAGTGCCACTTCCCAAAGTGCCCTCACCTCTTTTAAATCCTGTCTCAAGATCCATTGACTTTTAATGAGCCTGTCTCTAACCTGCTTTCAAATGAGATCCATTACTATGGTGATTGTTGGCAGAGGTGAGGAAGGAGAAATTCCACCATGTTGACAGTCAATTTTCTGTTATCCTCAGGGTGATTATTGTTTGCTTGACTCGCAGAGGGCAAACACTTATTCAGGCAGTCTTGTGTGGGTGGCGTCTTGGTGAGTGGATTTATGGGTGCTGTACGGTCTTTGTGTCTGTGATGAATTAGGTGGTGCAGAAGTGGATGATATCATTTTAACAGATTTTTTTATGACACTGCAGCGACACCGTGGAACTGCCAGGCCCAGGGGCCCGAGGGGTCAAGGGGCCCATGACCTAGCGCCTCTGTTGAAGGGAATGCTAAAATTTCTTTTATGGTTAAACAACTTCAAAGAGATATACTGTAAAACTGACTAAAAGGGGCACAAAACGGCTGGGGTGGGGGGTAAAATATAAGATAAATGACTATCAAGAGATGCAGGAGTTTTTGTTGATCAAAGAATTTGTCTCTTTGAGCTTGGGTGTCTTGATCCAACACAGGAGTGGTGGGGGACATACATGTCTGTGCCCAGAGGCACAGTGTCTCACAGTTAGTCCATGACCGAGGGCCAGTTAGTTCCCATATGTCATTTCCAAAACACAGGGCTTTTACACAGTTTATACTGAAAACATTAAAAGTATAAATACAGATTTCTTGGCGATAAAGAGTTTTCCTTTAGTCTAATTTAACCTCTTTCCCAAAGTCGTGCAACACTGTGCAGAGTTCATTTCTCAGGCACATCACTTAACGGTGACAGACCACCGCATACCATGTCTGGGAAAATGGAGGAAGCGAATGTTGTTTATGCTGACGACATCCGAAAGCGGTCAGCAAACAGTTTTGGTTTTATTTCCTCCTTGAGGACGGCAGAGGTCTCGCACAGGACTGACACTTACTGTATTTCCTGCAGGAATGAATCTGTTGTGTCACTTGGGAGATTTGGCTGACATTGAAGTAACTGGAGCCAGTGGAAACACTTAAGGAAGAGATTTCTGCACTCTCATCTGCTGGCTCTCTGCCCACTTAATTCATTAAGTTACAGAGTACCACGGGGCTGTACTATAGCGTATGAGGTGACCATTCACCAGTCAAGTCAATGGACTTTCATTCATTTGGCTGAGTCAGTGGTTCTTGGAGCCAATTCTCAAACGCATTGCCCACTAAAGGTAATGGGCAATAGGTCAGAGCTGCAACATGGCATTTAGCACAGAAAACATCAGAAACGATACGGAGCAATAAGAAAGGGGCCCCTGGTGGTTTCCCAGAGCTGTTCAGGTTTTTGAATAAGTTGGCAGTAAAGTCAGAGGCAAACTGCACTTTGCATATGCCCTTTACAATGAGTGCTGACACGCTACCAACGACAACATTAGCACCACCAGCTGTTTGCTGCACTTAACATTATTATTTTTACTCCCGAGTCTAGTGAAAACAGCCCCAGCCCAAATTCAACAATACAGAAGATAGATAGGAAGATACTTTTTTTTGCATCTTTCTAAATCTTAAACTATGCTGTTCAGTTTTAGGTGTACTAACACTCTAGTATATTTTAAAATTCAACATATTTTGTCGGCGGTAACCTTGAAGCCAAAGACTTATTTCCCTTTTCCCTCGTGTTTTCAGGTCAACAACCTTTGTGCCAGATGGGTACAGGAGTTCATGAAGAAATATTTCAAAACAAGCACTGAACATAGACAACTAAATCTCAAAAACAAACGGTTAAACAGCTAAATAGATGACATCCCGTCATGAAAATTAAAACCACATCTTTTGGGATTATGTTCTTAGTGTAGGCTACATAGTTTTAAATCCTAATTATTTCATATTGCAGCCAGCGTTATCTGCTCATGTACGTTAGCCTTGTTTTTGCAGAGAGGCGTCCCCGAAGCCAATAACATCCAGTTGTACGAGTAAACAGCGCGAGGGCCGCCGTGCTGACAAACAGACTCGGCTTCAGAGATAAGAGGCAATTCAACACCCGACAAAACGAGGACAAGGCAAACATAAGAGGAGTTTCACAGCTGTGGTGTTGTCGCCGAGAATTAGTCTGTTCTATAATCAGTGTGAGAACACATAAATCCTTCAAACTGTACAAGGATCAACACTGAAGGCTTTGCCAGCTGTTTGTTATTTCAACATTGTGTCACCATTATGTAATAAAGCCATCCTGCCTGTAAATAAGCAATGAAGATGCTCATCTGACTTTATTATTTTGATGGTAGCATAACTCCAGCTCTCAGTGACAGCCGTAGATCTCATCAGTTGAACCAGATGAGTGGAAGGTGCACAGCAATAAGGAAAAGCACATCAAAATTCAGCCCAGGGTGGCGTTTTAGGATCTGGAGTCTATTGCATGTGAAATGAACCTGAGCGCACAGTCAGCAACATGAAAATGATAACTGCAACCAAGCTATAAACCACTGCTGCGCTCTCTGATCTCGTGTCCAAAGGGCAGGCGGGATCCAGCGGTGCAGTAACAACAAAGCTGTTATTGCTGAAAGTGACAGCAATTCCAAACACAGCCATGGCGAATAATAAGGAATGGGGGAAGCCTGTGGAGAGGAAAGGGGTGAGTTACAGCGCAGGTGAGATTATCACCAACAGTCGCATTTCAAGTCTTCTTCTGACTCTGCTCTGTGGCATTGGACAAACGGTGAGAGGAGGTTTCACATTTAGTGCACTGATGTCCCCCCCCTGACAGAGATTAACTCCAGTCTTGGTGCTGACGACGCTCATATCTGCGTTTGGTTCATCCTTCCAGTATGGATATAACGTTGCCGTGATCAACTCTCCATCACCGGTAACCTGAGCAAAGAAACCAAAGTTTTACTGTACCACAGAGGCCCACTGAGACCAGTGTCAGTGTTGTGAAGACATGTGTCCATCAGTATATTTGTTCTCTCTTCAGTTCATGCAGCAGTTCTATAATACCACCTACCTGGAGCGTTATGGGAGTCTGGTGGAGGAGAACTTCCTGACTCTGCTCTGGTCTCTGTCTGTGTCCATGTACCCGCTAGGAGGTTTCTTTGGCTCTTTGATGGTGGCTCCTCTGGTCAACAAACTAGGGAGGTAATACAGAACTGATGTCCCATGTGGGAGTAGATCATATTTGTCCCTCACAATAAAAAAAAAATATCTTTAATTTTCTAATATGACTTTAAATGTACTGATGATCCACTGTGACAGGAAGGGCACCCTGCTCTTCAACAACATCTTCTCCATCGTCCCAGCGGTGATGATGGGAGTCAGCGAGCTTGCCAAGTCGTACGAGATCATCATCGTGGCTCGGTTCATAGTGGGCATCTGTGCGGGTCAGATACTGTATTTTCAACTGTGCACTAGTTCTCTCACGTGGATTTTGGGAAAGAGTAGAAGTCCTTTGGTTCATTCATCCATCTTTTCCTGCCTGCAGGTCTGTCATCCAACGTGGTGCCCATGTATCTGGGTGAACTCTCTCCCAAAAACCTGAGGGGAGCCCTTGGCATCGTACCACAGCTCTTCATCACCATTGGTATCCTCAGTGCACAAGTGCTGGGCATCAGAAACATTCTGGGCAACAGCACAGGTACCAACTGCTATGGCTGTTATCTTATTCATCCTTTATTGGTTAGATGTTGGAGAACTACATCCTTAAAAGCTGACTGAGGAGACTCAGGAGAGCTTTTTTCCCTATTGTCCCTATTGTCCTATGTCTCTGTTCCCCCTGTATCCAGGTTGGCCCCTCATGCTTGGTTTGACTGGTATTCCTGCCCTGATCGAGCTCCTGCTGCTGCCCTTCTTCCCAGAGAGCCCCAGGTACATGCTCATTCAGAGGGGAGATGAGAAGACGGCCAGGGAAGGTGAGGAAATGCAGAAGCTGCATTATGTGGTGAAGAGATAGAGGAAGATGCGTGAATAATAACTAGGAAGAGAGCCTGTGCTTTACCGTGTTCTGCGTGTCTTTGACGGCCTTAGCGCTGCAGCGCCTGCGTGGCTGGGACGACGTGGACTCGGAGCTGTGGGAGATGCGTCTGGAGGACCAGTCGGAGCGGGCCGAGGGCCGCCTGTCCGTGCTCAGCCTGCTGGCCCAGCGCTCTCTGCGCTGGCAGCTGGTCTCCGTCATCGTCATGAACATGGGCCAGCAGCTGTCGGGGGTCAACGCGGTGAGACGTGCCTGTCCAGTTCTCCCCATATTTGTCCCTAGCCCACTGATGCCAACTGCTACAGACTGAACACCAGATCAGTGTGTTGTTCAAACAACATGCTCTGTTATAGATGTATTAGTCTGTCAAAGGTTTGACCTCAGTGCGCTGTACCGCTGTACCCTCCTCATCCTCCTACTCCTCTTCCTCATGTTTTCATTTCTTCAACTTTAGGGTATTTGTTTAACCATGATGCCATTCTTCTTCCCTCCAAAGATCTACTACTATGCAGACAGCATATACGCCAGAGCAGGAGTCAAGCAGAGTGACATCCAGTACGTCACTGTGGGAACGGGAGCAGTGAACGTCTTCATGACCATAGCTGCTGTAGGTACCCTGTTCGTTTAAAGAGCTACACAACTGAATGAAAGATCTGGGTGGAGGAGGTGAAGCGTAACGTCTATGGTTTGATCTTGTCAGCGGGAGACAGTAGTTCTTCACAGGGTGTTTGTTACACCAGGTCTTCATTGTGGAGGCCTCAGGACGACGGCTGCTCCTCCTCTCAGGTTTCGGGATCTGCTGTGGGGCCTGTGTGCTGCTCACCGTCGCTCTCGTCTTCCAGGTACAGAAACAGCGTCAGCTTCGCTGCGAATCAGAGCAATAACTGCCACTCTGCTGTCCTCTAGTGGTTCAGTGCTCAAACAAAAATATCTGCTGTATGTCAGAGCTTCTCGACCTCGAGGTCAGGAGATTTGTTGTGGAGAATGAGTCACATGAGGTTCGCGAGACAGATTTATTGCGTATTTGTATTTGTATAGTGAATGAGTCGGGAACATAGAGTGCAGTCTGTAAGCTGAAGTTGGGACCGGCACGCTATATTTTAAATGAAATAGTGACTATGGCAAGTTAGTTTTATTTTTATTTTTGAACTGCAAGTTCACATTTAATCAGAAGTATAGGAACTATAGTTTTTTTACACACGAATTTTGGGGGACCAAAATGTATATGACAAATAATGATAACAAACTTAAATAAGTCATAATATTTAATACGCAATAGACTTACACAAGTCCTGTAGCGTTCACTCACTATGGATGAAAACGCCCTCAGACACGGAGAAAATGCTTGTTTAGTTTTTTTAACACTCGCTATCCTCTGATTACTTTTTGTAACTTGGGCGTGTAACAGCTTGGTAACACGGGGTGTGGACCCACAGTCTTGACTCACAGGAAGGACAGGTAAAATAAAATCACCGTTTACCTGGTGAAAACACATCTGTCAACAAGTGACATCGATGGTGCAGTAGACACTGCAGAGTGCTGCGATGACTGATGCCGCATTCACAGGATGGATGGTAGAGATTGAAAAACATACTGTATAATATATCATATCCATTAGATTTTTTGGATTAATTCCATTTAAAGACAGCCGTTGGCTTTGATGAGGCCGCCATGTTTCTTTGGTTTTCAGGTATTTATGAAGTGCCAAATTGGAAATACTGGAGCGTGATGACGTGGCTGTTGACGTGCAAGCTAAACTTGTAATCACGATATGTCTGAACATAGAATAACCTCATGGCCACTGTTCTTGGCATTTCCAGGGAACTGGAGCACAACGTCCCTCTCCTATTTTTATGTTATACACTTAGAGCTTGGTCTGGCAACATGAAATGATGACTTGACGTCTCCGTTTGCTGGGTTCATGAGAACTGTGAGACAGAAAAACAGTCACCCACCACTGAAGCACGGGAGACATTGAGACATGACCATTAGACAGAACCACAAAACCAGCGCTGCCCTCCTGAAACCCTGTAATCTCACCTGGATCCAACGTTTGCAGGCAGACACCACCTCCAACAGCAGTAAAGGCACAATTTCAAGGAAAGGACGGAGAACGGGCATTTAATCATCCACTCAGTGAAGATCTATCATATGGACTCCCACGTGGGACAGCTGTTAAGGCTAGTTTGTTCCTGTTTGTAAGCATCAATTCAACTTGTTAACGATGACAGCAGCTGTTTTGTGTTGACAGGAGAGCGTGACGTGGATGCCATACATCAGCATCACCTGTGTCATCACGTACGTCATAGGACATGCCATAGGACCCAGTGAGTCTGACCCTGCCAGTGATTATTTACACACACGCTGATTACAACAGGGACCTCCATTAGCTGGAGTGTTGTTTGGATGTGACCAGACATGTAATGATAGATGACGTGAATCTGCACTCAGTTGTTTGAGACGTGAGCATCCTCGCTGCGACCCTGACGAGCGGTGGCGGTGCGTCTCGGAGTGTTTTGCTTGCGGTTGACCACAGCTGTGCTGCTCTGCAGGTCCCATTCCTTATGTGGTGACCACTGAGATGTTCAGGCAGTCGGCCAGGCCCGCTGCCTTCATGGTCGCCGGATCCGTCCACTGGCTCTCCAACTTCACCGTCGGCCTCGTCTTCCCCTTCCTAGAGGTCAGTTGCACAATTTCTAAGAAATCTTGCATCGAGGCAACAAATGATTTAAATACACAAGGAGATACAGATGTTAGCAGCAAGTTACTTCACTCCGCCACTCCACATCCTTACTCTAATGTGATCATTTCTACTTTATTTTCGAATTACTTTACCTTAGTATGAGCTGCATGTCCGCCTTTGGCTTTACATACAAATGTTTCATCTAGCCCGACAAAAGAAACTCAGCACCGCTTCATTTTTAACCCACCATTTTTAACAATTATTTTCAGAGGTGCCATTACAAAGGAGGAGATTTACTTTGCAATTTTCCAGTCTCGCCGCACTCAAAAACATATTATAGTCATTGTCACATCTATTGCTGCTCTTCACTGTGTTGACCGATGTATGCCCGACACCAGAAGGCTGTTTCATCTGCTGAGGAGAGAAACTTTCTCTTTGCTCACCTCAAATCCTTCCTCCGGCAGGAATAACATCAATCCCTGTTTACAGGGAGCAGCTTTGTCATCGCGTCTTTTTCTGGGCCGGGTGTTGTCATCTTTGAGACGAACATAAATATTATGCTTGTCTCTTGTTTACTTCCTCTCGATCCTTCATCTTCAGTGCCTGAGCAACAGGGCGCAAAACAGAGCATTCCGATGAAAGTAGCCTGCAAATCACCTCACCTCACCTCACCGCTGCTGCTCATGTCCAGCCATCTGTGCAACATACATTCAGTTCGCTGTTTATGTTATACTCCTGGCTAAAGCTAATTCTGTCCAATCACAGTCCTGCAACAAATCAAGACCATCTGATCATTTTGAAGGATGCAGTTTGGGGTGCTGTCGAACTGTGCCGCATCATACTGAGAAGGTGTATTATCCAACCTGACTGTAAAATTGAATTAACACCTGTCTGTAACAGCTTCAGTAAAGAACTGAAAAGTATAGCCTTCCCGAAGGAAGGATTTATTACAGGACTGTTGTATTAGACTGCGTTAGTTCGAGCTATAGGTGGACCCAATAAACTGCTGAGTGTATTTACAGTTTCATCTTGAGAACACACGGGTCACGTTTCCTCTCCCCCTTTCTCTCTCCAGAGAGGCCTGGGCCCTTACAGCTTTATCATTTTTTCCTTCATCTGTCTGGTCACGCTAATCTACATCTGGCTGGTGGTCCCGGAGACCAAGAATAAGACCTTCTTGGAGATCTGCCAGATGTTCGCCAAGAGGAACAAAGCTGAGATCAAAGTGGGTGACGGGGATCTGCCGCTGAAAGAGAGCAAAGAAAGCCCAGAGGATGCTGTGAAGGTCACGGCCTTTTGAAGACAAATGAGAGCATTCAGAGGAGAGGAAGTCTTCACTCTGGGGAGGGTTGTAATAGACTGGAAATGTTTTAATTTAGCCTGTTTTTTTTATTGTACAGGGTATCTTCACACAGTCTCTTTTTGTACAGTTTGTTCGTGCCCGCTGTAAAAAGGAAACAAAGGTCTTTGTGCAATTCACTGCAGGCTTTGAATTAATACTTGACCTCATGCAGCCTCATGGAGGTGTGAATGGGCGCTTGAATCAGTAAACCAACAAGTCACTTGTAAGCCTTTAATGATGATGCAAAGATATGAATACAATATAAAGCTGAAGCTGTGAAATATAGTTTGCATTAAACATTGACTTACAAGTGCCTCAAAGCCATTTTCCCCTTCGTTTCATATACCACAACCATGTTAAATCTCTACCATAAGCACTGACATTTTGGTTTATTGCAACATTTCATACAAAGCTCATACAAACGGGGGCAGCTGAGCCTTTTCAAGAGCATCTGTACTGACTGTCCAGCTGCACCCCACCATACAGACTGAGTCCAGTGGACCCCCAGCTGAACACATTTCCCACAGCGGTGCTGTTCCTCTCACATAACATCTGGTCCCGGATATCTGCAGTAGTCAGCACGTAGTCCCACACGTTGATATCAGTCATCTTACCCACAAAGGCGTCTGCATTAGAGATGCCCAGTAATCCGTCCTGGTCTTTGCCCAAGATGAACACGCCGCCGGGGCTGATTGTGTAACCACTTTTCAGGTACCGCTGCTCACCCACCATGCCATTGATCCACAGCTCCGCACCGCCGGTGTGGGAGGACCAGGTGATGCAGTAGTTGGACCAGTCGTGGGACCTGAAGTTGTGCGGCAGGTTGACGAACTCGTTGCCAATCCAGAGGCCCACTTCTCTCGCGTCTCTGTCTTGACCGATGGAGATCATCAGCTCGTTGTCATTGCCGTTACTGGAGTAGGAGATGGCCGTGTGGATGCCCTCGACCTGAGGAAGGACGTGCATGCACACAGTGAAGGAGTCCAGGTCCATAGGATGGCTGAGGCGAGCCAAAGCATAACTATCAAAATTTTTCTCCTGGAAGTTGAGCACCAGAGGAAACAGACCGCGAGGTTCTAAGGAAGACAGAAAATCCAAATCAATCCATGTTCCAAGAAAACAACAGCTGAATCTCAAATTCAGTAAGAATGAGAAGTGAGCACCCACCATATCTGGAAGGCCTTGTGTTGCGGTGTCCAACTAGAGGGAACAAGTAAGGAAAAGACAAATGCTGGGAAGTAAATATGAGAGCTTTCATGTCACATTTAGCACCTTTATGACAAAGAGCTCATTTACCTGAATGCATGTGCTTTCCTAGAGAAGTTATCAGCCCCTCGATCTTCAGGAGCCTGGATTCAATTTCATCTTGTCGACAAAATGCTTAAACGAAAGGTGAATGAAAAGGACAACGGTTAGACTCGGATACTGTCTTGTGCCCCAGAAAAATTCTGAGGAATAAATGATATTTCCTTTTTGTATTATCGCACTGTTGCAACGTGCGACATACTTCCTTTCCCAAGGCGCGGGAGGAAAGAGGACTCTACCACACGGTCGTTGAGAGGTTGAGCCATGCGGTAGTCGTTCCACAGGGTCTTGTTGTCCATGTCCATCAGAGTGCTCTCCAGTTTCCTGATCTGAGCACACCAGAGAGAAAAAGAGACACTTATGACATGGCAAGACATCCTAAATAAGCCTATTTCTTTCTTTCCGTACCTGGTTGTGTGAAAGAGTGATGGGCGTGTCAAACACAGTCCACAGGATGCTCTCGTAGCAGGGTGGAGTGGTGAGGGAGCCCTGGTACCTGAAGAAATGATTGAGGTTCTCGGGGAGCATGGAGCGCACATCGATACTCGATATGTTCATGGACTGACCTGTCGCGACCACATGACAGTCACATTGGTTGAGTCTAACACAATTCAAGGTCGGTTAAAAGCACCCGTCAGAGTCCACGAGTTGTACTGTGGAGTGTTTTGTTGTTGTCTTTTTAATAAGCGGTGGCCGTTCTCATACGCCAACAAATACAGGGTGGAAGAAGAGTGTTAGCAAATAAACACAGATGTCTGTCTTTGGCAATGCGAGTTTCAAAATGTTGGAAAAAACTTGGCTTCGCAAATGTTTTATGAGGAAGGAAACGCATTAAACATGTTTGTTGACGTCGCGGATACACACATCTAGTTTTGGCAAGTAAAGCTGAATATAAACACATCTTTTGTTTGCTCATAAGAAAACTCAAGGGCCCCTTTAAATTCCTGCGTGGTGCGGCAGCAGCTCACCTGCATATTTGATTTTGTCCAGGCTGGAGATAAAATCGCTGTAGTAGGTGTTCTCAAAATGCCCATCCTGGAGTCAGACAGAGAAAGAAGCGTGAGTGGCAGATGATCGGACAGGTTTTAAACAGCCCAAAATTCAGATTACAGATTACATTATTTATTTGGAAGCATTCACAAGAAGTAGGCACCCACTAGGTGTTGGCAATCATTGACCACAGCATCCACCCACAGACCCAAGTGATATTATTAGACTTTTCCTTTAAAGTTCCACATCAGTGACTCTGAATCATTAGTTATTAAATGAGTTTGTCCAAATAGTGTTAACTCTGGCGAATGCCAGCAGAGGTGCTGCCGCAGCGATGACCTCTCTCAGTTGAGAGCCGCTGGCTGCCAGAGAACCAGATTATTCCTCTGGAAACAAGCATTCATTCAATGTGTCAGCATGGAGCTGAATACTCAATAGAGTCTTTAAACCAGCAGGATGGCCGAAACAAAGCATCACACACTTCAAAGGAGACCGGGTAGTTTGGCAACTGGTTATTCTTCATTTCATAGGCTTTTTTCTATTTTCTAAAGTTCCTGTAGGAGAAGTGACGGTCATATATCTGAAATAGCGTTGGCACTATTCGGTATGGTAGATGCTGAACAACCGGGCAGTCGCACAAAGAAGGACAAAGAGGAAGGGGAACAAAAGTATTCATGGCTCACGTACATCATAGAAAAAGGCAAGTACTGCCAGTCCGTCAGGCTTATCTCTGGCTTCAGTAAAGCTCTTGTACTTGTCAGAATTGTAATGGACGACATGGAGCTGGAAGACAATGCAGAACAGGTTAGATGCCAAAATATACCCTGTGACTTGCTGCTGCAGAATGCGGAACTCTGAACTGAGAAGTTCCAAAGAGCAAAACAAATGCTGATTAACTTTGAATGAAGTCCAATTTTCAGTTAAAGAACGAGCAAATTCGGGCCAGCTTGTGCTGCACAGCTGGCCCTGTGTTTGCTTTTCGAGGCAAAACTTTCATCGTAAAATCTTAAATCCAACCTCTGCCATGTAACGGATGCCATCTACAGTGTGTTCTGCTCCGCTGGCCTCCAGGTCCCAGCCGCCCCAGTGCAGGTGCATCTGGACAGCTGTGTACTTTCCTGGGAGGCCTTGGGTGATCACCATCGTGGGAGGCAGGTCGATTTGAACTGATAGACACGGAAAGATATTGAGATGTTTGAGAGTTTTTATCAAACACTTTACCTAACTTTTGAAGTTTTCGTCTTTTTACGTGTTACCATTTCCATGAACATTTATTTCCGTATAACATTCAAATGGCAGACTCTCGTAACTTGTTGAAATTGTGTAATC
The DNA here is from genome assembly GCA_016785225.1 of Psettodes erumei. Taxonomy (NCBI): domain Eukaryota; kingdom Metazoa; phylum Chordata; class Actinopteri; order Pleuronectiformes; family Psettodidae; genus Psettodes; species Psettodes erumei. The sequence goes on from JAFBJZ010000511.1 coordinate 338,185, forward strand.
CACTACAGTCAACATCAAGTGTGCTTTAGTTTTGGTTTCATCTTTTGTTGTGAAGCAATCAATAGCATGAAGCAATGATGATTTGATGTTGACTGAGATGGATTACTCCAAACTTGAAAACGATGCTGTCAGATTTGCAGTTCTGTAATGTGGTCCTTGAGTAAATACTGAGTTTGCATGCGTGTTGCTGTCTGTCTCTTACCCGAGTGCCCGTTGTTGGACATGAGGAAGGTCCCTCTTTGGGCATCATATCCGCTGAGCTCCAGCTGCAGCATGTCTGGGTTGTGTCTCACGTTGCGCCGCTGGATGTCAATCGGGGACTGCTTCTTGCCGCCACATGCAGGGTACTTGGTTGGCCAGTGCATCTGGTCCAAAGCTCCCTCTGTGCCAAGAATAGGAAGAGCCGAAAACTATCATCAAATCGAGAACACCCACTCGGTAAAAATGGCACTGGGCTGTTGGGGGGGGTGATCCTGCTACTGTACAGGAGGACAGTAGCCTTTGTTTGTGGAGGTTTAAAAACTTGTCACAGGTTGCTGGTTATACTGCCGCGCACAGGACTTTTCCAACTGGATGATGTTCCAATATCACGTAATCCCAAATTATTTAAAAGAACCGCACTGTAAACACCTTATAATTTACTCCTCTCACAGTCACCGCAAGCCCTTGATGTACCCACAGTCTGACAGCGGTTATCCCAGGTATTTGGCAAAGGATTTATGCGTCACCTCGAAGACCGAGCAGCCAAATGTCTCGGCTTAATGTCGACTGATAAGGATAATAATAACAGCCTAAATAATCTTTAAACAATTTAGGGGAACAAATTATTTCGTTTGCTAGTTCGTTAGTATAAACCCAAACAAGTAGCACCGGGTAGGTAAGTTTTACGCATCCAGCACCTTTAATTTCGGTCTGTCACTTGGATTGTTTCTACAGGTAAAACAACGTGTATTCATGAGAAAACGGGCTATGCGATATTCTGGATTCAAATAGCCTACCTGTGTATGTCCAGTGTATTCCGTCATGAGGGATCCCAGCATTGACAGCACAGACCAACACAGCGGAGACAAAGGCATAGACAAACTGCATCGCTGCGTCTCAGTTCCCTCTCACAGGAGACTGACCCCTCTCAGAGGTTTTCTCTCTGGATTTAAACGGCGAGTGAAGGGAGGTGTTGTAACCTCTTCTGAAACCGCCCAGCGCTCTTCCCAGCAGCCCCAAAGTGACAGCAAAACATCTCTTACTGAATACCTGGCTGTCTAATCTTAAATATATTTTTAAGTGGGGCTGAAAATGTTGAAAATGTATACAAAAAAAAACAACAACAAAACAAAAACACGTCATTGTCGACAGAGTGGTCTTCTATCTTTGCCAAATTTAAGGTTGCATGAAATCGTTTCAGGTAAATGCCCCTAAATAAATCATGTATTTTCTCTTTGAGGACAAAGGTTGCAGTCTCTTACTGGGATATTTTCAAGAACAACACTGTATACTGTATATCAGACGAGACAAACCATACCTTTCTGTGCATAATCGCTCCACAGAAAGGCAACAAGACCGACTTGTAATGTTATTGTTGTTCTTGTTGCATTTCTGTGTGACACTGTTACAACAGTGGAAACAAAATAGGGCACAAAAGACGTGCAATTAATCTTTATTGGGGAAGTTCTTAGCAAACACACACTCTTTCTTCACAGGAAACCACAATGCACCATCACTTTTACTGGTGAAACACTGAATCATTCTGAAGAAACTTGGATGGCTGCTGATATAAACGCGTCAAGAAACAGTGAGAGCCGGTAATAGCGAATAATATCCCCGGATATTATGACGTGCATCACCTGTCGATGCGCACGAGCTGCAACATGTCCAGCACCTCATCTCCACATGCCAGAGCCGTCAGACTCAGTGGTGTGTGAGCAAGCTATTGCCCAATTTGCCTATGAGGAGCACATGCCCTCACAAAGACATGGAAATATGGGAAAGGTTGTTTTGTTTTATTTTGTTCTTTTACTGATCTTCATTCGGGGATGGGTTAAGGATTTTAAAGGAAATACTGTGACGTTTTGGTTAGTACACGTAGTTGCTTTATTTAGATGAGTAGGTTGATATCATTCTCAGATCTGTGTGTGTGTGTGTGTGAGAGAGACATGATTAAATTAGAAAGTGATCAAAGGCCCCTTGGCACCTTGATTTAAGACTCTCAGTGTTCCTTCCTCTCTGGACTGGAGTTCATGGTCTCTGGACCTGCACTTGATTGATACCAGTTGTGCTTGTGTTTGGCTATCAAGGCCTACAGGCTGATGGAAAAAAACCCTCCTATGTTAAACAAATCCAGGTGGAGCAAACAGACCTCATCTCTGCGGGTGAAGTGACAGGACACGTTTTCTACACGCACAAAACCTGAGATCATAAAGGGGCCACAGGTTTGAATCCCCTTACGCTCTTAACTTGCATACGGCAGCACTTCGAAATCATCCGAAGCTGTCTTCTTCTTTAGTAAATCACTGGGTTCATTTTTGCCTTAAGGACAATCATAGTTTTTAAGGTCTTGGGCTCTTTAATGATGTAATTGTACCAGTCAAGAGTGAGCCTAGTAATTTAAAGGCCACATATGGTGAGCTTGACATATAGCCTGGGCTATGATTCAGCTACAGATTGTATGTACAGTGTCCTTTGTTGGGCTCTGGAAACAAAAGAGTAAAAAGACATCAACATAAAGTTAAGAAAATGGGATTTATTTTGAGGGTGATGTTAACGGCATTAGACTAACAGAGCTATAGTACTTGCTAGTCTTTCGATTAATTAGGGTGTGTGCATGCATGCTGGCGTAGCTCCTTTTTCTGGACCTATACCAGATAAAAAGCACATGGAGTGAGCACGATGCAAAAAAAAAAAAACCAAAACATAGTTTTTTTCCCTGAGTGACATTTAAATGCCTGTCATGATGAAGTTCAGCTGTAATATAGCTTGATTTAAGGTGCTGCACCAATATGTCAAAATGATTAACATTGTCACTTCGCTATGTGTCTGGAATGGTAATACAAAGTTTCCTTCCAGACACTGACACATTAATGACACAGATGATTGGTGAGGTGGTTTTTTTTGTGGATTTGTTGGTTTTTTTTACTCGGAACCACATTGATGCGTTAAAATGAAATTATCAGTTTGTTCACAGTGACCTATGTCATTGTGCATGTGTGTGATTGTTTGTCTCTAGGGATCAGGAAACAGTGTATAGAAAGAACTGATGGATTTTAAGTTGCTATTTACATTTTTATCCAGGGTCCACTGAGCATGACGGATCTTTCCAGGAACGCCCTACTCACACAGTCGCACACATACACACCTGGAAGCTGCCCAGTGAAACCACAGTCTGAGTCACCGAGCAGCTCCACCAGAGCAAATTGGTCTTATGTTTAGGGCAGCTCAGCGGTGGCAGGGAGACAGAGACATACTGTATGAAAAGACGAAAGTTTTCAACCGTCACCATCACCGCCATGAAAATCGTGATTGATTTCCTCAAATCCTCTACTGAAATGAAGATATTTCTTGTAGCGCCAGGGGGCAAAAGGGAGGAGCTCATATTGAACAAATCCCTCAAAAATTTGCAGCACATTTGAGGCCAGTAAATCAGCAAGCCAACTTTCATTCCGGCTTGGCCACTCACACCACCGCCAACAGGCTGCCTCGTGTTGCTATGTAAACGGCAGAGTGGGCCGGTTATGGGAAAATATTTTAAAGCGGCTAGCAGCGACGTGCTACAGATCACCAACTCCCTTCTTATGTCTCCTTACAGCCTTCTCTCGCAAATTAGCAGAGTGCTAGGGCAGCTGCCTCCAACCATTTCACAGGTAGATTGCAAGATGGTAGATGTGAGGCCAGAATGTGTGGCCTGTTGCACAGGTGGCAGATACTCAGCCATAAGAGCATGCTTTGGGTCTCACAGTTAAGAAAAATCCCATTTTCTGTTGCACCTTCTCTTATTTCAAAGTGCAGACACTTTCGAAGAAATCTTGGTACACGCGGCGTATTCGTTGTAAATTCTGGAAAACGGGCCTGTTTCCTGCTCATGATCGTGAGTCAGAGGTCAGAAGAATTGTTCAGCTATGTGAGGTTCAGTTTGTGGGCGACAGTTCATTGGAAAGCTGCTGGATAAGAGCTTACATTTCCACCAGCTCCTCCAAAATCCTCTGCTCATTACCAGACTGTACATACAGCAGCAGGTATCAGAGTCATTTACACGAAAAACAATTTGAATTTCGTACAATAGATGATTAGCTGTTCCTCAGATGAATGATTCTTGTTTACAATGTAAAGACCCATACGCATGTATTTAATATACATTTGGTCAGGCTATTCATGAGTACTTTTGTTTGTACATTTGAGGGTTATACTTTTACTTAAGTACAATTTTTAATGCAATGCACTGTCCTTAAATCCTAATCTTTTCACAAACCTTCTGACAGAATACTACATGAATTTTATTTTTTGTGTCTTAAAGTTTTGGGCTTTTTTAAAATTTCCGCCAACATATCTGTGCTTATGGCTCATTGAGGAGATGCATGTACTCCTGAAGTCTGCAGATTTAATTGTGGGAGTAAACACCGCAAAAAAAAACATGACAGATGCTTTTTATCAGCAGTGACTGAGAGCCTGGGTTCCCCCTGGATAGTTTGGAGTCAATAAATTCCTCCATCCTTATGTTTGATAATGAACTCCCTTTATTTGGAAATGTCAGCGGGAGGCCTTTGCTGTGGTGACAGGTTTCACTGAGAGCATCTGGGCAGCAGATGGCGCAGTTGGATGTAACACTGACAGAGTCTCAAGGTCACTGCAGCAGGCTTTCATCACATGGTAGCTCCAGCAGCTCTGATCTGCCATGGAGGCAGCACTGCACTGCGCAGCTGCGTGAAACCCGTGTCCTGTGATAATGAGATGTTAGATGTCTGGGGGGAAACCCACTATTCACTCATGTTGTGATTATTCATTGCTGCAGTCTACAGATGAATGTCCTGGTGCAGTCCCTGTCTTAATCTTACTCTGAATAGGGGGGAGGACTACAACCTGCTGTTTCAGTTTGATGGTGTTTCGCTCACGGGTAAAGTTAACCCAGTATAGTGACGTTGCTGAGAACAAGAGATTTTTAGTGCGCATTTCCAAACATCAGGTATAAATGCTCCGACATTAAGGAAAACTAATGTGTTGATATTAAGCAGTGCAAAAATATGTTAGTCCAGGATCATAGCATCTTTAAAAAGAAGCTTCCCTCTAAAAGCTGACTTGATTACAGGTAGAAAGATGTTTGATGTAAACTAAAACTGAGGTACATTTGGTTCAAAAGTGAACGTTTTTACATAGTGTAACCAATCTTATTTCAGAAACATCCAAGTGAAACCACTGCAGTACAAGTACCCCCCATTAAGAATACTAATGTAGACGCACAAGGTTTCCATTCACTACTACATGAAACAACTGTTTTATTCCGGACGTCTCGACATCTTTTGGCCTGGCAACCATCACATCAGTGTTGGTTGTGGATTTGGTCGAGTGAGAAAAGCACCACTGCAATTCACGATGAGAATTTCATGACGGGGAAAGAAGAGCCAGTGCCAGAAAACGTGACCAACAAGTAACATGTGACCAACCACGAAACACCGCATTGGAGATCCCTGCCTGCCTCTCTGCACGTACTCATCTCTGCGTCATCTTTCCGCACACTGCCCTTTTCCATCCTCACGCCAACGATGAACCAAAAAACTGCATTTCCCACAATCCACCTCAAATTAAAAAGCAGCAACGCTCTGTGCACGCTTACTAATCTATGTAATGTCTTTATTACAAGTGATGCTGCTGCCGAGACACGAAAATCCGCATCCTCTTCTCCCCCGACGTGACATGTCTGACTCCTCACGACGGCGAACGTGCATCCCACCTCGTCTGCCCCACGCGACAGCCCGGGCCAATAGCGTTGCTCCGTTCCCCCGTCCTTCCTGATTACGTCCGCTTATCATCGACACCGGAGCGTCGCGAGCGCCTTCTCTGCCCACCCGCACGAGAGAGACAGACAGCGCCGTCCTTGCACACAGTTAGGCCGGAAAGGTAACTTTTACTTCCTCGTTTCTGCTTTTTTTTTTACCCGCAAATTCCGGGCCGGACGAGAGCGAGTTGACGTTTAAAGAGTTTTTTTTTTTATCCTGAGTTTGTGTGAATATGAACTATTTGCCATTTTGTTCACGTTACGCGGCGTTCCTCACGCTCGGCGATAAACCTCAAAGTCACGCTCTCCCGCGAGCTGATGTGCTGTGCTTCTCGTTCATGTCTGGCTTTTCTCGAACGCTCGGTTACCCGCTCGGCGGATGGCTTGTGTGGCTCGCAGGATGGAGGAGCCTGTAGCCCACCGTCTATTTTTAAACCGGCCCGTCAGCTGGCGAGATGTCACTCCATTTAGTGTGTGTGTGTGTGTGTGTGTGTGTGTGTGTGTGTGTGTGTGTGTGTGTGTGTGTGTGTGTGTGTGTGTGTGTGTGTGTGTGTGTGGGTGGGGGGGTGGGATGGGGTGAAAGGGGGCGTCAAGTTGCAAATCCAACTTCCAGCAGACGGAGAAACAGAGAGACGGCCTCCATTTGTTCGAGAACCGCTATGAAGGGTGTGATGGGACGTCTCTTTTCAGGATCTACATGCTGCGACCGAGCTACCAGTTGCTTGCAGCAGACAGGGGTGTGTGTGGGGGGGTGTCCAACGGATAAAGGAAAAGTACTGCATATAGCGAGATCACACAGGCGCCGGTGTTTCCTTTTCAGTCACGGTTAGTCATGTCTCCTCCTCCCCAGAGGATGTGGTTTTTACCAAGTGGCTCAATTAGTAATATTGGTTTAGTGTGGCAGTGTCAACGTTAAGGATTGCTCACTGGTGCTTATTCATTCATATTTTTGCTGCTGTACTCTTATGAGGCCCAGCAGGGGATGAACCCCAAAAATTCACCTGCGCACTGTCCGAAAAACATATCCGGTATCGACCCTCTTTATTTATTTATCCAGGGCTGCCATTTTGTGCTGCCAGGTGGCCTCCTTGCTGTGCAGTGGTTGCAGTCGTTTGGCAGTTTAAAAAAAAAAAACAAAAAAAACGGAATAGAAATGCACCGGGGCGTGTCGGCGTGCGCGAGACATCCGCGAAGGAAATCCAGCGCAAGTGCGGCGATGAATGGCTGTGACCGCTGTCAATCAATCTGCTGACGACTTTCCCCGGCCCAATGAACTGTTTTCTGTTTAAAATGCTAGAAAATGCACAAAGATGTTTAAAGATATGTCTGCTTATTACTGCATTAACAAAATACTTAAATATTAATATACCATGTTTGAAAATATACCAATATTTCATGTATGAAATATTACCAGGTTTTTTATTATATTTTTTTAACCATAGAAGACAAAATTCTGAAGGCTTCTTTAACCTTCTTCCTTGGAATTTGGGTTTAGTTTCAGAACCATCTGATGAAATAACATAGAACGAGGGCGCCAGGGTTAGCACACCTCAAATGCAAACTCGGCAGCTCGTCAATACTCGCACGGACATTTCAGTCCACATCAGAAAAGTGTGAGGTTGGACGCCGAGCACCCGTCCACTTTAATAATTCCGTTTGGCCTGAGAGCAGTGTGTGTGCGTTTGTTTGTGTTTTAGCGATTTTGCCCTCGGGGCTGAGGCTCTTGGCGAGTTTCCACACATGCTTTTAAGGACACAGGATTTTCCACTGGTTCCTATGTAGTTGCACTCCGTTCCCAAAGTTCACTCATGCATTCGGAACGGGCAGGGGAGCGAGCTGGCGTATGGATTCGGGGCGAGTCGGACAAACAACTGGAAATCGATAGCGCAGCAGGCGTCAGGGCCGGACGGTCTGGCTCAGAACCTTCCCTGACCTCCACCGCCGGAGTCTGGAGAGATAACGAAAGGTTTTCGCAAGATTAGGCCGCTGCCGGGTCCCGTAACTCACCACGGTGCGCTGATAGGGGGACAAAAAGAAGCCAAACGTGTAGTGTGCCCAGACCCTCAGTCACAGTTTCTCATGGTGACTTTTCAGTATTCTTATCAGCGGTTCTTACCCAACTGTTTGGCAGTAGTGCTCTCAACTCCGTTTTGCAATGCGGCTATCTCGCACATAGAGTAAACTGAAGGGTCCTGCAGAGATTTTTATTGGTGCGTAAGCCACGCCTTTCTGTGACTAATATATCTGCAGTCCCGACCGGCCCACGTCACTTGGTTCAGGTGGTGTTCTCGACCAATATTTGTCACATCACATCCAGCCAGTCTCCCGACCCCAGCCGGACGTTAGACCGCGCCTTGCCCGAGGTTGGCCAGGGAAGCGTTTCCAATTTTTTTGCCCGCTCGCGCGCCGTTTTCGACTCGAACCCTTAATTCAGTGAGTGACAGTGGAAGGTAACCAGCGTCTGTCTCCTGTTGTTGCACCTGCAGATCCAGAACCATGTCCATCCTGAAGATCCACGCTCGTGAGATTTTTGACTCCCGTGGCAACCCCACCGTGGAGGTCGACCTGTACACCAAGAAAGGTACGGTATGGCTAACGTGTGGTTTGATGTACCATTTTGTTTTTTGTTTTTTTTAAGCGCGGTCAGGGATGGCGCAACAAGCGAGTTCCAAATCCCGCTTCACTGTGTGCGCTCTGCATTTCATTTAGCAGCGTAAAGACATCTGATGCAAAGTTTTTCAAGTTCATGCGTCTTGCCAAATAACAACGGCGAGGTAAGCGGCACATTAACGTTGCGGTCGGGCCCGGCGTGGCTGCTCTGCGGCCAGCTCTGGGCCCCGACTGGCTCGGATCAGATGGTGAGTGTGTGAAAATAGCTCCTGTAACATCACACTGCCTCTGCAGCGTTCTGTTACTGTAATGGTTCCTGTTTGGGAAACGCGCGCAGCTCATACAGTGGGCCACTTCGAGCGAACCCGCAAAGCCACCACCAGAACGCATCCTGCAGGCTGCCTCCCTCGCCCGACTGCGCGCCAGATCACGTGACCCGCCCGAGGTCGAGATCGATGTGTTTAATCAGCTAATGGCCCGACTGGGATTGAAGATGGGGTTTTTTTGGCGCGCTGTCCCGTTCTGCCCCGAGGGCTAAAACAAAGGAACAGCTCGACCCGATGAAATGGCCTGAGAATGTTAATGAAGCAGCCTGAATGGCCACTGACGTGGAAGTGAGCCGGCCCGGTACTTAGCGGGCCTGGGTCAGGACTGTTGCAGAGCGGCTCCGGTTTACTGTAAATAGCACTTTTTTTATCCCCCCCTCCCGTCTTCCGGACAAGATTAGATTTTTTTTTTCCTTTCCCTCAGCCCGCTCAGCATGTTTTGGCATCACTGACGGCACAAAACGGGTTTGCTGCTCCCCGAGCAACGCTGTCATAGCGACTGCGATGTGCTCTGCTGTGTTATGTAACCGGCGTCCCTCGTGATCGCCGGCATAGTAGAACCCCATCCCCCACCCCCCCCCCGTGCCTCTCGTTGTTGGAATTATGTCATTTCAGCAGCTTCGGGGGAAGCCAGAGGACCGTTTACATGCAACGTTAACGCAATATCCTCTGCGAGGAGGGTTTATTACAAAATGCAAATTGATTTAAGTGTGTTTGTTTTCGTCTCAGTAAATCCGTGCCGCTGATGGCTCTTTTGATTGTGTTTTGGCCAGGTAAAATATAAAGCAAACATAATGCTGTGCGTCACAGCTCACAGCCTGTGATGGACTCTTACCAGCGTCCCCCAGCTGCGTTTCACGATGCTGGGCCGAGACACGGCGGCCCCGTCCTCCTGTCCCGAATCCCTTGGGACCCGCGCCGTCCCCCTCCAAACTGGACGGATTTTTTTGCTCGTCCCCCCCCTCGCTCCGGCGAATCCAAAATGGACGTCCGCTTTTACGCGTGGGCGTGGCTTGGCATCCTTCAAGGGATGCGCTGCACAGGCGCAGTGGGCCGTCCGTCCGTCCCCGTTACATCACAGCCCCTCTACAGCGCAGCCAGCACAACTTCCTCTGCAAATGCTTTATTTCTCTCCCCAGACGGGGAAACAATGGACACTGTTACCGGGGCAGGGGAATTGGCCGTTAGCTAAACTCCCAGGGCATTCTTTCTTGTTTGTGCTCCTAGAATAACAATCACTTGATGTCGTAACGAACACGTCCTTGTGTATGCATATTCTGTGTTTGCAGGAATGATGGTCATCAGGGTAATGGTCCGTGTAGTAAAACCACATCACCGCAGTCGGCCCTTTTGCTTTGTCTTTGTTGGACGTGACGCAGCACAAATGAAAAATGCAAAACGTCCTCTGTGTCGTGTCCCCAAGGTCTTTTCAGAGCTGCAGTGCCCAGCGGTGCTTCCACAGGCATCTATGAGGCCCTTGAGCTCCGTGACAATGACAAGACACGCTTCATGGGCAAAGGTAAGGCATCTTCCATGAACCCCCCCCGAACTATCCCGTCACTTCTTCTCTGCTCTAATCTTTTGATGTCGTTTGGACACTATTGTGAACGCTGTTGTCTGTCTTCACCTCTTCCTTCTTCAATTCTGGTCTGTCTTCCTCCTGTTAGGAGTCAAAAGAGCAGTTAAATACATAAATGAGTACTTGGGCCCTGCGTTGTGTAACCAGGTAAATAAAGGGAGCGAATAAGTGGATGGCTCTCGCGCATCTCGCCGTGCGCCGCAGCATGACGAATGGGTTTGCCTTTTGGAAAACTAACCTCGGCAGGCATTAACAGATGTTCACAGATCTAAAAAAAAAAAAGGAAAGGATAAAATAAAGAGTGGAATCAGAGGTGGTACCAGATTAAAACATCCACCTGACATCCCCCTGAGGGGGCGCTCTGTGCTCATCTGTCTCGTCTGCGCTGCATGGTCTCCCTTCTGTCTTGGTCGGTCAAGGTCTGCTTGTCCCTTGCAGGTGTCTCAAGCGCTGTTACGAATATCAATAAAAATATTGCACCTGCACTGATTAGCAAGGTAGGACCATTTCTTGTTTGACTAATGTAACTTTTTAATTTCTGATTACAGCAGGAATGATGCTCAGTGGTTAGTGACATTTCTTACAGTCCCACAATGACTAACTGTGCAGTTTTACAAGTGGTAAGACGTTGCATAAAACTGACACGTTTGCTACATGTGTTGTACTAGCAGAGCTGCGGAGGTACAGTTTTGCGATGGCGTGATTAACACTGTTGGAGTGCGTTTCATATAAACTAATAAGTGTGAATTAAAACTAGTTATGTCCCTTTTTTATGTCGACATGTTTTCAGTCTAACTTGTCATGTCCTGTCTAATCCAGGAAGTCAGCGTTCTGGAGCAGGAGAAGATCGACAATCTGATGCTGGAAATGGACGGCACAGAGAACAAGTGTAAGATGCCGCTTTACGTTCTGGAGTGCACCAGTAAGGCTGTATTCTTCCATCATGGGCACTCTAGAGTAAACCGCAGGGTGTCGGAAGTAGTGAGCCAGTAAATGAGGAAGTGATTTCAGACATTGAATGCAGCATTCATGCGGGTTAGTAAAGATGCTGTTTGTAAAATAAGGAGCCATTCTTTCTGCAACAGAAAATTCAGTTACAACCTTATAATTTCAATGTCATTCTTTATTGATTTTGCCCTCTATTCAAATAATGAATAATCTAGAAAAAAAGGACGCACCATATTTTGAAACTTTCGTGTCTTTCCTCCTTTAGCAAAATTTGGTGCTAATGCCATCCTGGGCGTGTCCCTGGCTGTGTGCAAGGCTGGTGCAGCAGAGAAGGGCGTCCCCCTCTACCGCCACATTGCTGACCTGGCTGGAAACCCTGAAGTCATCCTCCCAGTCCCTGTAAGCATTAAAGTGCATTTGCAGAAGCCGCCTGACTGAAGTCACAGGCTTTTTAAGGACTCTCACGCGTACCGTTTAACATTTGATCCAAACAATCGTTATGGTCGGTCGTGATTCCATTAAGCTGAAAGCGCATCCTCCCTGCTCCCCTTCAGGCTTTCAACGTCATCAATGGCGGCTCCCATGCCGGCAACAAGCTGGCCATGCAGGAGTTCATGATCCTGCCCGTGGGCGCCAGCAGCTTCAAGGAGGCCATGCGCATTGGTGCTGAGGTCTACCACAACCTGAAGAATGTCATCAAGGAGAAATACGGCAAGGACGCCACCAACGTCGGAGACGAAGGAGGCTTCGCTCCCAACATCCTGGAGAACAAGGAAGGTGAGAATAAGCTGCTCAACAGTTTGATTACGAGCCAACGGAGTAAAGATCGGTCTGAGCAGAAACATTTAGGGCATGATAATCGAAAGCTGTCGCTATGTGTCTCGACTCGTCCAAAGGGAGTGTCTTGAAAGCAGTGCATTCTTAGAATCTCCTGGGGAAGCACTTCACTTATCATCTAGCTCTTAAGCTGACGTACGGTTTCTAAATTAAGCCTCTGACTCCAGTGTCAGGTCAAGGTGCTGATATGGCAAATGCCCCAGTGGAGCACAGTCTTCAGCGGTGATACGTTTGTAAAAAAAAAAAAAAAAGTCAAGGTTGTTCTGATTTCATTCGCGACATCTTCGATGACGTTTTTGCCGCATCGTCTCTTGTTTCAGCTCTGGAGCTGCTGAAGAACGCCATCGCCAAGGCCGGCTACACCGACAAGATTGTCATCGGCATGGACGTGGCCGCCTCAGAGTTCTACAAGGATGGAAAGTACGACCTGGACTTCAAGTCTCCCGACGACCCCAGCCGCTACATTTCCGCTGACAAGCTGGCTGACCTCTACAGGGGCTTTGTCAAAGACTACCCTGGTGGGTTTTTAACACAGTCTCTGGCTGCTTCTCCCCCGGATGCAAAGACTTCAAGATGTTAGAGACGTCCATCTAGTACAGCTGAAACAAAAGCAAAGCATGACGGACAGTGTCAAGTAACCAGACTGGAGTCTTGTCAAGTTATTGTACCAGAAGAATCATTATTGTTATTCGTATTGTGATATCGCTATTGCAGATTTAATATTTTGGTAAATAATGACTTTTGTGTGTTTGACTCATCAACAGTCATAACACTGCTCGACTCTCCTATCTGTCCTAACAGTTGTGTCCATTGAGGATCCCTTTGACCAGGACGACTGGGCGGCGTGGTCCAATTTCACAGCCAGCACCCAAATCCAGGTGGTGGGCGATGACCTCACCGTCACCAACCCCAAACGCATCGCCAAGGGCGTGACCGAAAAGGCCTGCAACTGCCTGCTGCTTAAAGTCAACCAGATCGGCTCCGTCACAGAGTCCCTGCAGGCGTGAGTGTCCGCCGAAAGGCCGAGGCGGCAAATAAAGCGTCGGCCGACTTGCAGGGCTCACGAGTGTCTTTCGTCTTTCAGCTGCAAGATGGCCCAGAGCAGCGGCTGGGGTGTGATGGTCAGCCACCGCTCCGGAGAGACGGAGGACACCTTCATCGCTGACCTGGTGGTCGGTCTGTGCACTGGACAGGTAAAACCCTGAACCGACAAGTCCATTTTAAAAAGCTTGCCGCCTTGGAGTCAGGTGTCGCTCTTGTATCCCAGACTCGGTCTTATGTGTCGTTTTTAACGTCCTCTCCAGATCAAGACAGGCGCACCTTGCCGATCTGAGCGCCTGGCCAAATACAACCAGCTGCTCAGGTGAGTCCCGGCCAAAGAAAACACACGCAGACTCGCGATGGCTAAACAAAAGATCGGTCACTTCTTTACAGTCACACAGAACTTTTTTTAGAGTGAGCTGCGTTTTCATTTGCTTCTCGCCTGAAGGCCAAATATTGCAGACTTCCCGCCTTAACAAACTGTCGTCACTCTGACTCAGGATTGAAGAGGAGCTCGGCGCCAAGGCCCGTTTCGCTGGCCAGAACTTCAGGCACCCCATCTGAGCGAGTCTTCCCCCTTGGGCCTCCGTGTGTTCATTGCTCATTAATAACCCCACACACAAACACACACACACATATATATACGCCACGCTAAGGTCGCCTGCCCTGTCTGGAGAGAAGATGGAGAGAACACCGCTGAAATCCAAGGTCCAAGTCTGTGTTCTGTGGCGTGGAGGAGCTACAGTACATCGTAGTACAACCACAGCTCAGCTCTTCCTCAAACTATGCTTTAGCTCCTAAATAGTGTCGGTCCCCATGTTTGTGTCCGTGTAACTGTGTGAGAGATTGTCCTTTTAGCTTTTCGTGAGTTGTTGTGATTCTTGGTCCTCTACTGAGTATTTGAGCTACTGTAACTTTAGTACGGCTCTGCCTCGAGCAGTGGTAAGAGTACTGTATGTGCAATGTGTCGCATCTGACGAGGTCTTGTGCTGTTGTAAGCGTTGGCAGAAATATATGTAATAAACAATATAGTTTGAAATGTTCTGTGATTTCTTTTTTTACCCCACGTTCACATGCCGATGTTTTAATTATGATTTACTTTTCATTTTTGTGTCGCAAGTCCCATATCAAGTTTTTTTTTTTTTTTTTTTTTTTTTTATTATTTAATCAGTAACAAGACCCAAGGGACAAAACAAAGAATCTGAAGGTTTTCAAATCTCTAATTCAATACTACAGTTTGCTTACTGCAGCTCATAAATATTACTGTTAAGCCATACAAGGTCATATTTACAAATCAAGCTTACGTTCCAAGCTTTTCTCACAGATGAAGTGAGAGTATCTGCAGTAAAAGGCGTCCTCCTCGGTTACTGCTCCTGTCTGGAGTGTGTGATGTAATCTGAGTGCCACAGAGCGGCGGAAACATGAGCTCTGTGCTCTGGGACGCCATTTCTGTCTCCCTAGGGTGAAAGAATCCTGCAGCTCTATGCGAGCCCTTTTTGTGCCGAGCCTCGCCAAGATAAATGAGGGCCTATTCACCGGTGGTATGGTACCTTGGGGGATTGCCAGCTGGGTCCGTGCCACACCAATTCACTTTGTGCGAGCCCTGTCTGAACCTGCCTCCATTGTTTCCCCGTCACCAAGGAGATGTATTACAAATCACTGGTACAAAGACTGTACCTATTACATGTTACTGGGAAGTCCTGTGTCAGCTGCTGCAGATTTACTTCGGCAACAATCGAGTAAGCTAAAGCTTTCCTTTTCTTTCTTTTTTTTTTGCACTGAAATGATTTTAAATGGTTTTCACATAAAGTTAAGCCTCTCAGAGAGTAAATCTGGTTGACTTCTAAATTGATATCAACGTGGATTATAATACATTAGTTTCTGCCATGCTGAATTTCTTTTCTTTGAGCTCTGCGCCATCTAGTGTTCAGATCTATGCAGCAAGCCTTTCTGACATCTTCGACGGAGACAGGGTAACAGCAGTCTGAGGGCCACCAACACGCTCAATACACAATATAAAAAGGTGATGCCTTTTGCAACCTAAAATCAGCAGCAAGCCCACACGTATTGGACTATTGAAGAGGCCCTACCCAAGACAGCGCCTGCTGAGATGAGGTCAGCATGCACCGGGGTGAAAAATTAAACGATTTAAATTTAATCAAACAACACAGTTGGCTGTCTTTGACTGTGTCAGAGGTGCTGCTGCCGTTTAATTACAGCTCAGTTTTACGGAAGAACTCGCTAATCGATCAAACAGATAACGCGCGATCCCCGTGCATCCCCCATTAAGTCGATCACAGAGGTTGAAGGTCTACGATTTACGCCACACGGCAAGAATCCTTCAAACATGAAGCGTTTTATATGAACAAACCGTTTCGAATGCACACAGCATCGGTTTCACTGCACCTGTATGCCCCGTCCCACTCATCCGCTCTGAGAGAAAAGGTCAGGCCATAGACTGGAGATAAAGAGTGGGACTTGACCACTGACCTTTGATAGCACAAATACATAATGCACCCAAATGTCAGTGAAGGCGATAAATGTTTGTGCTGCCGTAAAACATCTGTTTATATGACATGAAATTAGGCCATAAAATTCTATTCCATACTATCCTATGATTAAATTAACATTTACATTCACAACTATTCTATTCTGGGCATATATATATAACAATAGTTCCCTTCTATTTACTGTACATCCAGTGCTGCAATTTATTGAACTCACTACTCTTTTCTTTTCAATTAAAGATATGTTACACGCTTGACATGTTTTCAAGGTTTGTGTTGCTCTACAGACAACACATCCACCCACTTTGCATGAATGCACAGTGAATTATAGTAGGTTATAATACCACCATTGTACGGTGTATTTTCAGCATGCAGCATAGCTTCGGCTGTGTATCTTTTGTCTCTATGTTTTCTGGTATTTATATTGGTTTGTTTTATTTTCATACTTTATTTTGTCTGTTTAGTTATTTACTCAATTTAACCCCCAACAGCACTGTTTGTATCTTACATCCCTTCTCATAAGGGACTCCATTCTATTTTTCCTTTTTTCCGGGCTCACTGACAGTCCAAATATAGTCTGGCGGTGTCACTGGTTTTTAAGGATGAAGATAGACCGAGTGTTGCTACAGAGCAGACACCCCGAGGACTGTTGGTGGATGTTCCCAGCTCTGACCAGTGGGTGACGATATTTTACCGGTTGAACTTTGAGAACCCCCCCAACTGTTCTCACCCCAAGATGAAGAAGGATGCTGTCATGCTGAGTGCCTCTCACACACACTAGTCAGAGCATCCCGGCAGCGATTACTCCCTCTTTTATTCTCAAGTCCATCATTTATGACAGCATTATATCAAACGTGCGCCGTTCCGTTATAGCTACATGAGGAAAGATACACAGGTGGCACTGCAGCTACTGTGCTACTCGCTGTAGTGGCGACACTTGGCTAACTAACGTTGGCTAATTGCCCCTGCTGCTGCTGCTGCCGCTGCTGCCATTGTTTGTTGTTGCAGTCCCTCATCAAACAAATCACAGATGTTGTAGATCAAGCTCTTTAAGGTAAGTGGCGTGAGCTTTAACCAGCCGTCTTTTTGCCTTTTACATTCATTAGCAAGCGAGCAAGAAATGACAAATATACCGAGGGATACTTTGTAAACGTTGGACTGTTAACGTACACTCTTGCTCGCTTGCTAGCTATTTGGCTAATTTGCCTATTAGCATCAGCTAGCTCGTTAGCTGATAGACTTGGTTGCCCCTTGCCGTTGCTGGTTACCATGAACTAACATTAGCGGCTAGCGCCAGTGACTAGCACTGATTGGGAACGCCAGCTGGGAGCCGTGTAATGTCTGGATGCAAACAGTTCGTTGACACCGGTTAGCGCAGAGCACACACGACATACTCAACGTGACTTCATTTTATTAAACGCTTTGTGATTTTTGTAACGTGCACGCAACCCCCCCATTGCTCCATAGCAGGCGTTTTCCCGATTCTGGATCAGCCGGTGTAGCGCCTCTGTTGCAGGGAGTAGTCTGAGCCCATTCGGCTATTGTCATTAGCTCATGGAAACGTTAGCCGGCGAAGCTAACTTGCTGTCTTTGTGTGCCTGACTTGTGCTCAATTATGGTTATCTAGCTTACAGTTTGTGACTGTTGACGAGCTCGGTCCGGGTAGGTTCTATATTAAAACTGACCAACGGCACACGCTCGCGATGACTTTGGAAATCAAAGGTGCGAGGCTTGTAAAATCATGTACCCCCCCCCCCCCGGGAGGAATTTGTCAACAAATAAAACCAGCAGAATAGGCATTCGCACTTTTCACCTCTGCTGGGCCGAGTAGTTCAAAAGATTTGAGGAGCAGCGTGTGCGTGCGTGTGTGTGTGTGTGTGTGTGTGTGTGTGTGTGTGTGTGTGTGTGTGTGTGTTGGGGGGGGTACAATCGTGCAGGCATTTGTTGGGTTTGCTTTTGGCAGCGAGGTGGAATTTCATATTTGCATTGGGTCACTCAAAGTTCTCCTGAAATGCAAGTTTTAAAAAAATGAAATAGTGAAGAAAGGAGATTCCCTGACTTTCTTTTGGCAATGGAAAACATGCATAATTTGGCCTTTTGGAAAAAAAAAAAAAAAAAAGAAAAAAAAGGAGCTTCCAGCGATGCTCTGTGTCCATTGTAATATCTGTAACTTGAAAAGGCAGAGCCATTACAAGCTGGTGATTTATTTTTATTGAGGGCTTATGACTCACTCCTGACTTGTTCACTTTCTTGTGACTTACAGCCCACATAGTCCCGGCACAATTGCGGACCTCGCCATAACCGATGAATGCGCTCGACAATCAAAGGGGCCGGGGCGCGTTTTGTTTTGATCCGCACATTTGCTCAGCTGTTTTCAGGGCGGCAGAAGGAGCGTGATTTGACGGCGACGACGAAGCCCCTGTCTTTCCTCGCTTGTTGAAAGCAGCCGCGATACGGGCCTTGGCCGAAACCCTTTTTAATGAATCGTCTGAGATCTCGTCTGTGCGGCATTGCGTGAAACGCGGATGCACTAATGTTCCTTTCAACAATCTCTTAATGGACACGTTTCTGCGCTCGATCTGTTTTATCGGCGCCACGGAAACGCAAAGTTCACATGTGCGTCGTGGGTTTAGTGTCAGCGGCTGAGGTCAGAAAACGCACACGCGTACCCACGAAAATATTCCCTAAGGAATGCTACGACACCGTCTTTGGTTTTTTTGTTTGTCTGTGAGATACTACGCCTTTTCAAACCGCAATCCGTGCAATCGGATTTAAGCGTATCCTGTATCACTGGACTTGTGACCTCGGCCGCGCCGCCGTACGCCACCGCGCGCGGCGCCTCCGATGTTACAGCGGGCTTTCGCGTCTGCCAGGGGCTCAGCGGGCACGATGCAGGTTTTCTTTAACCGCCACTTAGACTGTTAACACGCTCGCTCCGGGTCACGGAGGTCCGCCATTACCGGCTGCACGTGAATTGTTTTTTTTGTTTGTTTGTTTCGGTCACGCCGCTCCAGGAGGCCTCTGCGCGAGTTTGCCTTCCAACCCGCGTCAGCTGTCTCGTCCCGGGGGTCGGGGGAGGTCGGAGACGCTTCGCCGCGCTGCATTTTAGATCTCGAGAGCGGCAGCACGGGGGGGAATTGCCGCGCGTCACGTGACTATATTCCTATAATGACTAATGTGCGTTTGAGCCCATTGGCGGCCGCCTGTGAGTAACACGCGGCGAGCGGAAGGCTCGGCGCCGGCGGCGGAGTATCCCCTTTTCGCCGGGCCGTGACACCCCCCCTTTTTGTCGGATGATTTGTCAGCACTCAGCGCTCGGGAATTTTGGCGTTTTGCACGCTGCGCTTCAATGGCGTCTCGCCGCTGTCAACCGCGTTTTCCTTTCACCGCGAATTGGCGACTCTTTTCACGACAGTGCCGGGGTCGACTTCACGCCGCGCGCGGGGAGCGCCGGGGGCATTGTGTTGCAGCGGTGCTTTACCCTGTATTTTGGAAAGGGGGAATAAAGAGGGTTTTTTTTAACCTTCAGCTAGGCTTTTGTGTTACAAAGCAAGGTGATCGGGGCTGACTCATTGTGTCGCCGGAGACTGTTTGGCTCTCGGCACGGAATCACCTCCGCGGAGCGCGGCAGGCGCGCGGCGGACGGGGAGCCCGTCTCCGAACGGAAGCGACGCGGGAAACGGAGCGCCTTTTAGACAGCCGGGTTGCGTTTGTGTCCTAATGACCGTGCGCGAGGACGCAAAGCCGGGTGAAACCGATTTAGCCCCCCCCCCCCCCAGCGCCCGGATATCACCTCCATTGCGAGATATCTGGCTGTTACACCGAAAATTAATGCTCTGAACAAAGGAGCAATGTTAGCTCAAAGACCTCTTGATGGGCCATTCAAGTGCTGTATATTCATTAAAAATAACAATCTGTCAGCACTTACTGACAGCGAGCGCGGCGAGCCAAGCTCCCTTTATTGTTCTCCGAAGATGTTTTTTTTTTTTTTTTTTCTTCAGTTCCTGTGCCAAGAGCTGGGTAATTGGCTGTAGCAAAGCCTTGCGTGTGTTGTTTTAAGATATTGGACCGACGCGAACGGGGCACGCCGGCAGAAAAGGAGGCGAGGCGGCCCGCGCGCGCACGCACGCCGACCTTTCTCCTCTTCCTTTTCCCGGGCCTGCCCATCAAGTCAGGGGCGGCGGCGGCTCCCTTTCGCCTCTCGCGAGAGGAGATGCGAGCAGGCCGCGTCGTCGTACCTCGTCCCCGCTCGACTGGGGGGGTCGTGGGGGCGGACGTTGCCCGTGTCAACAGTTGCACGTGAGCAGACCCTCTCCCTGACGTCTCAAACATGGACGCGTCGTGTTCCGTGTCGTGTCCTCAGCAGGTTCGGCGAAGGGTGGGGGTTGGGCGTTCGGGGTCCGCTCCCACGTTTCCCGTGCATTGCCCCCGTTTGATTTTTGGGGGCGCGGGTTCGAGGCGATTGTGACGGCAACGACTTGACGCCACAAAAAAAAAAAAAAAAGAAAGATCACATCGCTGCCGTCTGGGAGGGCGTTCGCGTTATCAGCCCGCACGTGCGTCGAATCAGTGACTAGTTCAAACGCACCTTAGCGGCGATTGTCCGTTTTTAAATTATTTTTTTTTTCAGTACTGGGGCAGGGCGGGCTAATAATAGCACTCAGTCCATCAGCTCCGCCAAAAAAGCATGAATCGAAAGTGTTTCGAAAAATAACAGTCAGCCATTTGCCATCTCTGTAAAAGAGGAAAATGAAATGGTGTAGGATCAGCTGGCCGGCCCCCGAGGAGAGGGAGAGAAGGGGGGGTGGGAGGAGGAGGAGGAGGAGGGGGGTAGTACTTTGTGTGTGTGTGTGTGTGTCTGTGTGCGTGAGTGTCAGCGCTGATTAGGTAAGAGATTGCCTCATGTAATGACACGGCATGGCGCTAGTGGTGCAGAAACGCAAACAATGCACGCCAGTGTTTTACCGCGCGCACCCCCTGCAGCCGCCTGCCTGAGGACGTTTGTGCAGACGCGTATATATACGCGACGCACACGCGCGCAAACACGCAAACGCACGCGCTTCCTGGAATATTTCCGCATCTTTAGATGGTGCCCTTTTCTTTTCTTACCCCCCCCCGAAAGGCACACACAAATTTACGCCATCCGGAAGCCCACGGATGAAAGATGGAGGTGATTAGAGGGGGGGGGGCGGCACAGCACGGGCGCTTTCCTCCAGCGCTCGCCGTCGCCATTGACGGGCGGTGCTTTTCAGCACAGGCGACCGGGGGACGGGCCGCGTCACCGCCCGCTCTGTTTGCCGAAACCCTCGGCGGGGAGCGGATGCCGGCCGCGCCGGCGACAGTTAAGGTTTCCGCCGACGCATCGGGCCCATTACGCGCGGTGGCGGCGGCGGCGACGGGCTCTCACTCATTACCCTGGTTAACAATCTTACCCGCCTCAGGCGAATCTCCGCCGCGCTGGATCTTAAACAGAACATCGGGGGCCGGCGGAGAGGTCGGCTTTGTTTCCCGACGCGGCGAAGAAGGCAAACAGCCGCCGCGGTGCGATTGTCAGAAAGCCGGCCTTGATTAGCAGGTCCGATAGACGCGCCTGACTTAATCGACTGCGTTATGGTGACGCATGCCGATAGCAGCTGTTATCCGGAGAAATGTGTGTTTTTGTCGTTACTGAAAGCGGCTTTAATGGTTTGTTGTGTTGGTTTTTTTGCTCTATAATATTGGCTACCTAGGAACATTGATTTTTGAGCACGGTGGATGAGACAAGTCGCTCATGCATCTGCCGTCCCTGGGACTCGCACGCCGCGAGCCCCCCGAGCTGTGATGGCGGTCGAGGCCCCTCGTTCGCGGGGGGAGGCGTCATGGCGGCTCTACTCCGCGCGAGGTTCCCTCCCCGGCAAACCGGGCCCTTCCTCGGCCTTTGCGGGGTCCGGCGCTCCCGCTGAGCCGCTCAGTTCAGGCCGCTGAGACTTAGGATGGGATCGAAGAGGTTTTGAGGATGGACGCCCCCCCCCACCCACACCCGCTCCGGCAGCCGGCGCAGAGAAAATGAGTTCTGAGGATTGGGTTTGGATTTGCCACTGTAGCACTTCCACTCTGATTCACTGTAGCTACTATCAGGGGAAGGCTGTCAGAGAGAGAGAGAGAGAGAGAGGGTGGGGTGTGTGTGTGTGTGTGTGTGTGTGGTGGGTGGAGGGGTGTAGCGAAGCACAGCAGTGCTATCTAATAGATCAATTTGTAATAAATCTGTTGCCTCAAGCTGTTGTTGTTCGCTCCTGCTCGGCAAAAAGGTGTCCGCGTTTCTCAGGCAAGAAAGCGCCTGTCAGGCGCCGGGCGGCGCGGAGCCGTCAGCGGCCCGAGCGGCGCCCGGAGCGCGGTAGATGGCTTCCTCCGCGCGGGCCTCCCTCTTACCCGCACGTCCCGTCGGTCGGAGAGGGGAGGTTACAGCCGATCGATGGTGGGGGTGTGGGGGGGGGCGAAAATGAGGAAGCAACGCTCCCCCTCGCGTTACGCACCCCCCCCCATTATCCAATACGAGCCATTAATCACGATGGAGGAGCTATTGATTAGGCTATCGGGCGAGGCCGGTCGATTGATTCGCCGAGAGTCGCCCCCTGCAATTGGAGGATCCGTCAGAGCCGAAGAAAAGGGAAAAAAACAAAGCGGCGAGGATTGAAATGGCCCCATTATGATGACAACAGTTTGATCTTTCAAGGTAACAAAAGAGCGGGCCTCCATAAAGACCGCGCGGGGGCCCGCCCGCTCCTCCTCCTCCTCCTCCTCCTGCACACGCGGCCATATGGGCCGTGCTAATTGTGTTTCACGCCGGCCATTTTCACCCTTCCGCCGGTTGGGGGGGGCTTGGAGGTGTCACCGACGGCGGTCCGGCTCATGAAAGAAAGATTAGCGAGTGGGAAGTGGTTAGTGATGTCGTTGAAAGCGGCAACCGCGCCCGCTCCGGATCCGCCGCCGGTCGCCACTCAGGTGCCTTTTCTGTTGCCCCCCCCCCACCCGCACCCCGAAGAAGACGTCGAAGCGCAGTGCCCGAAAGCACGACGGCTAATTAAGAGGACTTCCTCCCGTAATCCCCGCGTGCCTCCGAAGATCGTTTCGTCCGACTAAGTGGCGCGACGACTTATCGTTCCGTTTGTTCCGTTTCCGAACCGGCGCCGCGTCCGGTCGCCTGGGAGTCATCCCTCTCCTCCGCTTCTGCGACGACGCAGACGCAAGTGTGACGTCTCCCGCCGCCGCGCTGCACCTCAGGCCCCGGGGAAGCACTTTGGAGCGCGGAGTGCGTCTGAGGCGAATCGGTATGTGTGTGTGTTTCATAAAACGCAATCGTGGAAAGGGCACATCTATGAAGATCAGGCAGTGAGGGGTTGGTGGGGGGGGCCTTTAGAGTGCTGATGACGTGGGGGGGGGAGAAAAAAATGTGCGCGCTGTCCTCGTAATTATTGAAACCGTTTGCCGCGCAGCCCGTGAATCTGCGCAGATCCCCTGTTAATGAAGCAGGCAGAGGCGGCCGCGCCCGCCGGCCTGGGAAATAAAAGGCGGCAGAGCCTCCGACGTTCCGTACAACCCCCCCCCAAAAAGAAATACAGCGGCAGAAATCCTAATTAACTGAGGAGGAGGATGAGCCGCTCCGGATGCAGCGCTCTGCACCGCAACTAGCTGCCTGGACTCCTGAAGCCGCTCTGTTAGCCATCCGCAACCTCTCTCTCTCTCTCTCCTGTTGTTGTTTTGCTTTTTTTTTTTTACCTGGGTGCTCTCTCCCCCTTCGCCCCTCTCCTCCTCCACCCCCCCCCTTGTGTGCGAAGACGTGGCCACTGCGCTGATGGGGCGTGAGCCTCAAGGTGTCGGGGAGTCCCGCCAGATGACGCCCTCTCCGGTCGACGGTTATTGCCGCTTATGTAAAGTGCTGTGAGAGAGAGAGGGCGAAAGAGAGCATTGATCTCCTCCCACTGATTTCATAGATCCCCTTTAAGACGACAATGAAGTCGTCCCCCCCGTGTCATCTTCGGCGGCGAGGTGGCAAATGAATCCCGTCACCGGCCGCCCGCGTTCCGGCGGCGTCGGGCGCGATTGCGCCCGCGGAGCTGGGAGCCGGGAGCCGGGAGCCGGGAGCCCACTCCCGAGGGGAGCGCGAGACGCGTCTCCGCTGTCGTGGAGGAGGCGGCGGCGATTGATTTTTGTGTTATTTTTTTTGTGTCGTTTCGTTGTCTGTGGATGGCCGCAGAGCTCATTCTCTATCGCCGCCCCCACCCCCACCTTCCTTTTGTTGTACCAAGCGGCCCGAAAGCCTCCGGGGATGAACGGACAAATAGAAGAAGGCAAGAGGTGAGGTGAGGCCCCGCCTCCCGCGAACGCTCCGCCAGACAAGTTTCCAGGCGCTCGAAAAAAGCAGCAAATCGTCACTTCGCCGTCATCGTCCTCCTCCTCGCCGTTTCATCGGCTTCTCATATGAAGGAAGTTTAAATTTCGCTCCTCGCCGCGACGCCTTCCTCCAGCACCGCCCCCCAGAGAACCTCCCCACCCCCCTCCCTCTGCATTTAACACGCTCTCTTCAACGGCAGGGCTGTGTAAATCTCGACAACGCCCCGCGCTGACTTTCCTCTGGGCTCCTCCCTCCGCCGAGCCCCCTCCGTCCACCTCTAGCCAGGCGACGGCGAGAGCGCGAGGCGATTTGCGTACATTTTGCGCGCGGGAGCGAAGGGAGGCCCGCCGGGCGTTTTTTTTTTTTAAACGCCGGCGGCACGCCAAATGAGAAACAATAATGTGTGACGGGGGGGCCCCCGGGGGATCTCAATCCGGTCGGCCGATTAAAGGGGCGTCGGAACGGACGCGGCGCCCGCGTCTCCCTCTCTCGTTTCTGCCCCTCGGAGCCGTGAAGCGCTCACGAGCGTTTAGCCGGCAGTGATCCCGGCTCCCGCTCGCCCCGTTCGCGATCCTGCGGAGCTGGTGGCGGAGGCTCCTCGAAAGAATCCTCTAATTTGCTCCCGCTCTCTTTCTCGCGCGAGCGCGCGCGGCGAATCTCCGCAGCACAACCTGATTTGACTTGGTAATGGGGCGTTGATGAGTCTGGGGGGAAATTGGAAAAGGAGCGCGATGCTCTACGGCGGGGAAGAAGAAAAAAAAAAACCCAACCCGCTGCTGTGAGGCGGCAGTAATGACATCATCAAGCCTCTCAATGGCAATTGACAGAAGAGGAAAAAAGGAGAGAGGGAAGTATAAAAAAAAAGAGGACTGTGGAGATATAGCTGTCATCCGCTGATGCTTACCACCACCAGCTTTTTCTGCAAGGTGGGGGGGGGGCGGTGGGCGGTGGCGAGCTCAGAGGTGGAGACGGGCTTCGACGATTTGTAAGAGGCGGATCATTTACATCTTACTTCTTGAGCAAAAGCTCCGGCGTCCGGCAAGTCCGACGCGAAGGAGCCTCACGATTCGTCGCCCGCTGCACGCCGCACGCTCGTAACATCACAGATTTGTCAGTGGACACGGCGTCCCTTCGCCCCGACCTCGGCCGGCGCTAATAAACGGGCGACCCCGAGGCCTTAACCCTCAAAAGGCAGGTGTCCTCCCGACACGAGTTAGGGTTAGACGCACAAACATGCGTTTCCGCAGCTATTTGGAAATTTGCATCGCCCTGCGTCCGTTGTGGACAACGGCTAAGCTTAACCAGGAATTCAGGAATGACTATTTGCCTCATCGGGAACCGGGCCCCCCGGTCCCCCGTGAGGTACGCGGAGCCCGCCGAGTTCGGCGTCTGTACCAGAAATCGCTCCAGCTACCGCAATTAATATTAATGCGCTTTAAAGCACGCTTCACTAGCCCCGCCTCCCTCTCGAACCTCGCCGCGCTTGTGACTCAGGAGGAAGGGAGCAATAAAGGCGGCGAGGCGGGGGGATAAGCATCTCCACAGGATATGACAGTCCTCATGTCAGCTGTCTTCTTCGAGCCGGAGGGAATCTGCGGATAAAGACGAGGGGTGAAGCCGAATCCCGACCGGGGTGGGCGGGACGGGGTAGCGTGCGGCCAGGCCTCCCCCCCTCCCCTCCACTCGTTTTGGGCGCGTCGCGGTGATGCCCGACCTTCCTTTTTTTTTTTTTTTTTTTTTTGCAGGGAGCTTCATGGTCTGCCAGCTCCAGGAGAGGATTGTTCCAAATTAGTATGCATTAGGTGGTTAGCGCGGAGCATTTAATTATGCGAGATGGCACTAAACTGTCTGTGTTATGATTAGCCCAACACGTTACAACCTTAATCTCTTCACCCCCCCCAACCCCCACCCCCTCCACCCCTCTGTTTCCATGGGTGAGGAGGAGGTACAGGGTGGGGTGTCACTTTCGGGCTGCGTTTTTCCTTCCTCGAAGGATTCTTGACGACACTTTGCCGGACGACGTCGACATCCCCGCTCTCCGTTTTCACCGAGGCCAGTTTTTTTCCTTCTTCTTCTTCTTTTTTTTAAAAAAAAATCTCGGGCAGCCAGTCAGTCAGTCACTGCAGTGGAGCCCCACCAGCTCCCCGGAGGAGCCCATTATACAGGAGAGATATCAAACCATGAATCATTTACGCCGGTCCTCCCGGCCCCTCCCCTCTCCCGCCCCCCCCGCCACCTCCTCCACCCCACCCCCCACCCCCGCGCGGCCCGGAAGCCCGGCCCGGCCGCCTGCCCGCTGCTGTCTGCATCTTTAATGAGCGATCATTGCCTTTCATAAACGCGGCCCACAGTAATTAAAGCGTTATCGATCCCCCTTTTCACCCCCCACAACCCCCACCCCGCCGGTGAACAAAAATGTTTTCTTGTGTTCACACACTTTTTTTTTTTTGTTGCTACGCCGGGTAGAAAGAAAGAAAAAAAAAATCTCTATAAGAACAGCAGAAGGTGATTTATTTAGCCTGATGCTGTGATCCCCCCGGGTGGGCGGGTGCTAAATACAGCAGGGGGCGGGGCTTGCGTGTCCTTCTAATCGTGCGCGGCGTCACGGGTACTGCGCCGGAGCGTTTTGTGTTTCTGCGGACGAAAAGGTGCGAGGGCGCGCGGCGGCGGGGAGAGGGGGGTTAATGTGGCGGCAAAAGAGTGATTCGTGGCGGCGTTTCTCGTTGGCATCCGTCACCCCGACGAGCCGGAGCCGAATAGAGAGAGAGAGAGAGAGAGAGAGAGACGTCTCTTTCAAATGGAGGGGAGAGGGAGGGAGAGAGAAGAAAAAAAAAAAAAAGACGACTCGCGCGATTCGCGCTCTCAGCGACAGGCGCCGCGCGACAAGCGGCCGTTTGATATAAAACCTAATCAGTTTCACCTCTTCATCGAGGATCAAGACGGTTAAAGCCCGCGCAAACAAGTGCACGTCTCCCCTGCCTTCCTCTTCCATCTGTTTTTTTTTTCCCCCCTCCTCCTCCTCCTCCTCCTCCTCCTGCTCGCTGTCATCTCTCCCGGTCGTTTTCCCCCTCTCACTTTCACCGCACTCGTCTCCCTCCCTCCCTCCCTCTGCCTGGTTTCGGCTCGGGGAGCGCACTTCGGCGTTTCGCGCAAGTGCCGCGATCCGATGGGGACACGAGCGCGCTGGCGATTCCGCGTAAGGGGGGGGCAGAGGAGCCATTTTGTGTAACGTTTATTAACGCGTCTTTTGTCCTGTGCCGCCCACTCCCGGGACAGCCCGCGCGCATTGTCTCCCGTCTCGCACAGGCGAAGATGTGCCTCGGTAAAAAGAAACGTCCCCGTGGTGATAAATGCCTACTTAATTTCTTTCCTGTAGCGATGCCTCCCCCCCATGGATTGTTTGTTCCCGCTCAGCGACGTAAAAATCCTGACTAATGTGATCCTGGCTAGTGAAAGTGCGGGAGAGCCTGCTTCAAGTAGCCCCCCCCCCCCACCCACGGCCCTGCGTGGCTCGTCCATTTTGTTAGCGTGCCACATGGCTCTTCTGCGGGGCTTAGCCCTAATCAGCGCTAAATATTCAGCGGTAGCCCCGGATAGGCCTAATCAGCCGGAGCGTAATCACTGTCAACCAATTGCGCTTCCTCTTGACCTCCCAGACGGAGGTAAAGGCAAAACGGAGAGCACGGGCTCAGGCGAGCGCGGCTGATTTGGTGCGGACTCGTAATTGGATTTAAACAAGGATGGTAATGGCGTCAGGATTCCAAACACTGACCAGGTAGTTGGTGACCCCCCCCACCACACACACACACACACACACACACACACACACACACACACACACAGACATCTACTGCAGTTGTGCAACACAACAGTATCCTCAGGGGTCCCTACCACTGAAAGCACAACCCTTCTTTTCCCACCCCTGCTGCAGTGACAAGGGTGTGCGTGTGTGTGCGTATGCTTTTGTGCGTGTGTGTATGTGTGCGTGTGTGTGTGCGTGTGTGCGTGCACTGCCAGTGACTGGCTCTCTTATGCTAGTGACAGCTGTGGGGTTCAGAACAAAAAGCTGTCTATTTCCAAAGCAGCAGCCCTCCTCATCCTCCAGTCCAACACACACACACACACACACACACACACAACGCACAAACGTGCACACATGCACCAGCACAGAGAATGAGGGGGGGATCTCTCTGTCCTCTCCTCCGTGTCAAACAAGGCAGCGACTACATTTTCACCATCGATCGATCCGACAGGCGTGCGTCCCAATTAATCAGTCGCTAATTTAATCTCTGCTCGTCCCCTCACAAAGCCCAAAGACGCGTTCGGTAAAATTTGTCGTTTTGGCGCGACAGTAAAAAGAGGGGGGAAAAAAACGCAAAAAAACGCAAAGGTATTCACTTTATCCATTTGTGCGCTAAACGTCGCGGATTCCTCGCGTTTGAGAGGCCGTAACCGGGTTATTTTATTTGGTGCCGGCGCTGTAAAACAGCCGTAACCTTAGGTTGACTGATTGATTTATCAACAGGAGGAGGAGCTGCTCAGTCATGTTGCTTGGGAAGGGGGGGTGGGGTGGGGGTTGCGTTTCAGAACCCCTCCTTGTTGTCAGACCGCTCTCCGTTTATTTCCATTTATCCTGATGGAGAGCGTCGAGGGGGGGATGTAATTAATTGACCCCGACGGCTCGGGCAGGTGCCGACTGGGCCGCCCCGCCGTCCCCGTCCCCTCGTCCTCGCGCCGGTGCGCGTATCACATTCCCCCCGCATCCCTGCCGACCGATTGGCTCAGACGGCTCTCGGTAAGCGCGATGATGCCCGGGCTTTTTTCGCGTGAGCGGCATAATACCGACGAGCGCCTGAAGGAGCGCTCTCTCTCTCTCTCTCTCCCCCGCCTCTCCCGTCTCCCCTCCGCCGCCGCTTAGCGAAGCCCGGGCGCCTCGTTCCCCGCTCTCACTCTGCTCTGCCTGGCAGTTTATTAAAGGGAATACTAGCTCTCTTCCTCGCGCCCGGGCGTTTGATTTCGACAGCAGCAGAAGCTGTCACGGCGGATAAAAGGCAGCGGGGGCCCCAGAATTACGGCGCGCGCGGCATCTGTATTTACTGCGTCATTCTCCCCTGGCCCTGACAAGGAGGGAGGAGGAGGAGGAGAAAATGGAGGACAGGCTGCTGCATTCATGTGTCTTTACGTTGACACGTCTCGTCGGGGTGGGTGGGTGGGTGGGGGGGGGCAGTCTGCGGTGAAGCCGTCAATCAGCGCCTTTTTTTGAGCGCGCCCGATCCGGCGCGCTGTAACGCTCGCACAAAAGGCCGACAAAAGGAGCCGAATTATTGTTGTTGTTGGCCGTTTTTTTTTTTCTTATTCTTTCTCTCGTTCGGTTTCGTCAGGCGGATTGAAACCGCAGGGCGGACCGCAAACAAACAAACAAACAGAAGATTGATCTGATTGTCGGTGCGCAGTCATCGCATATCACCGTAAAGCCGAGGCCAGCCGCGATCCGTCGTCGTCGACGGCGCAACTGATTCCTCGAGACGTTCGGCCACTCGGGGCGGATTGCTTGAAATTGGCGACGAAATTCCACTTTTCCCAAGAAGGGGTTTTCTCTCGAAATCCTCCCGACAGGCCGGCTTCCCTGGCAGCATCCCCTCGCTGAAGCTGTGGAGGGTGTAGGGAGGTCATGCTAATTTTTCACCGGTGTCCTTTTTCGTTGAGCTTCAATTAACTCGATGAGGATTTGGTGTCCTCCAGCGCCGTCCGCTCAGACGGCTAATACGGCCTCATTAGCCTTAACTCCCGAAAAGGAAACGGCGCCGTTCGCTCTTTTTGCGCGAGGGTCGACCACGTCGATGTATTCGTCCGACGGCCCCTCGGATGGATTCGGCGCGGTTTGTTGTTTTGACGTCGCTCGCGTTTGGCGGGCACGCCTCCCTCGCGCATCGCGACGTATTTGCCGAGAGGCGCATTCTCCACCTTTTGCTTAATTGCGGGGGAGCTCCCCCGACGCCCGAGCTCGACCCCGCGGCTGCCGAACCCTGACGACCGGAGACCACCCGGGGACCGCGCGGGGGGGGGGCGGTGATTTAATAATGCTGATGAGACGTTACACCGACCCTTGCGCCGCTGTCTGTCTCCGCCGCTGCTTCTCACCTGGGGAGGGACGCGGCTCCGTGCCCGAAGGTGCATTTGGACGGGGCTGCTAAATATTTCATACACTAAAGACAGAGACGGAGTGGAGGAAGAAGAAGAAGGAGAAGGGGGGTGGGGTGGGGTGGGTGGGGGTTGGGGGCGTACGAAAGAAATTGGCGCGTAGGGTTTTGACATGGATTGTGGAGCGAGGTTAGGGAGCGTGCTCAAGGGCAGTCGGGGCAGGCTTGTAATTGGCTGACACCAGAACACACAAACCACGGCAGTGGTGTGTGTGTGTGTGTGTGTGTGTGTGTGTGCGTGTGTGTGTGTTCATGCACAGACAGGCGATGTCTGAATACTGTAAGGCCAAATATATCGCTCCAGCCCGACTGAGCAGCTTTCAGGGTGTTGATATGCTGCCATCACCTTGCACTCGAGCGAATGTTGATCTCAAGTACAACAGACATACTATATTATTTTCCTGAGGCTCCAACCCCCACCACCACCACATCGCCTCCCACCACCTCCACCTTTGCAGCTGGCGGTCCCACCTGAGACTCGGCGTGACAGCTCCGCTGAGCTCCTGCCTCGTTTTTAATTGTCCCGTGCCCCAGGGGCTGCTGGGAGCCAGCAGGGCGGGGCTGAACGGGGGGGGGTTGACGAGAGGTGGGTGACAGAGCGTTCGCAGTGTCAGGTGCAGGTGTGGGGGAAAAGAGATGGAGCGGGTGGGGGGCTGACAGGCTCGCGGCGGGGGAGCCGTTGGCCGGGAGATCACCCTTACGCCTGATCAGATCGTCTCGATGGATGCGATCGGTCGATCGACAGAAATACAGTCGGGCGAGTCGTTCTTTAAGCGAAGATGACAGACCAGCGCCGGCGCTCTTTCTTGAAAGCAAAATACGAATAAAAAATGTTGCACCGTCGAGAGGTGCCATCCGGCCCTGTCACGCAAGGCTCTGAAAATACCCCTGAGGCAATCGCGATGGGGTTGGGGGGGCGGTGCTCTGACAGCATCCCTGCTGTTACCCCCCGAGAGGCTGTCCTCCCTCCCGGCCTCTCGCGCTCGGCTTTGGTTCTGCCCCGCTTTACCTCGCGCAAAGATGGAGCGGGGCCGCTACACCCCCCGGCTCCGCAGCGTTTCCCCCGCAGGCGCGCTGACACACCATACGTACGCATCACACCAGATTGCGCCGCCAAGACGGCGCTGGGACTGCCGGCCTTTTTCCGCGGAGGGTCAAGAGGTGACTGCAAACTGCAGCTGGCAGGCCGGCGGCGGCGACTCTCAGCGCGCTCAGCGTTTCCCCGCGCGCCTGCGGCGGCCATTTTTTAACACCTCGAGAAACGCTCCCTCTCTCCCCACCTCCTCCTCCCCTCGTTATGAATAGATGAGGTGTCACCATTAAGCGAATTCGCTGTTATTTCGCCGGGGCTCTCGGCTGAAGACGTCGAACCTCCGCCGAGGGCGACTGCCGACTCGGCCGCCGTCGTCGGCGCCTGCGTAATTTCTCCGATTGCTCGGGAATGTGACGAATTGGCCCGGATCTCGAGAAAGAACAAAAAGCATTAGGATTTGTGTTCGGGCCGCCGCCACGCCCGTATCGCAGCTCGGAATTTAATTACAGTAAACGGTAAACACGGTATGCGTGTTTTTTTTTTTTTTTTCTGAAGCAATAATTCAGCGCACCCTAATTGCTTCGCGGCTCCGCGGACTGCGCTTGAGCAATTACACGAGTGGAATTGGCTTGTTAAACAAAAACTGCTCGATCCCATTACTTGTGCTGCAGACTACCGTGTTCTGTGAGCGAGCGGAATTAGCCGCCGCCTTCCCGCAGATGCCGGCGCTCCGCTCGTCCTCGCTGCAGGGGGAAGCCGCCTCCCTCCCGGGCGGTTAGTCCCAGCTCCCCGTTGCGTCGCACAACCCCCCCCCCCCATCGCCTCCTAAATAATTTCCTCACGTGTGTGCGGGTGCCCCCTCTCGCGACAATTCCGCCGCTTCATGGAGCGGCGGGGGGAAATGTAGCCGACCTTGAGGCCGCCGAGCTCCCTTTATAACGCTGATGTATGGGGGCCGTCGGCGGGAGGCGTGCTTTTATTTGCCGGGGAGCAGGGCTCGGTGTCGGGACGCGTAACGAGGTTCATTCCTCGTCCGCTCGGAGCTCGCCGGGCACGCGCCGGGGGAGCGTGCGACTCTGCCAGGTGCGGCCGCTGAGCGCTTACACCGCTCGCGTCGCCTGTAGGATGATGACACGGCAAGACTGCGGGTGGACTTATCCGGCGCGCGGGGTCAATTTTGCAACCCTTCACATTTCGCAGCTCTCGCTGCCGAAATGACGCAGTCTCTCCGCCGAACCTCCGTCGCCCTCCCCTGCTCATCAGAACAATCAGCTGCCTCCAAACGCAATCAGGCCGCTCTCAAAAAGAAAAGAGGGAGAGGGCCCGCGATATCGAGCGGCGATCAGGAGACCGGCGTGATAAACGCGCTGCTTTGCCTGGCAACGAATGTCACCTCCGCGACGCTCGGGAGAGGCATTTTTCCAGCGTTGGAACGTCGTCGATCCAACTTTTGTTTTGTTTTATTGATACGTATGACGTGGCCAGAGGTTTTGGGTTTTTAAAAAAAAAAAAATTTTGCCTGCCAACAACAACAGTTGAGAGATTTAATTAACATCTGCGCCGCAGCCAAACTTCAGCTGGGGTCGCAGCGAGAGATTATTTTCATCATGAATCAATCTGCTATTTGTTTTCGCGATCAGTCGTCCGATTCGCCGGTCACGAAGGCCGGGAAATGGTGGAAAGTTCGCCAAGTTCCCAGAATCCACGCTGGGTGTTTCGTCCAAACCGCAGTTCAAAATCCAAAGTGTGTGTGTGTGTTTTGTTTTGTTTTTTGGTTTGCTTTAAAGTAATCATTGACGTAAGAGCGTTCAGATTAATTTCCCCGTTGGTCATCTTATTGTTGGATGGAACATTAAGCTTCGCAAAGTTTTGATTTAAATGTCGCACAAATAAGCGTTGAGCTCCAAATGCACGTGTGAACACGCAGCATCGTGGCGTCGGACGGGTCTGGTCCATACGAGTATCCGTTTGTGTCGACTTCGTTCACGTTGCGTCCAGCGATATGTTTTAGCAGCTTAACAGCAGATCAATTGATCCAGATTTCGCCGCCCATTGATCCCGGCGCTCCCCGGGCCCGGGCAATTATGGCGCATGTACAGTACGGTAATGATGTCATTAGCGGCCCGCGGCCGATCCGTCAGGGCAGGGGAGGTTGTGGCGGATATCGGCCGAACCAGCGCGGCGAAAATATTTCCGCTGCCAAACGCCGAGGAGAGAGGTCCGAATCTGCTTTGCAAATTGCGAAGGACCGCTTTGTCGTCCGCATCAACCCGCGTCGCTCGCGTGTCGCGACCCTCAACTCGGACCGGATCCCGCTTCTCGCGCGAAGACAGGTGCCGGCATGCAGGAATGGACGTTGAGCGTCTCTCGGTCGCTCCGTCCAGACTGTTCGCGGTGCGTCGCACGCTCTGTGCTGTTTGGATACGGCCGAGACGTGAGCGGACTCGAATGAGACGGGTTAGTCATAGACGCGTTTTATAGAGGGTTTAAAAAGAAAAAACCCAAAACAGAACCGTCCCGCGTCGTCCGTCCCCCCGCGTATCCCGGAATCGATGCGGGCTATTCATACACGGATCTAATCCTCAGATTTACTGCTGTATAATCTGCGGTCATGGCGGGGCTCTGATGGCTGTAATACCGTCAAACAGATGTCGCCCCCCACCCCGGCCCAGCCGCACAGGTTCTGCCGCACCCGGCGACACCACTGAGCCCTGGCGCTGAGCGGCTCCCCGTCCCGCGTCCTCGGGCGGCAGCTGTCGCGCGCCAAAGACAATCGAGCCCAGGTCTCAGAAACAAACGCCCCCGACCTCAAAAATTCCCCCCATTACGTAAATATGAAAATATTAACCGCGCCTGTAGGGAAAGTCCTCGAGCGCGTTTTGCTTCGAGCGTCGGGCAACTC
Organism: Psettodes erumei; assembly: GCA_016785225.1. NCBI lineage: Eukaryota > Metazoa > Chordata > Actinopteri > Pleuronectiformes > Psettodidae > Psettodes > Psettodes erumei. The sequence continues at coordinate 372,519 of JAFBJZ010000511.1, forward strand.
ACGTTAAGGACCAATCAGAACAGTTCACTTCAACGCGTGCTCCGGATGCCTCCTCTTTTTTTTTTTTTTGTGCAAACTTTGCCAACGTTTCAGTTATTGCGGACGAATTCTCCAAATCCCTCCTCATCATTTCTTTTTGTTTGCAAAAAGACGTAGCCGCCAGAGACGAGGCAGCTAACCGCCGAGTCGCGCGAACGGATTCGAGCGGCGCGGCGGCAATACGTGCGTAACAGCCGACGGCAAGCGGGGGGCGGGGCTTCGCGAGGCGACACGTGCGCGAACTGCGGCGCCCCAACGAGCGAGACGTCAAAAATCGCGCCGGGCATCACGACGGCTGGTGACGCTGTCGCGCCTCGCACGCGACTGCAGGAGACGGGCGCGCAGACGTCAGTCACGCTCAAATGTAGCAGACTGTCTGTGCGTGTGTGCGCTTGTGCGTGCGCGCCGCCTTTCCGGATGTTAAAGAGAGTAAATGCGGGGAATCTCTCCGTGTGCGGATGCCGAATGTGAAATGTCAATGTTATTGAACAGGTGCGGCGAGGCAGAGCTGTGATGTTTTTATTTCCAAGCTCTTGTCGAGCGAGGCAGAGAAGAGAGGGCTCATGGGATAATGGGGGAGGTTCGGGAGGGGGGAGGGGTGTGTGTGTGCGTTTCTTTGTGTGCGCGAGCGTGTGTGTGTCTCTTTTTCGCAGCGATGTGTGGCAAGTACGAGTGCCTCGATCGGCGCGCATCCAGAGAGGTTTATGCCGAGAGGAGGGGAAACGAGCGGCGGCTTAGAACAAACGCTCCCCACCTTCACGTGGAAGAACGCTAAGTGCGCCGCGAGCGGCGGGGGCTACGTTCGCCGCGCGTACCCACGTGACGCCCAATATGGCAGCCGTCCTCAACCATGCGCACGCCTCCACCGTCAAGCTGTTATCACCTTGTCTGTTCCATTTACACATCATTCATGGTTTTTTTTTTCCCCCCCTCCCTCTCCCATGTGTATGCGTGTGTTGTGCGTGTGTGTGCGCGCGTGTGTGCGTCTGCCCCCTCCCCCTTCAGTTTTTCTCTTGCAGACAGTGTCAATACTTGTTGAGAAGCAGAGTGGCAGTGAACTAGGAGGTGAATGCAGTCAAGGTTAGTCAACAATGTTGTTGCGACGCCGGGGCGCTGGCGCTAACGCAGCGTTTTCCTCCCCCCCCGCCCAATCTATCCGTTCCTGCACCCTCCTGCAGCCATGGTCCTCCACCCTTCTTTTTTTTTTGCCTTCTGGCCTCATCCCTCTCCGTCACCATCCATCACTCCCGCTTCCTTCTTCCTGTCCGTGCTCAATCGTTCCCCCCGCTGCTAACTAATGCTAACCCACTCCTCGCCCTTGCGTCCGGGTGCATTACTTCTTTTCTTTCTTTTTTTTTAGCATTAGCATTAGCTACTTATGGCCTTTCTCCTTTTCCTTTCAGCTGGTGCAAAGCTACAACTTTTTTTTATTTTTTGCAGTTTCACCTGTGATTCCACTATTAGCCCTATTAAAGTGGTGTGAGCTTTAGAGAAGCGCCTAGCAGCGGTGGAGAATCCAGTCACGGTATGGTTGTGTGTGTGTGTGTGTGTGTGTGTGTGTGTGTGTGTGTGTGTTGGGGGGGGGGTGCAGTTCAAAGCTGAGTAGCAGGTCACTTAATGACTTTGGTAATTGGCTTGCTTTGGCCTCCGCGCATCCCTGCCCTCCTGCTGCTGATGCGTGCAGGAACGGGGAGAGAGAGCTGCGGCCCGCACTCCCCCCCCGCTCTCGACCCATCCGCCTTCCCCCCTCCGCCCGTCCCTCTCCTCCTCCCCCGCGAGCGGACTCCAGGAGCCAGTGCTGCATCCAGCCCGCTCCGTCTGTCCGCCCACCCCCCCCTCGGTTCCCGTGATGAAGACGGTTAGCATGCTGCATGTCGGGTTTCCACTCCGCTCCGTATCGAATATCTCCAGCGTTACTCTACCTCTCATCCACCACCCCCCACCCCCCCCACCCAGTCTCTCCCACTTGGTCGCTATCTCTCACACGCACGCACCCCCGTCTACCACACGCGCTCGCGCACATATCAATTATGTGTCGGAGTCTTCATGCATTATGCAGGATCCGCGCATCCAAACAGGCGATTTGCACAGTTTCCAGTTCGCCACTTCTGAGTAGTAAATCTCCGCGGCGGCGTAATGAGAAGCGCAGTCCCATGCTCAGTTGCTTCATAAGTCCAAACAATAACGGCAAAGAGTTAGAAGGCGCGCCGTGTAATCATAAAGGACGCTTAACATATTATTCTCAGATTTCGGCGCATTATCTCCTCAGCGGCGACATCAAAAGGGGCAGCTATTCTCCGCGTCTGACTGCTGTCGTAATAATGTGAAGTGCGGGGGGAAAGAAAAAGAAAAGGCGGTATCACATCTGATGTAAATCTCATTAAGTCGCATATTAAATTGGACTGATAGTAGTTTGGGGGAAAAATAATAAAGAAAGGACCTTGAGGTTTTTTTTTTGGTGTAATTGAGAGAGATATGGATTTAGTCTGGATTGTTTATTCATTTGTTTGTTATATATATATATAAAGGTTTAGTGCCTTTTGAGGATCTGCACAAGTTAGCATAACCTAATATACACTCTGGATAATGAGGGAGCTTCCCGCTGTCTTACCTATCCACATTAATTTCCATTTTGTACCTTCAAATAGCCATAAATAACGCCTGCCCGCACGAGCAAATGGAGCTCGTCTCCGGGATGCAGGACGGCTGCCAAGCTTTTTTATCTACTCCCACACTGGAGCGGTGGATTCTGAAACGCCGCAGGGGTCGGGAGGCCAAAGCACGGCTAAGTGGCTCCTCTTGACCTCGGCACTGATCTGCAAACCGTCTGCTCCGACCGCACACGGGCCAATTTTGCCCGTTCCCTCCCGCGTTAAAAAAAAAAAAAAAACCCAAACCCCGCTCTCATCTCATAACGCAGCCCCGACAACGCGTCCTCTTCCTCGCCGCGCCCAGCGCCGACGCCGCTGACCGTACTTTTGCCTTTGAGGTTCCTCCTCCCCCTCTGCCGCTGTTAACGCCGAACGAGGAAAGAAGCAACAACAGCAAAAAAAAAAAAAAAAAAGGAAAAGGGAACGTGAGGAGAACAAATCTCAGAGGTGAAAAAAAAAAAAAAAAAAATTAGCTTGAGCGGCTCGAACGAGTTGCGTTCCCCTGACCCGCAGCGGCGATGGGCTCCTTCCGGTTAATGCTGTCTTATCCGTGAACTAGATGGCTGAATCATTAGCTTACGCGCCGAGAGCAGCCAGCCACGCGTGACCGGAGGAGAAAATAATTGATTTCTGAATAAGCATTCAGCGCTGGAGGGGGAAAAAAAAAACAACAACCAGATACAGCTTTGTGGGCCATTGCACCATCCTGAGCATCTTAATACGCATGTCGTGAATTATCGTGTGTGGAGTTCATTTTTTGGGGGGGTTGTTTTACACGTTCCGAGCCTCGGTCCCCCCGCCCTCCTTTTTTTTTTTCCCCTTTTTTAAAATTTTTTTTTTTTTTTTTAGCACAGCAACAGCGGGAGGCTGCACCGCCACGCCTCGTCCATAGGGTGGCAGTGCGTGGAGGTGAGACGGCCATGTGCTCCGTGTGAAGCCGAGCCGGCCGCCTGAGCCGACCAGCTCGCACGCCCTGCAAACCCGCCACACGCTCTCTTTCTCTCTCTCTCTCTTTGCGGGCTTCCGGTCGCCCCTTAAAAAAAAAAAAAAAGCCAGCTCCGCCTCCTACTTGGGCGGCCTCCTCCCCTCGCCGGATCCAGAGCCGAGCCTGTCGCGCGGGCACGTGCGCCGTTTGTTTATCCCGCCGCGTCTTTCCTCACAAAAGGGTTGGCCTGAAATGTAAACTTCCTCTCTTTTGCGCCATGGCCCCTCTCTCTCTCTCTCTCTCTCTCTCTCTCTCTCTCTCTCTCTCTGCCCTCTTGGAAATACAGTCTCATTCCTCAGAGCCTGTTCCCAGTGCAGCCACGGCGGGCTGAACTGCTCTTTTATTCACATGAATGAGGCCCTGTTTTGCCCGGAGAGTCGGGCAGACAGAGACAGTTCATGTGAGAGCTTCAAGAATGTCTGTGGAAAATCAGGGGGGGCTGTTTAAGCGAAACGGCGTCTGAAGCGTATGACGCGCGTGCGTTTCTTTGTGTCCGTTCTCGCTCTCGATTACCGCCCGGCCCGTGAGCATTTCGCGAACGCTGTATTCCACGAAGAGAGAGGGGTTCGCTCTTCCTCACGCCTAACGTCGGACGGGGTTTATTTTGCCAGGTGGCAGCCAGCTCCATCTGGAATAAGGTTTACTTACATTCATTCGGGTTTATTTATTTTTTTTTTTTAACTGCAAACACGCGATAGTTTTACCAAGCGGCGGCGGATGCGAGCGAGTTCCACTCTCTTGAGTGGCTTGTGTAGCTTGGCAGGGGGATCGGACATATGTAGCCTACAAGTGTCTTGGTTTTCAGAGCGTCGCGCGGTTGCCAAATGCGACTGTGAATAGCTATGTAAACAAGATAGCTGCGCGAGGCCCGACCTCGCGTCGATCGCCCAGAGCGAAACCCCCCGTTCCTCGGCGTCCCGCGCTCGTTTTTTTTTTTTTTACAACTGCGCTAATGGCCTCAAACGAAGGCTCGCGAGGTAGCGGCTTTAATTACTCGCCGCCCCGCTTGGACGCTCTCCAAAGGGCATCTTTATTTTCGGCTCGTCTTTTTGTCACCTCGATGCCGGCGCTGCGTTTGTTGCGCGGGGAGAAGCGCGACCTCTGTTGTTCGAACGCCTGTTTTGGTTTTTTTTTTTTCAATTAATGAAATTTCTCGGTCTTTTTAAGAACAAGAAAAAAACTTGAATATCCGCATCCACGAGCGCGTAGTTAAACCGTGTTTAGTTGAGTAATTTCCTTGAGTTACTTTGCGGGGAAATTGGAGAGGATTGTTTTATTACTCCCCCCCGGCAAAGTCTGTCTTTTAATTAGTCATGTAAGACCCTATTTTCCCTTTGGATTCCCCAACTTGTAAAGTGCTCTCTTAAGAATCCATGAAGGCTAAAAGGGGCAATGAATGATTTTGAAGTCAGCTTTTTTTCTCTCTCTGTCTCTCTCTTCTCTTCTTTTTTTTGCCTGCCTGCCAACAGAAAAAAAAAAAGGGGGTGTTGGCTATCAGCGCCCGGCGTCAGCGTGAGGAACAGTAACTTCAAGCAGCAGTCACACAGGGTCTTTGTTCTTTATGGATATAGTACGTGTGGCGAATAGAGAGAGTCGCCACTTTAAAGCCCCATCTGGGGAAAAAAAAAAAACAGCGCTCCGAGTTCCTGCAACGCCGAGAGCGGCTCCCGCAGACGGTACCTGCTCGAGAAACGCCCCCCCTCCCCGCATTTACGTTTTGGCAGCGGGGGGGGAGATGGGAAGTCGGCTTGTTACGCCGCAGAGATTTAGTCATGTGTTAAAATCGAGCTTCTGAAGCACGCCCCCGCCGCCGCCGCCTCCCCCCCACCCCTCCACGAAAAACCCTCCCCTCGGTTTACAAGTCTGTTTTCTTCTCTGGATCCCTTTTTTTTTTTTTTCCTTTTTCCTTCGACTTGTCTGCTCATCCCCGGTGAATGTATTAAATGAAGTTACTAGATATGAGTGCTTAAGAGGCCAGGGCCTCTGAGGCTTGCCAAGTCTCTCACAGGCTTGGCTCAGTCATCCATGTCACTTTTTTTTTTCCCTGTTGTTTCAGCTACTGGCTGACTTATTTGTTTTGCTGAGCACTCTCTCTCTCTCTCTCTCCCTCCCTCTCCCTCCCTCCCCTCCCTCTCTCTCTCTCTGTGTCTGCTGCCTCTGAGTGGCTTGTTTTTCTCCAGCGAGGAGAAAATCGGGCTCGAGCAAGCGGCGTGTGTCAGCCGCAGCTTTTGTTAAGTATTCATTTTTAATGAGTGTAAGTGGCTACAGAATCCTATAAACCATAGATGGAGTAGTCAGGCAAAGGGAGGGTGGGGGCGGTTTCGGGGGGGGGGCGTGTTGGCCTTTGATTCAGTGGCAGTCTCGCAGTCTTTGTCGTTCAGTAACACTTGTACTAATTATGTTTGATGCGGGTGGAAGGAAAGGAGAGGGGGAAAAAAAAAAAACCAACCCGTTTCCAAAATGATAGTTTGCGTTGCTTTATTATCTCCCCCCCACCAACCCCCACCTCATAACCCACCCCCTCCCGGTTTTGTTAGCTCTTACACGGAATTGTTCTCCTTTAATAATCTTTAGGGAGGGAGGGGGGAAAGAGTGTCATTTTTTTCCCTCCCTCTCTCTGCGGCGGCACGCAGCTACGTTAGATTTCATTTCCTCTGAATTCGCAGAGATTCGCCGAGTAACCGTTTTTTTGTTCTGTCGGGATCGAAGGAGCTGTAGCTGTGGAAGGGAGGCGGGGGTGGGGTGGGGGGGGGGGGTCGCTCAGGGGGAAAAAGGCATTGTGATGGGCCGTTTGAATGCTGAGCAGAATTGAATAGACACAGTCAGCTTCCCAGATACATGCTTAGGCCTGTAGAATGTGGAGTGCTGCGCTTGTAACTGCACCGGTTGTCTCCTTTCATTATCGGTTAATGGTGCCCAACTTGACAGAGCCATGTGATAAACAGAGGAGCTGTGAAATCCTGGAGGTGGAGTTCTCGTCCGCCCGATAATGGGATCTCATCTGCCGGAGAGGGGAGCCCGCCCCGCCAGCCAATCCGGCCTCGCTCTGCGCTCGCCGGCAGACGGGATTCGCTGCTCTCGCCCCTTCGCCTGCCTGCCTCGAGCCTCCACAAACCTGAGAACGGTTCAGCGTTTGCTCCCTTTTTTTTTCTCCAAACACGCAATGGGATAACTGCTGGAGCGCCCCCCCTCTCTCACGTCCCCTCCGGGGGCTTTGACTGTGCATCAGAAACGCAGACGGACGTGCATTTCTGCCTCCTTATCAACCTGAGATCCTGTTGAACGTTTGTGTAACTCAGGAAAGGAGGCAGACTGCGTGTGTGCGCGCGTGCTCGCGTGTGTAAATATCATAGATATTGACCTTGTGAAACGTATACATACAGTGATAAGGGAGGGGCTGTGTGGCTGCCATGGTGTCGGGTTACCATGTGGAGGGGGGGGAAGAGTACGACTTCTCAGGATGGTCGCCCCAGGGGCTGGAAAAGGTTTTTTTTTTTTTTGCAACCAGCAGAAACCCCCCACCCTGCTCCTGTAACTAAGACGACCAACATGGTTTGTAGCACAATGAAGGACCCCCTCCACACCTCCCTCGACTCAATTTCCTCACTGCCGGTCTCTCCTGCTGTCCGTGTTTGACTTTGGTGCAAAAAAGAGCCCAGTGTGGAGACTGTTTGCCGTAGTTAATTGGATTTTGACAGCGATCCAACGTCACGTTCGAGACAATGAAGAAAAGTATCAAGCTAGCCCGGTGGCTCGTCGACACGGAAATCATCCTGTTCGTTTCTAACTTTGTACTGTGAGTCTTTGGTTTTTCCCGCTGCGCTTACGTGTGCGGGGGCTAAATTGTCCCCGCCAGCGGTGTGAAGATTAAGAAAAAGAAAAGCCAATATGTTTTCTACCACAAAACAACAATAAAATTACCAGGATCACACATGATGTGCAGGCTAGCCCTTAACCCCCCCCCCCCAAAAAAAAAAAAAATTCTGCTAATGGTGTGTTCACATTATTATCCCCCTGCTTGTTTCCCCTTAAAAAAAAATGGGTGGGGTGACTAATTAATTCTTTATCCCAAAATGCAAATGAGCTGGAGAGGCTTCCAATCGCTTCCTTCTTGTGTTGTACCCGCCCCCCAGCAGATACATGCAGCAGCGTTTTCATATATAAATCAAACGACCCGCACTTAAGAAGGCACGTCTTATTCGTTTGTCTCAACGTGTGTGCAGATTTATTTAACAAAAAAAATGTGTAGTCTGTTAACCCTTTATTTACAAGGCGCCGTTACCGCCGTGTAACGAGCCTCCGCCGCTTTCATTGTCTTTAGTCACATTCCCATCAGCGCGGCCATTGATCGGCTGTGTGATGGGCGGTCGGGCCTCGTGAATCTCGCTTCCTGGTGCAGTTGCGAGCAAACGCACGCACGCGATGCGCACACACGCAGAGTGTGTCCCTACGGGGCTGCCATCAATCTCCAGCCCCGTTGGCGTCCTCCCAACCACCACCACCACCACCACCCCTTTTGTCCCTGACGATTATTTGAATCCAGTCCATGTTTTTGTTTCGCTCGGATTTTTTTTTTCTCTCGCTCACTCGCTCTCCCTCTCTCTCTCTCTCTCTCTTTCGAGTGTGTGGTCGGAGTAATTCTCCTTCACTAGTGTCTGGATAAAGAAAGACTAGGTCAGCCATGTGGATGCGTCTGTTGAACAGCTGAAGAGGAGGAGGAGGAGGAAGAGGAGGAGGGGGGTTTACAGAGACGGAGGGAGCGATAGGGAGAGCGTGGAGTGTGTGTGTGTGTGTGCGCGTCGGAAAGAGAGAGGGAAGAGGGGGAGCGTGCCTCTCTCGCTCCGTGTGAGTGAGTGAGTGAGTGCGCGTGCGTGCGTGTGTGTGTGCGCGCGCGTGTGTGTGAGAGAGAGGAGAGGGAAAAAAAGGAAGCGGAGCCTGTAAACGGCGAACTCGCTGGTTTCCGACCCCCTCGAAACAACCGACAGCGCAGTGTTACTTTTCATGTGGACACTATCATCGACAGCGCGGCCAGCGGGAATAGGAGCAGTTTCGGGGGGGGAGGTTGGAGGTGGCGGTGGTGGTGGTGGTTGGAGGGGGGGAGGGGGGGTAACTGGCTCACGTTTATTGTGCCTTCTCCTCGGCTCGCACGGACGTGGAGATCGGTAAAGTGAAACCCGCCTTTTGTTGAAGCAAGTGCTCGCCCGAGCCCCTCCGTGCGGGGCAGCTGGTTTTTAAAAAGGAGGAGGACAAGAAAGAAGAAGAAGAAGCCACGAGGGGATAAAAAGAAGTGACCGTGTTCACCCCGCTCTGTCCCGGGTCTTGGATTTGGCCCAGCTCGCTCGCCGTTTTTTTGTTGTTTTTTTGGGGGGGTTAAGTTCGGTGGGTCATCTCGGGCAAAGCTCGCGATTTTCAACTTGTTTGCTAGCAGTCTCCGGGACTCCCAAGAACCACCAGACTGGCGGGTGAGTAGTTCAATGCAAAAAAAAGATTGCAGGATGGTTGTGGTCGGCGGGGGAGGGAGGAGGGCGCAGACGAGGGGGGGGGGGTCAATGTGCGGGGTGATACGGAATGTGTTCGGGCTGCCGCGGTGACCGAAGCCGGGTGGCACGCAGGAGTTTGCGTTTAAAAGCGTCCTCGTCTGTTTTTTTGTTGTTGTTGGTTGTTTATATCCGGGGGAGGAAGCGCGTGTGACCTCGAGTGCGGAGCCGAAAGTTGGCTGCATTGTTGTAAAACTTGGCTCTCTCCGGACTGTGGAGGAGATCCTCTCAAAGCGAACCCGCACGACCCGGACAGCCCGCAGCAAAGGCTTTTAAAGTGTGTGTGTGTGTGTGTGTGTGTGTGTGTGTGTGTGTGTGTGTGGAGGGGGTTAGCTAAACAAGAGCTAAAATGCTAAATCGCTAGCCCAGGACGTACGCATCCACGCTCTTAACCCCCCCCCCCCCCAAAGAAAAACTACATGTGGCTGGGTATCTGAGCAGGAGAGGAGGAAGGGGAAAAAAAAGTTTTGACGGAGAAGAATGTTGGAAAGTAAATCTCGGTGGCACGCAGGTTTGACAGGTGGGATTTCCCCGTGTTCCGCTTTAAGGCTCGGCTGGTGGATTTACGGCCCTGCTCGTGTCATAAATTGATTATTGGACCGTAATGATGCAAAGGAGCCGAGTGTTTTCCAAAGAGGGTGGATGTGGGTGTGTGTGTGTGTGTGGGGGGGTGTGTGTGTGTGAACCAGTTGCAAACTGTTGAAGGACCACCAAATTAACTTGACTCCCCCCTCCTCCTCCTCCCAGAGGCTATGAACTCTGGCCCAAGCACATGCAGCCATCACTGTGTGTGTGTGTGTGTGTGTGTGTGGGGGGGGTGTCCTGTGTCTGTTGTTGAAAAGAGCAAGGGGGTGGGGGGGCTGGTGGGATGTGTGTGTGTTGAGCAGGGGGCAGCTCAGGACCTGTAAGCAAACTGCACTGTGTGTGCAGGGCAGCTTATCTAATGTTTTCCAGTCATAGTGAAGGGGGGGGGCTTGTTTACTTAAATCACTGTGACGACGGTCATAGTAAGGCTTCATGTGACTCCAGTCAGAAGTTGAATCCACGGCGTGTTGTGGCCCCGTAAGCACAAAGAAAGCTTAAGCCCCCGAAACAAGATTCGAATCGAGGGCGAGGGGGGGGGATTGCCTTGAATCTCTGCCATGTAAAAACAATCCCTTCCTGAAATCCTCCCACTGCTGCTGTGTTGTTTTGGTTTTTTTTTTTTCACAGAGCCATTACACGGACTCAGATGTTACATCGCTAATTGTGAGGAGCTAATCTTCACCACGCACGGCTTCCTGTGGCATTGTTTTAATTATTTATTAAAATTTTCTTTTCTGCTCCCTCCCCTCCCCCATCCGCGCTAGCTGAGAAGTGACCTCCAGCTTAATGATTCAGATGCGATTAATCCACTCGAGTGGGATGACGCCGCGCCGGCTAACGTGTGACACGAGCGCCGCGGATAAGGGGGGCGATTGTTCGGGAGACGACGGACGCTCGCCGTTGTCAGCGCGGTCAGGTCGAGATGCCAAATCGCAGGGTGCCGTTGTAGTTAGCAAAAAAAAAGTAGCAGTGCTGTTAACAGGTCTTGCATCCGCTTCACCTGTGATGTCACTCTGAGTTTATTTGTGCCACTGTATCAACCGAACCTGGTCGGCTCAGAGCGCCCCAGCGCCGAGGCTTTCAGGGGTAACTTGGAAATTTTGCACCCGCTGGACTTGCCTGGGGTTTGGGGTCCTTGGAAATGGTTAGCTAGCAGCGTTGACGGAAATCTTTAAAGGCCCGGCGGTTTCCCACGGCGACGCAACGCGCCGCCTGTTCCCGTGTGCGGGAACTCGCACAGCCCGTCTTCTCTGAGCGCATCCCGAAGCGGCGTCTCGCGGGGGTCCCCCGGAGGTTGAGTCATCCATTTAGTTTCAATGCTTTGCGGATTGAATGAAAGAGGAAGTGGCGGTCAGCCGTCTTAATGGAGCTGCACACGAGGAGCCCGGGTCGGCCTGCAGCGCCTCTGTGTATTTGTGGAGGGCGGGGTGTATGGGAAGGGACCGCCAAGCGTTTCACAGTAAGGCAGCCCCTCAGATGAGGACATAGCAGTCTAAATCTTAATTACGTGCGCCGCCGCCGCCGCCCCGCTGTCAGTATCGTTCAGCGTCATCTGCGTTCGCGGTGCTTCCGCCGGTGTTCGTGGGAAATGAAATCTGATGTGCAATTCGATCCGGGGCCCCGAGTCCGCAGTCTGCTGTTGATTCATGTAAACAGAGGGAAGCATAGTAGCGGCGTGACTCACCCCGCCCCGTCCCCGCTGACAAGGTACCGAGAGCGAGTGAACATTCTGCTTGCACCCAGGCGCGTGTGTGGCGTCACCCCCGAGGAATCCTTGGGGGGGGCGATACCCAGATCAAACGGGCTGTAATGGCTGCTCAGACTCTGCGGAGTGTTTGTCAGGACGTTGGAGACTGGGATCTGTGTGTTTTGTTTTGTTAAGGGTATGATGTCACGCGCAAAAGAATCAGAGAAAGGTGAATCGTTACTGATGCTGCGCCGGGGTCCTTATTGGGTCGGGTAGCAGTCTGAGCTCGAACTCAACTGTGTGGCGTTGTAATCGCCAGAAAGGCGGCCCCGCCGTCCTTATCACAGAACAGATGACGGCGCTGATGTTCCACCCGTTTTGAAATAGGCGGCTCAAACCGCACGTACGCACGTCGCAGCCACCTACAGGGCGGCGCTCGCGGCGACCCCACCCCACCGGTGCCCTCTCCAAATGGAACGGGGCCGACTCGGCGGCTCCCTACCCGGCGGCCCGCGGCGCGCCAGTGACTCGTTCGGAAGGCCCCTCGCCCACCGATTGACGTGGCGCCGCCGAGAAGGCGATACCCGTCGGTTGTTCGCAGCAAACTCCGTCTAATTTGTTGTGTGCGCAGAGGAACGGCCCGTATCTGTAATTAACGCAAAACCTCAGGAGCCAGCGATGAGTGAGAAATTGGTATAATTGAAAATAGACTAACCCCCCCCCCCCCCGTCTGTACATCCTTAAAGCAGCTGAGCCCATTGGAGGGCACTTTCACACATGTTAAGTGGATGGGTGGGGAGGGGGCATCTGGCCTTGTTAATTCAGTGCGCGGTCATAAAGCGGAATGGCCGATCCCCCATGGGGGCCCGCCCCCCCGCTCCGAACGCCATCAGATGGAGCCCCGCCCGCGCGTCCTTGCCCCCGCCCTCCCCCCCTGTTGACTGTCCTCCTGACACCAGCCCCCCGAGCGTCCTCACGATTCCGGCGCAGGAGCGCACACGCTCGGGGGGGTGGGGGCGGAGGTGACGGTGCATAAATCGGCCCGGGGAAATGCAAACTGTGGCGGCCGTTCTCATTCGCTTCCCGCGACAAAGAAACAAGGTGCTCTTTGGTCTTCAAGCGATTTACTGCACCTGAAGCCCTCCCCCCCAACCCCCACCCTCGCCGTCTATTTGATATCATTAGCCCGTGTCAGCTGTCGGAGCCCGTATTCCTGTATCCACCTTACGCCCCTCCGCCTCCTCGCGATTGGTAGCAAATAACGGAGCGGCAGCAGCGGCGCATTCGTGTCCTGTTTTGGCGAGTAAACATTTAACGCGCTCCAATGTATCGGCCGGTTTATTTATGCATGGATTCTGCTGTTGAGTCTGAATTATACATCAGTCCATGAATAATGCATGGGTGCCATTCCTTAATGATTACTTGCCAGGCAGCGAGTGCTGATATTTGCTGATAAATTCACCCATTGATCTCGCTCGTGTTTAACCAGGCTTGCGCGAGGCGATGTCTACCGCTGCCGCGTTTTTGTGTTGAGGGAGGTGTTTTTTTTTCCGTGAAGGGTGTAATCAAAGACGAGCTAATTGTCTGGGGCTGTTTTTTTTTTTTTTTTTTTTAAACAAGATGTCTTTTATTTCTTTTTAAAATGACAAGTGAGTGAAAGGAGAAACGGATAAAGCCTCTTCTCTGAACTCACGGAACGCTCGGCATCTGCAGAAAAAAAAAATGCCTCTGTCACGTTCCCGTTGTTTATGATGCAATCGTGCCGTTGCCTTCTTGCGCAGCCGCCCTCGACGGATCGGTGCCCAAATCGCAGCTTCGGCGCCGTCACGCGTGCGTCTTCCGACGCAGGACCAGAGGACGTCCCCCTTTTCCCGTCTTCGTGTCTCTGCGGAGCGCATGTGTTGCCGCAACTGCGCAACGAGCGGGTGCCCCCGGGGAGACGGTGCACCGGTCGGTCGATTTCCGATGACGTCGTTTCTCTGGGCCAAAAAAAAAAAAAAAAATTAAATGATTTAGGCGCTGCTGTTTGCTGTAAGAGCAGTGTGTGACGTCTCGCACCTGGCGAGGGCTTCGTCTTTTGACGCCGCGCGTTCGCCGAGCCCGATCATCGACGCATTATCCGCGCGAGCCCGGCGTCGCCTGAGCCGCGAAGCGAGGCCCGTCGCCGCGCAGATGCGCCGCTTGTCCACACAATGAGAAAATATTGACTTGTTGTCGCTCACTCATTTGATTAGTCGCGCGGGCGATTCTGCTCTTCATTTGTCACCCTGGCAACACGAGCTCGGAGGGGGGAGGGGCCGACGAAGCGCTGGAGCGACATGTGGGCCGCCGCATCTGGAAAAAAACGTCTACCGGAGCGGGAACGGAGGCCGCCGTCGCTAACGGGGGGGGGGAGGTGCCCCCCCCGTCGAGGGAGCTGGCGTTTTTGACGGCGTCACTCGCCGCCGTGTCCCGACAGCCCCGCTTTGATTCGACGGCTCAGCCAAGCGAGATTACGCTGTGTGTGTTTACAGTGTTGGCAGGGCGCTCCATTTTTTTTTCCTTTTGTCTGGTAGAGCGGCGGCTTAAAGCGGCCCGATGTCGTCGCCCGCCGCCGCACGGGTCACGACGGGAGTGCCTTACGTTTAATCCAACAGGGTTCATCGGTGGCCTTGTTCTTCCAAAAAAAAAAAAAGAAAGTAATGAGGTAGACAGTAAGTGCCGCCCCAGGCTGCATGTAGGGAGATGATCTCGTGCTAATGACTCATCTCGACGTGCGTCCGCGCATTAAGGTTCTCTCGCGTTAATTCATACAAAGATCTTGATTGTCGAGACGGGTCGAGGCAGTCGGCGAGAGGCTCGTGCTCGGGGGTTGGGGGGGAGGGGTGTAATTGTTTTTTCTGGCGGTGAGTCGCTCTGGAAGGATGACGGCACAATCCAGATATGTAAACAAGGTGGGGGGACCGAAAGGCAATATGCTGATACCATGTCTCCTTCCTCTCGACAACTCGGAAAGCGAAATATCGAAGTTCCGCGCAAACGCGCTCTTTGAACGCAGCTTTGGCAGCGATGGTTCCCTTTTTTTTTTTTCTTGTTTCTTTACAAACACGTGTGCTCAGCTTAGTGTTTCAAAAACATGTAAATCGCACGGCGGGGAGAGAGAGAGAAAAAAACCGGCGATCTCGAGGAAAATCGTTAAGTGTGACGGCGCGCCATCAAACGACGAGAGGGAGGGCGAAAGACAACAGCTGCTCGTCCGGGTTTGTTTGCGATTACTGGAGTGTGGCGCTTATTTAGCGCAGCGGAGATCCCCGGCGCCTTCGCATCAGACGATGATGCTGCCCTCCGCCGCCGCCCCGCCAGTCGACTGTTCTCCTTCATTCATTGAATACTCGCGCGTTTGCCCCAACCCCCCCCCCGTACCTTCGCTTGCTCTCGCCTGCCGCAACTTCCGCGCACTCGGACTCAACCCGCCGGTCGGACTGTGCAAGTCGAGGCGGTAAAAGGGGGAAGGCTGCCGTGACAAAACGAACGGACGGATAAAGATCGACCCTGGGCCTGCCGGGAAGTGGCCCGGGTTTGCAAACGAGCGGTTTTCGGGGTTAGCGCTTGAGGCAGGACCGGACATCTGTCTCCGTGATCTGTGAGGCCCCGCAATCCCTCCCCCCCAGGCGGTCGGCCCTGGCACCCGGCAACAGACCGCAACGTCTCGATGGCGCGTGGCGAACGGGGCTAACAAAGATGACGGGAAGCGGCGCGGGGGGCTCTCAAGGTCCTCTGTTTCGTAACTCTGCTTCAGAGCTCAGGCCTTTGTTCTGAGTTGGGGGGGGGGCATCATAGCAAGGTAGCAGCGCGCCGTTTCATCCTCAAACACACTCACTCCCCCTCGCTCGGCCTCCTGTCAGCGGAGGAGATCCTCCACCTGATAGGGCTTCACAGGAACCTACTCCTCTGGGACCGCCGTTGAGGGTTTTCCGCGGTTCTGCCGTGCACTGATTAAAGGGACACTTGTAGATAATTCTTTTTTAAAAAAAAGAGTCTTTGTTGTGGCGGCAGCGGAGTAGGATTTTTTTTCCCGGTTATCACCTCGGTATGATCCGCCGCTGCCGCTAGCATAAATATTTAATTACAGGGCGGCAGAAATAGAGCTGTTACGGACTGCCGGTGAGAAATCGAGCTTCTATTTTTGAGCCCCGCGCTTTTCTGTAAAGTCGTGGTGCTGGCAGGCGGCCCGACGCTGTCGGCGCGGCGGGAGGGCGGTGCGCGTTTCGCCGTGCGCCCGCGGGCCCCGCTCTCGTCCTGCTGCAGCACCGCGGAGGAGGGGAAACGCGCTCGGACGGCCCCTTATTGAGCATTCGCTCGTGAATCCGTGATGGATCGTAGGCGCGTAGGTGTGTTTGAGTGAGCGAGAGAGAGAGAGAGAGAGAGTGCAGCTGTGGCAGCGAACGCATGGCGCCCGCCGCCGCCGAAGCGTCCCCCACAAGCCCCGCAGCTTTTCGTCCCTTTGTGCTAGCTTAGCGTTTTTGACTTCACGTGCACGTCTCGCCTCTACCCTTTTGTGCTCGAGCCCCCTCGCTTTTAGCTTGTTGGGTTTTTTTCCCGGCGGGTATCATGAAGTATGACGCCTGCGTCAGGACCCCAAAGTTCCCGCGCAGCTCATTCGAACGCCGACCCAGGCTTCGCTCGATTTGTTTCCCCGCTTTACCCACTCGCGCGGTAGCTGCGGCGAAAAAGCAACAGCTTTCAGCTCTCGAGCGCGCGGCTTTTGGCCGCGGCGCGCTAATGAAGCGCTTTTTCGTTTCCCCGGAAGCCCCCGACCCGGTCCGGTGACGTCTCGCCCGCCTGCGTCGGAGGTAGTTGGGTAAACGCGGCAGAGTCCTTGAAGCACTTCCCCTTCCCCCCCTATTGGATTACCAGCCGCCTGTTCCAGGCCTCGTCCGCACAGATGAGTGCCAGGATCAATGGAGCTCTTAGTGCAAAGCTAATTCGATCAGTACCAGCTCTGCTGCTGCTGATTGGACTTTTTTTTTTTTTTTCTTTTAGTATTTTTTTTTTGACGTGAAACAAAAACTTAATCAAGTCAAGCCCGCATCCGACCCCCATATACACCAATCAGGAGGCGCTTCGTATTCATTGTGGAATCGGCCGGCCCGCCGAGGACAGGCGCGGAGACGGAAGTGGCGAACTGCTGCGTCGGGCGATCTGGCCGGTTTTCGCTGAGCACTGTCTCTTTTCCCCGGCGGCGGCCCGGCATCATAAATAAGCGGCAAGTGGGGTGTGTGTGTGTGTGTGTGTGGGGGGGGTGGCGTCTCCCGCTGCGACGCCTAGGAGGGGAAGAAAAAGGGTTGGAGGGCGCGTTGACCCGCTTGTTCCGGGAAAGCGAAAACGCAGGCTCTTCGGCGGCCCCCGTTAATTATCGTTTGATGCTAATAAGGATGTGGGGGAGGGGGCGGGGCCTGTTATGAAACATGATTATTCATTTGCAGCCCTCCCCGGGGCTGTCAGCTGAATCCAGCAGGCAAACATGTCCCCCTCAGCCTTTTTTTTGAGGGGGGGTGCCGTTCGCCCGAGTGATATATGAGGAGAGACAGCGACGTATGTGAGGAGCCGCTGAAAGAAAGACAGAAGGTCGAGACACGTTACACCCCGGCCATTTATTGGCCGAGCGCGCGGTCTGACCTGGACCCGTGAATACAGTTGCTCGGCAGCAGCGGCTTGTTTTTATTTTCTTCTTCTTTTTTTTTTTCTTGTTTATATATGACATATACACGTACGTGCGCGTCAATGGCCTACACATTTTTAGATTGACGCGTGCGTATACACGCAGATGAATGCAGCACTGTGGCGAGCGTGCGCTCTCAGTGACTTTTTATAAGCTCGCAGAAGAGGTGGTGGTGGGGGTGGTGGGGGCTATTTTCACAAGACCGGAGCTCGGCAAACCTGCCCGCTTCCAGACTTCCCTCCAAGCGACTGCAACGGCAGGGGAGGGGGGGGGGGGCGGATTTCCTGCACTTGCAAAAAAAACGCAACGCAGGCACGGGATTAGCTAAGTGTGTCGTAACGCTTGATAATCGAGCTTAACTTTTTGAATTCCTCTTTTTATTTTATTCCGTATTGGAAAAAAATCGGGGACGCCGTTGCATCACTGGCACCGACTGGGGGGGGGCCGGGCCTCGCCACGGCCCAACATTAACATTCCATGAATATCTGAGGCTGCTTCGCAGCGGCCGAGCAGCTCAGTTCACCTTAAGTTTGAGGGGAGGGAAAAAACGACAGCTTGTCGCCAGGGACGGGTGCGGCGGGTGTAATCCCATGTATCGCAGTCGTTCGGCGTTTCTTGGGCCGACGGGGGGAAATAGCGGCTCGTGTCCGCTGGAGGCGTAACGGCTATCACTTCGGGATCGGAGCTCCATTTCGCACATGAACAGGCAGAGTTGATCTGTGGATCAGTACTGTACACCACGTGGTATCCGCTCAAATACTTCTCCGGCTGACCCGCGCTCTTGGGCGAAGACCCCAGGATTCGCTGGTGGTCACGGCGGTAAAGCGTGCGGGTCCCACGGACTCTTGGAAATGTGTGTGTGCAGCCTGCGCGTTTGTGGCCGCGAGAGGCCCAGTCCCCGCTGCGGCATGTTTTATGAGCCGTCCTCGGAGGATATGGGAGCTCCGAGCTCAGATCCCGCTTGTCGTAGAGGCGTTTTCGTCTCTCCTGGCCACCCCCCCCTTTTTTTCATGACGAGGGCGGAGGAAACGCATCCAGAATCGAGGGAGTGTTTACGACTCAGCCCCAGTCGGTTTTAGCAGCGGGGAGGCCTCGCTCGCGTGCCGCGAAGGGTGCTCTCCCCTCCGCCCAGGGTCGCCAGCCCCGCGCGATGGGGACGGCGGATGATGAGGCTGAACCCCGCCCCCTCCGCTGCTCTCCAAAGCCGCCCCCCCTCCTCGAAACAAACGCACGCCTCCGAACAGGAGGGCGGCGCGCCAACGGCGTCTGTTTGCGACTCCCGCACGCTGACGAGCGAGTCCTGACCGTGGTTGCAAGGAACACTGAAATTAACGGCGGGGACGACAAACAAAACTAGGATGTTGTGCGTTGAAGACGGATCCTTTGTTTTTTTTTTTTTTTTTTTTAAATCTTGTAAACGGTGGCGACGTCCGGGCGGTCGGTGGTCAGAGGAGACAGTATAATCGCCACCTCCCGATCTGCCCTGTGGTATAAAGAGGTGGAGGTGTTTTTGTGGCTCGGGGCATTATAAGATGTCGAAGGGAGGGATTCACCCCCCCACCCCGCCAACACACACACACACACACACACACACACACACATACACACCCAACCCCCCGACCATCTGCTGGAGGACTGAGCAGACTAAAGCTAAATAATTTAGAAAGAGTCCTGCGTGCTGACCTAATGGCTTTGGTTTTTCTTTTTTTTGGGGGGGGGTCCTTCTTGAAGACACCCTTCATTGCCCCCCGTCGGGCCGCGCCGTCGGGCCGAAGCCTCGGCGCCGTCTCGTCTCTTGCTCTAATCAGTTTCTACGTTCGTCTTTTCCTCCGTGTCGGCGCGGTGATCTTTTTCATTACACACACCTGACTGAGAAAATGTCACGGAACTCGTTTCCTCCTCCCCCAGCGGCAGCCGTTTCGTAGAGACAAATGAATATATGTATATGTGTATATGATAAAGTGCAAGTGTGGGTCCCCGGTGTGTATTTGTACCTCATCTTTCCATTACAAGAGCATAAGTCAACCAAAAAAATAGAGTTGTCGGCAGTATGGCCGCATTGGCATTGTATGGGTGCATTGGCATGAATCGGACGATGCGATACGCATCACGATGCATCGCGTTTGTTGTATCGCGATATATCGCGTTTTTAAGAAACAGAAAAAAAACCCTTTACTTCAGGTCAACAACTTTAGTATATAGTGAAAGAAAGAAAGTACGTAGCCCCTGTGTTTTTGAAAATCGCTGCGGTATCAAAAAATCAAATATCGTTACGTATTGATAACTCAGTTTTTTTCTTCCACCACCGGTCGGTAGTCCCTCTCCGGAGGTGAAAGACACGAGAAACCCTTTTGAATCCTTAACTTTATTCACACTGCAAAAGTAAGAAAATAAATAAAACCGCCTCCCACAGATCAAACTGACTTCAGAACCATGCACCTTTTATATCTTCACATCTCGCACGTTGGTCAACTCCTTTTTACCGTCACTACAGTATCATTTAGACGGTGTGTTGTGTGTGTGTGTGTGTGTGTGTGTGGGGGGGGGGGTTGACACTGGGCGAACCTGGCGTCTGTCCCCCAACCCCCCGGGAGCTTTGTTCAAACATGAAGTCTGGCCTTCGAACGAGAGAAGCTCCGCCCCTCGCAGACCTTGTAGGTCGTGGTCATCTCGAACCGTGGATGCACGATCCGACCTCCGCGCCCGCGCGTCCATGGTAAATTGTTATCGGCCGAGCGGCCGAGAGAACGAGCGTCGGATCCCGTTGTTAGCCCAGGGAGATGCGCGTCTGTTTCCTTTTGATCTTTCTCGACGGCGGCCGGTTTATCGTCGCCCGTAGCGTCTCCGCACGCGACGACCCGCTCTCTCGTGGTGGCGCTTTGCCTTTTTTTTTTATATCACTACGACGGGAGTCTCTCGGCGGGTTTAAATGTTGACGCTGGAAAGCCCCGAGCCATCTCCTCTTGAGCGCGGCTCCCACCTACTGAACTAACCCCGGATGCCGGCTAAAAATAGAACCTTTTGTGAGCGCAGCTTTGGCGCGCGGGGGGGGAGTGAAAAAAAAAAAGATGTGGTTACTCATCAGTGAATTGAAAAACGAGTGGAGCAGACAAGTGGCTCTGGCCCTGCCAACGTGAAGTAAAACAGAGAGGGGCCCGGGAGGATAAAGGAAGCCACGGCTGCACCAGGTAAGACAAAGCAGGCAGGGTGCAGAGACCACAGAGACCCCCCCCCCCCCCCCGCCTCCACCCGAGCCCTCTCATTGTGCTGTTGTAACCAAGGGGGGGGGCTGGGATCGCAGCTCAGATTAGATCGCGCTGGGTAACGGATCGGAGCTGACTAGAAAACCCGCCGCGGCGAGGATCCGGGCCCAGGTTTATTCGGATCAATTCGAGTCGCCCTCGCCGTTAATAGCCCCACGCGCGCTCAGGCTAACACTATTCCCCCTGCTAATCTGTATTCACGCGAGCATTTCATCCAACCCGCGCGCAAAGCCGGCCCTAAATCCTTGCCAATCACATTTCGCTACTTCATAACAAGTGACTTTTCAGCCGCTCTCTCCAAAACCGAGCGCCGGCGGTATCGCTGTTTAGTGACAGTTCGTTGGTTTTTTTTTCGCGCGGGGATGTCGGATGCCCGGCAGAGGGTCCGCGTGAACTCATCACCCCCCCAGCGGCGCTGCAAAGGTGCTCGGGACGAAGGCGCGGCGATTTCGGACGGGGCTTCGATTGAAACCGCAGAGCAGATTTTGGGTAAACGCGAGAGTGATTTGGAATGAATAAAACATGGCTCTTTTTAAAAGGCCGTTCGGCGGAGGAGGGAGAGAGAGAGAGAGAGAAAGAGAGAGAGAGGCAGTGTTTAGTAACAGAAACCCGCTGTGTGGCCATTGTGGGGGGATGATGTGTTAATCGAGCCACAAACTGTGTGGTTTTCTGAGGCCAGAGGTCTCATTTAAACAGGCGCAGGGAAAGAGAAATGTGCTCGAGTGGTGGGGGCGGGGGAGGGGGGGCACCTCCCCCATCCCTCCTTTCCACTAAGACAGCTGGTATCTTTCAAAGGGTCCTGGCCCAGTGATTGATGTGTAATAGTTCCACGGCTCACCTGCCCCCCCCCCCAGCATTATTCATCCGCACTGCTTTCTACTGAGCACTTTGTTTCCCGGGTCGCCAGTGGAGTGGCCCTCTCTCTCTCTCTCTCTCTCTCCACTTTCCTCTCCCCCCTCGTCGGGACGCCACGACTTCTCGACGGCGCAGCGTTTCGCCCGCGCCGATGCTCTCCGACCTCGCGTCGCTCCTCTATCCGCACCCGGCGGCGGCGCCCGCCGATGCGTGGCGGGCTAACGTGCGTCTGCGCACGTAGCGCGGCTGCTCGCCTCTCACGCCGTGCGCGCGAGGATTTTTTTTTTTCGCCGCTTTGAGGGTTAATGAGCGCGATTACGTCCACGTCAGCGAGGTAATTGGAGATGCAAAAATTTGGATGGGGGGGGCGCAGTTCTGCAAAGTACATCCAGATGCGAACTAATGGCACCTCGATCATGAAGCTACTTAGCGAAGCTTGTGGGCCGCCCGCGACATGAAAGGGGAATCGGGCCAGGCCTCCGTTACGCAGCAGCGCCAAGTCCTCGCCGGCGGCGCTGGAACAGGCTTATTTTACTGATTAGAGGAGAGAGGAGGTGATTCGCTCATACGCCAACGTACGTGCAGGCGGCCCAGCGGTCGCCGCGGTAACTCATCAGGTGATCGTCATCGCTCATCATCAGGTGACGAGTTATTGTGTTTTGCGTTG
Source organism: Psettodes erumei (assembly GCA_016785225.1). Lineage (NCBI taxonomy): Eukaryota > Metazoa > Chordata > Actinopteri > Pleuronectiformes > Psettodidae > Psettodes > Psettodes erumei. The sequence goes on from JAFBJZ010000511.1 coordinate 394,489, forward strand.
AAACCGACGACGGGAGCGGCTGCCCCCGTCGGTTGGCATCCGCTGGCGGGAGGGCGGCGGTGCTCCCCCCCCCCGGCAGCGTACCCCGCCGTCTCGTGCGCGCGCCTGCCCGAGAGCCTTTCCTCCACCTTCCACCTTCCCTCCTCTTCGTCGCCTCGTTCTTCCCGGCGCTCTCAACAGGCGCGCATCCACGTGCGGGCGCGCTGCATAGTTTTCACCCGCTCTTGCTTTCCTTGGCTCGGGTCTCCGCTCTTCACCCTCCCTGCTATCGTGACCACGGCCCCCGGGTGCCTGTCGCCTGGTCCGGGCCCTCTGGGGGGGGGGAGAAATAAGTATTTTCTACTTAGTTTTCTGCAGCGAGGGTGGGGGGGGGCCCGCCGCTGGCAGCGACTGAGAAGCCTCCTTTGTAGGCGCAGTGTGTAGCGGCAGTGTAGTGCGGACGGCGGACGCCGCGGGCACACTCGGCCGCTGTTGGCTGAGGATTTTTGGTTGCGGCGCGGGCGACGTGGCCGCCGGGGCTATTTCGAGCGAGCGGCGATAGCCGGCGAACGGCGGCCGGGCATGGCGAGCGGGCCGGTGTCCTTCCCTCTCGCTCTTTCCTCACCCCGTGGATTTCTGTGTTCCTCCCTCCCGGGGCTGTCACTTCGCATCGACGCAGCGGCGGCTGTCGGCCGGGCGCCGTCCAGCAGGCCAGCGCACGCGACGCACACGCAGACGAGTAAAATGGAGCATGGTGTTGTCACAGACGGTCGGCAGGGAAGTTAGCTAGCCGCGTCCCTCCCGCGGCGCTGCGTACGACAAGCAGCGTCTTGTACCGATTCCCCCCCCCTCCCGCTGCGCCGCTTTATCTCCGAGGGTTTCCATAGGCAGCACGCCTCACCCTTTTTATTATTTTTTTTTTATTCTCTCATAGTTACGACTTCCCTTTTGGCCCAGCTGTCTTTCTACTTTTCCCAAGCTCTCTTTTTCTGTCCTCTGAGTCTTTAATAATTCTGTTTTGCTGGCGCTCTGAAAGAATGGAGACGTTTGAGCTGTTCTTCGAGAAAGCTGCTCGCCGCTCTCGGGGTGTGTGTGTGTGTGTGTGTGTGTGTGTGTGTGTGTGTGGGGGGGGGTGGAGATGCGGAGAAGAACCACAGCTGTCTGAATCTCCAGGAACTAATCTCGTACTTGCCGTCCCACCGAAGATCTCCTCCGCTAACTTTGCGCTGATGACGGTGTCCGTCAACGCACGCCTCATGCTAACTGTCCCTTCTTTCTTTTTTTTTCCTCCCGCAGCTTCTCTGAAACACTGGGGTTGTTGGTGTGGCCAAATTTTCCCTGGATTTGACTGGTAAATTCAGAAGACTGAAGCCCAGGCTCACAGTCTACCTTTCACGGAGGCCCAGCCGTGAGAGGACTGAGGAAGGCACGTGGCGGATCATGACGGCCGACAAAGAGAAGGAGCGGGAGAAAGAGCGGGACAGGGACAGAGACAGGGACCGGGACAAGAGGGAGGCCGGCAAGTCCCGCCGGCAGGACGGGGAGCGGGGCGACCGCGAGAGCGAGAGCTCCCGGCCGCGGCGCAGCTGCACGCTGGAGGGCGGCGCCAAGAACTATGCAGAGAGCGAGCACAGCGAGGACGAGGACAACGACAACGGCAGCACGGGGGGAGGCAGCGGCACGGCCGAGGAGGCCGGCAAGAAGGGCAAGAAGAAGACGCCCAAGAAGAAGTCCCGCTACGAGCGCACGGAGAACGGAGAGATAACGTCCTTCATCACAGAGGACGACGTCGTCTATCGACCTGGAGGTAAGTCCTCGCCGCCGTCGATCCGCGATTGACCCGCGATCGATCCGCAGTGTTGATTGATTCCCTTAAAGAGACGGTCCCTCTCTCCAAAGTAGCGACCCCCCCCTCTTGCTCTCGGCGCTCCGGGCCGACGCATCACGCAATCGATTCCGAGTTGACCCACCCCGCTTTGTTTCGGGGAGTCGATAAAGCGAATGGGGCGCGCTTCGGCGGACGATGTGATAGCGGCGATGATTTCGTCCCCGAACGCCGCGAGCAGCGCTCCTCCCGAGGGCTGCGGCGCAGGGGTTAAAAGGGGGAGCGACCTTTACCCGTCGGCGTAAACGCGGCCCCCGTCTCTCGCCTACTGTTTGGAAATTGGCCGTGTTAGTGGGGTGAATGTCAGCGCTCGCTTTTGGGCGGGAAGCCGGTCGTGCGTCGGCCGCTCTCTCTCTCTCCTGCTGCTCGGTGCTATCCGCCATGCGATGAAATCATCGCCGCCGCGTCTTTTCATTCATGTAGCAGCCAGCGAAGGTCAGGCGAGGAAAAAGGGGGGCGGCGGGCATTTAATGGGAAGATGGAGGGAACGGCGTGGCGGCGCGCCGTTCTCCCCCAGCCGCCTGCATGCAAACGGTCACTCGGGCCCTCCTGCCTCCCCCTCGGCCGCTGAGCGGGTGCCGGGCGGGACGGCGGGACCTCCGGCGACAATACGACCCCCCTGCGCTTGTTTCAGCAGAGCTTTGTCTCACGGCTGGCCATGCAGAGAGGCGTGGGGGAAGGGAGGGAGGGAGGGAGGCGGGGAAATCCCCCCCCCCCCAAAAAAAAGCGGAAGCAGTCAGTCACATCAATGAAACATTCAAAAGGCGTATAAACAAAGGCCGCCCGTCTCGAGACCTGTCGAATATTTATATTTCTGCGGCGTGGCGTTGGCGGTGAATATTTACATCGCCCGTCCTCTCCCTCAGTTAGTTGTGACGGGTCTGGAGTGGGCCCCGGGGTGCCCCAGCCCGACCCCCCGCCTCACCGGACCTCTTAGATCGGTGCAGATTAGGGATGAGCCGGGATTGGTCGGTGGCAGCGCCAGTACGCCAGTGTGTAATTTACCTCCCATTGTCTCAATGGAAGATCCTCCAGCTCAGCAGCCCCCACACACACACACACACCTCCCCACCATCCCCGCGTGTGTGTGTGTGTGTGTCATCGGTAGCATCTCCCTGCAATCAGATTTGATGTGCGCAGCTTAGGCAGGCACAAAGCCTGCCGTGGATTATGCTTTACTAAATGTTAAATCCCTTTACAGCCTTCGAGTGACACACAATATGTAAAACTGACCACCCTCTGAGAGGGATTTGCCCCCCCCCCCGATGTGAGGCGAGGGATGACGCTGTGACGGAAAAGCAGAGAGACCGGGGGGGGGGGGTTGCGAATGGCAAAAACTGGATGAGGGATGAGTGGCAGCAGCCAATAGGCGGGCCCGAAGCTAACTCCTGCTCCCACTCCGGCGGCAGTGGACCGGACCACTCGGACGCTTGACTGCGGGGGGGGCAATTGCGGTGTGATTTCGCCGCTTCCCCAGGCCTAGCCAGACACCTCCACAAGTCTGTTTCTCTGCACTCATCCCGACCCCCCCCCCCTCCCCCAGATTATAGATCCTCGCTCTCGAGATTATACACTCTGCCTGCCGGGGTGGGGGGGGGGGTGTCAATAGCATAGACACCCTAGCAAGCACTGAGGACACACACGTGCACGTTATGATGATAAGCGGCGCTTGTGCACGCACACACCGACGCCGCGTACTGCGCAAGGCGGGCCTGTAACAGCTGTGGACCCGGCCCGCACGCAGGCTCAGTGTGATACACACAAGACAGCACACACAGCCCCGCCACACACACACACACACACACACACTGCAGCAGCACTGTGCTCAGCGCTGCAGGTGGCTGGCCGCCATAACACGTCTCCTTCCTCCCTAACTGACTGGCTTCTCTGTTTAAAATGGAGAAAGCTAATGGAAACCACCTGCCGAACCCCCCCCCCCCACCCCCCACCCCCCGTGTGCGCGTCACCCAACATGGCTTCCCGGGGGAGAGGGGCGGTAAAGACGAGACTTGCGTTTTTCGCGTCATCCTTAACGATCAGTCGGCTTGTGCCGCGCGTGTTGGCGGAGTTGTCGATGTGGACAGCTGGCGCTTCTTGCCGCAGCCACTGCGGGACCCTTGGGGAGCGTGTGTGCGCGCACATGACGCGGGAGCATGTCTGACACATACACACACACACACACACACACACACACACACACACACACAACCCAGTCCTCCCTCCTCCTGTCTTCAAACTCAGGACCAACTGTTGTCAGTTGCGTGAAACCTGCCGCGTTTTCTTTGCAAAGGCTCCAGTTTCTCCTTCTCTAATGTATATGCAACACATCCTCATCAAAAAATGTATTAGTTGAGTGAAAAATGTATTATATAATACTATTATTAATATTATAGCGAAGTGTGGTTCGGTCCAGTGTCGCCCGGGGCTCCGTTAGCGTAGCACGAGGGCTAGCAGTTTCCAGGCAAGCCGACGCGAGGCGCCCCTCCGATTGAAAGGTAGCGAACGAACAAATCTATTTTTAAGCCCCCCCCACTCCCTCGTCTCTCCCCATGCAAATGGGGGTTGGGGGGGGGCTTTAGTGAAATCCAACCACCTGCTGGCCGCTAACTGAGAAAGCATGGGCTAGCCAAGCGCGAAGGGTGATGGTGGTGTCGTCAAAGAGCCTCTGTTCTCACCCCGGGAGCTCCGTCAGCTGTAGGCCTCCCCTATTGTCGAGTGCTGATGGTATCGCTCGCCAGGTATCCCCCCCCAACCGCCCACCCCCAGCGAGGAGAAGGAAGGGGGATTTGTCGGGGCCGGTGGAAGACGAGCCTCGGTCATCGGCGGGTCGTCCCCAAATGGCGGAATTGCTAATAACTCCAGGCTCCTTCAAGCTTTGTTTCGCTCTCAGCCCCACACACACACACACACACACACCCCTGTGGTTCCATTATTGCGTTCCTCGTGCTATTTAATTTTAGGATCAGTGCACTTGAACCGGGGGGGGGGCTGAGCCGAGCACCAGTTTTAACAATGCAGGTGCGTCCTGCCTCGTGGCCGGCGCTCAGCGCTCGCAGGCACGGCTCAAACAAAGGCTCCTCTTGGTTTAATCAGCCCGCCATGTGTCCTGAAATATGCTCGCTGCGCTCAGCTGATCTCTCTCCACGGCAACCCCCCCCACACACACACACACAAACCCCCAACCCCCACCCCCGCCTCCATCACCGCTGTTTACAAAACACTGTCGTATACGGCCGCATCTGTGGTGTGATTTAAAGAAAAATAAATAAAAATCGTATTTACCCCCCCAATCATTGCTGGCTCGTAAAAGAAAGATGTTAATACCTACCCCCCCCCTCCAACCGCCGCCCTCCCCTCTGCCGGAACGCTGCAGCGAATCAAACGGCGTCTCATTTGCTCAGCAAAGCCTCGCTAAGGACGCGCTCTTCCAGGTGGGTTTTAAATCGGATGCGCTCGTTGGTCGTCGAGAGAATAGTGGTCGCGACGATGAACGTTCCGCAGCCGGAGAAACGTCGGCCGGCGGGGGTCGGGGCCCGCGTCAAGTGCGAGAGTGCTGAGCGTTGAACTTTGTGTGGCGCGGTGGCGGATCGCGGATGAGCTACAGGGGCCCCCACCGCCCCGAAGGCCGCATCCATCCGGCTTACGACCCTTTAAAAAAAACCAAAAATAAAAACCTGCCCATCCCCCCCACTGCAGCTAAACCCCCGTAGCCCCGCCCCTTTCCCCTTCTCCACTCGAGCGAGGAGACCCACTTCTAAAACGCGCAAAATGGCAGGAATGCTTAACAAGCCGGGCGGACCCCCGGAGGAACCGTGCGGCCCCGCTTCGACAAGCCCCCCACCCCAGCGCGAGCACACACACACACACACACACACACCTCTCCGAGCTCCGACGTGTTACAGCTCGGTTTTCAACTCACGCGTTTGGCTGAGATCCGCCGCCGCCGTTCGCCGAGAACGGCCTCCCTCGCCGCCTGTGAACGGTTAAACCGAACCCCCCCCCCCGTTTCTCACTCTCTCCGTTCCCCCCCGGCGAGGCGAAGGGGACGCTAAACCCTAATACCCCCGATTTGACTCCTCGGAAAACATGTCATCTCTTTCAGATTAGTCTCTTTTGTTCTCTGCCCCCCCCTCCCCCTTCTCCCGCTCCCTCCTCCCCCGCCTCTACTCGCCTCTCTCTCTCTCCCTCTCTCTCCCTCGCTCTCGACACTCGCACACATTGCGTCGCGCACAGATCGCACAATAGCGCTGATGGATATTTTCATTCATGTTATCTTGTAAAATGACTTCCAGGGACGGCGTAGAGGAGGGAGAGGAGAGGAGAGAGGCGAAACAGCGAGGAGGGGGGGGGGCGGCAGCGAGAGAGATATAATGCGTCACTCAGCCAGCGAGGTTGATAAACGCCCTCCCCCCTCCCCCCCTCCCACTTTTGAACAGCTCATTCAACCCAGAAAATATAACAAGCCCACCCCGGGGTTGCACACAGACACACAGCCTCTCAAAAAAACAAAAAAAACAAAGCCTGTGATGTCACAGGCGCGCTCGCAGCCCCTCTACAAACGGTATCTGGGGTGTCGGAGCCATTTAATATCTCGGCCACCTCCCTCTTCCTCTGCGAGCGGTGAGATAAACCGGGGCCAGATCGATAGCTCTGTTGACACGAGCGAGTAAATAACGGATGATGGCGCTGTCAGCCCCCCCCTCCCCACACACACACACACACAAACAAATAACAACAAAAAAAGCAAGTCCCGCATCTTTTATTCGGGGAACATGCGGTTTAATCCGTGTTTTCCCCGACCTGTTTGTCGGCCGTCCGAGCGTCACCGGCATTGCGACCGATTTTTGAGCTGGAGCTCTCGGTTTCTCCAGGTCATCGTTTTAAATGAGCCCCCACGAAATAAGCGGGAGAATCACGCGCTCACTTCAGCCCAGGTTGTTCCTGCGAAGGTGCGCGCCAGGCTTGACGGTGACCGCGAGCTGTGTCCCTCACACCTCCTCCTCTTCTTCTTCTTCCCGACAGAAGAGTGTGTGTGTGTGTGTGTTTTTGTCCTCTGCAGCCCGAATGTTTCTGTTAAGGAGATGAGGGGTTCGCGACTCGCATCCAATTTAACAGCACGGCCCCCACGCGCACGTTAACGCCTGTGCGTGTGTGTGTGTGTGTGTTTGGTGTGTGGGTTATGATTTTCGCAACGTTTCGAAAACGCGGACGAGAGGATGCGCGGGTGGACAGGTTTTTTTTTTTATGGTTTAGTTTTTTTTTACCCAGCTAAGCCGAACCAAAGCCGACGGCTGCAGCGGCACACGTCGCGGCGCGACGGGGGTCGAGGTGGGGGGGGCGTCGCTCGCCAGCGTATTAAAAGAGAGTGGAACAATAACATAATTCCCCTAGGGCGCGATGTTTGCTTTGGAAAGGCGACCTTGTAGCTTTCCAAAAAGTCCTTAATCCTATTACTCGCATTCCAATTGAATTTGACTGGAGGAGAAAAATGTCTTTTCAGCAGAGGTAACGGCACAAAAAAAATATATATATATATAATATATCGCCGAGCCCGGCTGCGGGACAATGAAAGCTTTGGGAAGTGTGAACATCTTCTTTCAAACACAAACCATTTTCTCTGCCCCCCCTCTTGTCTCACTTGCAGATTGTGTGTACATTGAGAGCCGGCGGCCCAACACCCCCTACTTCATCTGTAGCATTCAGGACTTCAAACTGGTGAGTACACTTTGCGCTCCACGTCTGACCTGTACCCCCACCCCCCACCCCACCCCCGCCTGCCCTGCGGTTGGAACGCCGGCCCGCCCCGTCCCGTCCAGGAGCTCGAATGCGAATCGTGGTGAACTACGCTTTCAGATCAGTTGATATCCCGGGGGTTACGCGGGAAAAACTGAAAAAAAAAAAGAGAGAAAATCCGTCTGAGAGTCAGGCAGGAATATTAACCACCTTCGTGATCCACCGGCAGCGCAATAATGCCTGTAATGGAAATAAAGATGTTTGTCGATGCACTTAATTGATTTAATGAAGGAGGCCCTCACCAGTTTTCAATTGATTTTTTTTTAAAAACAAGCTTAAGTGGCCAAATTGCCTCTTTTGCTGAATAAAGAAAGAAATTAGTTTTTAATTTGCTCCCTAGGACGGCTGATTCATCAGAACCGGCCACTTTTAGCGCGGCCTGACGCTTGTTTAGGGTGCCTGAGACGCAGCACGGGCGATTGATTTACCCATACCGCCTTTTCTGCGTCTGCTAAAAGGGGAAATAGCGTTTGAGTCCCCCCCCCCCTCCGCAGATTTGTCTCCATTCACGCTGCTGAAAAGGGGACGTACCGGTGACGGCTGAAGACCGCACTGCAGCGTGGGATTCGTCGGATTTGCCAGCGTTCCTGTCGGCTGGGTGGGTGGGGTTTGCCAAGATTTCGCCCAATCGGAAATTGATTACGTAGGCATAAGCTTACGTAGGTGTTTTTAACTGGCCCTTGGCATTTGTTTACACCGGAAGAGCAGAAGGCGTCGCAGTGGTCCTGCGCAGCGACCCCCGGTTAATGGGTGAAGAGTGCTTGGATGTGTAATCGATGGGGTCTGCGGTGCCAAATGTAGCAGGGGGCTCGGCCCCCCATCCATCCCGGGGGCCAAACTAATGGCTCCCAAACAGCCGGGGTGATGATGGGAGGTCAGATCGGAGGCCTGCGCGCCACTTTTGGATAACGGCGGCGCAGTGTGTACGCGCCCGCAGGACGTATATGCTTGTGTGTGTGCGTGAAGGGCGGCCGTTGTGCGGCGAAAGGGTTTTAAAGGTGAGCCATGCAAGGCCGGGGGGGGGGGGGGGGGCAAGCCAGGCCCCACAGCAGCAGCAGCAGCAGCAGGGCTTTAATCGGATTGCTGCTACAGAGTGCTGAGGACGGCAAGAACCCCTCCCCGAGCTCGCGCGCGAAAACACACACACACACACACACACACACACACACACACACACACACACACACACAGTCGAGCCTGCGCGCACAAAAAAAGGCCACGCACCTGCACCTTGATTAAGAGCTCCAGAAGAGGTCCGGGGCAGACAGAGGTAATTGTCCAGGGAGAGAGAGAGAGAGCAAATACTGGCTCCATTAGCTGAGCTCTCTCTCTCTCTCTTTCCTCTCTTCCTTTCGCTCGCTGTCGCTCGCTCTCTGCTACCACCCCCCCCCCCACCCCCACCACCACCCCATCCATCTGTAATTAATGAACAGCCATCTGCATGCCTGTATGTGTTTGAGCAGACTGTACCCTTGTCGTCCCGTGTTAAAACAACAAGCCCCCGCTGGCTCTCCAAACAGGCACAGGGGTTTTTTTATTATCTGTTTGTTTTTTTGTTGGTTTTTTTCTCTGCGACTCTTGTCGCCGGGCGACAAATCGCCGAGGACGCCGCTGCCTCTGGAAACCCGCGCTCCGTACTCACGGGGGCGTGCTCCTCGGACGGGACCACAGGGGCACGTTGGTAAAACACAACCCCCCCCTCGGCTGGGCGACCCCCCGAAAGCCGCCCCATCACCCCCCAGCCCTCAAAACAGGGAGGAGGGGAAAAAACCCCAAACAAACAAATTTAAAAAACGGTTCATCCACTCATTCTGCTCTTTTGTTGAACACAGCCGGCCACATGAGAGCTGCGCATTGGACGGCAACTCCTCTTTATTTCCTGCCCCCCCCCCCACACACACACACACACACACACACACACACACACACATACACACACTTCTTCCAGCAAATTATCGATCCGCTCCCTCCTCCGCGTGTGTGTGTGTGTGTGTTTCATCGCCCCCGAACCAAAACAGACCTCATCAATACTGCCCCTCTCACACCCTTCTCCTTTTCCACGCCCCCCCCCCCCCCCCACCCCCAGTCTTTCCGCTGCAACAGTCTCACTCTGTGCTTTTATCTAATGACCTGCGAATCCAATTAGTGGCGTGTAGAAGTCGTGAACGCAGCCATCAATCTCCTGCACACAAGTGAGAGGGGAAAAGGATTGAAGGCCCTCCTCTCCGTCCCTTTACGTCCTCTTCCTCCGGGGTTGGGGGGGGCACTCGGGAATAATTCAGGCAAAAAAAAAAAAAAAGACGACAACAACGACAAAAAAAAAGCTGCCATCCTGCAGCATTATTGGGGTCGCCCTCGGTCTCGGAGGACAATCATTTCCCCCTGCTTTGTTTACACAGCAGTGACACCTCTGTGACTTATTGATCCGGCCGTATAGATTCCAGTCCCCCGCCCTCGTCCCCAGAAACCGTCTGCCCGGATACAGGGGGGGGGGCATGACCAGCGGGGAGCCCGCTCTACCCCGTCGGCGACGTCGGGGAAGAGCGGGCCTTCGCCGTCCCCTCCTCCATCTCCGTTTCTGTCTGCGGCCACGCTTCATCCCTCCCTCCTCCCGTTTATCCCGTGCTATGGTCATTCTGTCCATGTCCTCCACGCTCATTGACCTCCCCCCCCTTTTTTTTTTTTGCTCGTATCTAACCTCATTTGCTGTTATTGGCCAAGTTGCCCCCAGCTGCCCCCCCCCCCCAGCTTTCTCCCAGCATCCCTTTCTCTCCCTCCCTCTTTCGCTAATGGAGCGATTGCAGCGTTTCTCCCTCCGGGGAACGAGGGATGGAGGAGCCCACGCACAGTTTCCCCTCTCTTGCTGTCAGGCTTGCACACACACACACACACACACACACACAACCTCCAGTCCCTGGATCTCCCTGCTTATGGACATTTAATTAGATGCCGCGTACAACGCAATTATCTTTCCAGGAGTCCGGCTCATGTGTAGCAGACCTGATGAGCTTAAAAGAACAAGGGATTTTCTTTGTCGTGTAACACAGTACACTGTGTGAAGTGTGTGTGTGTGTGTGTGTGGGGGGGGGGTTCCTGCCCATCGGCTTTGCATTAGTTTAACATCGCAGCGTGAGGTTAATGCCACGCGGAGGTTGAGCTACCTCTGTTTGCCCGGCAAGACGCGCCGAGCGAAGCGTTCGCTCGGAATCTCGCCGCGCGCTCCGGGGGTAGTTGAAGTTTGTCCGCGTGATTGAATTATCTTACGAAACCCCGAAATCGATCCGTCGAAATTAGCACCGAAAAAAAAAAAAAATCGATATCGGCTCCCACTGAATTTTGTAATATGTTTTCTCTGGTAAGTGGATCAGCGGCGTTCGCGATGCCCAGGCGCTGCCCGGAGACGTGCCCGCTCAGGCCGAGACGTTACGACTCGGTTCTGCCCGAGCGACGCGGATCCAGGCGGCGTTCGCAAGCTCTACACGACGATTGCCCACGGTTATGATTTATTTTTTTTTCCTTTTAATTGGAAAGCCAGAAGAATTAATTAGCAGATATCTTGGAAAAAAAAAAGACTGATGGGAAATTGCAGTTTCTAATTATTTTCACCGAACATCGCCTCGTGACACAATCCTCTCTCGGACGCACTGTGGATTGGCTGTTGTGTTTTGACGATGCACGAATTTCTTTTTTCTGTAAGATTTCCTTCTTTGGAAGCGAAGTCTTTTGAGAGTGCGTTACAAATGCGATGTAAATGCACCGCTTGCGTCGGGGTGCGCGCAGCAGCGCAGCTTTCCCAGCCGTCATGTAAACACTCTGCGTACACCCGCACGTCGACCCGTTTCCCACTGCTTTTTGGGCCGGTGCTCATCGCGCGGCCCTCGGAAGAAAACGCCGCCTATTCGTGGCCCGTAATTAAAAAACTGTTCGATTATATATATATGCGCATAAATACGCATGCTTAACACAAGCGCTCGTTAGGGTCCGGTGCAGATCCTTAGCGCGGCCCTAATGGAATCTGAAATGCCGAGAATTAGCTTAACAGCGAGATCCGCCGGCTAACCGGGGGCCCCCGCGGCGACGCGTCGCGCTCGAGCAGACGTACCACGCGCACCGTGGCGACGGCAGGCGGAGTTCCCTTCTGATCCACCGACCCAGCGTCCGAATGCGGCTAATGACCGACCTGCAGGAAGTCACGCCCAGCTTGCCGCCGTGGTCGCGCGGAGGTTGAGCGTACAGGCAGGACTCGTCTCCTGTCGCTACCTCGAAAGGCTGCCCCCCCCCCCCCTCTCTCCCCGTTTCTGTATTTGCGGCCGCCCTCCGCCCGCCCCCCGCCCCCCTGTCAGAACATTTTGAAATGCAATTATGGATCAGTGAGCACCGCCATCAGTCGCACTTCTTGTTAATATTTATCGAGTGGAGCAGCAGCCGCTGCCATCTCTCCCCTCTCTCTCGGCGCTGCAGTCATTAGGGGCAATTTTATGTGTGCTTGTGTGTGTGTGTGTGTGTGTGTGTGCGTGCTGTGTGTGTGTGTGTGTGTGTGTGTGTGTGTGTGCGTCTGTGTGTGCTTCTGTGTGTGTGTGTGTGTGTGTGTGCGCGCACGCTGCTCAGCTCTTCCTTTCATTCCGTGGTCCACTCAGCTGCTGTAAAGCGAGCCGGTGCATTTAGCAGGCGCGGACATGTGGAGGTGCAGCGTTTCACGACTGTGTGTGTCTGTGCGTGCGTGTTTGTATGTGTGTGTGTGTGTGTGGGGGGCTGCTGCTGTCTTAAGTGTCTGCTCGTCTGTGTGCGCCGTGCGAGGAAGCAGCTTTGACAAGGGCATCTGGGCGTCTGCCTGTGATGTTTTCCCCCATTGGGCCGCAGCGTTGTCACTCACCTCCGGGTGGGGGTGGGGGGTGGGGGCTGACACCTCACTCTGGGTTTGCGGCGCAGGTTAACGTGCAAAGAACATTTTCTTTTCCTTTTTTTTGTTTTTGATTCGAGCAAATTAATTCTGCTCAGATTAGCCGCTTTTATTTGACAAATAGCCCCCTCCTCCCCCCCGCCATCCCTCGCAGTTGGCTGTGACTTTTTTTTACCGCTGCTTCGGCAGTATCAGGTGACTTTCCCCATTATGACCGCTTTGATTAATGCTCCTCTGCGTTCACCCGACCAATCCCGCGCTCCGCTCCCTCCCTCCCTCCCTCCCCTCGCTCCTGTCGCGTGCACTCGAAATTTTCACCGAGGCGGGGGCCCCTTAATGCCGCTCTCTACGATAACATTAGGTCATTTAGCCGAGGTGCCAGGGTCACGGGCGGCGGCGTGCGTTCACCGCGCAGGCGCGCGCTTCTTACTCGGCGGGGCTGACAAGCGCCTGCGCCGCCTCCGGTGTCAGTTTGCAAGCTCGCCGCGTTTCTGGAATCAGATGTAGACAGGCACGCGTCCCGCAGACGGCCGCGGAGCCCCGTCCCTCTTCGGGGGGGGGGGGTTAGATTGATTGTCCGCACAAAGCGCGGCAATGAATAAATAAAGCAACACAAATGGCGAGGTTGCGATAACAACGCGGCACGGGGGGGGGGGTTGCTCGCAGGCGTGGAAAAAAACCGAGCCGTCCTCCTCGCCTTCACTCGTCCTCACATTCCTTTTCATCTTTTTGGACAGATAACACTTCTCTCTCTCTCTCTCTCACCATCGCTGCCCTGCCTGTGCATTAGCTAAACGCTGCTATGGAAACTAGTTGTTCAGCCAATGGGATTATCTCTCTTCTCGAGGATAGACGGCAGGAGGGGAGGGAAGTGGAGACGGATGGGTGGGGGCTGAAGGGGCCAGGCCGTCGCATTTTCATAAGGTTCTTTAAAAGCTCAATCGATGGCCACCTCTTTGACGCGCACACACACGCGCACACACACGCACACACACAGAGTTTCCTTGGGTGAGCTCACTTTCACCGCCCTCACACGCAGCATGCAAATTCGCCCCGTCACGTTTTTTCGCGGTGACAGCTGACATTTGGGCCCCGCGCTTCCAAAGCGCCGACTCAGCTCACTTGTTGCTGAGTCGCTGAAATACTCAGCGGCGCCTCCTGACGCTTGACTCGCGCGCCGTCTCCCCGTGTCCTCTCCGACATCTGGGGACGACACTTTCAGCTCGTCCGTGTCTCCGGTCCTGATCTGCTCGTGGCTTGATGGACCGTTACTTTCAGAGGCGGCCCTGTCCCCCGTCTGACGCCCGGCGCCGGGTGCGGTGACCGGGACGCCACCAGAACACCTCGGCGCGGACCGGTTCGGCCTCTAACTGAATTGGCCCCCGCTCCGAAAACAGGCGGATGGCTAATTCTTTAACCCCGCCTCCGCCGTCCTCTCCCCGCTTTCACGTCTTCCACCCCTCCTCCCTCCTGGCCCTCTGTTTTTCCTCCCCTTCCTGCACCCCCCCCCCCCAGCTTAAGTGGGTATCTGGCGTGCTCCACCGCTGGTTCTCAGCTCAGCTCGGTGTAATTTCCAGCTTGTCCGATGTGTGACGTGCCAATAAAAAAAAAAAGAATGAGAGAGAACAGGAGAGGAGGAGAGGAGGAGGGAGAGAAGGGGGAGGAAGAGGAGGAGGAGGAGGGGCTGTGGAAGTGCAGATTTACAGTGGTATCGGGTTCACACGCTTCCACTTCAGCCCTGTTTTTTTTTTTTTCGCTCTTTCTCTCTTTGTCCATTAAAGAACACATGGTGCAAATTAACTCTCTCCAGCGGAGAGAGGGAAAGGGAGGAAGGGGAGTGGGGGGCAAGGACGTCGGTCAGGGAGGGGATCAGACAGAAAGGGGGGGGTTAAGGGATTGCTGTGAGGTCTTGGGAACGTCGACATTTTCTGCCTGGGACCCCGTCGCCTCTTGCGGCCTTTTTAAAACAACAGCAACGTCACCACAGGCTTCTATCTCCCACCCCACCCCGACATTCTGTATGCGTTCCGTCTTGACTCGCCGCTAACTTTATCTCTCCTCCGTCTCCGAATACTTGTTGATCGAATGCCGACGCGCCCGGGCTTCCATCACATCTCGCCGTCTCGGGGCCCATGCATCTGCGGCAGCTCGGTCGTGTCGGAAAACGTCGACGGGGGGACGATGAGAAAAAAAAAACTCCTCCTCCTCCTAAACCCAGAGCCTTATCGGTCATGTCATCAAGATTTAGACGCCGGGAGCCGCTCCATATCCAACGAAATCAAAGCCCGGAACGAATAAAAGCTCACGACTCGAGCTTCTGCGCTCAAATGAGGATTTTTAGTAGATTTTGCGAAATCCCCTCAACCATAAAAGAGGCACAACACCCCCCCCACACACACACACACACACACACAGACTGCGGCGCGTACGGCGGGGAAAACGAAACGCGTCGCACCCGTCGTTATTTGCCGTGGGGAAAGCCCGCGTCCTCCGCCGCCCGCACGCTCCCTCCCCATTCCCCCCAGCCCCACACTCCCCGTCATCTTCCGTCGAGGTCAGGCACCGCGGCGGCTGGTCCGCGCGGGTCCGGGGCAGGTCCAGGCCGGGCCCCTCCCCCTCAGCAGCTGCGTTCGTTTCGGCTCCCGCCACGCTCAAGCGCCCTTTTGTTCTTCTCTTTATGGGAATGTATTTAACAGTTCGCCGGCGTTGTGTTTGTGCGCACAGAGCCGCCTTTGTTCCGGCGGACAGTCGAGGCCTGTGCGCTGAGCGGAGGGAGGAGATGCCCGCGCCGCTAAGCCCGCCGTTGAACTAGCCCGAGCGCCGTCTTAATGAAATGATTAAGAAAATATAGACCTCCCCCAAGTCGCCCCCCCCCCGCGCACAGTTGTAAAAGCAAGCTGCTGCCCTGCATGGCGATCTGTGTTGGGAGCTTTCTCTAACATGCCACTTAATTCCTTCTCTTTCTTGCTCTGCAGCTAATTGAAATCATTTTATTTATTTATTTAAATCCAGCCTGGACTGGCTTTGTGTTTTGTTTTGTTTTTTTACGGTACGACTAATGCGCACGACTGTACGGATGCCCACCGCCACGACACAAAAAAAAAAAGCTAACCTTGGGCTATTGAGCTTAACAACCCGTTTATGGATCACCTTAATGCCCCCCCCCCCCATGTTAGAGGAGGGTGAATAACTCTTTTATAGGCTCTCATCATTTGCACGTCTTGCACTCCGCGCCTCATCCTCCTCGACTTTCCGCTCTCCTCTGCCGTCTGATCCCTGTGTCTCGTGCCTCGTGGGACGGAGGGGAGGGGGGGGGGGCTGATTTGGGGCCCGTTACCGATGGTGACCCAACAAGTAAGAAAAAAAAAATAATAATAATAAAGGAAGAAAGAAAGGAAGCGCTCTCCAAGTCCGCGGGGTAATGACAGAGCTCGCCGTTAGCATATGCCGTTCTAACGAGACGTAACGACATTTGTTTGTTTGAACCCGTCCGATAGGTCGCAGTGCAAGTACAAATTCAAACAGCGATAGGTGCAGAGTGAGGGTATTGATCACCCCTCCACCTCCTCCCTTGTCTCAGTCTAGAGCCTTAGTTCAGGACGCGGCGGCGGCAACTGGCCGTAATTAGGTGCAAACCGTTTGCTGCCACGCCAAAATGCCATTTAAATGCCAAACGGCAGCGAGGGGGCGCGTGTCGTACGCAGGGATCCATTGCCCGCCGCGGTCGGCTCTCTCTTCGCGGGGTCGGAAAGAGGTTGCGTTGCCCTTGTTGGCCCGTCGGCCAGGGCTCCCCATCCCAAAAACCGTTTTTCCCACACTCCACCAGCTATGGTCGCCAGACCTGCTGTCTCGTGACCAGGAGCGGGTCGGTATTTAAATCGTTAACGCGCGGGAGCGTACGGACGAGCCGGCGGCGTTTGGTGTGGAAATTCGCCGAGGCGGCGTGGCTTTCCGTACAGCTGAGCGGGCTGCTGCTACTTTTTTTTTCCATTCCTTCCCCTTAAATCTCCTACAATGGGGTGCAGCTGATTTTGATAAAGTCCCTGAAACTCCACCCTCTGCCGGTTTTCGATTTAGCCGCGCCGGCCACGGGCCCTCAGATGGGCGAGCGCGGCTCCATGAGGGCTCTGCACAGGATCACGGGCCGTTCCGGGGGCCGGCCTGTCAAGCCCCGCCCGCGGCCGGCTCCGTGCTGACATGCGGCGCTGCCGCGCTGCGGCCGGCGTGTTTATCGCGACGGGCTGCTGCCGTCGGGTTTGCTTAAATGGAAAGGAGCAGTGTTTTGTTTTTGTCTCTCTCTCTCTCTCTCTCTGCAGCAGGCTCTAAAGTGAAGCTACACATCCCACAGGTTCTGATGCCCGCGATCGCGTGTGTGCGCGTGCGCGCGGCGGCAGCGCTGTGTGTGAGCAGCCTGTGTAATCACTCCTGGCTGGCGGGCTCGGAGGGAGGGGTGGAATCGATGCAGTGGGCTATGAAGGGAGGAGGGGGGGGGGCTGGCGGGAGGGGGCTGATCGATATCATAGCAGCAGGGTGGGGTAATGCCCACTTCGTGCAGCGCTGCCACGAAACGGGGAGGATTGCGGGAGGGAGGTGGTGGGGAGGGGGGGGGGGCAGAGGAAAAAAGAACAAAGGGAGGGGGCGGGGGGGGGGCAACAGTAAAAGATGCAAATCTCAGCGGTGCCGGTAAACAAGAGGCTTGGTGTCAATCAGCAGATGAAGTGGCACGTTTAGCATTCTCCCCTCTCCTCCAACCGTTGCAACGCCGCCGGGGGGAGTGTTCGCTCGGCAGCCGGCTGCCTATTGGTCGGGGGAGGCGTGGCTGCGCTGCGGTAATGTATGGGCTGTCATGGCAATGATATCCACTGTTTAAGAGAGTCATCAATAACCCCACCCGGTTGCGCGCCGCGGACTGTTCGTCAATGTCTGCTGGATCGTCCCATCATCAGCCCATCATGTCGCCGCGCGCACACAATCTGTTACAAGCATCCACTCGGCGACAAAGAGCCAGCTGTAAGAACACCTAATCACCCTCCACCCAAGGACAGGTGGATGTCGATCACGGCGCCACGGTGGAGGGGGGGGCCTGCAGTACATGAAGCCCGCTATTTTCCACTGCCTGTCGATCAAGGTTGCGTGCGCCCTGCCCGATATTTGCGGACCTGGCCGCACCTCCGTCCCGCTCGAGTTGACCTCAAAGCCGGGGGGCTGAGCTGTAGACGCAGTAAACGGACGGATGTCGTCGTCCCTCGCCCCGCCAGACCATATGGTCACGCTGGGCCGCGCTCCTCTCTGCGGGTTTGCGTTTTTGTGTTGTTGTTTTTAAAAAGAGAGGTTGAAGCATGACTGTGTGTGTGTGGGAGAGAGAGAGAGAGTCACCTTTAAACGGTGGCAGGGGCGAGTGGGGGGGTGAAAGTGAGACGACCGGTGACTTGCAGAGCAGAAAACACGGCACCGACCTCTCCATCTTCTTGTTACTCCCCCCTTTTTTTTTTTTCTTCTCACTCTCACACTCCCTCTCTCACTCCCTGTGGGTAAACAACACACACACACACACACACACACACACACAAAGCAAATGCAGTCTGAGCCTCTGTGTGTGTGTGTGTGTGTGTGTGTGTGTTCAAAGTAAGCCTTTTGATTTACAGGCACACACACACACACGGATAAATGGGCGGAGGAGGCTTTGATGTGCCCGGGTTTGCAGAGAGTCGAGATGTTGGTGTGTTGTTCAACCTCTTTGTCTGGCGCTCCGCTCTGCTCGTCGGTGCGCGCCGCGCGTTCGACGCCGCTCCTGCGCTCTGCGTCGCCGGGTATGCGCGCGGCAGAGCTTCAAATCTGTTCTCCGAATTAAAAAACAAAACAAAACATGAATAAAAAAAAATCAGGACGTGATGTTTTCTGTCAACCTTGCAAAACAGCCACCCGCTGATCCCACGTTTTGACAGCTGGATGTTCTCTTGCTACATGGCAGTGGTAGAGGAAAAAAAAAAAAACAAGGGAAAATTAAACGACACAAAAATTGTACATGGCTCTTTTTTTAGTTTGAAACCACTGATCAGTCGTATCTGATTATCTAACTGATTTTCTCTCTATCACGTCGCTTCCTCATTTGCATTTTTGCCTCATTAACTCGCCCCTCCTTGAATGCCATATGAAGATTTAGGATAAACAAAAAGCAAAAGCCTTTTTTTTTTTTTTTTTTTTTTCTCTCCGCGCCGTAAAACGCGACACCTCCTGGGTTGAGTTGATCGCGCGGGACCCACTGCATCAAAAAATCACGTCCGTGATACTTTTTACAGACATTGAGAACACCGTAAAAAGCCCCCTCCCATCCCTTTTTAAAAAAAAAAAAAAACAAACAAAAAAACTTTCGGGCTTTCTGCTCGGCGATCAAAACAAAGGAAGCGCTGTCCTGCACCAGTGGTCTACAATACGCTGCTAGCGAAGTGCGTGTGTGTGTGTGTGTGCCCGCCACCTTGGAGAGGTCGATTTGCGAACGACCCGGTCATTTGCATATTGTACAAAGCGAGCGCGCCTGACAGACCACCCACTTGCTCGGCCGGGGCAGCATCTGGCCGGTACACAGCTTACATGATGTAACGCTGGTAGCATCTGGCGGTACGGCGTCGCTCGTAAGGGGCGACTGAAAGACAAGGCAAGGTCACCTTCAGACGCGGCTAGACGAGGGGGGTGGGGGGGGGTGGCGGGGGTGGAGATGTGGGGGGGGGGGGCAGGGAGATGGATATCTTCAGAAGCAGTGGGCAGATAAATCAGAAACAATCAAAACTGGTTGAGATCTCCGAGGCGCTCTGTTGGCGTGCCCGCTCACTCTCGCCTTTTTTTTTTTTTTTTTTTTGCCTGCTCTACTCCCCCCTTGGTGTGTGTGTGCGTTTGTGTTCTTAACACGCACACAAGGAAAAACCCCCAAAAAATATTGTTAGCCCGTGTGCGCGCAGAAATGAGCTGTGTGTTGGAAGGTTCATAAATATTCCCGTTAGCTGCGTATCGACCTGACGGTACGGACCAACAACACGCGCGCACAAACGCACGCGCTCCATACAGGCCCGCCTCTGATTGCCCGACAGCTGCTGGAGAAGACCGCCAAAAAGACACACATTCCCCCCAGCTCTCTATCATCCCTCTCAAAGCACGCACCCCATCGGTCTTTGAAGTGGCACACATCCGTACACACAGCAACACCTCTCTGACTCAGCCGCGAGTTGCTGAGGAGATGCACTAACACACACGCAGACACACACACACACACGCAAACGCACACATCTCTTCCACCCGCGGCCAAATCTTATTTGCTTTTCACGTTTATTACGTCTACATTAACCTACGCTTTGGCCTCAAAGTTAAATGTTATTATGTGCGTGTGTGTGTGTGTGTGTGAATCACACCCGGGCGTGAGATCGATTAGCATTGGCTCGAGCGAGCCTTCTCATTTCCTGTCTTCCATTACAGCGCTCAATCAGCCCACAACCACCACACACACACACACACACACACACCGCCATACTCTGCTCAGGAACCTGCCACCATGGTCACGCACACACACATACACGCGCACACAAGCACACACACACACACAGAGGGTCTGGATTAGCTGGCTGGGCAGACATCCAATATGACAAGTCCATACACACACACACACACACACACACACACACACACACAGACCTTGATATTCATATCCTTTCTGCACACCCCTCTCCATGAGCAGCACACACACACACCACACACACACACACACACACACACACACACACACACACACACACACACACAGAGCAGCATTCCCGCTCAATTTGACCGGGACGTCTTATTAGCTCGCCGGGAAATGCTAACAGGGCAAAGCCAACGTAGCGGCTCGCAGGCATCTGAACCAAAACGCCGGCGTTCCTCCCGAGTCCTGACTCACGGTTATTACCCTGAGACCAGGCAAGTCCCTGCTCCCAAGAGAACATCCAGGGCTCGCACGCACACACACACACACACACACACACACACACACACAAAGACAAACAAGCACACGCAAGAAGCCAGGTATCAAAGGGAGCCGACTTTGAAGCGGCTAAATGAAAGGCTGAAGGCAGAAATTACACTGTTTTCTGGCAGGCTCTGACTGCACGTCTGGCTGAGAGGGAGAGCTCGGGAAATAAAGTCGGGTATTATGATCTGAGCAGCCAGATACGAGCTCTGCTAACCGCCTCCATCTGTCCGCGCGCGAGCCCGCGTTTGAAGTCGCGCTCGGATCTGCGCCCCGGGCCCGCGAGCGCCGCGGAGGATCTCTGGCCGTGCGCTCGCCGACGCGAGAGAAAGGGGAAAAGGACGAGGCGCGGGAAGACCGAAAGCGTTGACCGCGAGTTGCGTCTCAGCCGGTCGTCATCCTCCATGTCTCTTCGTGTGTTCCTGAAACGTCTTTTTGTCTTTCTCGCCGCTGCCTCTCGCAGCGCCGCTCCGTACCGTCGCTTAACCTCGTCTAGAATTTCTCGGTTGAAACCGCAGTGCAGCAGACGTGTGTTAGGGGCAAAGACAAATATTTAAGTTGGACGCGGCGAGTGATCTCCGTGTTGCCGCCTCCCCCAACCCCCCCACGTAGAGGAAGGATCACGGACCCAAATCATGGATTTTCCCTATTATTTCTACCATTAATCAGCTCGCTCCCGCTGGGACCCGTTTGAAATGTGGGAGACGTGAAACAGAGGCCGGCGCAATTAGCCCTGTTTGTCGTCGGCGTGCGGGGGGCGGGACCTCAGATGCGTAGCAGTCGCGTGTCGTCGCTCGCGACTCTCCAGCGCGTGAGGCGGGCCCGCGGTTGGCGGGGCGCCAGTAGCGGCCCTCGGCCCTCGAGTCTTAATTAGCATCATCTGTGAGCTCGGGCCCCTCTCCCGCTTCTTCTCCGCGTCTCCGCCGCCATCGCTCCTTCCTCCTCGATGCATTCTCGCCAAATTGCGAGGCGACACGCATCCGTCGTAAGGCGATTTTTCCGCTGTGTCCGCTTCATCTATTTATTTAAAGGGAGGTTTTTGTTTTGCTCTTTTTAAAATTTCAGGCCGTCGCTGGCGCTCGCGTTCAAAGGCGAGCGCCCGCACGAGCAAGTCTGCCCACTTTGAAAGGGCTAATGCTCATCCCAATCCAATATGGAGCCGGGCTGACAGATGGGCCCAGCGTGTTCAAAGCAGAGGGCGCCGATTTAATATCCGAACGGGTCAAGCCAAAGAGAGAGGCACCCCCTGTGTGGGCCGCGGCGCGAAAAGGTCCTGCCAGCGCCGCCGCAGCTGGGACTCCCCCACCACCACCGCCTCCCGCACTCTCTGCATTCGTCCCTGTTGCTGGGGGGGGGGGGACAAAGTAGCAGTGTCCACTTGGTGTTGCTGCATGCGCTGGCGAGTTGGGGGGGCGGGTTCTCAGCTCGTCCAGCCCGTCGCCGCCACTGGCTCTGACAGCCTGATTTACAGGCGCTCTCTCTTACCTCTGACACAGAGTCCCGGCTCGCCCCGCTCTACTGCAGGGCTGGGAGAGGAACAGCGGTGCTTATCCTGAAAGCCTGTTATTTGGCGTGTGTGTGTTTGTGTGAGGGAGAGAGTTGAGTGTTTGCTCACACAGCACGCCGGCATTTCCTTTTTAACAACCGCCTTTGCCGGTCGGCGAGATGTCGGGAGATCGAGCACCGGCGTGCAGGCGGATCTCTCTCTCTCTCTCTCTGTCTGTCTCAGAGAGAGCAGGAGGAAAGAAGTGAAAATGGGGAGAGCGAGCCGAGGCGGAAAACCCTTCCAATCAGATCCATCATCTCCCTGCGTGTGTGTGTGTGTGTGTTTATGCCAGTGTACGTGTGATCTTCCCCAGCCAGCTCTTCCTGCCACCACCCCCCTAATCTGATCATGTCGGAGGGGCAGATTAGTCCTCCCAGATCCCATCTCTGCCTCCCGAGTGCCATAGTCAGCCTTTTGTTCTTCGGCCGGCGCTCGCTCTCCCCTGGCGGCGGGCGAGGCGGATGCTCCCGCGCCATGTCGAGCTTCCGCCGCCCCGGATCAACCGTACCTGAGCCTCCCCTGGCTGGGGGTGGGGGGCGTGCATCAGCTAACTAAGCTGCTAGCTCGGCAGCCCCACTAGTCTAGCTGAACCGCTTGACATTCTTGGCTAACGCTGAGCTGCCGCTGCTCTGTTTGACCCCCCCCTCCTCCCGTCTCCTTTGTCTGTGTGTTTGGGATCCGTCTTTCCTTCCGTACTTTCTGGCCGCCACCTTCTGAAGGAAGTCATAGATCCTGGCTGCTGATGTCACCGGCGAGGGGGGGGGGGGGGGTCACTAACAGGGTTAGCAGAGGAAGAAGAGAGTGTTTGAAAAGCAGAGAAAATAAACAGAGGTTTCCTGTTAACGAGGTGCACCGGGGGCCTGTCGTGTGGGAGCGGGAGGGTCTGGTTTTGTTTAAAGCAAAGCTCTAGTGTTACAGTGCAGAGGG
The DNA here is from genome assembly GCA_016785225.1 of Psettodes erumei. Lineage (NCBI taxonomy): Eukaryota > Metazoa > Chordata > Actinopteri > Pleuronectiformes > Psettodidae > Psettodes > Psettodes erumei. The sequence continues at coordinate 417,512 of JAFBJZ010000511.1, forward strand.
GGGGGGGAGGAGGAGGAGGAGGAGGAGGAAGAAGAACAGGGCACATTAGGTCTGAGGGCTACAGGTTGCAGCGAAGCTCCCCGCGCCGCAATGGCCGGGAGTGGGAGAAAGTGCGGGGGGGGCTGCACGCGCTCGGTCGACATTGCCTCTGCAGAGCTCTGTCCTCTGTGCCCCCCCCAGTCTTTTGTAGTGGTGCGGTCTTACACAGAGGCCCCAGCTCCACAATTGACTGCACAAAGACAAAAAAAAAAAACTGCACAGCCATTACGGATCCGAAGGGGCAGGCCACCTTGAGCTCTTTCTTTTTTCTTCTTCTTCTTGTTCTCTTCCCCTTCTTATGAACAGGGTTTGCGTTTTGGGCCCGCCGTAAAGAGACGCACGGCCCGCGAAGTGGCGGCCCCGCTTCGAACCGAATTAAAAAACAAAAAACACCCCCCACCACCCGACCAAAACCCTGTGTGACGAGTGTGTCCGAGAATGCCACAGGCTGGGCTGAGCCGCCCGGGGGGGGGCACCATTGTGTTCAGTCCCAGAGCATGACTCTCAAGATTTATATCTCCGTAACCCGGGCGGTGGGGGGGGGTCGGCAAAGCAGCAGGAGGAGGATAGTTGTAATTTTAAATCAGAGGAAATGAGAAGGGCCTTGCTCCTCCTTCCTTAATCCAACCGCTTTCTCTCTCGCTCTCCCCTCCCCCCCCTTATGTATCTCCTCTGCTCTTGCTTCCTTGCTGGCTCTCTCTCTCTCTCTCTCCTCTTGTTTCATTTCTCCCCTCTCAGTAGTGGGTTAGTAAGTCTCTTGGCCTCTCGGCGGCGAGTAGCATTCCCAGGGTTTAGGTCGCAGGAGGAGGGAGGGCCGGGCCGTGTTTAGCCTCTGGCGGGACAGACAAAGATGGCCGACACCGCGCTCCGCAGGCAGCGTGGAATGCCTCTCATCAATTCAGCATTGTGGCTCCCCTCTTGTATGTTCTCCCTCTGTCATTTTCTGTGGCGGGGCTTAGCGGAGCCCAGACAATGCAGCTAGTAGTTTGTGCGGCGAGTCGGAGCTCTGTCTGTCAGCCACACACTCCCCCCCCTTTCATTTTCTCCTTGCATTATCTCCTCACTTCTCCGCCCCGCGTGTTTATGGGATCGCGGTAATTGAAAGCCGCGCTTCGCTCCCGCTAACGTGCTCCATATGTCGAGAGGGGCTTTAATGGCGGCGTGCTCCGGAGAGCGGATGGGACCCTCATGGCGGCTGGGGGTAGCGTGCGCGGTTCTCCCGGCCGGTTTGTAGCAGCGTCGGCCTCGAGTGTGTGTGTGTGTGTGTGTGTGTGTGGGGGGGGCATGACGTCATTGCACACATTTCACACACAGTATGTATATGTGCTCATGGGGGGGTCACCGTTGAAACTTGCATTCGCGAGCTGCAACACCAGCTGCTGTTTAACATGTCCAGGTTCACTTGCTTCCTCCTCTCCCCCTCCTGCTCGGCGCGGGGGGTGGGGGTGGGGGGAGTGCGTTGAGAAAGGTGGAGGAGGGAGGGACGAAGAGGAGGAAGGAATGGAGTGAAGTGGGGAAAAGTAGAGGTGGCCTCGGAGGGTTTAGGGGAGGCGTTGATTTGCTTGGCTGCGCGCGCCCAGTCTCCTCCCCGGTGACATAACAGAACAATGTACTGTAAGGGCTTTAAATATCTTTACTCTGACCTCATGTTCCTACACACACGCAGATTCAGTTATGAGCCTGGAAAGAGCAGATGTTAAACTGCCCGTCTTAGATTACCCAAACCCCCCCCCCTCTTCCGCTCTTTCCACATGCTTCTCCAGCGCCCCGGGGTGCAGGTGCCTCCCTCGGTTAGTTCGGCTCGGCCCGGTCCGTAATAAAGATGGCCGTGGTCGACAGGGCCGCGTCGCAGCCCGGCGCTCCGGCTAATGCTCTCCTCCCAAAACCGCCGCGACGGCCAGTCGAGCCCGCTGCGAAGGCGCAATAAATATTTCATAACGCGAAATGAAAACGCTACTCTGCCCTTTTTTTCATCCCTCACCTCAGCGCTGACCGTTTTCTCCCCATCCCCCCCTCTTTCCCCTCCTCTCTTTATTTTGTGTGTGTGTGTTTTTCTTCATTGACTGGTCCTGGGAGAGCTGTGCTCCCTCCCCCGCCTCAGTGCTGACACCTGCTGGTCGTCCGGGGCGTTGCAGGCCTCTGCCGACGTGCACTTTTACAAAGGGCCAGTGGGTGGCAGCACCGGAGGAGTGGAAAATCCAAATCGTGGCTCGACAAAAAAAGATGCCGTACCTGCGCGCAGGCAAACTTAACAGTATATTAAACTCACTTGAGCAGTGTCATTAAGTGAAGGGGAACCAAGGCAGAAGATTTAAAGATTGAACATCTATCCACCCCCCCCACCCCATGGTCTTTTATATGCATCTTCCAGCAACAGCCATCCCACTGTTTGCTTTATTAAGGCTCTAAACGCTCTGCAATCCCTTTTTAATTGACTCGGTCTCTCCGCGAGCGTTTTTGGCACCGGCCCCGCGTGAGTCATCGACAGTGCGTCTGCACCGCGCCGCCGTTTGCCAAGAGGCCAGTTTGTGACGTCGCGATCAAACAAAATGATTAGCGCGGGACCTCTCCCCGTCTTTGTTTGTCTCACTCGCTCTGTGTCTCTCTTCTGTGTTGCAGAGCAAACGGGACCATCTGCTTATGAATGTGAAATGGTACTACCGCCAGTCGGAGGTGCCCGACTCTGTCTACCAGCACCTGGTGCAGGATCGCAACAATGAGAACGGTGAGGCTGCATTTTTTTTTTTTTTTTTTTTTTGTGTGTCGAAACGCGACACGGCACACGGAACCGTAACACAACCACTCAGCTCCTCTCCTCCGCTCACGAAACACCCGCCCCCGCTCAGCCAGACTGTCTCGGGACAGGGGAGCTCGCTGCGAATTGCATTTCAAACGGAATCCAGTAGCCGGGCCAATCGCGTGGCTCCGTGCTGTTCCCCGGGTAACGCTCCTTCAGGCCAGACAGCAGCGCTGTCGAGTGTTAATAACCCACAGTGTCATGTGACCCTCGAGCGAACGCTCTCTCCACACCATCAGCGCCGGGGGACTCATTGCACTCTCACACATGCTGTACACAGTCGCACGCACACACACCGCCACTGTTTTAGCAACAGAAAAAAATGTCTTTGTTGCTCTCGGAGCAGTTTGCAAATGTACAGACAGTCTGTTTAATTAAAAAGAAAAATTCAAGTTACAGCGTCTTCGGTGTGTTTCCCTTTAAGGACGCTGCCGTTCGCGCTCCGTTTGGAGAGAAGCAAGTGTGTACACATTCTCGTGACGCACGTACTCGCGCGCACACACCTGTCGACACATCCCGTTAGCGGTCGGCATTTCTCATTAGCGAGCGTGACCGTAATGGCTGAGCCTCTAAACAGTCACCTCTAAATATATACCGAGTAAAAGCGGTCTGGTAACCGGAGAACAGGCGCATATGCGGCCACGGTTACGACTTAACACAGTGTCATGCTGCCCCCCGTCCCTTTACAATAATCCCAGTATCTCTCGTGTCAGAGGAAAGGCTTTAATTCAGGCGTGTCACCGAGGTTATCGATGAAGACGCCACCCGCGCTGCTTCGGTGCAACCGGACGCTGCGCTCTCTGCAGTCTGTCCTCGCGGCGGGGACTCGGGATTATTGGAATTGATGTCACAAGGCCGCGGCACTCAGCAGCTCGGGTCATTTGTCAACGCCGAGTCTCCCGGGCTCATTCCCGGCGCTACCGACGCGCCTTAAGCCCCGCAAGGGTCATTTCACTGGAGGAGCTGAATGTCGTGTCCCCCCTCCTCCTCCTCCTCCTCCTCCTCCTCGGGGGGGGAATCGCACTTTATTGGCTCCACTGAATTAAGCGGCGTTGTATTGACCTCCGCTTGCTACTCGTACGCGGAACTGCGCCCATGTTTTCATGTCCCCGAGCTCAAACGTCTCCGTTCTCCCTCTTCTGTCTGCGACGGATGAGGTCGGTGGTCTTAAGCGTCGCACGCGGCGTGGATGTGTCTTCACCGCGTCTCGTGTTTTTCCCTTCCCCCGCAGACTCCGGCCGGGAGCTGGTCATCACCGATCCGGTGGTCAGGAGTAGAGAACTCTTCATCTCCGACTATGTGGACACTTACCATGCTGCTGCTCTCAGGTAAAAACCAACAACAACAAAAACACACACACGTACACGTACACTCTGCTGTGGCAGGAAATAGGAGCTGCGCTATAAAACGCTCGGCGTTCCTTCCTACAGGGTCCGGCATTATCGGGGCCGCTGCGGTCGCGGCGCCAGTATTTGTAGTCGAGCCAGTCCCGTTAACGTCGCTCCGCTTTTATTGTTGCATTGCGTGACTGCACAGTTGTCGCCTGTTACCTCGAACCTCCAGCTAATCCCAGCTCTGAGGCCATGAAAAAAAAAAAACCCTCCTGATTTAACTTCTTTTTTTTCAGATTTTTAGTCAGGCACTTCTTGTGGTACCACGTGCTGCGTTTGGCATAATTTCAGTTTTCTTTATTATACCGTATACCACCGTAAAAATCCATCCTCCAAGCAGGTGCTGTTGTAATAATCTAATCGCCTGTGTTTTACTGGACACGTCGCTATAACGAAATAAGATTCTGGAGACAGAATAATAATAATTTTTTACTGTAACGTACTATATTAATCCTCGTGTATCTGCGTTTTTTTAGTGAACAGGGGCAAGTTAGAAACAGCGCAAACCGTTGTCGTCTCTCCGTGAACCAGTTCGAAAAGACGTAACGGAAATATTTGCACCGTTCGAATAATAAGTGGCTCTGCAGCACTGGTAAATAACAGGTAAAGAAAGAGTCTGGCGCAGTTATTTCAAAGATTCATACAGCACAAATTACAGCACGCGCGCGGGGGATGTCTGGATCCTTTGCATGTATTAATAGAGCATGATTGCAGATGTGCGAGCGCGTTTTCGCCTCGCGGCTTCGCCGGGCTCTTTGATTACCCCGAAACAGTTGTTTTTCTTAGTACGCGCCGCGACGTCGGGAGGAAGAGCTCGATTGTTTTCTTGCACCGAGGCCTGCGTCTCCTCACCCGCTCCCGGCCGAGCCGGCTCCCCGTCCTCTTTAACCCAAACCATGTGCGCGCGGCGCTCGGAGCCCCGTCCTGCAGAAACCGCCGATTTCAGGGCAAATTAGCCGCAACTTCTCCCACACAGAGCCCCCTTTGATTTGACTCGCTCTCCGGGGCTTTAGATAAACGGGGAGGGGATTCCAGCGGGATGCGGTAATGCCGCGGTTCTCCGAAGACGAAGGCCCGCCTCGGCCCCCCGTTAATCTTTTCGCGGGGAGGGTGGAGATACCGTCCCCCCCCCCCCCGCGCGGAGGCGGCTGAGACGTGTGCTGTTTTGACAGAGCCAGACGCCGGGCTGGTGGAAACAGGAAATGGCATCAAGATGTGGCCAGAGCCTCGGCTCGCTCGGGGGTAACCGTGTATGGCGGGAAGACAAAGGGGTTCTCGTCCACACCTCCGCGGCATCTGCCACGCTCGCCTCAGCCGGCGCAGCCGAGGCGGACCTGACACGTTCAGCCGGCGTTCACGAGTTGAGCGGCTGGCAGCTGAGTCAGCGGGCGGCGTCAGGAACGAGATACCTGCCGCTGTGTTCTGTCACCTCCAATAGATGAACCGCCCCCGGCAGGCAGCCTCCAACCAGCCTCGTTAACGCGCTGTTGGTTTTTTTCTCTCTCGCAGGGGGAAGTGCAACATTTCCCATTTCTCCGACATTTTCGCTGCCAGGGAGTTCAAAGCCCGCATCGACTCCTTCTTCTACATCCTCGGATACAACCCGGAGACCAGGTGAGGCGCTTTCTGCCCCGTCCAGTTCCACTGACGCAGCACTTTCAACACCCCCCCCCCCCAACCCACCTACACACACACACACATCCAGCGTGCCAGAAATGCTGGGTCAACTCTGCACAACAGTGACATCCATTCCTTAACAAAGAAATGCAACTAACTCATTCCAGTTAATCTGGTGCGAGCCTTTTCTCAATTAATCATTACGTTTTTTTTCCGTCAGAGAATAGATTAAATTTATGCCTTAAGTGACGTCATCAAAATTGGGTTTTTTTCCCAACCGTCATAAAAACCCTCACCATTAGCTGTGGCCGCACGGCGACGTCAGCGTGATGAGGCGACGACGGCGAGACAAGACACTGGGAGTTTTGATTGGCTTAACATACACGTCCCTAATGACACCAAATATACAGCATCACGCTAAAAAATTCCACCGACGCTTTGGGGAAAACGAGTGGGACATTTGTTTACACAGCGGCACGTAACGTGACGATGCCGTCTGCTCATCGCTGCCCACGATGATGTGGGTGCACAAAAAAAATGTTTCTAACGCGGCGTCATTATGGGGAATGAGCCGGGGAAACACCCCCACCCCCACCGCAGGATTTTATAGTTGGATGGGGCGTTTGCTGGTATTTGTCAAATTGCGTGTCAACCTTGAATTACTGATCTCTCTTTTAACGTTAACATCAAGATCAGAGCGGACAGAGTTGATCAGTTGCGTTTGAAGTCATTTGTCTGGTCAGGATGAAAGGCCTTTTCTACAGAAGAAAGGCGCAATGAATAATGATTCGTTTCCATTTGGCTGCCGTAAGTTTCGGGATCTTCATAATGATTTACCACATTAGTTTCTCAATGTCCGGTTTGCTGTCCTGTGTATTTCAACCAGATTTTGTGTTGCACATGAAGGGGCCCTCATTCTCTTGTGACAACAACTCATGCCCGTAGTTGTGATCTCAAGTAGACTTTTCATAAATTCTTTTCCAGTTATTGCAAAACGGGTCAGCTCACCTCTGCGTAGGCGTGCTGGTCTGACTGATAAGTTTGTTTACATGCGCGGTTGTAATAGATTTTTGTCTGCCGAATTGGGGCATATATTTTCTCCCGCAGAATTTGAATTTTAGAATTTTATTCTTTTTTTTATTCATTTGAATATTATAGAATATTTAAACGATTAATATCATTTACAGCTTTATAGATGGCTATTTTGTGTCGAGTAGAATTTTTGCAAATTGCCCCCCCCACCACCCCACCACCCACCACCACCACCACCACCACCACCCGAACATGCACGAAAGGGAAATTCGTCGTTGCTGCGAATTAGTCGACAGTCGCTCCAGACGGGCGAAGCGTTGGGGGGGCGTTGTTATTATCCGCCGGTGGCGTTGCACGTGTTGCGGTGACAGCTGTGCTTGTTATTGGTACTGAGGGTTGCCGGTTGGGAACCCCCTCCTTCGGGGCCCCGCTCAGTCCCGGGCTTCAGCTCCCCTCCTCCCTCCCTCCCCCCTAGCTCCTGTGATCGTTTTGGTATTCTGAGCGGGGTGTCTGCAGCCTCGCAATTTCACTCTTGTTTATTATGGCGGAGACGTACGAGGAGAGATGAATTCCGTATCCTGCATGCGTGTCTCGCAGCCTGTCTGCCTCAGTGTGTGTGTGTGTGTGTGTGTGTGTGTGTGTGTGTGTGTGTGGGTGTGTATGTGTGTTTGTGCGCGCGCGCGCCCGCTGGTGCGAGGTCGCAGCACATGCTCAGTGAGCGTCTGTAGTGAAGCGAGCCGAGCTTGCGCCGCCGTACGTGCGGGCTGAGGTCACAGCACAAGCTCAGTGAGCACCTCTCCGGAGCGAATGCGCGGTTCTCCATTTTGAGCACCTAGAAATAGGTGGTGGGGGGGTGGGGGGCGGGGGAGTTTGTTCCAGCGAGCCTCGCGCGCGCAGCGTCGCCACCCAACCTTAGGGCTCGATGTCAGAAATGGACGATCTGTTCAGTCCCCGGAGGTAGGTGTGCGATCGCGTTCCCGTGCTTCACCCGGCTGCCGCTGCTGCTTGTCGGCTCGGCTCGGCTCGTCTCCGCGTCGCTGCCCGTCCGGACGGCAACACCGCGCGGCGTTCCGCGACGCTCGCTGTCACCGCCGTCGGACGGACGGCGTTCGTGTCGCGGAGGCGGGCGCGCACGTCGTGTCGGGCGGGCTGGCGGACGGACGGGCTTGTCAACCGCGGATCGCATGCCGTTACGCGCTCGCGTCGCCGCCGCCGCCGCGGAGGCACGACCGTCGCATCACGCCTTTTATTAAACACGCTGCCGCCGCCGCAGCCCCGATGAGTGCGCGGTGTTCGCGAGACAACCGCTCGTGTGCTGTTGATGACTGTGCACCCAGCGTGGTTACACGGGGGTAATAAGACCCGGAGAGGCTACCTACACCTCCACCCCCACCCCCACCCCCCACCCCCCGCGGCTCCATTTCGCGGCTCGTGTTTACAGACGGGATGACATGGCGCGTGGAGCAGCGCCGGGCTGCACACAAAGCTCAGCCGGCTCCGCCGCCGGCTGCGGCGCGCGTTACGCGCTCCTCATTACGGCGCCCCGGCACCGCGATGTTGGGTCTGTTTTCACCGCGCTGCAATTATGTCAGTGTGCCACAGACCCCCCCCCCTCTCCCCCGCGATTGGCTGGAATTGATGGAGGGGGCGGGGCTAGCCCTGATTGCGTGCACCCTTGCCCAAAGTTGACCAGACTGTTGTTGTTGTTGTTGTTGTTTGGGTTTTTAATAAGTGAGCTGGAGGAGGGCTGCGCGCCGACGTCGCGTTACGCCCGAAGCCGTCGCGTGTCTCCAGCTGGCGCTTCCATTGTTTACTGTGTGAGGCGACGGGCTCTGAGCAGCTTGTTTGGGAGACAAAAATGACACGTCATTACCAGGCACAGCATCACAGCTAATACTTTGAGCGCAAGATGACGCTTGATTTACATCCCGCTAATCCCTGTTAATAGCCTGCAAATGAAAATATAAGCCTCTGACTCACTGACTTTTGTAGATTTGAAATAACAACGTGCGACTATTTTTTTTTTTTTTTTTTTTTCTGGCTGCGTCAGCATCGTTAACAAAGGTTTCGCATCCGGCGCTGCGCTCCTTCGGCAGGTCGTCCTCGGTTCGGAGTCGGCCCCCGCGACCCGGCGCGGAAACTCCCGAGAGCTCCGCGCCGCGGCACATCTGCATTCTGCCTCCTCCTCCTCCCCGCATTCCGTCGGCCGTCTGGCTCTCGGGATTTGCCAGAGGAAAACACGGCAGCCTTCAGACGCGCCGTTCTCATTCCGGGGCGCGGGGTCCTCGTTCGTCATCCTCACGGCCTCCTGCCAGACGCTCGGCGGACGGACCTGGCCGTTGTCAGGAACACGTTTGCAGAACTTTCCCTGAGTAGGAACGCAGACACACGCGTACTCAATCACTGCACTGTATAGATAGATGTCGTGTTCTCGGAGACTACACGCAGGCATCCGTTTGTTATGACCATTCAGGATTGGAGGTGAGATATTCTGAACAAAAAGCGGTGAATTTCTTTTGTTTCCAACGTCATTCATCTCTAATAAATCCAAGGAAATAGTTTACGAGCACATTTCTCACTCGTAAAAAAACAAACAAAAAAAAACAATTCCGGCAGTTTTATTCAAGCACTGGCGCAGGAAAACCTGGTTTAAATAAGTGTTGCGCAATGGTTATGAAACCTTTTCAAATCTAATCTTCCGAGGCGCCGGTGACGTCGGAAAACTTCCACATTTCATCTTTATCGGCGCTGCTTATTGCTTTGCGCTTCCCGCCGGCCGCTCGAGCCCCGGGCCTTTTCCGTTTAGTTTTGTCTTATCGGCGGTGAGCGTCTGCAGTAAAATCAAATGGAGCGTCGCGACACGTTCTGGAGCGGCAGGCTGTCCTGGCAGGTCCCGCTTCCCCCCCCGAGGGGGTCGCCGCTCGCCGCAGCTTGAAATCCCGTTTTTTTTGGCCTGTGCCGGCATCGTCTGTGCCAGTGGCTCTGTCGGCCGCAGTTCATAACAGTATGGATTACCCCCTCCAATCAATCTCCCCTGTCTGAGAGGTGGTGGAGGAGGAGGAGGGGAGGTCTGCGGAGGGAGGGGAGAGGGAGCCGGGGTCATACGCGCGGCTGTCGGAGGGCTTTGCGGTCGGCGGGCCGCAGAGAAGCAGGGGGGGGGGGGCTGCGGCCTCTTAGGTTTCCGCCAGGTCCGCATGATGGAGTGCGAGCTTCCCCGGGTGCAAATCACGCTGACAGATTCTGGGCCGCCCCGCGCTCGGCTGTATGAAAATCGCCGGCTGTTACCTAGGCAACAGGGAGGAAGGCTTTTTCAAAAGGAACATCTTGTCATTTTCTTTAATCCACTGCAGCTGGAGATTCGGAACACTATTATTAAATTGCAGTTGCCATGGCTACCAGCGTTTGTACCGGCAGCCGTCCCGGAGGCTCTCGCCTCGCGTATCCAGGGCCAGCGCAGCCCCCCCCCCCCTTTCCTTTTAGGGGATTCTGTTTTATTGCTGCATCCGCAATATCAGGCCTGCAAATGTGCTCCGCTCAGCTCGCAGCGCAGGAGCAGTTCGCCCAGGAATGTTGCTCCTGAAACCTTTTATTCGCTTCCCCTGAATAAATCACCGGGCTCCCTGCTCACGCGCGACTCCACCGTAACCGTTTCCGCGATGAGCGTCGTAGCCGTTGACCCCATCCCCGAGCGCCCGCGATCTTGTCCCCTCCTGAACTGCTCGGCTTTCCCTTCCACCGCCCTGCTTTGAAGCTGCAGTCGGTTACGAGACCCAGTCCGATTTCACGCAGCAAATTTTTTTTTTTTTGCTTCAACCTTCTCTTTCTCTCTCTTTCTTCTCAGGCGACTAAACAGCACACAAGGGGAAATCCGAGTGGGACCCAGCCACCAAGTAAGTCACCGCGCAGTCCGCACGTCGCCCGGCAGCTGCCCCGAGAGGGCGCTGCAGTGTCGTTACGATGGCGCCTTGTCTTCGTGATCACGCAATTGGCTGAAACTTGACAACTCATCTCATCGAACGTCGTCGGATTCAAACAGAATGTCGATTTCTTACCGTTCGGCTTTACTTTGCCGCAGCCTCTCCCACAGAAAAGCAAGACGGCTCGATCTTTTGCGACAACAGATCATTATTTAAGATGCAATACACATAAAAAGTTTGTATCTATTTGTAAAAAAAAAAAAGCGCTGATATCTTCATCGAGTGAAGCCGGCATGGAGTACCATGCTTTCTTTTGTAGCCACATTTGCGTTGCGTTTGCAGCCGCTTTTCCTGTCCAGTTAGTCGGCGCGGCAGGAAGGGCAGACGGTCGTCTGAGCAGCGCGCCCAGCGCCTTGTGTTGAGATATGACCGCGGGCGACCGTAACTCGTCCCCCGCTCGGCCGCGCGGCGACGGGTTGATGACATCTGGACGAAAGCTGGCATTTCGTCGGGGCCCGCGTGCTATTTGTAGCGTGACACCATCTGTCCCTCTCTTTCTCCCCGGACCTAATTAGGCCAAGCTCCCAGAGCTGCAGCCTTTCCCCTCCCCTGGTGGCCACGCCGTGACCGAGAATGAGGAGCTGGTCTGGATGCCGGGGGTCAACGACTGTGACCTCCTCATGTACCTCAGAGCTGCAAGGTGAGCCCCGACGCGCGCGCAGGAGGGCGGACCCTTTCCAGCCCGAACCGCCGGAAAGCTCTCGCTCGGGTCGGAGGCGCGAGATTCCCCGAACTGCGGAGCGCGGCTGCGGGAATTCAGTCCTCAAACGTATGAAGACGTCCATGTCCCGTCCTCCGTCAGAGTAATAACGAGAATACATGCATTTATAGCTGGAAGCCCGCGCAGCGGCTTTTGTCCGCGCCGCAGCTTTGTTGCTGCGTTCAAACACCGCTCGTTAATCCCACGCTCCGTCGGGGCGCGGGTTCACGCGATGAGCTCCTTCACCGGCCGTCCCGCGTTCGCACATGAAAGAGTGTCTGGTTTAAGGGCCGCGATTAATCACAGTCCGTCGCCGCAGCATGCGGCGTGGCGGAAATCGCACCGAAGCCGGTTTTCCTCCATCGGGTTTTGTTTTGTTTTTTTCAGGCTCAGCAGCGTCGCGTAGGCGAGGATTATTACACGCGTTAAGACCCTGCTCGGTAAATGTTTTTCTTCTTCCTCTTCCTGCCGGATCAAGCGTGCTTACCGGGGAACATCAAATGAGCTTTTTTTTTTTTTTACCACAAAACCCTTTGATTGAAGTGTCGTAAAGGCGGTTGTTAATTTACGCCTCCGGCCGGCCTCCGACGCTTCTCGCTCCGTTGCCATAATTCACCGTTCGCGGCTCCGCGCTCCTTTCTGACAGCTGCAGCTAACGGTTATTTTTCACTTCGCAACTTAACGCGCTAGTTATTTTCTCACTTTAATCGATCGATTTGAGCTCAAAGGCGTCAGATAAAGCCCGGAAGGTAACGTCGTCGGATGTCGTCCACGCCCGGGAAAAATGATTCAACCCGCTGTAAAAGAAGGCCTGGGGTAATTGCGTAATTGTGCGCTCGCTCGGCGTCTCTCCCTAACCGTGACCCCCGTCTGCCTGGTGTTCGCAGGAGCATGGCCGCCTTCGCTGGGATGTGCGACGGAGGCTCCACGGAAGACGGGTGTCTGGCGGCCTCTCGGGACGACACTACATTAAATGCACTTAACACTGTAAGTGAATCAAGAGGAGGGAAAAAAAAAAGTCCATTTTGAATTTCAGGTGTTTCGCTCTGAGCTCGGCTGAGATGCAGATGTGCGGCGAAGGGTGACGGCGAGGCTCCTGAGCCTGTTAGAGACACACACACACACACACACACACACACAAACACACACACTCGTGGAAAACCCCAGCCTGGGTAGCTTCCTATACATTAGGTGTAATGAGAGCGTCGGCATCCACAATGAATGCAGAGGAATCGAGCACGAGAGAAGAGATTAGAATCATCGCAAGCCAGGGCATTTATATTCTGACTCCATAAACTGGAAAATTAACATAGCGGGCGGGTCACTGTCTCTCAACCTTCCGCCCGATTTGCAATTCCGATGAGCGCCGCTTGTTTATTCTCCGGGGGAGATCGCCGGCGCGCCGCCTGTGTCACCCAGCCTGAATGTGACACGCGGTTTAAAAGCAGCGCAGCGGTCGCCTTTGTCGCCGCGTTTGTTTATCTCCAGGCTGGTGCCTTTTTTTTTTTTTTTGCATTCCTCCTCCCCTTCTGCTGAGATTTCTAATAAAAGTTCTAATAAAAAAATCAGATTAAATTACACATGAGCTGACAGGAATGTGTCACACACACACACACACACACGTGTTGCTGTGACCATCTTTGAATCCACTCGTGCTGATGTGTTTTTGTTTTTTTTTCGTGCGTGTCCACAGCTTCACGAGAGCAGCTACGACGCAGGGAAGGCTCTCCAGCGCCTGGTCAAGAAGCCGGTTCCCAAACTGATAGAGAAGTGCTGGTCTGAGGACGAAGTGGTAAGCGAAAACACGAAAGAAAACGTGAATCGTGTGTTATTTCCTGGAGGCCGGTGTGTGTGTGTGTGTCGTTCTGCTGCGTTTGCGACGCTTCTTTCGCTGTTCGCTGCTGTTGGTAACCCGCCGGCCGGCCGAGCCCCGTCTGCGTCTTTAGAGGGAGCTGTTGAGAGGGAGTTGAAACGGGGGCTCTTGGCCCGGTCTCATAAGACATCAGTAAGAAGAAGAAGAAGAAGAAGAAAAAAAAAACTCGTCAGTTTCCAGCTCCTCCAAGGCTCGAGAGCAGCTGCATCCTGTTTATCACCCGCAGAATAAATCTTTAGTATGGAAGTCTGGAAGGGTGGGGGTGTGTGTGTGTGTGTGTGGGGGTGGGTGGGTGGGGGGGGGGTAATGTTAGCCTCCATTTGAATTTAGATGTGAATTTCGCCGCAGCTGTTGAAGGGCCAGGATAAGAAAATGGCAGCCCCTTCTCCCTGATCAAAGGGTGGAGGGTAGCGGGGGCGGCGGGAGCGCCGGGTAGCGCCGCGTCGGGGGGGGCGGCCCGCTCCCTCTTAAGGAAAACGCCGCCGGCCGAGAAGAGAACGCAACCCGCTGCAAAAAAAAAATGTCTGCGGTTAGTTTCGGTTGTTTTTGTTTTTCCCCCCCTGGCCGTATCGTCCCTGGCTTCTCCAGCTTTTCAATCCAGTGGCTCGGAAACCGGCGGGAGCGGACGGGTGTATCTGTCTGGTAACCGAACGTGACGGGCGCATTTGTAGCAAGCCGGAGCCCGCAGCGAATCACAACAAATTAAGTCAGCCGTGTCCTTTCGCGGAGCAGTTCCAAGGTTCGCCTCTGTTCACGCGCGCTCGCTGGCGCCAGGCTAAACGGCTGCGTGAAGATGATCAGTGGGGGGGGGGTTGCATGTCAATGGGAAAAGCTTAACCGCTCCGCTGCAGCAGGTCGACCACAGACCGCTCGTCAGAGAGTGGGGGGGGGCAAATCTGCAAAGAGCCCGATCCGGACGACGAAGCGATCGCCCCCGCCGCTCGCTGAAAATTCTGCATTACGGCGCCCAGAGGCGTTCTTGGAATCCGGGTGCATTTTTGAAAGCCGGCGACACGGGCGAGGAAGAAAGACGAGCGTCCGTCCGCTGTCGCAGCCTGACCAGAAAATCGTCAGCGCTCTCTGATGCGCGCGCGCGCACCGATCTGTCGGTGTAGCTCTGCGCCACGGTGCGGCAACGCTACAGAACGCAAAGTTACAAACATGGGAGTCACCAAACTGATCACAGCTGCGCCCGCGTGGCGTTACAGCACAACACCACCTCCGTGACTTCATTCGCACGGGAGCTGTGAGGGGGGGCGAGGGGTTCCGGTACGCCGCGTGTCGGCGGGTCGGAGTCCATGCTCCACCCGTGGCTCCGTCTCGACTCCGGTCGGCCAAGGACACGGCCCCCCCCCGGGCTGTCCGATCGCCGCTTGCGCCTTTCCAGCCCTGCAGCCTTGAGGGACAGGTGTAAATGTAGCACCAGTCCGGCCCCCGCTGCTCTTCATTTATTCCCCACCACCACCACCACCACCCTCCTCGCTCGTCTCTTCTCTCCCTCCTCCGTCCCCCCAACCCCCCTCCAGGACCCGGCTTCATTATTCCTGCCTGCTCTTTTTTTTTTTTTTTTTCTTCCTTCGACCCACCCCTCCGTACTTTCACAGATGTGAATAAAAGTGACAGCGGGGGCCAATGAAATGACAGAATCAGCCTGTCTGCAGGGCCACTTGTCACCCCCATCTGGCCACCCACCCACCTCTGCTCTCTCCGCCTGCAGCTGCAGCCGCGCACACAGCGCACAATCCCGAACCTCGGCGCGTCATTTTCATCAAAGCTGCGGGTGAAGCCGACGGCGCCGCAAAAGCGAGAGCGCTCGTCTCGTTTTTACCGTCTCCTCCACCCCGGCAGGCGCGGGAATTCATTTCGCCCCGGAGAGATTTTTGCGGCCGCAAGATTATCGACGCAAAACCTTCAGCCTGATGTGAGCGCCGCTCAAAGCGCAGTTAAAGTTGTCAGCGAGGTGGCGGCGACAAATTCAAAGCAAAGACAAACGAATGAGGTAAACAAAATATGTCAGAGAGCGGAAACATCTGCAGCGCGGTCTAACCTCCTCGTAGCTGTTGGGGAGAGGTTGATTTAGCCACCGGGGGGGGACGTGACCTGTTATTATGGGCGTGCGAAACTGTCTCGCGCGGTCAGACACGGGACCGTCCCCCGCTCTTCTCTGAAGCTTAAACCACGAGAGGCGGTCCCGTCGCGCCCCGCACGCACCCACACACGCCAGCCCCCCCATTTCTGAATTGGCCGCGACGCCAAAGCGCCGTTACGCCAGGAACCGAAAGCACAGCGAAGTGAAACCGCTAGATGTTTCGCCGCTGACGCCGCGCCGCAGAGCCCTCCCCTGGAACTGGGCGCGTTTTCGAGCGCGAAAACCACAATTGGCTGACAGGATGCCGTTATCAAACGCCCTCCTGCTTTTTGCAGATCAGGAATTTCTTGCCGTTGTTATCGAGTCTTTTGTTGCTGGCCACGCTTTCACGGGCAGGTGCGGTCGGGGCTCGGGGGCCGCGCGGAATCCTTAAAGGGGCGGGGCCACGCGACCGATTGTATGAGACGGCGGTGCAAAAGCGAGCCTCCACGCGGGCGATGCCGCTGCTGCGGTTAAGCATCGCGTCTTATTTATTCACATGCATCCAAAGTAAGGCCTTATATCATGAGATTGATTCCTTTGCACCCGCCCCCCCCCCAACGCAAACCCACCTGCAGCCATGTTGAAGGTCAGCGAAGGATTCTCGCACAGGCGAACGTGATATAATGAAATTGTCTGCTGTCATTCCTGACTGTAAATAAGTGTGTGTGTATGGGGGGGGTGCTAATAATGCATTGGCCAACAGGAGGTGCCATATAAACAATCAGAAGCGGCGGGGGCGCCGTGTGTCGCCATGTCAGAGTCAGACAGGCTGATCTATGACTGCTGTGGAGCGGGAGGTCTATTCCTCAGCCAGCTGCGCCGCGCCGCGGCTTATCTCCGGCTGTGTCTTCAGCTGATGGATGACTGGAGCAGGCCGCCGACAGCACAGGGAGTGGGGGGGGGGGTGCGGCAGCATCCCCCCCGCCTCCCGGTGGTACGACACGAGCCCATAAACCTGAGCCGCACGGCGCGAGCGAAAACACCGCAGGCGGCTCCCCCTCCCCCGCGCCGCAGCCCGTCCGTCATTCTGCAGCCGGTCGGGGCAGTGCGCGCCGCCGCCGCCGTGAAAGTGCGGCGACGCTCACCGGGGTTGTTTGGTAACTAAACAGCAGGCAGGATGGGTGTGCGCTGGAATTTCCTGCCACCTTTTGTGTCCCGACGGGGCAGAGGAAGCGGAGGATGTGACTTTGCCTGCCAGAGGTTGGCAGAATATATTTGTGTTTTGTTTTTTTTTCTTTTTAATTGGACAAACATGAATACAGGACATTTGTTCTGTCCAAGTAAAAATGAATAAACAATTTTTTTTCTGGTTTACAGACTTTATAAGAAGGGTTTATTTTTAACGGAGGAGCAGCTCCCTGCTCAGCATCTGCATAATTTCATAATTTTGAGAATATCTAAACATAGATTTTTCTTTATCGATCGGCTTCAAAGTGCAAAGAGGATGTGGGAAGTCTAGCCTCTGTCAGTGCCCCCACCCCTTGTTTTCCCTTCAAGCCTGTTGTGATTTCCTCTCAGCACGCTGTGGCCAAACTGATCACGAGCTGGTGTTTCAAAACAGACACAGCCGTGTTTTTTGGGGGGGGTTGCTCCCCCCGTCATGGCCGGCAGCCTGGTCGCCCTCAGCCCTCTGGGTTTGTGCACGGCAGTCCCGGGAAGGTCAGCTTTTCCACAAAAAAAAAAATCAATTGTTAACAACTCTGTACTGAGTGAGCGCGGCTTTGTTAGCCGTCGGACGGCCTTGCGTCGCCGCAGTCACGGAATGACATTTCCGGGGGGATACTCCGCCCGCCCGCCGGCCGGCGCTCTGTTTGGCGTCGCGATACCATCTTTGTGCATATGTCCGCCTTACTTCGACCGGTTTTACGACTCCCAGCGTTCGGCCCTCGGGCAGGAAGTGCGCCGGGCAACAATGGCCTATTGAATCTTTTCTCTCTCTTTCTCCCTCTATCTCGCTCTCCCTCTCTCCCCTATTCCTTTTATATGCCTCCTCTCCAGCCTCACAATAGTGCACTGTTAGGCAGAGAGGGGGAAACTCGGGGCGGGCGAAAAGCGCCAGCTCTCAACTCTGAGAGAGAGAGAGCGAGAGCGAGAGCGAGAGAGAGAGAGAGAGAAAGTGAGCAAGAGAGAAGCCTGTTGTCTCTGCGCGGCGCATGGCCATTTGGTGGAGCTCCCGGGCCCCAGCTCGGGGCCCCTCCTCCGCCGCGGTGTTGCCTGGCAACGGAGGGCTGGAGCAATCGGAGCAGAGGGGCAGAGCGATTCAGGGAGCAGATTGGCGGATGATTTATTAGCTGGGCCGGAGAGCAGTGAGCCCAGGCAGCTGAAATGGAGCCTTAAACTGGAGCCGACATGTAGAGGAGGGAGGAGGGCGCCAGCAAGAGAACGAAAACAGAAAGGGGGGGAGGGAGGGAGGGAGGGAGGGAGGGGGGAGGGAGGGAGGGAGCATGCACACAGCTCCTCCGTGGAGACGGACGGACAGACTGAGTAAATAGTACAGTCATAATTAAGGTGACATAATTAGGACAGACACGCAGGCTGCGCAGGCAGGTCGAATTGATTCTCGTCACAGCGGGTCCGCCCGGGGTTAAGGCGGCGCGCTTTCCAGAGAAGCATTAAACGCATCGCGGAAATTTACTCCGGCTCCTCTTTCAGGACCAACTCCACCCAGAGGTCCGGTTGTGCATTTGTGCAAACGCTCCTGGAGCCCCGTTTCACCCGAACGTTTTTAAGGAAAAGCCGACGCTCCACCTGTTCTCTGCTCCGTGTGGAAGTTTGACGGTGCAAATGGTCATCTGCTGTAGTGCCCCCCCCCCCCAATCTCCTGCCGCTCAGATGGGGGGGGGCACACACGTGTGCGCGAGCGCCGGTGTTGGGTACGGCTCCATCTGCTGGCTCATCAGCCGCTGCACCTTCCGAACGATTAATGCAAACGCGACGCTGATGGGACCCCCCCCACACACACACACACACACACACACACACACCTCGGCTGATGACAGCCCTTTCATGTCCAGCGTTTGATGGGGGGGGGGCCTCTCGCGCTGGATTGTTTAGTCTGCTCTCGCTCGGACTTGTACTTTGTACTTGTCTGCTTTGTCTGCTCCTCACAATTACACGCTTAAAACTCTCCAACGGGAGGCCTCGGGGTTTGTTTGCATAATTGAGGTAAATACAGTTATTCACTCCTGTTGCTGAGGTGGACCTCTCTCTCTCTCTCTCTCTCTCTCTCTCTCTCTCTCTCTGTGTCTCTCTCTCCCACGCCTGTAATTGTTCCTCCTGAAAGGCGGTCATGTTTTGCAGCTGGCCGTGTGACTTCTGTAAATTTTGGCCTTTGTCCCCCCCCCCCCCGCTGAGGCTGGGCATGTAAACACTGTGCGGTTACATAATGTACTGTACATGGCATGGAAAATGAAGTCCTGACCCGGTGTGGGGGGGAGAGGGGGGCGGGGGCTCCATGTCTGGTTTTCCTTCTCGCTTGTCTCCTTCCACCATGTCCAAGACCTTTCTCCGTGCGCGCTGTGTGGGACTGCCTCCTCTCCCAGGCTGGCAGCCCGTACGCATTTAAAGGGCCGCCGTAGCTTCCTCGTCGGGGGGGGGGAGTAGGCAGCTTTGGTGCAGTTTTAATAGACACCCCCCCCCACGTGTGTGTGTGTGTGTGTGTGGGGGTGTCGAGACGAAAAGCCTGCTCGCGCAGCGCCAGAGGACGGAGAGCAGGCTGCAATGAGCGCTGCGCCGACGCGGAGCGCGGGACTCCGCTCCGGGTTTTCCAGCCCGCCGCGAACCAGAGGCTCTCTTGCAGAAAGATCACATGTAAAGCCTTCCCCTTTGTAGTGGAAGAGCAGAGAGTGACAAGCTATTCCTTGCTTGTAAAAAAAAAAAACATATATAGAAGAAGGGTTTAAAAAAAAAAAAGAGGACAGAAAAGGCAGCATACCGTCAGAGATACTGTGGATTAGCCTCCTAATTTTTTTTTTACCTGTGGCCGGCCGTTGGGATCGGTGCCGTGTGCTCCTTGAGGACTTTTCCCCGCTTTTCGCTGGAGTTACTTGGTGGAAACGGCTGGCTGGGATCACTGAGGAGCGGGGCTCGCCTCCGGAGCAAGAAAGTAAATCTGCTGGTCGTCTGCTTCGCTGGCCACGAATGTTTTCAGCCTCCGCGTTTCGCGGCTCGCAGCCTGTGGCTCTTAAAGGAGAAGAAGTGAATTTAGGTTGTTCTGCCTTTCGGTCTTTATTCCCTGCTGATGTTGTTCTGTGCGCTTTGCTGAGGTGAGGCGGCGCGCTCCGACTCGGTTTTCCACGTCAGATCCGAGCCGATGTCACCAAGTTGCGGCCCCGCTGTTCATCTGCCTGTCCTCTTGTCATTTATTACATTTGTCAGTTTCCCGTTTTGCCGTGTTTTCCGTGCTTTACACGTTGCCAGAATGCACAGGCAGAGAAGAGCGACTGTGCCAACGCACAGTCGGGCATTTTCCTGTTTTTAAAACTCCCGAGTTTCGCTTCTGACTTTTGAACTTTTCACTCGGGAGATTAACAGCGCGTTCATCCCCGTCTCGGCCGGTTATCTCTCCACTCCGCTCGTCCGACCGCGTTCCGTCCCCACATGAAAAGGGACGGGGCATAATCTCGGCGCCTCTCCCTGCCTCACTTGTCATTTCCTCCCTCGCCTTGCCCCGACATGGCTGTGTTTGCTCCGGAGTTCAAACGGCGACGGAGGTTTCTCGTCGCGCGTCAGACCTCTCCGACCGCAGGCTGGCGAAAACGAAAACAATGCTCTTTGTCGCGGTCGCTCGCCAGCAACTTTGAGCTGCAGCAGTTTAGCTGACTTCACAGATACTAACCGTTCTCTTTTTTTTTCTCTCTCTCTCTCCCTCTCCCCTCTCTCTGTCTCTCCCTCGCTCACTCTTCCCCTGTGAAAAAAATTTGCAGAAGCGCTTCATTAAAGGGCTGAGACAGTTCGGCAAGAACTTCTTCAGGATCCGGAAAGAGCTGCTGCCCAACAAAGAAACGGTGAGACGACCCGCCTCTTTACCTGAACGTGTTTGCGTGTCCTTTCGGGGCTTGTTGTTGTTGTTGTTGTTGCTTTTTTTGCAGCGCCGAAACCGCGCGAAGGGAGGCGCGCGACAGTGTCGGTGCGTTACTTTGAGCACGGTAAAACAGAGGCCTCGGCGATAAGGAGTAAAGCGCGGCCTGCCGGCGTCCGCGCTGCAACATTATCAGATCTCTCTCGCCGTCTGACGGGGGTGAAGGATAAATAAAAAACACGCGTCGCACCTGAGGAGGGGAGAAAGGCGGAAACGTTCTCCGCAGACAGCCGGCGAAAACCTAATGAGCGGCACGCCGAACGTTAATTAGCACCCTCTGTGAGCAAGTGGTAAACAAGTGGTGCAGATGCGAGGCGGGCCGCGGCGTTTCGCAGCGCGTCTCGGGCCTGAGGAGCGGTTGCGTTTTTTTTTGTTTTGTTTTTTTTTCCCGCATTTTCGCCAACCGCGGACTTGACGGCTTCCTGCTAAGCGGGTCGCAAAGGGGAGCCTGTCCACGATAACGGAAAACAGAATTATGTTTGCTGCGCCACGGCGTCGCATTGAAGCGGCGTTGTCGTGACGGGCGCGACAACGCGCTTCTCCTCGAAAGGCCCGCGCGATAATTTGCGCTCGTACGAATTCGTAGACGTTAATAAAAAATAAAATACAAAATAAAAGATGGATAACTGCTGTCGGTGTTAAAGGACCTGTCCGTCCGTTTCGGAACGAGAGCAGGTTGTAAAGCCTGAACCTGAACGCCATCGTTTTCGACTGAGGGAGACAACGTGATTTGGGACCCGCCGCACTTTAATGCGCTCCTGTAATTGTGTTACATATGTACGCGAGTCGAGGGATGCCCCCCTTCCCCCTTGCTGGAGTTTCCCTCCCCTGCGTTCGAAGCGTGGCTGCGCACGGGCGGCGACACGTTAATCATCAACTGCGTGTGACCCCTCGCGCCGTACAAATGGGTCAGATCCAGGCCATGCAATGATTAACGGCGGTTCGCCTTATTGGATTTTGTCGTAAGCGAAACATAGCCCGCACGTGCGCCCGGCGGCGCTCGGCATTTTGCGTCGCGTAATGAATCTGCGCGGGAAAGAGGAGTACCTGATTTTTTTTTTTTTAAATTTTATCTTGCCCGTCGTTAGCGGTGAGGGGCGCGCCATACGCGTCGACGTTGCCTCAAAGTCCTCCGCGCCTTTTGACGTCCTCGCCGTTTCCTAGGGGCTGCTCCGGCTGGATGTGTGCCGACGCGGATATCAAAGGGGAATCAAAGGTGTTTGTCACGCTGTGTCCCCCCCGCCTCATTTCCCCGTCTGTGCTCTGAGCTCGGGATATATCGGCCCCGTTTTCTCAAACGCCCCCTGCATCTCATGTAACCTTTTTTTTTTTTTATCCCGCGACTCTTTAGTGCCGCCCCCTTTCTCTCCCCCCTCCAAACCAATCTCAGCATCTTGAATAAGAGATTAAAGTGTGTGAATACAGTTGCCACGCCGAGGTTCCCTCAATTATTCTTACTGGTTTTTTTGAAATATATGACTAGTCCGGCTGATTGGCTATAAAGGGGAGGCATTAATGCAATTCAACCTGGAGGGGGAGTCTACTTGGCAGCAGAGGTAATAGACCTCCTCCAGGATCTCGGCCTGCCACCGCCGCCGCCACAGAGCAGAGGGAGATTAATTTTCCCCCTGCAAATGGAAAATAAACTGCCCTTTAAACACGTGAAAAGAGGAGAAAATGACTGGAAGAGCATGGGGAGGGAGGCAGCGACCCGGAGAAGGGTAAGGTGGGGCGTCGAAAGAGCCCGGGTTGTCACATGGGGGAAAAAAAACCTCTCTCCGCTCATGTTTTTTTTTTTTTTTTTTACTTACTTGTGCCTGTCAGTACCCAGTGAAGGCTCAATTTATTTCTACCTGCTCGTTCCCAGATCCAGTCTCGGGAACATGAGCGCAGCAGGAAGCCCGAGATATTTTCCGGCCCGACAAGCGTCCTCGTTCCTGTGGGTTTCGTAGCGGCGAACAGGCGTTTCGCGCAGAGTTCGCAGGTGTCCCTGCCCCAGTCCTCTGCCCGGAATCGCCGAGCGGAGCTTAAAGCCTTCGGGCCGGTGTCCAGAGGTCCGGCGCGGCGTGCCCGCCCCTCTCTCCGTTCCTCCCATTTCGCCCCCCCCCCACCGGAGCGCCAGCGCCGCTGGAGGCCGCCGGTGCCAAGGGGTGAGCGCCCAGCGCTGTGTAAACACACCGGACCCGGCTAGCGCTGAGGAATGCTTTATATAAAGTTGCATAAAGGCCCCGGGGAGGGGGGTGGGGGTGTGGGTGTGTCGTCTCACCGTCTGCACACTGGCTGCGCTGCCACCATTTCCTGCGCTCCAGAGAGGACGTCATGGAACATGAGCCTCGCTGCTCCCAGTGTTTAAACAAACCGAATATGCTGAAATGGCAGATCGCAGATAACTCGGTGCCTGATATTTTTACTGGAGAGGTTTTTCATTTAGAGAAAAAAAAAAAAGAAAAGAAAAGACGAGGGGAAAAAAAAAGTGGTTGGAGGGGATATCAACAGGCAGCATTTGCCGAACAGATTTGTGTCAGCTGCGGCCGTGTTGTGCCGCGCTGCCGAACAGGGAAGTTGACAGTTGGAAATTAGTTCAAATTAGAGCGCTTAGGTTTTGGCTCGGGTCCACGCAGGACCCGCGTCGGTGGGGAAGCGGCACAGCGGTTAACTTGCAAATGAAATGCTGCGAAGACAATCGGCGCGCACGTAAGAACGTACCCGGACGTTGAGCGCTCCGGGGGCGAGGCTGCTTTCGGTGTTCGCTTACCGGCCTGACGTCACTGGCGCCGAAGTAAAATATGCACCAGTAAAAAGTAAATAAAGTAAATAACGCTGCTGCCAAATCAACTCGCGCCCAAAACTGTGTTCGGCACAGCTTGTTTCGCTGTGTCCTGCGAGGGAGAAAAATTATAAATCGCATGGGGGGGGGGGTCGCTTATTTACTGCATTGTTTATTTATAGATCGGGGGGGAAAATATGCTTCCCAAGTCCAACTCGGAGCAAACCATGATCCATTAAACTCAGTCGCAACGTTAAAGTGCACGAGCACAGAACAAAAGCTCAGAGTGTGTGTGTGTGTGTGTGTTTGTGAGTTCAGTTTTCCCTTGAGGCTTCCTGCTCCCTTTCTGCTTCCTGTTTTGTTTTTTTTATTTTATTCTCATGTGACCCCTCTGCTTTTATTTCACTTTCAAATATTGAAGCACTCGTATATTAGCGCGCAACCAACGCTCGGGTCTTTGCACAGCTCTGTTGCGGCACCGTTTTTTTTTTTTTTTTTTTTTTAATGGGAAACATCTGGATATAAAAATGCAAAACATCAACAACAACAAAAAAAAACCCAGCTCCGCTTCTCTTTTAGCATTGCAGTCAGCCGGTACTCGAGAACAGAACCCGAGCCGTGCGAAAACTTGCAGGGGCGGGCGCGAAAAAAAAAAAAAAAGAGAGAGAGAGAGGAAGCCGACGGCGCGCTGACGCGTTGAGATGTTTTGAGAAGTCACAAACAAGTGCCCTCAGGTGAGCAGCGCCAACGTTTGATTCCGGCTGCGGCAGCGACGTGACAGCTCTAATCCTCGGGAACGCTCGCCTTGAGTTGCGTTCCCAGCGCAGGTAGCGACTGAGGGGCTTGTGGACGACTCGCGCGACGCGTGTCGGACTTGACAAAACGACGCTTGCGCCGGCGAACGAGGCGGATCCGCCAGAAGTCAGTCTCGGAGAGAGCCCCGCCCCCAGGCCCTGTCATCTGCAGGGCGGCCAGCAGGAGAACAGCGTTCGCGACGCAACCTCGCGGCAGATGTTTGCCCCGGTACAATCTGTACAGACGTCAAGATGAATTCATTGCCGTGTCCTTAGCTCGGCAGCCAGAACCTTGGGGATGAGTGTAATTATAAACACTTTGGTTCAAACACTAATTAAACCAGCTACAGGGGCCCCGGTCCAGTTGGCAACAGCTGTCAGCGGTGCGACAGGACAGCCTCTGTGTTTGGGTAAATGATATAACTTGTTCAGGCAGCGAAATCACTGTCGGCCGACGGAGGCTCAACCGGCATGTATTGATGTTCTTTTAGCAGACCACAGGCAATTTAGTGCGGGCTGAGCGCAGGCAAAAAAAAAAAAAAATTTTTTTTTTTTTAAGCCTAATAGACGGAGCCCGGAGAGCGCGAGCTCCCTGCGTAATTGAGTTCCTTTGGTCGGCTTCGTGTTGTGGTTTTTGGGGACTGGCTTATCAGCAGAACGCGCGGGATCGACCCTTCAGCAAAAAGAAAAAAGAAAGAGGGGGAAAAAAAGGCGCCGTTTGCCATCCAATCTGCTTTCACTGGCGAAAACGCTTACGGCAGGAAAAAAAAAAAAAAACACTAGTGCTGATTCTTCAGCATGCGCATCCCTGACCCGCGAAAGCCGAGCTTATTCAGTCGTTCTCCTCTCACCATTCAGTCGGCCGCCGTCTTCCGCTGGCCTTAAAGGCCGCGGGTCTATTTTTGAGTCGGCCCCCGTACGCGCGCTCGATGCCGTGAATATTTGACCTCTGGATTTTATTTCGCCAAACCTTCTCGAACGGATCGCGCAGCTTCTGAAATTAAAAATAAATCGAGAAGATGTGTCAACTTCGAATTTGAAGAGGACACCACTACTATTCATTTTAAAATGTAATAATTGATTTTTTTTTTTAAAAGTCACCTTGTCAAGTTGCAGGGTTGTTTGCACCTACTTAAGTAAAGATTTTATTAGTGCGTAGTGTAGACTTTGTACGTAAATCCAAAACCAGCTTCATAGGAGAAGAGGATTTAGAGCATAATTTTCATGTCATCTTCTAAACTCGAGGAATCGTAGCCACTTTAGTGAGAATGCCGGAAATAAGCGCGTCTCTCACTCTGCACGTTAAACAGCCCTGGAGGCATCACGAGCTTCTGACCCACTTAACCACAAAGGCGTTTACAGTATTACCCCCCCGCAGTTCCAGTCAACGTGGGGATGATAGGAAAAGTCGCGCGCCGCCCCGACCTGTCGCGGCCGGCGAGGAACAGCAAGTCCGTGGGTCGAGCACGTACGTAATTAAACCCTGGTTTGATTTAGCTTGGAGAAAACGCCCCCCACACACACACACACACACACACACACACACACACACACCCTCCTCGGGCTGCAGGCTGTAGAGGAAGCGGGGGGGGGGCACAGGTTCACGCCGCACTAATGGATGTTTACACAACTCGCTATCAGCCACCAGAGCCGAGAAATCACATGCTCCCCGCCTCACATTTTTTAGCCGAGGTTTTTTTTTTTTTATTTGTCGAGAGATTGTTGGGAAGGGTTGCGGTCGGATTCGAGGTTGATTGTCCATTGTTATCCTCTGCTAGCTCTTTATTCCTCCCTCTCGGCTCTCCTCCACGCCCCCCCCCCTCCCTCCCCCCTCTCCCTGCTCCCTCCCCCCTGCCCTCTCCTCCTTCCCCGGCTCTTGCCAGCAACGGCCTTAACCGTTTGGCTTCATGTCAAAGCAGGGGCCTTTTGTGGCTCCGTCACAAATCTGCCAGGAAAAACAGAAACCATCTGTTCAGGCCCGGGCCTTTAGAGGGGATGAGGGTGTAAATACACGAGTTTAGCCCTCGCCCTCGGCCCCTGCCGGCGCGCACACCGAGCCACCGAGCCCAGCGGAGGATCCCGCGCTCCCACCCACAATTATACTGCAGTCCGCCGGGGTTTCACGGTCAACCTTATTAAGTCTCAATCCTGCAGGCAGGCAGGAGAGGACGGCTTCAAACACCGAGTATACACAGCGTGCATCATCATGAATATCATCATTTGAGAAATTAGGTTTTGTTCTTCCAGTCGTGACACTTGTTAAAAAAAAAAATCCTATATCCAGAGACTGAAGATGCATCACCTGTTAACCTTAAGTGTTCCTGCCTCCATAGAAATATCAATTTACTTAAATTTATATCTTTATACTTAACAATCTATAAATAACGTATTTGTATCTACATGCCATCGCAAGGTTGCTGCAAGCTCGACCCGTAAAATACTTGAACATAATTAGTCATTTTGCAACGCTTCAGCTCTCAAGCCAAAGAGCAACGATTATTTTTTAAAGTAATTTATCCGTCACATTGCATTGAGGAGGAGGAAAAATAAAGCAAAATACCAGCGTGGTGGGCGATTCTCAAACACGGCTGAACTTAAAGCCCCACCGCGCGTAATTCTGAACCCCCCGCATCCATTTTCGCACAGGCGCGCTCGCACGCTGACGACCATTTTAAGCGGCAGCGACCGGGGCGGCAGCCCTGAGTGTCGTGATAGGAGGGTAAGCCCTCTCCTTGTCGGATAATCCACCGGCCAAAAAGCTCCCGCAGATGGAAGCAGTCTAAAACGCCTTATAATACCGAGCTTATGTTGTCACTATCTCATGTTCCGCGGCGCGGCGGCACGCTCTGTACTGCTCGGCGGTGATTTAGTGGTCTGGGGAAAATTATGGCGGGGAGGCCAGGGCCGATCTAAATTTCTGTTTCAAGTATTTCCATGAATTTTTTTTTTTTCCTTTCCTGGATGCAGGTGAGTTGTTTTCAGATACAGGCTCGCGGAATTGTTTTTCCTGGTTTACGGTCGTCTTCGTTTTTATGAAGAAATGGCAGCCTTTGCTCGGGAAGCCTTCTCAATAGGCCGTTCACAAAACCAAAAAAAAAAATAAAAACCTGCTGGCCCAACACGTAATCAGGGAGGAGGAACAGAAGGTAACGGAGTGTTGCCGGGGGCGTGCGGCGACTTTGACGGAGGAGACGCGCGGCACGTGGCTTCAGAGGAACCAAATTTGACGTGCGGGCCGGCTCGGAGAGGTGATCTGACACTAATTTCCAGCACAAAGCCTCTCTCCACCGCAGGAATGCCGTGTTCCACTTCAACGGCGCTCCTCTCGCAGACGCTCCCCTCCGCATTCAGAGTCCTCGCCTGCGATGTTTCACATCCGTCGTGCTTTTTTTGTTCGCGCGCGTTTTTGTCCGTGAGCGCTAAAATAATGTGTCGCTGCAGACCTGTAGCGCCCGTACTGACCCCTCTCCATCGCAGAAAGCTCCCGCGACGGGCACGAGGGGCGCCAGGGCCGGACCGTGGAGCATTGGAAGAGGTCGTCTCGGTCTTATGAAATTTAATTTTTTTTTTTCGGCACGATAACGTTTCCTGCGCGGCACAAAGCGTTCAAGAACGATTTTAGCAAATGCGCAAAGTTGGCCGAACAAACTTCTGCGGGATTTGCCGGAAAAACTTGTCCCATCCACGGAGGCCCTGCCCCGCAGCCTGCAGGACGTAAAGGATCTGATGCTAACACACACTGGTGCGACAAATGCACTCTGAAATCTGTAACGCCGCTGTTGCTTTTTCCTCTCCCCATTGGCATCCATCGTGCACCTTTCCCATTCAGACGTCAGAGTGGACGTTTCCATTGGCCCAATGCGATGGCGCTTGACACGGCGTAGGCGACGGAGAGGGCAGGGTGACCTTTCCCCGTTTCTGCCAAGCTGTTGCCGCGGCCGCCAGCCCCGCGGCGGGGAGGCAGAGGGGCGCCGCCGAGAAGAGTCATTAATGCGCAAACAAAAGCCGGCGCTCGGCAACACTCGACACTTTCGATCTGCACGTTTCAATTAGGCTTCGCATCAGGACGCCCGCCTGCCCTCGGCCCGCACCTGCGCCCCCGACCGGCCGGCCTGGCTGCAGAGGGAGGCACGCGGGAAATTGGCCTTGAAGTTGTGCTGCCGCCTAAAAATAGACGCACGGGCACGCGGCAACGCAATAGAGCTTTTGGCCGCTGTAATAATCATTAGCCGCAGATGAAAAATGTTTTCAGGGTTATCTGAAGGCCTGCGGACGATTTCACGAGCGGAGAGGAAGTGGTGGCGCTTTGTCTTAAAGGGTTGGACTGATTTGTCTCCACCGGGGTCCTGCGCGCGGGCCGCGGACGATCCCCGAACTGAACCAGACGCTGACCAGCCTCAAGTAGTTCTGCGTTCCAGGAGATATAAAAAAAATTCATGCTGCCATTACCTTTACGTTTGCATCTTTGGAATTTGAAGTCGCTGGCTTCATTGCTGTTCTTTCCTGTTCTCACTCAAGTGGAGTTGAGCTCCTTGTCTTTTCCAGCCATGTCCAGCTGCCCCCCCATTCAATCAAATCTTTTCCCACCGTCGTGTGTTTTTGATAGAAGATTTTAAGCTGTTGCTGAAAAGCTGCTAATGCGTTCCAGAGAGCGACGCGCCGACTAATTTATGTCGCGTTTTGTCGGCTGAGGCGCAGTAGGAAAACAATCGATAGCCATTAAACCCCGGGAGCTCTGTTGAACAGCGGTTTAACAGACCTCGGACGGTAGATGGTTGCCCTCTGGGCTTTAAAGATTACAGGTGACTGACTGTTCGCCCCTACAGTCGCGCCGCGCCGTCGTGAATTCGTTATCGAGCCAGCGGAGGGCCGCAAACAAGTGCGAGAGTTCGCGGCGAGGAGGGGGGAAGGGGGAGAAAGAAAAAAAAAACAGAGGCAAAGCCCTACAGGAAACTCTGTAATTGTCCCTGACTCCTGTCGCCAATTTTTCGAGACCCGTGTATTATGAGTGCGGCCGGAAAGCAGCAGTTAATATGCAGAGGCTGCCTCAGCAAAGTGCCTTCTGATCCATGATTGCATGTGTTAATGTTTCAGTTGGGTATTGATTTCCTGGCAGCCTTTTGTGCGCTGGATTTATCCGCCTCGCTCGCTGGCAAGCGCGCCCCTCCGAATGTTTGATTAAAGTTCAATTGACTCTTCCAGCGAAGGGGCGAGGAGCCATTTCACTCCCTATTTGTAGCGCCAAAGCTCTGCCTGACATGTTCTTTTGTTCCCATTCAAGCTGCTGCCACCCAGGCAGCCACCAATGCACTGATCCTAATATCCCCGCATTCAGCCAGCCTCCTCGCCTAATCCCGGGACAGACAGGGCCGCGGCACAAACGCGCCCGGGGCCGGCCGCAAATCCTGGCGCGGACTGACCCGCTCCGTGGCCTTCTCGCTGCGGGAACAGCGCGCCGCCTGCTAATGCCTGCGCTCCGCGTGTTCCCTTCAGCGCTAACTGCAGATATTTCACGGTGACGAATTGAAATGTTACAACTTTTTTTTTTTTTTTTCTAACGGAACGTGCCCCGGGCCCTTTTTCGCTTCAGCCCCCTCTTCAAAGCAAGAAAACACTCGGATGTGCTCGCTCGTTTCAACGGCGCTCGCCTCGTGTTTCGTTTCAGGGGGAGCTAATTACCTTCTACTACTACTGGAAGAAAACCCCCGAGGCGGCCAGTTGTCGAGCCCACCGCAGACACCGCCGCCAGCCCGTCTTCCGCCGCATCAAGACACGGACCGCTTCGACTCCTGTCAACACTCCCTCACGCCCCCCCTCCAGCGAGTTCTGTACGTATATTTCACCCGTGGAATGGCAGCCGAGGGGAGGAGGGGGGTGGGACATCACCCGATACCCTTATGCCGACAGAGCGCCGCATGTGAAACGTTTTTTTTTTTTTTTTTGTCCTCTCTTCCAGTGGACCTCAGCTCAGCCAGCGAAGATGACTTTGACAGCGAAGACAGCGAGCAGGAGCTGAAGGGCTACGCCTGCCGCCACTGCTTCACCACCAGTAAGTCGCCGCGCGCTCCTTTTTGCTGGCAGCCGTCAGACAGGGCGCGCTCGGTTATTCCTGTCCCGGCCTGGACCCTCGCGAGCCTGCGCGGCGCCGCGTGGCGAGCGGGGGCATCGGGAGACGTCGGGGCTCATTTTTATCAAGTCGAAAGCGAGGCCCTCGGCTCGTCCCCCCCCTCGCCACCTCATTATCCTTCCCCGCTTTGCACGCAGCTGGCTCTCAGTGCCAGTCTCCCATCTGATCACACTTAGGTTAGCGCCATCACAACAATGGTGGCTAATAACTATGGCTTCCCGGTGTTAACCAGTACGTCTTATTAGCGCATCGACGCCCGATGAAATGCATTCTTTAGCTCCACGTTACTCTCGGCCCTTAATTCTGCATCTAATCAGACGTGCGGCAGACTTACTTAAGGACACAGTCCGCATTAGGCGACATGACTGCGCTCGTGAGATCGTCTCTGGCCTCGCCGCCCGCGAGGGCGTGTTGTCTCACAACTGTAAATGGCTCCCCCTCCCCTCCAGCCTCCAAGGACTGGCACCACGGGGGCCGCGAGAACATCTTGCTGTGCACCGACTGCCGCATTCACTTCAAGAAGTACGGTGAGCTGCCCCCCATCGAGAAGCCCGTGGACCCGCCGCCATTTATGTTCAAACCTGTCAAAGAGGAAGAGGATGGACTCAGCGGGAAGCATAGCATGAGGACCCGACGGAACCGAGGCTCGGTGCGCACAAACACATCTCTCTCTCTCTCTCTCCATTTTCACCTTCAGGAACCTTTGCCTCAGAGTTATCCCTGGAGTAATGCAGAGCCAGACTGCAAAGCAATAAGCTTTTTCTCTCTGGATACGTAGTACAGGGAAAGCAAGAATTTCCTATATTTGGCTTTATATTTAATGTTAAAGTATTCAAAAACACTTGCTCACTTTGTTTACGTCGACCTAAACTTCCTTTATTTAAATCACATGGAGTATTAATATCGCTCCCTGATGCATGTCGACTCGTTCTCTGCCGATAGATGTCAACACTACGTAGCGGTCGTAAGAAGCAGACAGCCAGTCCCGATGGCCGAGCCTCGCCCACCAACGAGGATTTGCGCTCCAGCGGACGCACCTCGCCCAGCGCGGCAAGTACCGACAGCACCGACAGCAAGACGGACTCCATGAAGAAGCCGAGCAAGGTAAGCGCACGGCGTAGGCCCGCGGAAACCTCGTTCCGCCGCGCGCAGGTCTCTGGGGTGTACCCTAATGGCTCTGACGCTTCGGCTCCACAGAAGATTAAGGAGGAGGCTCCTTCACCTATGAAGAGCGCCAAACGGCAACGAGAGAAGGGAGCCTCAGACACGGAGGAGCCGGAGAGGGCCAGTGCCAAAAAGTCCAAGACACAAGTGAGTCTGCCGTCCTTTTGTTTTGCTTATCCCCACCGGTTTCGGTGGAGTGCGTAGATCTGGTGTCACGACGCTAATGCCCTCTCCCTCCGCTTGCCCCGCAGGAGCTGAGTCGGCCGGACTCGCCCTCGGAGTGCGAGGGGGAAGGCGAGGGCGAGGGCGAGAGCTCTGACGGGCGCAGCATCAACGAGGAGCTCAGCAGCGACCCGAAAGACATCGACCAGGACAACCGCAGCTCCTCCCCGAGCATCCCCAGCCCCCGCGACAACGAGAGCGACTCCGACTCCTCTGCCCAGCAGCAGCAGCTCCTGCAGAGCCAGCACCCCCCGGTCATCCAGTGTCAGCCGGGCACCTCGGCGGCCTCCTCGGCGCCTCCTCCGCCTACGACCTCAGCCCCTTCCATGCCCCCGCAGGTCTCCCCGACGGCGGCCTCCACCGCTCTACCTCCCCAGCCTCTGCCCCAGGCTAGCCCGATGTCTCTTATTCAGTCAGGAGCGTCCCTCCACCCTCAAAGGCTTCCCTCCCCACATTCGCCTATGACTCAGGCCCCGCCTCCTGGCCCCCCGGTCCCACCTCAGTCGCTACCCAGCTCGCACCACGGGCCCATGCCTCCCATGCCGCATCCGCTGCAGCCTGGCCCCTCGCACATGCCTCACCCTCACGCCATGCCCCCTCAGGGCTTCCCCGTAGGTCAGTCTCAGGTCCCTCCCCTGCCGCTCCCTGGCCAATCGCAGCCGAGGCCGCACACGCCCCCCTCCCAGTCCCAGTCTTCGGCTCAGAGCGGAGGCCAGCCTCCCAGAGAGCAGCCCCTGCCCCCTGCCCCGCTGTCCATGCCTCACATCAAGCCCCCGCCAACCACACCCATCCCTCAATTACCCATCCCACAGTCCCACAAACACCCGCCCCACGTGTCTGCGCCCCCATTCCCTCAGATGCCTTCGAACCTGCCTCCGCCTCCGGCCCTCAAGCCCCTCAGCTCCTTATCCACCCACCACCCTCCATCGGCGCACCCGCCTCCCCTTCAGCTCATGCCTCAGGGGCAGCAGCTTCAGCCTCCCCCGGCCCAGCCTCCGGTCCTCACCCAGTCCCAGAGCCTCCCGCCGTCGGCCGGCCACCAGCCCCCTCCGGCCCCACCGCTGCCGCCCTCCGCGGCGGCCTCGCACCCCAACGTGCCGCCGCAGCCGCAGTTCTCCTCCCATCCCTTCAGCACTGTTCTACCTCCGACGGGCCCTCCCTCATCCTCATCAAACTCTATGCCCGGCCTGCAGCCCGCACCGCCCTCCGCTCCGCCCGCCTCCATCTCCATGCCGCTCCCCGCCTCAGTCGCTTGCGCCGGCCCGGGCCCAGTGCTCCCGCCGGTGCACATCAAAGAGGAGCCTTTGGACGAGTCCGAAGAGCCGGAGAGCCCCCCGCCGCCGCAGAGAAGCCCCTCCCCGGAGCCCACCGTCGTCAACACGCCCAGCCACGCCAGCCAGTCAGCACGGTACGTCCGCAAACACCCCCTTTTCCACGCGAACGCGGCGTTAGAAGATAATAACATACAGCCACGCGAGCCGTTATTTATCAGAAGCCCATTGAGCCGCTTACTTGCCTTGTTCGGGGCTGTTGATTAGCTCTCAGACACATGCAGCTACAAAGAGCCTCTGCCGTCAGCTTTTGAGGCTTTGATGTAGGCAACAAATCAAACGTCTTTAGCAAAACAGGCAACCGAGGCCGCAATTAGCCCCGAGCTTTGAGCGGCTGACGGCCTGGAATCATCACGGACGGAGAGCGGAGAGATTAATGACGGTGACATGCGATTGAACCGACGTATCTGGACGGGGGTATCTGTAGTTGCCTTACACTTAAGTGGCTCTCAGACTGTCGACGAATCGCAATGAGGATTTTAATGCATGATCAGGGAGTTTGTTTCCTTTTGAGTAATGGGCCGGCGGAAGCTAATACAGGCCGCCTTTTCATCTAATGGGACGTTATCCGGCCGTCCAACATGCAAAATTAAAGATGACTGTAATGGCCCCAGCCTAACAAGTGGTTATGAACTTGAGTTTTCAGAGTAAACGACGAATACATTAAAACATCGTTCCTTGACCGCAGGTTCTACAAGCACCTGGACCGGGGTTACAACTCGTGTGCTCGGACGGACTTCTACTTCACTCCCCTGGCGTCGTCGAAACTGGCCAAGAAGCGGGAGGAAGCGTTGGAGAAAGCCAAGAGGGAAGCGGAGCAGAAAGCCAGGGAGGAGAAGGAGAGAGAGCGGGAGAGGGAAAAGGAGCGAGAGCGAGAGCGGGAACGAGAAAAGGAAGCGGAGCGAGCGGCGGTGAGCGATTTGCTTCGTCTCCCTCTTTGTTCAGCTGCTGTTTCTCTTTTTTCCCCCCCTCTCAAATCACACTGAACGCTTCTTCCCTCGCAGAAAGCCTCCAGTTCCTCTCACGAAGGCAGAATGGGTGAACCTCAGATGGCCGGCCCCGCCCACATGCGCCCGCCCTTCGACGGCCCCCCCACCACGATCGCGGCCGTGCCTCCGTACATCGGCCCCGACACCCCGGCCCTGCGCACCCTCAGCGAGTACGCGCGGCCCCACGTCATGTCCCCGACCAATCGGAACCACCCCTTCTTCGTGTCCCTCAACCCCGCGGACCCGCTCCTGGCCTATCACATGCCCGGCCTGTACAACGCCGACCCGGCCATGCGGGAGCGCGAGCTGCGGGAGCGGGAGATGCGCGAGAGGGAGATCCGCGAGAGGGAGCTGAGGGAGAGGATGAAACCCGGGTTCGAGGTCAAGCCTCCGGAGATGGACACACTCCACCCTTCCACCAACCCCATGGAGCACTTTGCCCGGCACGGGGCCATCACGTTGCCCCCCATGGCCGGCCCGCACCCTTTCGCCTCCTTTCACCCGGGCCTGAACCCGCTGGAGCGTGAGCGGCTGGCCCTCGCCGGGCCCCAGCTGCGGCCAGAAATGAGCTACCCGGAGAGGCTGGCCGCGGAGAGACTCCACGCCGAGAGGATGGCCACGGTGGCCAACGACCCCATCGCCCGCCTGCAGATGTTCAACGTCACGCCGCACCACCACCAGCACTCCCACATTCACTCCCACCTCCACCTCCACCAGCAAGATCCCCTTCACCAAGGTAAACGAAAGCCCTGCTCGTATAAACACCTCATTGCCACATTCAACACATATTTTACCCATTGGGGAAACTAAACGCTCCTATTGCTCATTATTTACAGTTAAATACAGTTACTCTGTCCTAAATGTTAGTATTTGGTAAATAGAGGTTTCAAATGGCAAGTAAAAGTAATGTATGTATATATATATACTTTTTTAATGAGACTCTTTTGAGTAGTTTGTCATCACTCCAGATATGGACACTGTTCTTATTCAGAGCTACATGTTTTGTCATCTTTTGTACACAGTTACTCCAAGAGATTTTTCATAAATGCATGAATGTGCATGCTTCATTTTCTTCACGTTTTATCGCGATGCCGATGTTACTGTTGATGCACCAGAGCTTTGCATAAACCACCGCTAAACTGTTAGGACAAGAACGCTGATGAAAAAAGTGATCATTAAAAAAAAAAAGCATTAAAGTGGCCTGGTTAAGTCATGTATGATATATGTACTGATGTAAGGTTAATAATAGAATAGTTAAATGCCTTTTCTAATGTACAGAGCTGTAATACTTTGTAATAGAGGCAGCAGATGCTTTACAGTGGTTTACAGCAGCAACAGAACATGAAGTTGTGTGTCGCTAATGTCGGTCGCGTGTCATGCACTGTCTTGTAATGAGTGTACCCTGAACCTAAGACTCTGACACCCAGAAGGTGGTGGTGAATGTCTTGTGTGTCCGTCAGGTTCTGGGGCCCATCCACTGGCCGTCGACCCCTGGCCGCCGGACCTCACCTGGCCCGCTTCCCCTACCCGCCCGGCGCCATCCCCAACCCTCTCCTCGGCCAGCCGCCGCACGAGCACGAGATGCTGCGCCACCCAGTCTTCGGTAGGCCCCCGCCCGGCGTCGGCTCGGTAATATCGACGGCGTCTCGTACGGCCCGATCCCCGATCCAACTTTTTGTCTGCGCCCTCCCCCCCTCCAGGTACTCCATACCCGCGGGACCTGCCAGGAGGCCTGCCTCCGCCCATGTCCGCGGCCCACCAGCTGCAGGCCATGCACGCCCAGTCAGCTGAGCTCCAGAGGCTGGCCATGGAGCAGCAGTGGCTCCACGGACACCATCACATGCACGGAGGGCCGCTGCCTGGCCAGGAGGACTACTACAGGTCAGCTGAGCAGCACCGATTCGACTCGAAAGCACGCAGATAAACCGAGCAGGTTTTCCACGCATTAATACTTGATGTTGGTGTTTCAGCCGGCTGAAGAAGGAGAGCGACAAGCAGCTGTAAAGCGACCGACCGGTGCAGGACACAGAAAGTTGTAACAGAGAAGTCTTGCGGGGGACTCTCCCGGGTCCTCTGGACACATTCGGTTTTGAAGAACAGAAAAAGGCCAAGTGGATCGTCTGAGAATTCTTCTGATATTTGTTTGGGTTTTTTTTTTTTGTTCTCGTCAAGGACTTTTTTTTATTATTATAATTATTATTATTATTATTATTTTTCAAGACATTGACTTTCTTTGGTATATAGCCAGTAGTGACAACGTCCTCAAGACTCCTGCATGACAAGCTTCCCTGACTTTTTTTTTTTTTTTTTTTTTTTTTTTTGTAGGTGCTAGAACAAGACACTGTGCTTATCAACAAAAAAAAAAAAAAAAAAAAAAAAGAATACAAGACCGGTCAGGCCGTTTATTGAAAAATAACAAGTGCTATCTTAAATTCAACATTTATTTTAATACATTGTTGGAGGTTTTTCATAATTTTAAGAAAAGCTACAGCATGGCGTTTTTGAGTCTGTAAATAGTATATATAAACATATAATTATTATTATAATTATTATTATTACTAGGTGTGGACTCCAAACCAAGTCGTTTCAACCTCCAATATAATTGTTTTGAAGCATTATCCCTTGTTTCAGAGGGGAGCACCATGGCATTATACGAGCAGTTTCATGAGAGAGTTGCAGTTCAGTTGTGACGTTCCTCTGCCATCACTGTGTTAGACTTAGCCTCACGCGCACCGTCGTAAACCATAACACCCGCCGCGCCCCCGCTCGCACACCGCACACCCTCGACACGCAGCAGGTCGCCGGAATGTGTCGTGACGCACTTGGAGAGGCGACGCGGGAAGTCCCGGAGGCTTCCGTGGAGTGCACGCCGAAGCCGAGGAGTTAAAAAGGAGGAGTGGGGGGGAGAGAAAAAGTTTGCACTGAAAGAGTGTCCCAGAGCTCCACTCGGCTGGTTTTACCCTTTTTGTTTTAAAATCGATATTTTGTAAGTCAATGAAATGGCGTAACGCTTACTTCCTCGTCGTTAATTGTTTTAATTCCAATTTTTCAAAAAGGGGACACCAGAAACACGTTTGGCTGAACCAGATGAAATTTTTAAAAATGGCTTTGAGTTCTTTTAAACCCAGCGGGAATTGAGTTTTAACATTCGTCACCGTGACGGGAGCCTCACAGGACTTCAGCATTGTTTTAAACGTGTGAATGGTTGCGAGTCTGCGCCTGTTTGTGTTTTCGGGTTGTGTTTTTGCCACCCCACCCCCCCCCCACCCCCACCACCACTTTTTTTGTCTACCTGGTCCAGTCATCCATGTTTGTTGCAGGGCTCGTGTCTGACCGAGTCGTCCTCCAGCTGTAGGCTGTAATAATGTTCACTGTGACGCGAGAGGGGGCCTGCTGGCACGTGACCGCCAGCAGGTAGAGGCTTGACAATTGTGTGTGTGTGTGTGTGTGCGTGTGTGCGACCTCGCAATATTTTCTTATGCCTTGGTTCCTTAGGGATGCGCACGGCCTCCTGTGCCTCAGGAGCGTTGTGTTTGTGTGTGCCACTGACTGTTACGAGTAGTGTTGACCTGTCATACCAGTGCACATGAGCCCGCGTTTTTCTATTCTGTTTTTTTTTTTTTACCCGCAAGTTCAGAATTGTTTGTAATTTTTTTTTTCTCCATGCACTAAGACTGTTTAACTGTCATGAAATTAAGAAAACTGTGGCTATTTTTTAAAGTTTTTTATTTTAACCAAATTAAGAGACTCTTATTGCATTTAAAAGCGATCGTATCTTCACTCGGAGAGCTACAATTTCCATTTAAGCGGTTGCAAACGTCATTAAACTCATGCCCCCCCCTTTTTTTCCAGAAATTGAAAAAAAAAAGTCTTTTAAGCCCTGACAACAACCTGTCACTCTGTCTTGCCGTCTCCCACCGATTCCTGTCTCTCTTCTGACGTCGTACTCCTCCTCATCATCACCGCTGTCATCATCATCTTCGTCATCAACCTTTGCCTCGTTTCCTGATGATTCCCTTGCCTTTTACTCCCTCTTTTTGTGTCTCCAAAACCTTTGATGTTAAGTGTTGTCAATGGTTTAGCTTCTTGTTTCAAAGCGGCAATAGCAGAATGTAAATTCTGACTGCTAAGATTTATATATACTGGTATCTTGAAGCTTATTGTATATATGAGTAGTCGCCATGGGATGACACAATGTAAACAAAAAGTAGAAATAATAAGAAAAATTGTGAGTCCTGTGTTCTCTCCATTTGAGTATTTTGTAATTTTTTTGAAAAATTTGTGGAATTAAAATAAACGACTAAGTTACACCACAAGAGGCGCTTTCCCTCATGTTTGTGCCTTCGGACGCATCCGTGAATCGTTTTATTTCTTTGTTGAGACACAGTTGCTTGTGAGCTGAGCCAGAGCACACTTCCAAATCCCAGCAGCCGTGAGAGACAATTATCCTTTTTTTCTTCTTCTTTTTTTTTTTTAAGGATAAACAGTTTTGATTACTCGCCGCTCGCTGGCTGAACGGCAGAGAGAGAAAGGAGGGAACGCTCTCGCTTTGTTACGTCTGCGAAATGCAATTCTCCAGCTGAGCAGAGTGACTGTAGCCGGGCGTGTTTTGATAATACTCGTGTCCTACATTTGCTCTTGAATAATAGAGTTTTTGCTTGACAGGAGAAATGTGCCACAGAGCAGATCAAGCGTCCCCGTTTCGTACTTTTTTCCCTTTCTTTTTTTTTTCTTTCCTCCAGCCTTCCATTTTCTCAGCTCCGCAAATACTGAGCTTTAAGAGATCACCCCAGCAGCAGGTAGTGAATCTCAGAGCTGAATATTGCACTGCTGTGGTATAATAACATCAAAGCCGGGCTAAGCCAGAAGGAACACCTACTCAGGCTGAGATGCCTTGCTATCAGCGGGGCAGGGCTGTCATTTCATCCTGTGTGTGGGGAGTGATAGACCAGCAATCTGTGATGGTGTGCCGCAGCGATGGCTGTCATTTTGAGAGGGGAGCTATTATTCTGCTGCTGCTCTCTGAAATGATGTCCTGTCCTCAGGAAAATCGAGGTTCCTTGGATGCTCTATCCTGGGGCTGTCATGTGACGGCCGCCTTGTGGGGAGGTGCCGCTTGTTGTTGCCGGCTCGCCTCGCCTCCCCGTAAGACACAACAAGACGTCAGAGCCGAGCGGAGCTGGCTGGTTGAATAATTCATCTCCCCTCCGCCGCCTCCTCCTCCTCCTCCTCCGCTCCGGCGATGGGAGCGACTGTGACTTGTGTCAACTCAAATCCTTCTCATAATACTGTGTGTACCCCTCAGGCAGGCACGCAGGGATTCATAGTCTCCTTTAAAAAAAAAAAAAAAAAATCTGCTCTCTCTGTCTGAATAGCAATATGTCTCGTGCCGTTCTTGCAGCGTTATTGTGTTTTGCGGCAGGTCTCGGACCTCGAGCCTCCTCGTCCCCCTCCATCCTCTTTTCTTTTCTTTCGCCCCGCCGTTCCTGCCTGCGGAGAGCGATGCTCGGCGGCGGAGAGGGGCCTCCATGCTATTAGTGCATCCAGTCGGAAGGCAGCCGCGTTCCTTTCGGCGGGTAGCTCTGTGGCTGCCCTGTAGTGCCCTGTTTGTCTAAAAAAGATGCAAGAGACATGTCCCTAGATATTTTTTTACCTGGTATCCTTCTAAAAACCCATCATCGTACTTCTTAGCTTCTTTGTGCTCGGAGTAGTGCAACAAAAACCGTCGCTTCCACGTTGTCTTCGTGCTCATTCAGACCTGGAACCATATTCCAGTCATTTGCAGAACAAGCAACCTGTGGTTGAGTCCCATCTAATAAATGGAACACAGCTGCAGGAATCCAATGCATGCAAATAAAGGCAATTACACACATTTAAAATGCAAACGAAGCCGCCTGAAATATGCAGACATGCATTTTATCTAAAACGAGGCTCGTTCCTGCATTTCAGCAATCCGAACGCCGATGTCAGTGAAACAACCTTCGCTTTCCAAGGGAAGGTTAAAGCGAGGTTTAACGATAACTGCATGTGGGAGAGTAAACTTTCGGAGTCTGCGTGCTGGCGATACAGTCCGTTTGTCATGTTGCCATCTGCTTCCAAGCAGAGGTCCTGCGGAGAGCATCGACTGTGCGGCCGTGGAAACAAACCTGCTGCTTCGTGAAAGGAAGAAACAGCCTCCAGATCTTCAGATGATCGATCCCAGAGTTTGTCTGGTGCCTCAGCCAATGTCTCCCTGAGTCACTTTCTCCTCACCAAACATGGCCCCCGGCGCCCACTGATGCCAAGTCTCCCCTTCAGGCTTTGTTTATAAAATGAGATGCATTGTTCCAGATTAAACTGAAGTAGTTCAAATTCCCGCTGTGAACAACCACTGCAGGAGATTACCACTTACGTATTAATGCATTAATAATAATCAACTGGCATTTAAAACAAGACAGTTTATAACAACACATACTTTTTTTAAAATTTAAGTCAGATTTCGGATCGCAGCATCTTAACGCTGTGGTGTTGCTGCTTTGCCTGTGACACATGATCAGAATACTTCGCTACATCTCAGATGGAAATATTTGACTTTTGCCCTCCCTGCAATAGCAGAGGCACGGCTAACAAGCATCTAATGCATCACGTCCACCTCTGAAAGCCTGGAGCCACTCTGCATGACGTCTTAGTCCATTTTGCTCCTCGTACTTTTTTTGCTGGCACTCCCGTAAAAATCTCTGCTTTGTGGTGTTGCTACTTGAATACTTTTTCCACCGCTGCCCGTTGTTCTGCTTTGGGTGGGATTTGAGGGTTTAGGTGGAGTTCTCAATGCGTTTTCAAGAAATTGCGCTATCATCATAAGAGCACTGGAGATCCCACATTACGGCTTAGTTGGCCACCAATAAAAGGGTTTCTGAAGAGCCAAATAGGAGTGGAAGGGGGAGTATTCTGTGGAGCTGCACGCTGCAGCATAATATTTCATCTCCAGGAGTCGGCTGCCATTTTGACCAGCCTTAACGTTCAGTCCCCAGCATGTGTGCTGTAATGACTTTCCCAGTGTGTGTTGCTGTGTGTGCGTCTGCAGCAGTTTATCTCTGTGTATCTGTTTGCGTTGCTGCCTGCTGCGTGCTGGAGGCCTTGGCTGCAGCTCCCATGCTTCTAATGATATCCTGCCCTCACATTCCTATCATAGCCGATCTGGATTCCCCCTTGTCTGCAGCAACGGATCGGCCCGGTGCGGCCACAGGCCCGGCCCAAGCATTCCTCACCCACTCCCAACGCACACAAACGCCCTCGGGAGGCCTCTGCCGACGCCTGCCGCAAACCTCTCGAGTGCAGCCTCTCCTTCTTCCTTCTGTCTCTATTGTTTTGAGTTAGATTTCAAGGGAACCGGTCTGCAGCCGGAGTCATAGGAGCTCTTTGTTCAACAAAGCGTGCCAGGTTTGGTTCCTCGCTGGCAGAGGATAGACAATGCAAGGCTCACGCTCTAGACTTTCAGGCTCCTCTTTAATGTGTTGTCATAAAACACGCAGCTGGCGGAGACTTAACGTTCAGAGGGACTCTGTGCTGCTGCTGCCGTTGCTGCAGCGCTCTGAGCCCTGGGTTTCGCCCTTCCAACTGTCCTCACACTCTTACTGCAGAGCCTGTGCACCGTCACAGTCGCACACAGACCAGCATTTCAATTCACCATTCACCCAGTGGAAATTCGGAAAAAATAAGGCGTCCCCTAAAAAATGTCCCCAACTGTCAACTCAAAAATACTGGGACAGTGGAGGGATATTGCTTCTGTTGGCAGTGCACTCCTTCAAATTTATTCTTCAGATGAAAATAAGACTACAGGCTGTCATTTGATTTACTTCTCCTCTGCTTAAAGGGAAAAGAAACCCAGAATGAGCGCGCACCGCCATGTGGCTAACCCCTAACCCCTTTAATGGGAAGTCATGTGGGTTTCATAACCTTTAGTAACTCAAAAACAGATTTGTTTTAGCCTTGCGCTTACAAACAAACTCTGTTCGTCCTTCAACCAGAAAGTGCATAATGAATCCCAAAACAACTGAATTAATGTTGCAATTCAGGAGTCTGTTTGACATTATGAACTTCAAAAAAAACCAAAAAGCATCTAACTGCACAATCCTGCACTTATTCACTCTGGAAGCACTTCACATTGTTCTTATACTTCAGGCGGGTGATGGCATTTAATCTTTTTCTTTCACTAAACTGAACTGAAAGTGAGAATTTATCAAATCCGGCATTAGTGCTCGTATCATTGCAATATTTTCACTGACTTTTAACTTCACTGCTGTTCATGACAACAAGGTTCAGTTGTCCATATTTTCCCGGTTAATTTGGGGTTTTGGAGGAATTTAGTCACCTACTTCTGAAGTCATGCACCAGACAAGGTAGGAAAAAATGTGGAGAGGAAGATGAGATATAATTTTCTAATGATATTCATCTAACTAAGCTGAGGATAGTATTAGACATGGGTCATGGAGAAGGTTTTCTATCAGATTTATTGACTTGCCTCCATTAGGTGTAGAAAGCTGTCCTGTGAACCAATGAGTATATAAAGATCTCACAGTCCTGTGACTCTGTATGGAAAAAACATCCTCGCCGCTACCTCGGCAGACAAGTAGAAGTGTGCTGCTACATTCAAACGGGACGTGCAGTACCCGGTGTAACATACATCCAACCTATCTTTTACGGCAAGGTGGGTTATTCAACGTATTAAACCACTGCCTGCTCCTCTGCTCTGCACCGCGAACCAGCTACAGCACTTCACAGGCGAGCTCATCTGCCTTCGGCCCAGCTTCAGGATGGCTTTGGGGAGGAAATAATCATGTTGACACCACCTGTCACTGCGTTTTTGGCCATCTGGCACAATACCTGTCAGCTTTAAATGTTACGTCCAACTGGAAGTGTTGATTTGCCTGTTTCCCAAAAAGCCAAGCTGAGTATTTTCTGCTTGCACATATGTTGTATCGAGAGTCATTATCCTGGTTCTGTTCCGCCTGGCTTTGTGTGCTTGACAGTTTGGCTGCTGACAATGCCCCAATGTTACCTGTGTTCACTGTCTGTAATGCAAGGTGCTCATTCATTTCTTCATTTTTCTTTGCTGTTTGACGCTCAAAAACAATGAAACGCATACGTTTGTGTCATGAAATAGGGTGTGAGTGATCATTTTTGAGTTTTATGAGTGTATTTCTGGGCTCCTGTATATTCCCTGCACCACAGCTGGTGCCTTTCGCACATGTAGCTGGTGCTTACTTGAGAGTATTTTCCCCTTGCGATCTGAGGTGCCCAGCCGGGGGAACAGCAGAGCGGTGACTCGTCACCTGTGACTAATATCCTCCGGATGAAAGGTTATTATTATCATTGCTGTGTGTCATTGTCTCTGCTCTGTTGGGCCCGCAGCGCGATGAGCTCAGATTCCTGATGCCAAATATTATCTTTAGAGAAACTCCTTATTCTCATTAGGGCTGTAACCAACGATTATTTCGATTGATTAAACATTTTGTCTTGATATTAGAGGATAATGGGGGAAAAAGCCAATACAATTTTCCAGAGCCCAAGGTGACATCACATAGTTTTATTTTTATAT
The DNA here is from genome assembly GCA_016785225.1 of Psettodes erumei. Taxonomy (NCBI): domain Eukaryota; kingdom Metazoa; phylum Chordata; class Actinopteri; order Pleuronectiformes; family Psettodidae; genus Psettodes; species Psettodes erumei. The sequence continues at coordinate 461,120 of JAFBJZ010000511.1, forward strand.
TCAACCAAAAGTCCAAAATTTGGAATGGTATAAAGAGTAAAGCAGCAGTACTCCCAACTGAAGGGCTGGAACTGCCATATGTTTTTTTTTTAATTCTTGATAAGTCACTTAAACAATTGACTTCTTAACAGAATTGCTGTGAACTAATTTTCTTTCTATTGATTGTTCAAACCACCTCAGCACTAATTCACATAGACCAAATCTTTTCGAACAGCAACAACTGACATTGAACTCCCAGATGAGACACTGCAGCAGACGGGTTGTTTTTCTCAAAAGGTCCAAGGCTCTTTTATGTACAATTACCATTTATAGGAAAGACTATTTTAATAATGCCCTGGTGAATTTATTGGCTTTACCAGCCAGTGACTGCGCTGGCTCTTTTCTAATGCTTCAGTTATTTTTGTGGCTTAATTTTGGTGAAGAGCGCAACAGATGCGATCCGTTCATATCGTTAACTGACAGACCTGATATGGTGCAGGTCAGCAGCTTCACATCATGAATATAACCTAGGTTTGACCCTGGCCTGTCATACCTGCTCTGGTGGCTTTATAAAGCCTTCCTGTCTCAGGGTAGCAACAGCACCAAAGCTAAATAAATCTCTGCTAGTGAATGGCCTCTACTCCTCTGCAATTTCCTTTCCCTATCATCAGCCCGTGGGCCAGGACTGATAGCATGCTGTCAGTCGCCTGCTACCTTGGTGTAACCCTGTATTAGTTTTCCCTGTGGTGTGGTGACGGGTAAGCTGTGTCTCCTGTTGTTCTAAGGACTAGGACCGCAAAGGTAAAGGTGGACTAAAGGGCAACCGGGGGCTTAGATGTGCAACTGGGGCTGCCGCGCTGTAGCCTGGAGGCCAGCGGCGGCAGGGAGCACCCTGACCGTGCATTTATGTAATAGCCGTTCCTATGATAGATGGCGTTGCCAGAGCATTCACCTGCTGCACCATGAGGCTGTCCACCTGCCTTGACGCAGATGGATCGGCCTTTGTTTTTTCCCCCTCACCTCCACCGTGTAATTAATCTTCAGTGTGAGACCACGGAAGAGAGTGCTCTGCAGCTGCGGGCCGCCACACTCGCCGGCGGGCGGGTGGAGGCAGCGTTCAAGGCCGTGAGGACAAGCACCACCTAGGAGATGGCAAAAAGAAGATGTTTAAATGCATGCTGCTCCAGGCCTCCTCGCTCACCTTGGTTATCAACAGAAGAGGAGCGCCGAGCACAATATTTGTCCCTGCTCCAGAGTACAATTTATCTTGGATGGAAATAGCATCTCTGGGAAGATTCAGCAGTAATAGACCCTCTCCAGCGCCACTGCCATCACATATTTTACACCGAGGCCTGGTTTCTCTCCACCTATTGCCTCACCCATCCCACATGTTTTCTGCTCCATTTCACAGGATAATAAGGCACTGGACTAAAATGGCTTAAAGCAAATGAACATATCGCTGCTTCCCTTTTTTCATACGCTGATTGAATGTATCAGTATAAAGGCTGCAAATTGGCCACATCAAATGATAAAGGACATGAAGGAAAACATACAGATATATATTCCAAATAGTACATTTTGTCCACATATGTAGACTGTTTTATATAATGATTTCTTTACAGGCAAATATGCAGCAATCAGCCACAACATTAAAACCAGTTAGCAGCTCTAATGTTGTGGCTGATACTATAGAGATCATGTGGTTTTACACCGAGAGGTCCAGAGCTTAATGCATGACCTGGTAAAACTAGTATAAGCACTGGAGGAGGAAGCTGCCACGCGGACATCCACAGCTGAAGCGCGCATGTTGATATTTATTATAAAATTTAATGACAGGAAATGGCCGGTACCTCTGTAATGACACAAATGGCATTGTTTGAGCATTGTGACCCAGAGGTTTGTCGGCAGCATTTGCGATTTGGGTGTAAAATCCTCCTTCGGGTGCAGTGGCGGGCTGCGAATCAGAGGCTGCGGTTAATCCCTCGGCTGCTGAGCTTTTCACCAGCTGAGAGCGGTAAGGTTATGGACAGACTGAAGCCCTCACGAGACGGAGGTGTGAGGCAAATCCAGGCAAATCGCTGAGCCTCAAAATGAGCCAAACAGGTACGAAGTAGAAGAGGTATATGCTGCTTTTTTTTTTTAAAAAAAGAAAGCCTTCAATAGCCTTCATAAAGTTGTGCTTCAGGACTGTGCAGAGGGGCAGGTCAGTTTAACGAGCTGATGTGAACCCTGGAAATAAATGGAGTTGTGATATTCTGCAGCCCAGCAAATAGAAGCACTGGGAGCCATTGAGTTCCTGTGCCTTAGGCAGAGGACTGCAGAGCAAACAGAGTGTTAGTTCACTAAATGATGCAGAATGGATGCTGGATAATCACCACACTGCTCATAAACCCTCCTTTAAAGGTTCCTCACAGAATGGACCCACTGCATTTTCTTGAGGCTATATCCCTTTACAGATGATCATCATAGGACCCAACCCTGATAGAAATGATATTGCATTCATCAGATTCCTTTGAATTTGATGAATAGACATGTCTGTAATAATTATGATTTCAGAAAAGCTTTTCTGTAGCAAACAGAGCAAACACATCAAGGGGGATGCACACAGCGCACATCACCATTATCTGTGTTCATGTTGAACATTTCTCCGGAGCAGCCTCTGGGGTTGTGGCGGAACAGTGCATGATTTAGTCGAGCCCTCCTCCCTCCCTGTAAACTCTCCACTCCGGTGGCTGGCTGCAGATTTAATGGGCTTAGCAGCTGTTGAGGAAAAGCAGTGAGGGCTTGTGGCATATGCTCTGGTTAGAACAAAGAGCAGCGAGCACACCACACGAGCTGCAACTGCCTGAGCCGAATGCAGTGCTGCCACAGGGGCTGCAGGCAACCATTAAACTGTTTTACAGCTTGTGTTGCCTCCAGTTTATTTGATTGGCTTTTATTTAATGCGCTGTTCTGGGTTTTATGTAATATTATGACCATATTTGACCATTGCCACTGGTTTACAAAAGAGCTTTATAGACTATTTGTTTTTAGGTGTTTAGGTGGATGTTTGCAAGGCAGCATTTACCTTCTCTTTGCTGTGCGAGGTTTGTACAGTAGGTGTGTAAGCTGTTAATTCGTGACATGAGAGCAGGGGATGGTGGATTTCAAAGGTTCATCAAAGGCACTTGACAAGGCTGCCCTCTTCAGGGAGATTTGTAACCCTTCCAACACATCTGCTTCTAATGTGCTGTGTGATGATAGAGAGTGGTGCAGAGAGTCCTCTAGTGGAAAAAGTTGAAATAGCCGCAAAAGGCTCTATGAGCAAAAGCTGATCTATTATTTATTTCGACATACAGAGACAGTTTGGCCCTGGGTGACATGTGCTTCAAATTAATGGCAAAATAAAGTTTTACTTAGATTTATCTTTTTTTTCAAAAGCTGAATTTCTATTTTTTTCTCTCACATTTTCCAGGCAGATGAACAATTAACTAATTTAAATTTTCTACCTCAGGCTTTTCATTTGATTTGGCAAAGTGCTCTTTTGCTACCTGCAAATATGATCCGATTTCTTTTAGCTGAAAACTAATTAGCTCTTGCAAATATGTGATCCTCGGCACTCAGAGAAGGCTTTGTTGAGCAGAAGTAGAGGTATCACTTCCCTCCCATTATTACTCTTTACTCTTACTTCAAATTCGCTGTTTCCTGTTCATATAGCAATTTGGTAGATTGTGCAGACAGTTTTAGTATATATATCTGTCCCACACAGTTTGGTTGCTCCTACAATTACCAGCTGTTATGGACACGCACAGGCTGATGTAAGGTTTATTGCAGTTTGCACAGTTGCTCTGTGCATATATGAGCTCCAACAGGCACGATGTGTAAACAGTGATAAGGTTGTGTTTGTGCAGTGTGTGTGTGTGTGTGTTTTGCTGGGTTCCCTAACTGTTAGCAAACACACTGCGGTGCCATGTTCTCCCACTCACTGCTGACAGAAATGGCTCAGGGCCTGTGTGGGAGTGGAGTGTGGCAGGTTTGCTCACTGTCTCTGCTTGTAACAGTACACTATAAGCTCTCTAAATCAAGGAGCTGCCCCTCATGTGTTTGTGTGTGTCCGCAGATGTGCATGAATTCGAGTAGGTAGTAAAAGCTGTCTCTTGCGTTGCTTGCCTGCCCTCATTAAAAGCACAGAAATGTCCTTGCACTCCCTACACTGCAGAGAGGCAGGGTTGTTTTGGGGTTTTTTTTTAAATCGAACCAAACCGCTTTCAGTGGAGCAAACTGAAATGGTAAGCACTTGACATTGTGAAAGAGAGATATGAAAAGGCAGCCTGTGAAGGGGGAAGGAAGGGAAAATGAGACCAAGCGAGAGGCCTCTGGGCGAACAAAGGCTTATCAAGTGTAATCTCCACCAGTGTTGCTTGTCAGTCCCATCATGGCTGACCTTGTCTCGAGCGCTGCTGTAAGTGTGACCCCTCTGTCCTGACTTGGCTGAGTGGAACCGTCACACCTTGTTTGTCCATGAGCCGCTCACCCCCACACCAACCAACCAACCAGCAGCATTGATTCTGTGTGCGCCTCACTTACCTCACAGGGCAACAACATGTCGGGGAACTGGTTACATGCAAAAAGTCACTCGAAAGAGGATCGCATTTATTGCATTGTACATTATTTATTGTACAACAATTATTGCCACAATGCCACTGACATATATTTAAAAACAAAAATGAAACAGTCAGGATTGGATTGGGATGTCGAAATAGTACAGTAACATGAAAGGGATAAAAAAAAAAAATAGAGGAAGTTGAGCCATTACAATAATTATCAAATAAAGAAATGATATAGAGTATAAGTAGAAGAAAGATAGATATATATAAGTATATATAGTAGACTACATCTTCTTTTATAATTTAAATGGAGTAAATTAATTTATTTCGTGCTTTCCACAATATTTATGTAGCTATATAGTATTTTGTTAGGATGATGATATTCTTAACACAAAGCTCAATATTCTTGTTCATGAAGATAACTCCTAACCAGATAAATCTGACAGGGAAGAAATCTATATTTATGGATTTGTAGCTCAGCACGGTCATGAAGGATTTCCAGGGCTTATCGATCGTGTCACGAACATAAAACAGGTGCTGTGTTTCTATTTTTGCGCTCGTCTGCCGCAGTCGAACCACAACGGTGCGTTAAATGTAGCGGCCGCAAGGAAACGTTGCCCCGTAAGGGAATGTTCAGCGTATCCTATGTTGAAGGAGATAAGGAATCACCTAAGTGCCTCTCTACAGCTTTGAGACCCGTTCAGAGCTTCCGCTTAGGTACTTCCGGGTCATTTCACTCAAGTCGGAACCTTCCAAAATAAAAAGGGCATCGATCGCAGCTAATGTGTGTAAAATGAGACCGGAAATTGTCGACTTTGTCTTCACGTTGACAATATTTTTTCTCATGTATCCATATTCTTACGTTATTATTATTATTATTATTATTGTAACACGTCCTCATGTGTATTTGCAATTTGCTTGACGGCGTGTTGCGCTGTAAAATGAACAGACAAACGGACAAACAAACAAACAACGGGTACATATTTGACATCGGAAGCTATCCGGATGTGTGCTTTTTATTGTGAAAGGTGGTCCGTCACCTGCTGCAGCGTCCGGCCAATCGCAGCAGGTGCGGCGGGCAGCTCCCGTTTCAAACAGGAAACTGAATGTCTGTCAACAGTCGGTAAATACGACACTAACTAACTGACGTCACAGAGCTGTCAAACATGAGGGAGGGAGGTGGATAACCTGACGCCTGTGACGTCAAAGCTGCGTGGAAGTATGAAGAGCTTGTGTCCACAGCAATATCCATGTATGTCTAGTGCGGAGAGCACATATATCGCTGATAATTATCAGTATTTGTGCAATTTGTGCAAAAACTCCTCAGAGGCAGATCATCATTGCGCTCTCTTTAAGAGACAGCTGGGAGATGAAACGTGTGTCTCTCTCCACGAGATGGCGCCATCACCAAACAGTTTCGTCCCCGATTTGTTTGCGCTTGTTGCGCCTCGGCGTCGTCGAGAGCCAGGGAACACTGTAGCCGGGATTATAGCAGACAGTAGGTGGTGCTAGTGATTTATCATATCAGAAAGGATCCCATAAGCAGCATAACTGGAGGTCTCAGCTATGAATAAGCAAAAACAAACGAGAAACAAGACAAAAAATAGCTTAAATACTCGAAATTTTCCTGTTTGTGGATGGGATTCATTTTCGTCATCGCCTCCATTTTCATGACTTTTTTGCGGTGACACAATAACACGTCATAGATGGCTATTCAGGGACATGTTTTCAATCAGTTCTACAGCCCATGTGATGATGCTTCAACGCAATTTGAATTAATGGTTTCAAATTCAAAACTTTCAGCGGCTCAGATCGGCTGCTCCAGCCTGATCCTTTCAACCGGAATGAGGGGAGTCAATTTTATCAGCGATGAAGGTGAAGAAATCATTTTCACGCAATCATTTTCAAAGAAAAGTGTTCATAACCAAATAAAAATCACATGCGTGTCTCAAACAAGGGGGTATCGGGCCTCCATTGGGCTTTCAGACACCTGTGGCCACCTCACAGTCATAAATATGGCTCTTCACCAAATCAGAATATATACCCAAAATGCAATTATAGTAATTTCCTCAACGACTGGACTGTAGGAGGTGAGTGGCATGAGTTGTGTGTGTGTATGTGTGTGTGTGTGTGTGTGTGTGTGTGTGTGTGTGTGTGTGTGTGTGTGTGTGTGTGGTGTGTGTGTGTGTGGGGGGGGCATCATTGACATTCCTTATAATGAAGTCTTCGGGCTTTTGCCTGTCAACCAGTCACTGTGAGCGTCGCACCCGATCCGCGCCGGAGGAGAGACCAAGCAGGCGTGCGTCACACATGACCTGAGACCTGAAACCCCAAATACGTCAAAATCCAGATGGCTGTCACCAGGTACAGTACGTTAGACTTTATAATATCAGCGTAGGCGTTACCACTAGCGATTTTCATCACATGGCGTAGAAGACATCAGCCCGACTATACGGATATACAAGAGCATTGCAAACGAATGCATGGCCTCAGCGTGACGTGTTACTGAGGGTTTTACAAGAAATGATCATCCAGGTTTATTAATGTGCAACATCATTAATTAAGTTACGTGAAGCAGGCTTGCAATCATCCATATGACTTGACTTAAGCAACTAGCGTTTGATACTATATGCCTGATAATGGGCTAATGGGCAGACTCACAAGTCTGAACATTAATGCTCAATTTTGATCACAAACATATAAATATATATATATATATTCTGAGTTAAGTCCTTTCTCTCGTTCTGTGTATAAACTTTTCATTTCTCTTTTCCTATTTTATCTAATAATCTCCTGCACCTCGATCTGTTAGCGGACTGGACTTACTTTTGTACAGCTAACCCTTTGGAAAGCTTCAGGCGGTCGTCCGACTCTCTTTGAGTCCGAAAACTTGTGGAAGACGGGCCTCTTGCGTTACTTTTCTGTTTGAGTTGGAGCAAGTTTCCCCCCTTCCTGGTGACGACACGCGCCGGGATCGGCCTCATCTCTCCTGAGTGTCATTTTATTGGATTAAGGTGCGACAACGGCCCCGCCGCGTTTCTGCCCCTTCCTAAACGACTTTGTCCGCGGACTTCCTCAGACCTGACTGGGCTCCACGTCTCCCCATGCGAGGAACGGAACAAAATGACTCACCCGCCATCAATGTCTACGGAGCTCTGTGGTCTCTCCGTCAGCTCAAGTAGTAGTAATTACACAAAAGTTAAAAAAAAAAAACCACACAGCGTTATACTCAAGTGATTTAGCTCCAGGTGCTTCTTTCCTATCTTGATAATGAGTTCTCAAATGCAGGTGCACTGTTTGTTTTTCCTCTTGTATACATTGGTGTTGATGGGGCCCTGCGGTACCTTAAACCACAGCTAACAAGAGGCCTTTAGCCACCCGATATCTGAAACACCCCCGTAGAATAATGCAGACCTGGCAATATTATTGATCTTTTTGCATGATATCTGTGTTTTTGCGCTGGCTTTTCTCTCTCACCACAGGTTACCCCATAACTATTATGGCTTTGTTGTATTTCCCCCCAATTAGCTGCATGGGGCCGAGCATCGCGCACGTGCTTCTGCGGGAGACTTTCGTGTTTTTTTGTTTACACTTCCGTGCTCCCCCGTTCGATTTCGGCGCCGTCGGCGTGTGCGCGCGGCCATACATCGCAGCCGGCGCCTGCGCGTGTGAACAAGTGTGTGCTTGTGTGTTGTGGTGTGATGCCGGCTTCCTGAGGCTGATCACCACCCTCTTCCCGGCATCTTGTTTTTGCCCGTCTCTCAGCCTGTGTGGAAGTTGTGTGGGCACCCTCTGGATTGCCTCACCGCCGAAGCATGCCGGACCCTGTTATCCAGCTATCCATCTGTGTTATTGATTTTTTTTTTTTTCCCTCTTTGTAGAGTTTCATCTTTCCTCCACTTTTCTGTAGCGCGATGGAGAGGGAGGGAGCGCGCGAGGGAGAGAGGAGGGGCGAGCAAGGGGGCAGAGCAGAGATCTGAGAGCCGGGGGGGGGGGGGGGCGGGGCGTTGAAGGAGCGGAGCAGCAGTGGGGCTTCTGAGGGTAGGGGTGTAAGAGGTTGGGGGGGGGGCTCTCAGCCCATGCTATGGATGAGCAGAGAAAAAGAGAGAGAGGTTCTCTTGAAGTGTGTGAGCTTTTCTCTCTCTCTCTCTCTCTCTCTCCGTTTCTCTCCATTCTCATGGGATCACCCCCACCCCCACCATCACCTCCTCCCTCCCTCCCTCCTCCATCCTGCTCCGAGGCGCCTCTGGTACACACGCTCCACTCGCCACCCCCTCCTCCCCCCTCCCCGCCTCTTGCTCTGTCCGCCTGCCTGCCGTCTCTCCTTCCCGGGGGGCCTGGGCAGTGCTGGCGGCGCAGCCGTGATTTGCAGGAGATTTGTCTAAGTGAGAAGCAATTAGTGCGCCTAAGCACCGCTAATGTATGCATGCTGGGGCCAGCGCCACCCCCACCCCCCGGCTTGGCGGTGCCAGGCCCGGCCGGAGCACTGCCGTTCTCTCTCCCCGTCTCCCCGTCTCTTTTCACGTGGCGGCGTCGCCCTCGCCCTCGTTCCCCTTCAGATGACCCAGTCCTCTTTGATTCTGTCAGCACTATAATTATTGACCAGTGGTGCTGAGGTTTGCGTTGTTACTTACCATGCCCCTTTCTTGCAAGTATTTCAAATATAATGCATGCAACTTTATCCCTCTCTCCACTGTGGAAGTTTTTTTTCCAAAGGTGCCAGGTTATGGTGGGGTTGTGAACCTTCTGAACTTTTTTCAAGGTTCACGGAGGTGACTTCTGTCCCTCAACTTCTCCCACTTAAGTTTCCACTGTAGATTAGAAGGAGGCTTCAGTAAGCCTGGAAATTTAAGTCTGTGAGTGACGGTGAGCGGTAGCATAATATGAGCGTGGTAATCCATCCACACGCCCGGGTATACACTCAAATGAACACACATCACAAACACACATGCACAACAAAGTGGAACGGTGGTGGGTGGTAGGATTCCCTTTGAAACCTGCGGTGTAGAAAGGCCTGTTTGCAGGCGTGCATGCATGAGGGATGTTCTGCATGGTGCGACTCCCCAGCTACTTGAAGATGAACTTTGCCCTTTTCTACGCGTTCACTCTTCCTTACTCAGACAAAAACAAGATTAAGTCTGCTCATCTTTCCGCTGCGCTTTGCTGCCTTCCAAGCGGAGGCCTACATGGACCGTGGGTGGTTTTGGAGCGAGGTGTTCGTTAATTAAAGATAGGATAATTACTGGTGCTTCTTAGGATGGCTTTTGCGGGGCTGATAAGAGGATAATCCTGGAGAGAAAAGCGGAGATCGAAGCGGTACCCGGTAGACCAGGCCTCCTGCTCGGCTGGGCCGGAAGAAAATGTCCCCGCCCCTCCAACCCCCCCCCATCTGTCTCCGCTTCTTTAAAGAGCAGGACTCACAACCAGGGAGTATAGAATATTCAAGGAGGCTGCACTTCAGCAGGAGGAAGCCTACATAAAAGGCTCAAACATTAGCCGTTGCTTGTTAGGCTGAGGGTTTCGGAGGCTTTTTTCTAAAGCCGCATTCACCGGTGTAGCGGTGAATTTAGCTGAAGTAAATGCACAACGCCGTGTTGTAATGTAACAGGGACTATTTTTTAAAATCCTTGTATGGAAATTCTCGTCAGTTTTTCCCTCTGTGAGGAAAGTCTTCAGTGCAACATGGACAGATACACCTACAGAGCCACATTCCTGCCTTGCTCAAACACACCCCAGCAGTGTGGATGTCACTGGACTGCCACTTTGGATATTTGCATATGGTCATATATTTTTTTTAAAAAACCCTATTGTTTTATTAATCCCCTTACAGATGCACAAACACGCGCACACAAACACAGGCAGACATGTAAATAATCGCATTGACGATCCACCTCACACTCCAGCAACTGGAAGGTTGCATGACCCGACTATCCTTCACGTGTCTCGAACCCATATTTTGTCATGGAGAGTTAGCCATTAGCACTTGCCGGGCTGTTCCCATATGCTGGGCCTCCACAGATCTATAATTCAAGGGTGGCAGATGTCCCCACGCATTATTCATGAGCGCCGTCCCATGCCGGGCTAGCGAGCGAGCCAGCGGCGGAACCGTTACAAAGTCCTTGCATATAGAGGGTTTCTTCCATGTCGACCTGCGAGTGCATCTTTCCTGCCACTCCCTCCTGCAAATGAGCCACAGCAAGCAGTTCAAAGATGGAGAGTTGCAAATTGCTCTCTCAGAGGACAAATAGAATTGTGGGATTTTTGGAAGGCACATAATGAATATATGGTAATGATCTCCTGCTTAGTGCGTATAATTGTAATAGTCATGAAACATGAAAATTCAATTTTTCAAGGGGTTCTCCATTGACTTCTCACAGGACACCTGAGCTTTCCTATCTGGATACTACTCAATACTTTTTGTTTTATTTTCCCGGTTTTTATGTATCTGTCACTTTCTGCTGCCATTTACCTGACTGGATGTGAATGGAAGTTAGTTTGTGGAGCTCACAATATTGAAATACTCCAGTTACAGACTTCAATGACAACACGTCTTTCCAGAAATAATGTCCCTGCTTTTAAAAAACAAAACAACAGATTCCATCCAGATACTTTTTTTCAGTAGAAGTAGTTCCAGTGACAACTGTCAACAGTGAGGTCTGTAAATAATGGGTGACTGGGACGTTGGGCATTGTGTTCTTGGCCTAAAATTCTCTTAGCTTTCTATGAGGCTAGTTCAGAGTGTACAGGTTAGATTCACCTCTCAAATGCTCTTGACTGCAAAGACGTGTTGTAAAATGCTTGTTCCAAATTGATGAATACTTACAGTTCATGAGCAGGTGCGCATTCGTGAGATTTGTTCATAACCATAATCAATGCTCCTAAAACTGGCATATAAATTCACGACAATGTTGTCGAGGAGTAAGTAGGATCAAAGAGGCTGCAGTTTGTGGTTGAGCTGTATTGAATTATATAAAGAGATGTGTCTCTTGTTCAGCCTCCCCTCATTGATTCGAATGGGATGGACAAAAAAAACCAGGGGCACCTGTCAATGTAACGTAATGCAGTTCAGCGGCACCGCAGACTGCATCCTCCGAAACGATAACACAGATGAATCATCGAGCTCTGTCGCAACTTGAACAGTTCTGTTTTCTGAATCCGATGGTTCTTGCGGGTTCTTGCTCAAGGCCCATTCTGTCGGGAAATCCAGTCAAATATCATACACCTCACTTGTGCTCAGGTGGCAGCAAAAATTCTAAGGACTGATATCTCAAAAACCAAAAAAAAAACCCTATGTGCATGACTAGACACACTTTGGGTTTAACACTGCTCATCTCCTCTTATTAAACTTGAGAGTGTGCAATTCAGTGAAGACTATTCTCGGTGCTTTGGAAACGAGGAAGAGGTCAGGTTTTTGCGTGTGTGCTTGCATGAGTGTGAAGTGTCTACACTGTAAATCACACCTACATACCCGGAGGAGACAGCAGCGTTGTGTGCCGATAACCTCAAAGAGTGGGAGATAAAACACACACACGCACGCACGCACACGCACGCACGCACACACGCACAGAGGCACCCGAGATCACAAGGCGCCGCCAGCGCCAAGCCTTGCCGGCGCTGAACCGGCAACCCGATACCTCCTCCGGAGCCCTGCGGAGGGGGAGAGTGGGTGTGGGAGAGAAGCTTCCATAAAGTCTGTCCCGCCGGTCGGCCGTAACCTGAGCTCCCAGCAGACAGCCGCGGTGCCTCGCAGTCAGGCACGCTGTGTGTGTGTGTGTGTGTGTGTGTGTGTGTGCGTGCATGCGTGTGTCTGTGTGTTTTGAGACGGTATGGGTGACATGCAGCCACATGCTTGTTACCACGCTTAGGATCAGGCCTATGTGATCGAGTAGATTGCAAAGATACACACGCCATTACTAAGGCCTCCCCTCGACTTTGTGTCTTTCTCCCAACCTTACACATACAAAGCCACTAAACCGCTCTAAAACTCCTTTTCGCAATGTGTTAATACACCAAGTCATTTTTTTTGTTTACAGTGACCCCTCCTCCAGTTGAAATTGATACAGATGACGAGACTTTTGTCACTGAGTCACTGAGATTTTTTTTTCTCTCCTTCAGGCTTTAGACTTTTCTCCAATATCTCCTTCCTCTTTACCGCCTGAGCTCCCAACGTGACCGTCATCCAAAACATCTAAGATGTCAGCGAGCAGAAAACTGCCGTCAGCTGCCATATTGCGTGCTGTTACTGCCAGGGCGCTGCCCTTTACGGATGTGAGCGCAGTGCATGTGGTTGGGGGAGCGGGACTGGAGGGGGAGGGCGAGCGGGGGCGAGGGGGTTGCTCGTGCTCGTCTCTGGGCTTGGCAGAGGGACAGGAGCCCCTTGTGCGGTCGCAGTGGGTAAGGAGGTTAACGGAGTCGCAGCAGAGCCAAGACGCTGCCTGGGATATTGACAGGTTGGAACCTGAGGGCTCCTGCAGGATAGGAACACACTGCCAGAGGGTTGGTTACCACCACCGCCTGCATGCCTCGGAGGGAGGGTGGGGTAGGAAGGAGAGAGGACAGAGGGATGAAGGGAGGAGTAGGAGGGAGAGGTGGAAAGAGCGGTTGAAGGCGAGCGTCTGAGATTTCTTCAGCCAGAATGGCTTTAATGAAAAAAAACAGGAGAGGGAGGATCATGGCCGGGCCGTGACACGAGGGTGATTGGGTTGGGCATCGCATTCATTATCACAGTGCACCCACCGAGCACTTTATTAGGAACACTGGTGCACCTGCCTATTCGTGCAGTTATCCAATCAGCCAGTCATGTGGAAGCAGTGCAATGCGGAAACAGGTCAGGAGCTTCAGTAAATGTTCACATCAGAATGAGAGAAAAACTTTGATCTCAATTACTTTGACCGTGGCATGATTTGTGGTGCCAGACGGGCCTGTGCGACTATTTTTGAAATTGCTGATCTCCTGAGATTTTCCACACAAAACACTCTCTGGAGTTTTTACTCCAAATGGCCAAAAGACTTACAAACATCCAGTGAGCAGCAGTTCTGTTCTGTGGACAAAAAAAGCCTTGTTGGTGAGAGAGGTCAGAGGAGAACGGCCTGACTGGTTGGAGCTGTCAGGAAGGTTACGGGAACTCAGATGATCACGCTTTACGACTGCGGCGAGCGAAAAAAAAAAAAAAAAAGCATTTGAGAATGCACAACACGTCAGACACTGAGGCGGGCTGGCTGCAACAGCCGAAAACCTCAAACTGGTTTCATGACATGACAATGGGTTCATTGTTCCTCGGCGGCCTCCCCAGTCACCAGATCTGAATCCAGTAGAACACCTTTTGGGATGTGGCAGAACAGGAGGGTTGGCAGCGTGAATGTGCAGCTCACAAATCCGCAGAAATGATGCGAGCAGAATCTCAACGGAGACTCACCGACATCTTGTGGAATCCATGACACAAAGAGCTGCGGCCGTTTGGGGAGAAAAAGGAAGCCCTGCCCCCTTTACAACTTTGAAGGTGTAGAACAAAAATATTCAGTACTCAGTAATTAGTTTGAATCCCGAATCTGTACAAAACATTTTATTTGAAGCAAAAACACAATTGGATCCCCACTGAGGTCGATAACAATAATTTTGAATTACCGCTTAACCCCAGAGAGCGGCGGGGGGAAAAAAGAGCGAATGTGAAAATGTAGGCAGCTAAACACAAAGGCACAATTAGAAGCTTTAAGTTAAGTTTATTGTAGTTCCGCCATCTACACTGAATTCGCTCAGCGAGGAGCCCAGTATATGGTCTGTGCGGTTCGGGGTCATTTGCCATGGTAACGGCGGACGAGGTCAGAAGGTGACCGGCGTAGCTGCGGAGGAGCTGGCGGCTGTTTGTTGATTCTCTGATAGGGGTGACCTACCGCTGACCTCCACACAAATCAATACTTCCTCCTTAAACTTTCATTTGTCCTCGTTTGCTCCAAGTCACCTCTGATTGGCGGCGGTGAACGTAGGTCTTCTTAAGTCTAAAACAACCCTCAGATTTTAGTCTGAATTGAATTGGGTAGAGTTTTGTTAATGCATAATTATTCTTTATTATTGATTAAGAAATTCACGATTACATTATTGGTTTGTTTGTTTTTTTGTTGTTTTTGTTACAAAACTCCAATAAGTGATTGTAGGTTTACTGTATGTTAATATTTCATCTTACAGCTGTATTCAGATGTGCACCAGCGTGGCTTTTGTATTGAAGTAGGTGCATACGAGGACGGTAAATTTCCAGTCACATATGATTTCGGAGAATGCTCTTTGCACCGTGTTTATAGAGAATGTGCGTGGTGCAGGGAGTCCCTCCAACGCAGGAAAGCCTTTGAGAGGCTCCTTCCTGTCTCTTCACCTCCTCTTCATTGCACTTCGGTTTCTTTCGCTCCTCTCACCCCCTCATTCTCACTTTCACTCCCCGTAATCCCCGGCGTGGCCTGCGAGATTACTGTGTGTGGGCTCGTGTTTTTTTTCTTGCTGTTTTTTTTTTTTTTTTTTTTCATTTTGGGTACCTCTCATATGTATGTCTCCATTCTGGGGTCACCCTTTTCCACTCCCCCACACAGGGAATCACCTCACTCAGAGGCACTGTGGTTGATTTAGTGGGTGGTTGCCATGAAATGTTACAGTCTTCCACAGTGTGAGTGACAGGACGTGCTGTGCTGTTAGTTCCCAAAACTGACAGGTCAGAATGTAGTGTATGCCTCAGAGCGTCCTTATTACTGCGTATCAGGCTCAAGCCTCAGTACTTCATTGCCAGATCAGCATGGATGGCAGGAATTTTGCCCCAGTGCAGCTCAGGTACAAAATGTAAACAGCGGCAGACATTTGCTTTGCAGTGCCATACACGGCGGTTGTCACAGTTTGGCAGATTCTCACATCGGATTGTATAATGTCAGCGTTTTTTGTTGTGTTACAATGACCCTTGCGCACCCAAAAAAAATGAACGTGCAAGTGGCTTCAAGTTCACAGCAGAATTTTGCATTTTAAATCGAGCTTGAGAGCTCCAGGGTCAAGAGTGACAGCAAAACTATAAATACACACGCATTTTTAATTGAAGTTTAGTTTTTTGTTTCTTTTTTAATCGCTGTATGTAAGCTATAGCGGATAGCAATAAGGATTACAATTTATCCCCTGGCTCACAAAGATTGAATATCCAAAAGAGCCTTCTTCACAGCGAACGTTTTGATGAGTCATATCAGAAAAGCACAGGTGTAATCAATAATATTGATAACAGCTACATTCCATTTAGCTGATGCAGTTTCAGGGTCCTGGTGTTGGCTCATTGCGGTTGGTTTCGGGTTCACCTAATGGATCAGAGTCGCCGTTCATGTTAGCAACACCAGCGCTTCTCCCGCTATGACAAGACACGACGTCTGCTGTGAAAATGGTTTGTGTTTTCAAATCACCCATAAAAAAAAAAAACTCTGCGAGAGTAAAACCACTTCCGTGTCACGTGTCATCCTCGTCGAGTGGATTTCACTGTGCACCTGCTTTCCTGTGAGGGATCAATCTGTTTCTCTGTTCTAGGATTTGTTGTTGATCAATCCAAATTTTGGTAGATGCTGGGATTTCCTCAACAGGTTCAGTCATTGTTGCTGCTCATCTTCCAGCAACCCCTTTTAACAAAACCTGTTGAAGCTGCTAAAGTGAAACTCATCAGTTCCTCTTTGCGAGAGCATGTACACGTTGAAATTGTGGCTCTTTTGTAGTGAAATTAACACGGTAACACAGACTGAGCATCGCTCGCGTCTCTGTCGGAAATTTGGCAGATTCTTAGCGCACGTCGAGTTATGATGTCACTACCCCCGTGTTTTGTTCTTTTAATATCTGTCACATCCTGAATGAAGCCTTTTCGCAACACCAAACTACATTACGGCGTGAATAAATATCGGGAAACGACCTCAACCTCCCTCAGCGGACGTGCGGTGGACTGTGGGTTTGTGCGAGTTACGGTGTCGTATCTCCAGAGAGTTTGGCTGTCGTGGCGCTGGGAGGGCTGCGTCGTGGCCATGGCTGCGTGGAGCAGCAGCACAGGAAACGCGTCAAAGCTCTGACTGGAACCAGATGTCTGAGGCTACCGGCCGGGGGATTCTCGCCGTGGAACAAGCGCGTCAGCGGGGGAAGTGAACTTCCCCCGTCTGTCTTGCTGTCTTCTCTGTCTGTCTGTACCTCCGAATCATTTGCCTTTGGGTTATTTCCTTCTTTCTCTCTGTCAAAACTGCCTGATGTGTCGGCAGTGTGAGGTTAAGGCAGCTGAAAGACGCCGTAGCAGGAGATGAATAAAACAGCCCGTCAGTTTTTAATTTATTTTTCTCATTTTGCACATCCTGCACAGTGAAAAAAAAAGAAAAAGGAAGACCTTAGATTCTTTTGTGGTAACCAAATCGACCAAAGGTTTAAACGACAACAGAAATGATCATGTGCATCATTCAAAGAATACAAATATGTGATCATATCCCTCGTAAGAGTTGCTGTGTGTTGCAGTTGTTGGTTTAGTTTTCGTAGAACCTAAGTCACAGCTCATCTCACGCAACTTTACTGACACAACCCAGCATACTCCACCGTCTTTCCCTTTACTACCCCATGGCTTTGAAGCTCTCCAGAGTGGGAGATGGAGTTGGCCTGCTTTCTATGCCTGGGAGCGTTGCCTGCCCTCCTCCGCTTCGCTGCCCCCTGACTTTCTCTCACATATACGGTAGAGACGCATACATGCGCGCTTAAGCACACGAGCGCAAACGCTGAGACGTCCTCTCAACCCATTCACTCATGCACGGCAATCGTGCATGGGCACGTGCCTGCACACGATGGCCCGCGCACGGCTGACGCTGTGCGCGTATGCACGCCTCCAGCTGAGCCCCACGTCTGTCCGCTCCTGCTCACGCCTCCCATCAATCTTACCCTGGCCTCTTTGCCATTAGCGGATCCCCTCACACATCCACGCAACCTCCTATGGTGACAACTGCTCCATATAATATCAACTTTCAACTCACGGAGGGACGCACAAACGGCGAAGACGTGTGCGTCACTCTCCATGAAACAGGACGACGATTGCAAGGGATCATAAACGCCGGCCGGAGTGTGTTGAGAGTGCGTTTGTGTGTGCGGATGCATGTCCGTCGATGGCAGTGGGATAAATAATCCATCGCTGTTCGGTCAGACCTGTTTTCTTTTTCGCCGCTGCTTGGAGGTGAAGCAGCACAGCCTGAAGGTCCTGGATAGCTCTGGGTGAGAGCGGCTTTCAGCAGGGTGTTAGTCTTATCATCGCACAGACACGCGTGTGCGCACACACACAAACACACACACTGTCCCCTCTGACCCAGGCCGTTTCCTGCCCGTGGCTGATCTATTGGCTCATGCCTGCCCTGTGACTGCAGAGAAAGAGAGAAAAAGAGGAGGGGAAAGAAAATGTGTGTCCGTGCATGTGCGCTCGTGGCCTGTCCCAGCAAATCGATATCCGTCTCGTATCCGTGAGCTGCGCCTGACCCCTGGTCGACCTTGCTCCGCACTGGCGGTTGGAGATTTTTTTTTTTTTTGGAGGGGGTGGGGTGGGGTTGGGGGGGGGGGGGGTCTGAAAATGTGAGAGGCACATTGAGTTTTACCTTCTCGCTAATAGAGGTCTGGGGCCACGGAAAAGTGTGAAAAGTCCTGACTGAAGAGGCAGCAACAGCGGAGATGAGAAGCGGTGAAATAACAGGAAATGCTTAGCGCCGTTGCCATTGATTTTACAGTTGGCCAAAGTATGGTTCAAAGTTACACCCTTGTGGTTGTTACCTCCGCCAGCGAGTTTATGTTATCACCCATGTCTGTTTGTTTGTTTGTTTGTCAGCAGGATTACGCAAAACGCGTCCGACTTCCCCTGAACTGTAAGGGTTGCTACGTGGGCCACGGAAGAACCTGTTAAATTTTGGAGCAGATCCGGTTGAAGGGACGGCTCCAGGAATTAATCACTTTCCTTAATATTGCATGATAGGGCATTTTTCCACTGAGCTATCATCACTATGTCTGTCTTCAGGAAAAAGACTTAAAAAAAAAATGTTCTTCTTTTTTTCAAACTTTTTATTTGGACAACCCTGTTGTTGGTTGAGATACCAACAGCCTTTCATTGATTGTGTGTGTGTGTGTGTGTGTGTTTGCGTTCGTGCATACGCACATGTGCATGTGCCTGTATGTGTGAGACCAACACAAAACTTGCCTTGACATTAGTTTGCTAGTTGGACTCAGCCTTGCGTGTTGTTGGTGTGTGCTGATAGAGGATCCAGCTCCCGGGCTGAGCGGGGCTGCGGGTGCTAGCCGCCGCCGGCACTAATTGAACTCTGCCGCTAAGGTAAGGGAGGGGGGGGCTGTCAGCGAGGGAGAGAAAAAAAAAAAAAAAAGAAAGAAGAAAAAAATAGCGTGGTGAGGGCGAAGTGCCCCTGGGGGGTTGGGTCCCTGCCTGCCTGCCTGCCTGCCTTTCGTTCTCCAGCTTCCCCTCCACCCCCCCACCCCCACCCCCTCCCCGTCTAAATAGCCGTGCCGGCGCTCCAGGGCTTCCTGCGCCTTATCTGCTGATAATTGGGCACTGGAGCTCCACAGCTCGCTTATGAAATATAGATTCCTGACGGAGGGGAAGGATGGGGGGGAGGCAAGGTGGTGGAGGGAGCGCGCAGGCAGAGAAAAGCCCCCGGTCGTATCAGAGCGTGGAGCCTCGTGGGCTCTGCGGTGTTGCTCTGCCTCGTTTAGCAAACACAGCCCCAATAGTTAGGGCGAAGGCCTCTGTGCTGAGCAGCCCACACTGTCACAGACAATTGAAAAACAATGCTTTGTTCCTGGTGTTCATTGCACCCACCGTGTTCAAATAGCTATAAAATTGCGGGGGTGAAGACTTGCTGCGTAGTTTGTCACCGAGCGTGTGAAGTATTCGACGAAATTTCAAATATGTAGCGGAGAATCGCCCCATATGTGATGCGGCGTTCACTCCGCGGTTCCTGTTCCTGTTTACTGAGGGTGTTCGCATATTCAGTAACGGAAATGGTGTGAATGAGTAGTCCGTGTAGTCATTTAAGCGCGTCCTGGCGAGGCTACGCTATGAAGCTGCGTATTCCTCTGCGCATGAACGGGAGAGCGTGTTATTTCTCTGCAGCCTGGACGGGATGCTATCTGCGGTCTCGTGGGGGAACGTCATTGGATCACTACGTGGAGACAGAATCCCAGGGAGCGAAGAGCAGGGAACGCTCTGCTGGGTGCTCAGCGCAAGGTGGATCTCTCTCGTCCGTGGCTACTTTCGCTTGTCGCTTTGAGCAAGGTTGTTCATTTCATAGTATATTCTATTCAGGAACGATTATATGACCTTGACTGAAAAACGAATGACGCGGTGGTTCTGAATGCGCAGAAGACGCTGCAGTCCGGGCCAGTTTTTTCGCCAAGCACATTAGCATCGCTGCATTTACACTGATTATCGAAAAGAGCATTGTAGCTTCGACAGCACGGACGTATCGCGTCGAAACTTTGTTCTTCGTTGTGTCTTTACTTCAGGCCCATTACACCCTGTCCTCAGATTCACACACACTCGGACAGGTCTGTGCATGTCCCAGTTAGCTTGTGAGCAATTGAGTTAATGAATGGGGAGCTACCTGCTTGACTGTGAATGGAGGAAAGGGGGTTGGGATTTTAAAAAAACAAAAAAACAAAAACAGACTGGAGAGCAGAGTCCTTATGCATGCATAGGTTTACGCATACATTTCTGTGGCTCGTAGCTCTTGTAGTCTTAGAATATACAGGAGTAGGTTACATGCAGGCTGTACAGCAGCCAGCGCATTAAGTTTTTTTAAGCTCAGGGCAATGATTCACACTCAGGGAAAAAACCCCAAAACAATGGGCCAGGCTACAGCAGCATCAGGAGTGATCCCCCCCGTAGCCTTTCCTCTGTATTTCACATTGCTGTTTTTTTTTTTTTTTTTTTTAACAATTCCAGCTTACATCTAAATTGTGGCCAAAAGTCAGAGAAGTCTGTACCCTGAGTAATGGCTCCATCATCACGTTGACCAAAGCCACCACAGGAGCCAACACAATAATTCACCTGTTACATGTTTTCCCCTAAACCACCCTTATTTACGGGACACAAATACCGGCGCCGGGTTACGCATTGATCTTGGCACGGACACGCCGCACTCCCTGTTTCATTTTCCTCGGACCGCCGGGGCCCTATTGGTCAATAGCAATTGCAATTCCCTGCACTATTTCAATTACAATTAGCATGGAGGCCCAGCGGCTGATTTATGGGCTTGTTTTCCTTCCCGCGTGTTCCCTCGTGCATTAATCACCCCCACGCCGGCCCGTGTGATCCTCACTTCATCTACCTGCCACGGCAGCCGCCCTGCCGTGCATTCCTGGATCCCTCCCCCTCCTCCTTTCCTCCCTAACTCCTGTCGTCCTTCCCTCTGACCACGGGGAACAGCGGGTATCCTTAACTGGCTCTTTATACAAACCAAGGAGCAGGACCGCATGTAATTCAATGCAACTGATTGGCAATCATTTGTTATGTGTAATGAGCAGATATTCCCTGGGGGGGGGGGGGCATGAAAAGTTGTTGTTTTTTTTTACTATATGAACATCAAAATGAACAAAGCACAGTTTGATTTCTCGAATTTGATCTTGAAGAATGCAGAATTTAAAGATGTTTCCAGTCTTAGCACACGCGCAGGACGCACACCTGCATAAATGCATGCGTCAAATCCCATGCTATCATCTGCCTGATGCACATGGTAAATAACTACAGGATGAACATGCACATTACATGTTTATGGCCTCCGGTCATGCGCTACAGTGCTGAATGAAGGTTTAGAAGATTTCTGCCTTGACTGGGAAATTACGTTACAACCGACAAACACTCTCGGCCGTCAGTTGACATTTGGTTACCATCAGGCTGCGATTAACGGGCCTATTTTGGATAGTCTGGAAACTGTTTGGGACAGAGCAGCGTCTCTCCGCTCCTCCTGTGCTGTGTCGGAGGCTGAGTCATCCAGGGCCAGACGTTTCCACTGGGACAATGTACCAATCCCTGGTGGCCACACTCAGTCTTGTTTATACGGTGCTGTCCCCGCCCCCGTGGATCTGGCAGCGGCTCACTCGCTTCCAACCTCTGTCCCCTTCCCTGTTCCTTCACCCCTTTGACGTTCAGCCTCAAACGCTTGGTGTGTGTTTGTGTGGGTCAGGTTGGGGGGGGTAGTGGCCAAGGCAGTGGTGCCTCTGTGGATTCAGAGGGCCAATAAAAACACAGGGCAGTGTGCTGCTCTGGGCAGACTAAACATCTCCGCAGACAACATCCTGACTGGAGCTTCTCTGATGGGCGGGTGGTGTGCAAGCATGTGCATCTGCATGTACCTGAATAAAAAGGGATCGCATCTTTTCCAGCAAAATGGCAGGAACTTCTCTCAGGAGGCCAGCTAGGTTTGATTCTGGTCCAGACCCAGGCTGTTCAGCAAGCTCCGACTCTGTTGGCGTTTATCACTTTATTATTAATGCTTTACAGTTGAATAATAAGCAGTTACATAAGTACATTTCAGGTTGCCGGGTTGTGAATGTTTTCTGCCAATGTCGCGCGTGTGTCAGGTTTTGCCCATCTAACATTAACCCTTGTAAAACATGGCTGGAACCATTTAATGACGACTCACTTATTACTCACTTATATTATCTTTATTAACTGCGCACCTGATGGTTTATTATAAAAATAAAGATTTGCGCGTTGTCTGAACATCAAGCCGTCAGTTATGAATGTTGGTAAGTCATTAATAAGTGATTGTTGACCCAGATGCTCTGTAGCTACTTCTAGACGGGAGGAGGCCAAACAGTGCGTGGGAGGCTCCTCCCTGATTAACGAGCTCCCTTAAAAGACAAAGCTGTAAAGACAACAGCAGTTCTCCTCTGTACACTTGTGCATAATTTTTCAAGGTATTTGGCAGGTGGGTTCTTCCAAGCATCTCCGAAACGTGCCAGAGTTCTTCCGTGGATTTAGGCTGTCTCGGTATCTCCCGTCTCTTGGTGTAATCCCAGACTGACTCCGTGATGTAGAGATCAGGGCTCTGCGGGGACCAGACCATCTGTTGCAGGACGGCTTGTTCTTGTTGTCACTGAACATAGTTCTTTATGACTCTGGCTGTATGTTTGGGTTTGGTGTCATGCTGCAGAATGAATTTGGGACTGATCAGAAACCCTTCATGATGGGGCTGCGCGATGGATAAGAATCTTGAACATCGTAAGTGTCTGACACGTGTGCACAGTGCTATATACATTATATATCCATACATTTATTGAATAAAGCAACTTAATATCAGAAGGCTCAAACATTTTAACTGAAATATCTGGGTTATTATGTCTTGTCACATCTACATCCATTCACATTCAACTGTGTTTTTCCATTGACTTATATTTGTGTCCCTCCTAATGATTGCATCGATTAACAGCAGCATTCATCACATTTTCTGTGGAAGGTGGGGTTTGTGGTCAACTATGGTAAAAAAAAGGCATATAAGGGTCTGCTTGTAATGTCTGTTTATTAATGTCAGAGATTCAGTCGTGCATTTTGTAACGCAAGCTAAAAACTGATCCATATCAAGCATAAGACTAGAAAACTTGTTTTTTGCAGATATGGTTTTGAGGCCATCAAAACATAAACCCTGTTTTGTGTATCTCAACAAGCTATGCAATGGATGCGTTTTGAGATTTTAGTAACATTTGTTACCAACCATGTCCTCAGTGACTTAATATAAGTTATTTTTGTATAAATTGTTGTGATATTTATGTTTATTACAAATACATTTACTCACCCAGCTATAACATAAAACTCATCATTAGTTTTATTTTGGTCAGTGAGTTTTGGAACACAGAATTGCAGATTACTGATGCATAAACTACTGATGTGAGTCATTCCCAGTAAGGTTTACTTTACTTTATAATTATACATATCGCAAACTCCTTGACATGTGCCATAAAAGAATATAAATGCCACTGTTCATAGGCGAAGAAATGTCTCGCAACTCCTGAAATGCAAAAATAGACTAAGCTGTGGAAAATTGTGAACGTTACCGGCTACAAGACAAGTGTATTTGCTTTCATGCAGGGATTGTTCCAGCTACCGTTTGGAGCTGCATATGAAGAAAATAACAGACAAAAGGCCTGTAACACATCGGAGGCAGCAGCATCAGCAAGCGGCGAGTGTTTCTCCTCTCCTTCTTGGACCCAAAACCTGACCCGAGCAAAAGTCCAGTCAAACACAAGTTCTTTTCGGATACGATTCCCAGTCGGGTCAGGTTGTTTGGATTCCATCTTGACTTTTCGGGTCCCGTTTAGTTTGGACACAATTATCTGAGCCCGTGAAGAGCACTGCTATTGACTTTATAAGTATGTCTACCAGCCTTTCTAAACAGTTTTCCACATGTGGTTTGCTTTCGTCCCGGGAGGTGGTGTTTTCGCCCGACCTCTATGTGACCTGAGCAGCCTCGCTTGTTTAACACCTGCATGCTGAGTGAGGAGGTTCAGCCAGTGTCTCCCTTTTCCACACAGGAAGTTAGGATTCCCTGTCTACAAACAGCACAGGAATCTGTAGGATAAGCAGAGAAGAGAGTTAAAACCGAGTCCTGCAACAACACAGGAAGCTGTCAGATAAGTAGTGAAGAAATTGAAAGAGAGAAATGAATGCGGCCTCTCTCGCTTTTGAAGTATTTATGAGGATCTCCCACTAAGGCTGAACTTCCCGCTCACAGACTTGAGAGTCAGCCTAGGTAGAACTTATCTTACCGCTGAAGCTGTAAGGTATTCATTTTTCGATAACGTAAGGGGCAATTGAAAATTGACTCTTAAAATGTGCGCGTAGAGTTTTTCTCTGATTCAAGGCGTCCTGGTCAGAATGGGCAAAGCAGCTCTCACATTGCATTGATTACACATCACTATGTCTCCCACCATAGCATCATGTGAAAACTTGGGTTTTTCTATATGTTTTGGTCATTTGTCTAGTAAACTTGTCTTTGTCTTTGAATTGATTTTTCACAATACTGTTCTTCTCTGCCTCTCACACCTCCATATTCTCATTTATGAACACATGAACATGTAGACTAGCATCAGTGCACATGCGTGCGCACACACACACACACACACACACACAAAAAGCTACCCTGAGAGGGAGTGCTGTATTGGGTTTTCTTCAGGAAGTGCGGCTCCTCCAAAGCTCTGGTCAGATGAAAGGCGAAGAGCTCCATCGATCGTCTCAGAGCGGGGGGTGGTGGGGCTAGCGTCGTCTCTGTCTGTGTGTGTGTGTGTGTGTGTGTGTGTGTGCTGGTAGCGGTTGGTGGTGGGGGGGGGCAGAGCCTGTGGTGTGTCTGCCTGATGCAGGGCTGCCAGCCAGGCGAAGAGCAAAAGGCCAGAGGGGTATGGGGGGCAGAGAGAGGGGGGCAGCGAGTTGTCGCTGTGGCCCCGTGGCTCCCCCGTAACCCCCCCCGGCCCCTCGCTGCTGCACACTCACACACAAACACACATCTGCGCACACACAAAGCCAGCACCAGTCTTCTGTTGTTGATGAGAGCTGTCAGAATGAAACAACATGGCTACGAATGAGACACAAAACATTTTTTCTCCAGTTATCTTGTGTTACTTTTTGGCCTCATTTGAAATTGTTCAGTAATAGTGAGATATAATAGTCGTATACTTCCTTACTTTAACATGTTCATCAACAAACCATTTTTTTCCCATTCAACAAACGAGTCTTAAGTTGTAATGCTGTCTGAATACAAACATGCGAACAAGTACCTTTGCCTAAATAAATAGCCCTGCCCCAATTATACTTAATATTTAATTCTAGATCTAAATCCTCAGAGAAGTAAACAAGATTCATGGAACTGACCAATGACCACTGTCCATATCAATGCAGTGCTGTGGACACATTTCAGTCTTTAACAAAAACAGAATAATATATTAGAATAAACACCCAATCCTAGTTACTTTAACTTTATTTTGCTTTAATGTGGTGTTAGAATGTTGAATTTTCTGTTAACTGACCACCGGTGAAACCTTTCACAATAGTTATAGTGAGCTATAGACGTCAGCAGAGCCATCGTAATTACCTGAAAACATTCTGACATTCTGCGAAATATGATGTGAAGAATATTACTGCAAAAGTCACTTCCCTTTGGTTATTTTTCCCTTTTCAGGAAAAATCATGAAGCTGATTTAAGTCCCCAGCCTTTAATTTCAAAACAACGGGTAATTTGATAGGATGGGTCCTAATACCCAGTACTTCTGTGCCAAATAATAAACAAAGTTCCTCATAAAAATGATTTAACTCACAATACAGTTTTGCACAAGTACGGAGCGTTACTGTGAATAGTCACTCCCCCTCTAGGCGTTAGATAGTATGGGCATGCCCATACTATCTAACCAAACCAATTTCTGGATGGGTTGTTCAAATAAATAAAAATTTAACAGTTGACAGACCATTATTTTACAACTCAAAAACATGTAATGTGAGCAGCCGCAGGCTCACATTGCAGCAGCGAAGTCTTGTCCCACCGCCCCATCTGCGTCTTTCTACCGGAAACAACCCATGTCAAACAAACCACACTCTTTGGAAGCCTTCGGAGGCTGAGGTCGGGTTTGACCTGTGAATACATAAGTTTGTGTTTTGCACTTAATGGAAAGATCTAGAAATAGACAAATAGTTGGCCGTAGCGTGTATAAATTCTCCCTCTGTGTCTTATCAGATTAATTTGAGCCAACACAGGACCATATGTGGACTTGGGCTGGGTGTGCCCGACCCTCTGTGCTTTGTGCCCCGGGGGAGAGATCGGCCGGGGCGGCTCGCTAATTGAAATGTGTTGGCGACTCATCGACGTCTCGGCTCCAGTTTCAGGGCTATTTCGAACCGCAGTGCTGATTGCTGGTTTCACATCACACAGGGAAAAAAAAATCAATAGTAGCTGGGAGAGCTTGAGTTTATTCTTTGCAAGCAGACATTAATGCTTTGCAGAGGAGGGTTTGATATTTGTCATTTGTCATTTTGTCTCTGCAGATCAGTCTGAACTCTAGAACACGTCCAAATTGCTGAGAGTGATAGCTGACGCTGCTTGGGAAGCGTTTCCAAAAAAATAATGGGCTTTGAATGTCCTGATCCACAACAGCGTGTACAGGGCCGGCCAGGCCAAGTAATTATTTCACTTTTTCAATTTCCCTCAAAAACTTTCCTTGTGTCTCTTTTTCTGCATTCTCAACACAGAGAGAAAAAACTCTTGACCTCTGGTGAGCACCGAAGGGGCCTTGTTATGGAAAAATGGCTCGCGTGATTTACAAGGACGTTGCCTGTGCTTTCAGCACAGCACAGTTCAGAGGGCCGACTCTGTCGTTATCTTCCACAGGCATCAGGTTGCCTATGGACCGTTTCTATTTCCCGTGTCGATCGGTGGCTACTAAGCCTGTGATGCGGTGATACTTTGGAAATCATTTGAAATGGTACGTTTGGTCCGCACCGTGTCAACTTTGGTCTGCCAGTAAACTTCATGGTATCTGTCATACGTTTAAAATGCAAGACCCTGATCCTCAATTGTGCTGCCATGTGGTTAACCAAATAACCTCACAAAATACCTGTGTAATGCTGGCCACCGTTTTGATGTTGTGCTGGATTCCAGGCGACTAATTTGGTATTAAATTATGGTCATATATGGCACTGCTCATATCAATGAGTTCTGCTCTGTTCTTATTGCATTGTTGGAAATCACCAAGTCGAATCTCTTGAAGGCTAATGTAGCCTACTATCTGGGCTTTGGCTGTTGGCGCTGCTACCCTTCAAACACAGAGTGAGCCCTTTGAAAAATGGATTGCGGAAGAGATAAGAAATAATTTATGTTCCTATCACTGCCTCGCACAAATATGGTGGGGAATACTGTGCCAATAACTCCCACAAACTCGGAGAGGCACGCTATCTTTTACTGCACAAATTATTAACGGTGCCGGGGAGGAAGGGGAGACGATGTGCATTTTTTGCTCGATAGACCTGGCCCATTGCTCGTCGAAGCTTTGGATTGGCCACGGAGCTTTGTAATCGAAGATCAATGCAAAATATGTTTAAACACAAAACTTTTTTTTTGTATTTTGTAATGTCCAGCCTCATCATACATGAGTGAAGGTTTCATTTAGACACAACGAGATGCTGCGAAATCATTATTTTCTGCGCGCGTGCATGTGTGTGTGTGTGTGTGTGTGTGTGTGTGTGTGAGTGCTGCGTGTTTGTGTGTGAACGGGCGGTGGGGGGGGGAGTCCAAAGGGGAGTGTTGAGGGAGGATACTCGGGGTCGGGTGTCCGCTCGCCTCTGTCGGCTGGCGTTGACAGCTACAGACGCTGGTCTAAAATGAGAATCCTCCTGGGCCGCCTGCCTGCCCATCCAGTAAGAAAATAAATCCCATGTGGAAGAGCCGCTGTGTGGGATCACAGACAGCCGCCTGACCCCCCAGATCCGCCGGGGGAGGCAAAGGGCGCCGGCACGACAGCATAAACCCCCCCCCCTCGGCCCCCCCTCCAAGGTCTAATGTTACCCGGCCTGCTTGCCAACTCTGAAATTCTGTAGTTGCAGCACTGTGTTCCCATACTTGTTCAGCGTTATAACAGTTTTTTGGAGGAATTTTTGGATGAGCGTTTGGGTGAATATTTAGCTTAAGGCCCAGGTTATACCATAAAAATAGCAGCGAGGTCTCACGGCGCTTACAGGGCCATACGCTGCTAAAAATGTTTTGAAACCTAAAACGGAGGGGAAATTTAACTTAAACCTTGCTGAAAAAAGGGGGCGGGCGTTCAGAGATGGCACACAGTGGCCAAAAAACACCGCCTGGTGAGCAATTAGAGACACGTACTGCGAATGAAAAGTTTTGAAATATGATGTGCTGCTTAGCACCACTACCAGATGGAGGGTATTGAAATGCCAAATTTAGTGCTTTCCAGACTCTTGTCAGAATTTCGGCACTCTGATCCACATTTTTCCCCTCTAATGTGTGATGTTTCTCCATGTCTGCCAGCATAGCGCACTCCAAGCCCTCAGACTGTATCCCCTGAAACATTTTCTGATATTAAATTCCTCAAATTCCAGCTTAAGGGAGCTAAAGTCCCTCCAGGACCCCTGAGAAGTTTCATGTCTCGATAAAATGAGAATGAGTCAGCAATGGTAGTATCGTTTTAAAGGAGCAAATAGACTTAATGAGTATTAACAGCTACAACAGAAGGTTGACCTGAAGCTAGAGGTGTTGTCGT
The DNA here is from genome assembly GCA_016785225.1 of Psettodes erumei. Taxonomy (NCBI): domain Eukaryota; kingdom Metazoa; phylum Chordata; class Actinopteri; order Pleuronectiformes; family Psettodidae; genus Psettodes; species Psettodes erumei. The sequence goes on from JAFBJZ010000511.1 coordinate 489,958, forward strand.
GCTTTTTCCGCTCAGCTCCTATTAAATAGCACAGAAATCAGATAGGCATAAAAAAGGCAGAGGAAGATGAAATGCAGCACTGAGATTCAGAATTAAGGTGATTTCCAGTTTAATGTGTAGTTTAGCAAGGTGACATTTCATCGTGGCTCAGATATTTGACACATTACTGGTTCAATCATCTCTTTGAACAGCCCAGTGTCTCCAGAGATCACATCCATTTTGCCAATATAGGAAGCCGTGTGCCCTTGACGTAGCCAGGCTGAAGTAAGAGCGAGGAGAATGGGGTGGTGGGTGTAGTGTGTCCAGTTTAATGCGGGAGACCAGAGTTTGTGTCCCATCACAGCCCTGCAATTAATGTTTGCTTCTTTATTTTGTTGTTGTTGTTTAGCCGTCACCACAGTCTTCCCCGAACGTTAGGTGCCTAACTCTTACCGTGGCCTAACCACAGTTTATTTGCCATAACCACGATCTTTTCCCCGCCATCCATCATACTGTAGTTTCCATGGGCAAAAAAACCGAGAGCGTTGCAGAACCAGTCAATATGAGCGTTCCTTTCCGGATGTCCCGCAATTCCTGTACATATGTGAATTCACTTCTCCACGAAAAAACGAATTTTCTCTCTTATTTTTTGTAGTATCTATGCAAATTTCTTTTGGGTTCCAATCTTGAGGGATGCAAGCTGTAAGAGTCTTTGCGAAGACACCAGTACCAGACAAGTTAATGGAAGTTTCTCAAAGCATTAAAAAAAAAAACAGCGCCCCATTACTCTGAATAACCCATAAACCTCACCGTCAACACTTCACACCGGAGCAAAAGAAACCTGTGAAACCTGTTGACAGCGCGGTTGGTCGATTATCATGTGACGCCGTTAATGGAAAGAGTTGTTGTCTAACGTTTTGAATGCGGTTCTTCGGCGCTGTCAGCACCACCGATCAAATCCAGTTCACCTCAGAGCCTGTCTGGGTAAAACTATAACTGTTTGCGTGGCAAGATCACGCTGGCAGACAAGAAAATATTCTCTAATTTTCGATGAACAAGCCCTGTAAGCTTTTGGTGTTGAATCAAGAATCTGAAGCAGGCCACCGGAGACATGAAAACATGTTTGGATGGCTTCTCGGCCCCTGAGTCACATTTTGCACATGCTGAACTCGTGGGTTAAATTTACAGTTAACTGGGTCCAGTCTTGGGCTCAACACCTCAAGCAAAACTGAAGTTGCTTTGTTTCTCTTTAACTTCCTCCGGCGCGGTTATCATCTCTCGCAGTTTTATGGGGAAATTGGAGGAGACGTACTGCGTACGCTTTCTAAAGAAATTCATTCTCCGCTTTAAATAGTTAATTACTCTCGCCGTGTCTCCGGCGGTGTCTGGATGGGGATGGGTGGGGTGGGGATGGGGGGGGGGGGGGGGGGGGGGGGCGCGCTTCTGTCTCTTCCTTTCTTTTTTTTCCAGTAGGGGCAGGCCTATATATTTTGCAGCTCATGTCTGAAAGGCTGGCTCCAAGCGCTAGGGGTGGGCTCTCGCTCTCTGATGGTTTTCCAGTGAGTATTTGTCAGGTCAGACTGTGCACCGCCCGGCGGTCTCCGCTCCTCTCCCCGGGTTATTTATTACCTCTCTCCCCCGCCGGCAGCGCTGCGGCTCCGGGGCTGCTGCCAACAACGGCGCAGAGGCGGGGGCCGCGTTAGGGGGGTTCCCGTCGGACGTTGAGCGGAAGGAATGGACATGAAATGCACTTTGAGGAAGGGCAGCGTTTGTGACTCGTTACATGGCAAAGTAACCCTCCTCAACATCCTTTATGGTTTGCAGACCGAGGGAGTGAACAGGTGTTTGTTTGTTGATACAGTTTATCAGTTGTTGGTAGGTTTTTCTCAAAGTAGTGAAACCAGGCTGGAAGTCATAAAGTAACATATGATCTTATACCAGTACAGTAATAAATAAACCAAGATGAATTACCATATGGGATTAATCATTTAAGTCACCAGTGAAGGTTTACCAGCATTTTATAAGATACACTATAAGATACATTGCATAGAAATATTAATCAGGATTATGAAAATAATCATTAATTGTGATTACAGTAGTTAATCACCATAGTTTGTCCATGATAATGCTGATTCATAATACCACCCTCTGCACAAAGTCTTCAATATTACTGTATCTACAGGTATAAATCTACATACAGCCTCATCTAAATACATTATCTCTGTCCTGCTTTTGTTCCTTGGTGGTAGATTGGTTTCCTTGCTGTGGATATCCAGTCATGACACTGGCAAGTGCCTGAGTTTAAAATGTTGATGGTTTTTGGTGTCAGATCCTGAGAGTATATGAGTTTGACTTTTGCGTCACACCACGTTAATGACAGCTGAACCAGCAGTCAGTAATGGAGGAGACATCAGTGTCTCCATTGAGAGTAGCACTGTGTACTTATGGGGTGGGCTATTTCTGTGACAAACATTTTCTTAGATACACAGGACGCTTCTGCACTGTAGTAAAAAGCAGTCAGAAGTAAGAAAAGCTTACGTGGGGTGTAAAGGTTAAACGAGGTTTCCCCATCACATCAAACTTTTTTTTTATGAAGAAGACCCAAAGGCTGATGGAAAAATCGACTCAGTTATTGCAAAACTAACTTTTGATGATGTGAAAGTTGAAATTTTGTCACTGCACAGCTATGGGGAACCCCTCCGCGATGAGCCACGGAGAGTGAGTCACGATCAGGGACGGGGCGTGGGTGTAGGAGTGGGCACAGGTGTCCCCTTTGTTTCATCAGGGCTCTCCCGATGGTGCTACCTCCAGCTCCCACGCACGGATCGACAAGGTTTCCACTGAGACATTTCGATGCAGTGAGGGCTGGTTTGATAAAGAGACAGTCAAAGGGCTTCTCATCTGAAATGCAGCGTTCCACTTCCTAGAAACGGCTTTGTAAACACACGCCATAAATGTCAGCATCTCACGATTTATGTCAGTGCTGCCGTTCAGTGTACGCACCAACATGTGGGAAGTTAGTGGCATTATTGTTTAGCTGAAAAATGTTGCTGTTTGCTTTCATTTTTCAGGCTGTGTTCGCTGTAAAGGTAAAGGTAGCTTTTGGATAAGTGATGTCAGGACGCCCTTTTCCTATTTTTTCTTTAGCTGTGATTCTAAAAACCTGTTTTTGTCTCCTCCTGACCCCACAAACCCACTATTTCCATTACCTTACCTTCAGACATCACAGCTCCTCAGCTCCTTAAAGGAAAAATGTCACTCTACGGCCGTCGTCGTCTTTGGTGACGTAGCTGGCATGTGTTTTTGTAAATGTCTGCTGTGTGTTTGCCTGCCTGGTCTTGGCTGTAGGCATAATACCAGTTCTGGCCAGGCTGTGGTCTCTGGCCTTCCCGTACGCTGCTTCCGCCTGCGGTGCGGTGTGCCTCCTTCCTGTGTGTGTCAGAGGCAGTTTGGCCTGATTTATTGGCCCCTGACACACGGCGCTCCGGACCCCACCTCTGCTGCCGGAATGGCTATTCCATGTGTCGGCGGTGGATCCACCTGGGTGGTTCTCCACTGATGGGGGTCAGATGTGGCCCTGCTCGCGAGCTCCAGGAGCTCAGGGGAACATGCCCTGCAGACAGTGTGGAGAGAAAGTGCTTTCAGAAAATGTGGCTCCACGCTTAGGAGGTTTTTACTCTAGTTAAAGCAACAAGCTTCCAGCAGCAGTTACACATAGGATCTGTTCTTTGGAAATTCTTTATACCTCTTCTTACGCATAACCCAACCTGAAATCAGAAGAACATAGATCAAGGTTAGACTGAAGTTATGAATAAGTAAACAAACTTTAATAAAGGCCTCCTTCAGGCTATAACAGTCTGTTTAAACAAAAAAGCATCAAAATAAATTGTTGGTCATAGTTAGCCTAACTTATCTTCTGAAAATAACTTTATTTACCACCTGCACATAGGTCACAAGAGTCAAACTCACATATCCACCAACCCACCATTTTGCCACTTCAAAGTTAAACATCTCCCCATTTTGTAATATCTGAGCACACAATATCGCATCAACTTCAGCTGTAGTCTTACAGACATTGTAAGCTTTACACCGACTGCACTTGATTATTAACAGGTTCCCTGGTGCACTTCTTCACTTCTAAAGAAAGGAAGCTATGACAGTTTTTTCAAAATTTGTGATGTGAAACTATAACGTGTCGAACACTGTGTGGAGGGGTTTGACGCCGACGGCGCCGCTCGCTCATGCGGCTCTCAGAAGCGCTGGCAGCAGGTGAGAAGTTTCATGGGGGCGAGAGAGGGCAAGATGGTGTCACTGTGGGTGGAGTATAACAAATAGATGGTTGAATTTAGACACACGAGGTGAACATAATACACCCAGTGTGCAGCCCTGCGGCTGATGTCATGGGTAGATCTGGTGGCCTGTGACATGTGCCCACCAGGTTATCTCCTTGTATATATTCGGTGGTGAAGGTTTGATTTAAGGCTGAACTACTATAAATTATCATAAGTGATCAAGTCATTATTCCTTTTGGAAGCTGTACGTAGAAACTGTTGCCTAATTTATGGCTGGTGTTACTGGGCTTTCATAGAAATTATGATCTTTTTTAGGGGGAATTTTACAAAAGGGGAAACCATTAAATATTGAAGGTCTGATTCAGGGAAAGTGCCGTACTTTAAAATACTCCTAAATCAATGTGTGGTCTTTATAAATTGTAGATATTAAAAAAAAAAAAAACAGAAAGAAGAGCTGTCACGGGTTTTAGATTCAGCAGCATGGATGGAAATGACTGTTCACTTCCTCAGCAACGACGGTTCCTCCATTTTTACCGCCGAAGCGCCGTCCCTCGCGGCCCCCCCTCGTCCCCGTGGCTCTCGCCGAGCCTCCGCTGTTTAAATGGGCCAAGTTGAGAAGCGGCGGAGAGTGCAAATCTTGTTTGGTCTGGGTCTGTGAACTTCAGCGTGACTTCAGCGACATACACAGGGGTTAAAAACAACTATTTCCAAAACTTTCAACTGTAGTACTGTTGCGCAAAATACCGCTCAGGGATATCAAGCCCGATGTGTTCGGCTTATGTTTCCGTTTAACGCCATATGCCACATTAGTTTAATTAACCTAACAGATGAAATATACTGTTATCAGTTCCTTTTAGTGTCTTTACTGGCTGTGAAATTCTGTCTTGGCCACGTGTGAACTCCCTATAACTGAGTGGATGTGCGTGTTTTGCTTTTGTTTTTGTTAGATTGCGCAGCCGATTGGAAATTTGCTGCCTCTCCTCGGGTGAATGATATAAAAAAACCAAAAAAAAAACAACCCTCTTCTAATTTTCCCGAAGGCAAAGACATAAGAGACGCGACGCGTGGCCGCGACTGGTAATGATCACTGTAGGCAGCATAATGTCCGGGGCTCAGGGCTGCCCAGCATGTCAGGTATTAACAGAGCGAGTGTGATTAAATGTGGGAGGTAGGATCTGTGAGGCTGGCGGAGAGTGCTGCCGCCGCTGCGTGCTGGAAACTACTGAATGGGAATCTATCCGGCAACTTCAACAGACCGCTGTCTCACGGCGACACGGGGGCTCTGCGTAAAACCAAGCGGCGCGTCTCCAAGTCTGGGTCAGCCCAACTCGCAGACGGAGAGGACGCTCAAGTTGGAACGGGCGAGCAGCTTTTCACTTGTTATCGGCGCTCGGCTCCCACTAACATGCCTGCCATCAAAAAGGAGAGGCTGGATGGAGACGACATGGCACTGACTGCTTTTAACCAGTCCGAATACCTGGCCCCTTTAAATGCCGCAACGATCCCCGTGGTGACCCCGCATCCGCCGCCTTACGACCACATTTTCGCCCATCACCGCGCGTACTTGGGGCTCCACGACTCGGCGCTGCATCACCAGCATCTCCACCATCACACGGACGACTTAATGCTGGAGAGGTTCTCCTCCATCCCCGACTTTCAGCCCTTCTTCGACAACGGGGAGCCGTGCATCGAGGTGGAGTGCGGGGAAAACAAGGCTTTGCTTTATATCAATAAACTGTGCCAAGGTAGTAAGGGACCTTCAATTAAATACAGGGGTGAGTGGCTCACCCCCAACGAGTTCCAGTTCGTCAGTGGACGAGAGACTGCCAAAGACTGGAAACGGAGTATTAGACACAAAGGTAAGCGCAACCTTCGCCGTCGTCGCGGTTCGTGGGTCGAGAGGGACGCCTCACCGCGATTTAAGCACTTTTCAGACGCCGTTCATTCTAGGTACAAACTTGGGTCTCGTGTTCCGGAGCCGTGTTCTGGAGTGAAAGGGTTACAGCAGTCGGTGCGTAAGGAGATAGATGGGAAAAGGCGCATATCCTCCACATACACTCCGAGGCTTTGACACTGAATTTGGGCTGCGATCGTATACCAAAACCGGGGCTTCTGGACTAGACTGCACCGGAACTGAGGTGAAAAGTTAGACCTAGATATTTCAGTGTGTGACAGTTGAAATAGCCCGTGTCCCCCCCTCATTTTTGGGGATGAATCGTTCGCTGTGGCGAAGCTGCACTTGTGCATGGGTGTTGACACTTTTACGCATCGTGTGTTGGGTTTGGGAGAGGTCTTTGAAAGAAATTAGCCTCTGCTTCGCCCATTCAACTTCACAGCCGTTCAGTGCGATGATGTTGCAACCAATTCGAATTTGCAACAAAATACGGAACCAATTGGTGTCATCCATGGACGCCTTTTAACAGGTCTTTGTTCAAACGTGTCGACACCACGACATCGACGGCATCAAAACGGCGATATTGTTCCGGTGTTTTATTATGTTGACACTCGGCGTTCACCATTTTTTAAATGCAATAATTGCGAGCGCGCGCGCACACACACACACACACACACACACACACACACACGCGCGCGCGCGCACGCAGAAGTTTCTACAGCCAGAGATGACACGAGTCAAGATGTGTAGGGGGAGGGTGTCGCCCCCAGGTCAAAAATGATAGCCCGATACTTTTAATATACCGATTCTTATAGACAGATGCCAGTAGGCTTCTGTCTCTCTGGCTCACCACGCTGGACTGTGGGCAGATTTAAAGTTCATGGCAAAAACGTAGAGCGATAAGTCAAGCCGGGCTGCAGGTACTGCCTCCTCCAAGTTATATAATGTGTTTATTGGTTGATTTTTTAAAAAAAGATTTGGTATTTGTGAATCCTGAGAAGATGGACTGAAGATACAGGTCCACTCTCCAAGCATATTGATAATACTTTATCGCATGCTGTATCATGGAGGTGTTTACTGGCTGTTGAATATGGCTGGTGGACAATCCCTGAAAGTCTTTTTGTTTTGTTTTTTTTTGTTTTTCCAGGGAAAAGTCTCAAGACTCTCATGTCCAAAGGAATCTTACAGGTGCACCCTCCAATCTGTGACTGTCCTGGTTGTCGAATTTCATCTCCAGTGGTAAGAACGTTTCCTCTTCTGTCGTGCTGGGTCTCCACTTGCTGTGTCGATAGCTAGGAGAAGCTGCGTAGGGAGCGTAGTCTTTCGATGAGTCCGGGGTGGATTTGTGGCAATTTAAAAGGTGCTTGGTTTTTTAACTGTGGCGGTCGAGAGTCCTCACTGGCAAAAGTTGTGACTTCTCACAGAGCACAATGCATGCAGACAGAGCTGGGAGATACATCGATACGTTACAAACATTTGTATCAGATATTGGCTGATATTTGGTATGCTAATACTGTGATATATCCCTATAATTTTTTTTTTTAAGATCAACAAACCAAATGTTTTCTGACTGTTCTTTAATGATGAAAGCTTGTTACCTGGTTGGCTACTTTATCAAGTAAAGTCAGTTTTGTCATAGTTTTATTTAAGCTTTACGTAACCCCAGAATCACATATCACAATATTGTCTCCAAACAGACAATCTGTGTAGACCCCCCCTCCCGCATTACTATTGATTTTTATTTTTTCCTTACAAACCATATCACTGTTATATAATCCAGATTTATTTCAGCCTGTCTGCCTGGTTCTGTGCCTGCAGGACAACTAGGCAGACTTATATTTCATGGCGATATTTGTGCTGTGTCACCTTTGTGTTGTGGCGCGCGCATTTGTGGGGGTATATTGGAGCACGGTCTCTTTTTGTAACCTCAACGGAGAAGACCCTGCAGGCACAGATGTCAACTTTGATGCTAATTTTTCTCAGCGCGAATACCAAATCCACTTTCAGCCTTTCGCAGACGCATAGCGTCGAGCAGCCTGTTGTTCACAGGCACCGAGGTGTCCGGTATGGCTGTTTGGAGTCAGGCGTCGTTGGTCGCGCTCCTGTGTCCCATTGAATCACCTTCCCCACCTGGCTGTTGACATTTTGTTTGCCTTGTGCTTCCCTCTGGGCTCGGCCAGGGGCGCGATGCCAAACCTCGAGGCCTTGCAGGTGTGTCACGGTTACGGCATCACCGCTGCGTGTCTGTGTGTTTGCCTGTGTGTTTGTGTCAGCTTTGAGCAATCACACTGCCGGCTCACCGTCGCCAAATCTGTTCACACAGGTGCGGCGGGTTGGGAGTGTGTGTGTGTGTCTTTGCGTGTGTGTGTTTTTATCACCACGAAGCGCATCTGTCGTCGCTCCCAAGCACTAATCTTGAGGGAAGGGTGTAAGAGGCTTAGCGAGCTACTGAGCGTGGCTACTGCTGATTATTGTGTGCGAGGCACGCAAGGCAAAGGCGGTTTAGATAAGCCGGAGGTGTTTGAGTGATACAGGTAAACTGGTAACATTTTTCACAGCCAAGAATGAAGACCTGCACCTTGGCAAAACGCATTGGGTTTTGCCAAGGCGCATTACCACAGGGAGGTTTGGGGCAGTGAAAACAGATAGTTGTAACGCTCACGTCTTCTTTTTCTTACAGCAGGATTTGAGAATCTGAGCACGTTTGCTTATGTTTAGGCTCATTACAGATATCAGAATGATTGGCTTTTGGCTTGCAAGGGCTTGCACAGTTCCACTTCAATTATAGCTGTGACGGAGCAAAACTTTGTTATTGACGTCAGCAGCCACGATGAGAGAGCCTTAAGGTTGTTGTTGTAGCCTTTTCTCCCTCTCTTCCTTTCCTTGTCTGGTGGTGAAGCCTGAAGTCTAACCCACCAAGTGCATACCACCGTGACACACATCCACACGCGCGCACACACACACACACACACACACACACACACACTAAGTATGTTGGCAGTTCTGTGCGAGGCCGTGTGGGTTAGGCGGAGGAGGGAAGGCAGCGGGACTTGTATGGCCTGTACTGGCGTCTCCCTCTCTCCCCGCTGACTCCCCTCAGGGCATGGCAGCCAGCACTCCCTCACTGATGAGCTCTCTCTCTCTCTCTCTCTCTCACACACACACACACGCACACGAGCACACACACACACACGCTACGCGCCTGCCTACTGACACAAATTACCTCATGCAGACATTTATTTTGAAAGTTTGACAGCTGAACTTTGAGTGATCTTGTTTCGCTATAGGCATGAGGCAAGCGATCATAAAAAAAAGTGCAGCAGCTGGTGGGAAGACATTTCACCTGCCTGCTCAGAACTCATGGAAGTTAATTTGCTGCGTCGGCCCAGGCACCAGCTGTACACGGCGACAGGACGCAAACCGAAACGTTGCTGCACCCGACAGCTACGGGTTTAAATGCGACCGCGACGATGTTCGTCCACGCCCTGAGAAATTTAAATCAGTTTATGATTGATGCACTGTTGATGACCCGCCATCAAGGTGTGTTACCTTTCCTGTGAAGTCTGTCATTATGTCATAATCGGGTGCTTAAATGATTTCTCTGTCTTGGCAGTATCAGCGGTTAGAGAGATTTGCCCATTGAAGTTGTTCGATGCCGCTCGATTGTGTGTACGTGGGTGTGTGACCATATGCATTGAATTCTTTGCACGTATACAATTTAATACTAAAAACTGTGTCCTGTATGCATGTTGATCTTAACGCTTAGCTCTGCGTGTTTGTATTTTTGTCGGTACACACGTATGTGTTAGTTCTTGCCTGTGTTTTTCTCTGTGCATGTCTGTGATTATTTGTCATCGTGCTGGCTGGCTGACTTGCCTGCTTGCTGTGTGTGCGTGCGTGTGTGTGTGTGTGTGCGTGTCTGTGCCTGTGCGTGTGTGTGTGTGTGTGTGTGTATCTCCTCCTGGGAGAGCTGGGCTTCCTCTGCTCTGTTATTTCAGCGGAACTGGCGGAGGCCGGGAGGAAATTACACTCGCCTCCTCCGGCTCGTAAAGACCTCCTCCAATCAAGGGCTTCTCTTGCAAAGTGGAATTAAACACACACATACACACACGCTCACACACACACGCGCACACATGCACCCTCAAAAAAAAAAAAAGCTATGCACAAACACAGGCTTACATACTTCAGCATATATCTGGGTGTTGGCTTAATTGATCAGCCACCTACAGTATGCTGCTTCCGTTGCACGTGTTGTGAGTTTGTGTGCGTGCTCACGTGCAAATTGCTCAGGTTATGTTGCTATGGTAACACTGGAATCAGTCACTGGCCCAGAAGTGTGCGGAACTGGGATCACGTGGAGCGTATTTGTGCACTTTTTGTGCGCCCCTCTCCGCGTATCGGTCAAATTACAGATTAAGTGAGCCTCCAATGAGCTGCTCGTTCACCTTGGGTTATAATCTGACTGATGGAGATCAATACGGTTTGGAATGTGTGGCAGTTGGGTGCGCGTACGTGTGGAAACAGTTTCTTGCCCCTCGTCGTCTTTCTGTCTATTAATAATGCAGTTACAACGAACGGTTTAATTTAGCCAATTTAGCCATTAGCTTCCACTAATGCTCATCTGAATGTGCATGTGTTAGCTTGTACGTACCGCATGTGCCTGCTGTGTGTGTGTGTGTGTTTGTGTGTGTGATGTGTTTCAGAAATTTGCATACCAAATAAGTGTACGTACGTACCCTGTTAAAAGGCGGCTAAAATTAGTTGGATTAGCTAGCCAAATGTGGTTTATCACGTCAAAGCCAACGGTATAATTTTCCTTAAAAACCCTCCTCCCCACAGCTGCGTGTGTGTGCGTGCGCACACAAGTCTGTTTGCGTTTCGCCATCTGATTTCCTCTGATAGTTGCAGGCTCGTCCTGTCACACCAGACCTTTGCAGACAGCACTCATATAAGCACACGCATAATTTTATGCTAATATGTTCAGTTTTTGATTATTACTCAACCTAGTCAGGCCATAAGAATGTTGATCTGAATTTGGTGATCATTACGAGCTTTATACGGTGCGTATCTATACAAAGGTAAACACTCAGAAAACGCTCTTGTGTTTGTTTATTTTTGTAACCTCGTATTAATAATGTGCTAAATATGAGTATGGAAAAGATTAAAGATGGACGAACCCAAAACTGTTAGCTGCATTTTACTTTGCCAGCGTGAAATGTAGCGAGGCTCATCCGAATTCGTCCCACCTTCACCCACTTTCATTCCATAAAGCGTAGCTACGTGTAGGGTCAAGCAGTATATGCAGATCGAGTGAATTTAATGGACGCACTTCAAGTGCCTCGAACTTGAGATGAGATTGCAGTAATTGTCCAGATCAAATTTTCAGTCTTGCGGGGACCAGAGCAACAGAAAACGTGAGTTTAATTTACCAACCACCAACTTGGCGTTCGCCTTGGCTGCCCCTGTGTTTGCCAGGGGAGGGAAAGACCCACTCGGTGCCTGTCTGTGAAGCCCCCCCGTGGTGGCCTCGGTGGGCCTATCCAAACAGTGAGAGAGAGAGAGAGAGAGAGAGAGAGAGAGAGAAAATATGGGAGGAGGAAGGAGAGAGAGAAACGAGGGGGAAAGGGGAGAGCGAGAGGCGCGCTGGCATGCTTGACTGCACCGCCGCTGACCTCCCAGCGCCAGCTAACAGCCCCCCTCCCTCCCACACACACCCCCCCTTCCCCTCCGCATCGCCGCCTCTCACCCTCTGTGCGCCTCACCCCCTCCTCTTCCTGCCCCCCCACCCCCAGCCCCCCCCCCCCCCCCCACCCCTGTGCCCCTCCCGCCTTGCCCTGTGCCGCTCCACTGGGCTGCAACTGCCCGCTCGGCTCAGCGCGTGGGGGCTGAGCGTGTGTGTCTGCGCGCGTGCGTGTATGTGTGTGTGTGTGTGTGTGTGTGTGTGTGTGTGTGTGTTTCGGGGGGGAAGGAGGCGGGGGACTCGGTCGCATGCCTGTCTGCCCTACAGTGCTTTCTCACTTTTTTTTTCCTCTTTCTCTCACAAGGTCTTGAAACAACCAAGTGTTGCCTTAAGTCTGTACCTAACCCCCCCCCACACACACACACACACACACACACCATTATCTACAATCAAATCAGATTCATTTTGCAGATTACTTGGAGTTTTACTTGATGAGGTGGTTGTTCTCATGGTTGGGGACGCTGTCCGTACGGATCTTTTAACAAATGAAAAACCTGAATGGGTGTGTTTCTTATTTGCCTGGTTGCTGATATTTTCCCTCACAAATTAGTTTGAACTTGCAAAACACCAGCGCTCGCTGCTCGCAGCACATTTTACAAATATACCCGTGTTTCCCCGTTTGTCACCGCCAATGATAACAGGATTATTGATAGGATCTCGTTAAGAGTGGACGTTTTCCCTTTACGTCCTGGGAACATGTTGAATATGCTTTACGTGGACTGACTGACAGAGCGAAGAAGAAGCTGCAACTTAACTTCGTAATTCAGCGTGCGAAGAAAAGCAGTATAGTGTCTGACTGGACAATGAGTAGAAATAGAGTGAATATTGACATACACATGTACAAATGAAAGTACTTTCAGCACAGTCGTGTGTGAATCAGATTAAAAATGACTATATAAGTTGTCTATGTCAGCCTTGTATTTTTGTGCCAAAAGAGTTCAGCATGTTTCTAATTAGGTATCTTCAGCCTATTCACTGCCCGTCTTGATGTTTGCTTTTTTTTTTTTTGCAGATATTGCATAAGTGCGTTAACGTGCCCACTAATAATTTGATTATAACCAGATTAGGCAAATATAAAGCCGTGTCAGTTTTACTGTGGCCTGGACAGATTATTGTGCCTTCGTGGGATTTCTTCCCCCGTTTTGATTCTGAACATGCACTGGAAAGGTCGGGGAGTACAGTGGATGCAAATGGGCGGAGAAGAGGGCGCCGACATATTTTTTTTTCTTTTCTGAAGGCAGCAAAATCTAACACTGGATGTGACAAAGATGGTCCTCAGGTGATTTTGACAAGGCAAAAACAAAAACCCCAACTCCGCTTCTCCATTTCCTTTTTGCTTTGAGGTGCTAATGATACATTTTCTACCAGCAACTACACATCCCATCCAACACTATACCGACTATCAGACACATTATATAAACTTGGTTATTGGGTTACTGGGGAAATCTGCTTACCGCAAACCATGTAATCACTTTAATCAAACTATTACTTTAATCTGATTATTCAGTCTAATGAGGTTATACCTGTCATGTTTGAATCCCGAACGATCTCAATGTGACAAAAGCCTAAAAAAAAAAAGAAGAAATTACAGCTGAACGCCCCTTCATCTGTGCACCTGTGAAAATGACAGCTTTCTGTGGGGGTGAGTCAGAGATAAGGAGGTGAGACTAAACACAGTTAAGAATCTGTAATTTGTACTTTGTAATGAACTGGGTCTCAGGCTCACACAAACACAGAGCAGACCGACAGTTTGTTTTGGCCTTGTTTCAGAGCTCTTATATGAGCGTGGCAATGACCGCTTGCGCCCCCCCCCCCCCTCCCCCTCGCGCGCCGCCTCCCTCCCCCCAGCGCCGCTTCCCTCCGCCGCCGCCGCCGCCACCCCTCCCCACCTCCCCCGCCCCGCCGCCTCCCTTCGCCGCCTCCCTCCTCCCAGCTCGCCCCCCCCCCCCCCCCGCTCCCGCTCCGTCGCCGTCTCCTCGCTCCCCCTCCCCCTTTCCCCTGGTGCTCGCGCCAAGTCGGCCCTCCATCCCGCCTACACACATACACAGACACAGACGCACACACACAGAGCGAGGTAACGGCAGACAGGCGCGTGACTCATTAGGCATTCGTCCCCCAGGGAGATCGCTGGGGGGGCGCGTGCGAGGGAGAGAGAGCGCCGCAGCTGCAGGAATGTCACGGGCAGCTACCGCTGTGTGTGTGTGTGTGTGTGTGTGTGTGTGTGTGTGCGAGCGTTTGTGTTCGTGTGTGTGCGTGTGTGTGTGTGTGTGTGTGTGTGTGTGTGTGTGTGTGTGTGTGTGTGTGTGTGCGTGCTCGCTAATGCTGCCTGGAGCCAGCGGCGGGGCACTGCATCTTTCAGGAAATAACGCAAGGAGAAAGAAAAAAACAACAACAGCTCACACACACACACAGGCACGCCCGCGCGCGCGCACGCACGCACACACACACACACACACACACACACACACACTTATTAGCGTTCTTTTCCACCAAGCGCTCATTTAAAAGTCTGAAATGAATTTCGAGAGAGAAAACATTACATTGCCTTATAATTTCTGCCGGCCGCCGTGTACCGTAGCTGTGATATTATTATGTATTTTGTTGCTTTTAAACCAAACCCCGCTACAGATTTATGAATCCAGGACACCATCCAAATGAGTTACAGGGCCGTATGTGGCCGTAAATGTGAGCATATTACTCATCATACACTGTTGCTAGGTTAATGCTTTTCTTTGAAATATTAAAGCTTTATTACCCTTATCTCCCCATTTAATGAGAACGTATACCGAGGACGTCTTTTGGCCCGCGGAGAACGTGTCGGAGTGCTTTTGACCTCTTGCTATTTCTCACGGTTGTGAAGTGAGCCCACAGTGAATCCGGTACTTTGGTTAATCCCAGCCCACCACGCTGTAAGTGGCGCTCAGTGCCACTGAAGTTTTACTTGGGAGGCTTAAAATTTGGTAGCCAGTGAAAATGATCTCAAATCATTCAACGTTCAAGGTCAATTTTCTCGAGTCTCGCAAGCATACTGAAACTGGGGAGTTCACGAGTTGTACGGCCGTATGAATGTGGGTGAAGGGAGTGACTGTTTACGGGAAGCCTTCTGAACGCTTCTGTCACGTGCCGATCCGACCGTTTTAATTATCTCCATTGTGTAATCGGTCAGCGCGTCCCCATGCGCATCTGTATATACGTGTATCTTTGTGTGTGTGTGTGTGTAAATGTGAAGCCCAGATATATTTCTTGGCTGCCTCACTGTCAGACAGAAAAGCGTGGGAGGCGATATTCATAGAGGTGCTTTTAGTGGGACTTTTATGAGAGACTTTTTTCCATGGCTGAAAGGAGGTTGACCACACACACAGTAAGGTTGCCTCGACTCTGCGCGCAGGGGCGTGCGTGCGTGCGTGTGTGTGTGTGTGTGTGTGTTTGTGTACGCACGTACGAGCCGGAGCGTTCAGGCGCCCTTCCTTTCAGCGCTCCTACGTGGGCCGCCAGGGGTGTGTTTTGCTTCGTGTTTTGTTTCAGAGAGCCCTCCCCCGTGCTGCGGAAGTGTTGCCGGAAGCAGTGGGAGCTCACCCCCGGTTCTGCGTCAGTGCCACTAAAGAAAGGAGCGGGGCTTTCCGGGAGAAGGGGGGTGGTGGGGGGTTTGGGGGGGCTGTCAGCCCGGGTATGTCACGGCCATGTG
Organism: Psettodes erumei; assembly: GCA_016785225.1. NCBI lineage: Eukaryota > Metazoa > Chordata > Actinopteri > Pleuronectiformes > Psettodidae > Psettodes > Psettodes erumei. Next base: position 505,548 of record JAFBJZ010000511.1, read on the forward strand.
GGTGGTTGTCTACGCTCACACACACGCGCGCGCACACACACACGCCAACAGTCACGACTGCTCTCGGACAAACTATTCTTGTATACGCTGCGTCGCTGGCACGCTCCAAGTAAATTCCCCCGCTTTGGAGGGGATTTCTAAGGAACAGGAACAGGTGTGCGCGAGTGCGTGCGAGCGCGCGAGCGCGCGCGCGCGTGTGTGTGTGTGTGCGAGGGCGTTGAACGTGTGCTTGTGTGCATTTTTCCTGACGACGTGGGGAGCGCGTGAAAGGAAGTTGAGGCGGAGAATTAGTATTTACCAGATGTGTCTGACCGATGGAACTGTGGCTGCGATTTTAGAAGAGCGGTGTTCTGTTGTTGCCCCCCCCCACCCACCCAAAAAAAACCCCGCTGGAGCCTGAGGACTGACTTCCTGCAGCAAGGTCAGTCTTGTGTGGAAGTAGCAGAAGTATCAGAAAGTGATCCACTGTCCTCAAACGCTTGAGCAGAAGTTGTCGAAAGCTCAGACAGGAAAGAAGAAAGGAGGAAAAACCTCTTTCCTGGCAAGGCATGAAAAAAGAGAAAGGAGAGAAATGTGCAGAACTATGTGGCCTGCTCATCCTGGGGGATGTTTTCATCTCTCTCTGCCTCTCCCCCCACCAACTCTTTTTAATGTCTGCCATTTGAGAGACTCCAGAGGGGCTGCACCTGTTTGCCTCTTGGCTAGGAGCCCCCGAAAATCCCCTCCCCCCTGCCCCCGTCTGCCACTCACGCTGCTGCGCCTCCTGGGATGGAGGGAGCGGGGAGGGGTGGTGGGGAGCAGGGTTGCGTGTGGTGGAGGGGATAGCTGGAGGGATTGAAGGCGTCCGGGAGTAAGAGCAGTGATGTAGGCACCGGCGGGGGGGGGGGTACAGCTTCAAGTCCACTCTCCCACACCGGACAGACCTGACTTCTGTGGAGCTTTTTCTCTCTCATGTTTTGACTCACCACATTCTCTTTCATTTCTGTATTTTTCACTCACCTTTTCTCTTCTCTCTCCTCTGCAAACCCACATCCGCTCCCCCCGCCGCCCCCGTTAACTTTTTCTCCACAGCCTGCCTTTCCCTTGCTCTTCTATAATGTCCTACTCCTCTTCAGCATCCTCCACACTCCCTCTTTCTCCCATTCCAATCTCTGACCCCCCCCCCCTTCCCCCCATCTCGTTGCGAGGACCATGTTAATCTGCAGTGACCTCTTCAGGTCACATTAAAGGTCACCCAGCTTCACTTCCTAACGACCCTAGGGCCGCTCTCTTCTCTTTATCCCTTCTCTCTTTTCTCTGTTCGCTCCTGACAGCTCTGAAAAAAAAATAAACACTCGACGCACCAACCAACGTTTTATTCCCATCAGTTTAGATTAGAAAAGTGTGGTGTGACTTCTGTGTTTTGGAAACAGCATGTGCCAAAAGAAAGTTGCTTCATCACTGGAGACATACCGAGTTGATCTAACATTCTTTTTTTTCAGTATTACTTTATGATTTATTCACAAAGAGTACACACAGCTTGATGATATGTGGCTGGAGGATAAGTGCCAGTCTTAGAGATTATGGTGTTTTGGTTTCAGTTTGGCTCGTGGGTGCCGGCTCCGCTGACGTCTCTCTCGTTGCCGTTGAACCGGTTTTTAGCTGAAAGCTTGCAAACCGCTTTTGGCTTTTGATGAGTATATATTCAAACAATCTTTCATTTATGTCTGATGCACAGGCGTTACACCTGACCCAATATGTGGAAATATATAAATATATATTGAATTAAATTGCAATTCCTATATTATGAAAGCCGTTGAGCTGCTTTGCGGTCTTTCAACATGCCCCCTGACAGCTGCCGAAGCACCTCCATGAGTGCAAGTACCACTGGTTGGGAATTACTAATTTAATGTATTCATTTAAGAGGTGTTTTAATAAGCAGGATAACACAAAACAAAATAGCCAGTCAGTACTGTGCCATAAAACTAAAATATTTTGACTGCGGAGTCTTGATTCACACGTGCAAATGAACCAAAGTACAAAAAAACGGATGTTTCTGGGGACAGCACTGTCACGTTAAGTCATTTCATTTTCAGGAATAGTGAATCCTGTTGCTGAAACGTCTTCTGTTCTTTGTGCCGCGTTGTGCAGAACCGTGGGCGCTTGGCTGAGAAACGCACCATCCCCCTTCCCCCCAACCGGGTGCCCAAGAAGGAGCTGGCCTCCATCTTCAGCAGCGACGACAGCGAAGGCAGCGAGCGGGCCAGTGGGGACCATGCCCACATTAAGCAAGAGGACGAGCTGCATTACAGTATCATGAGAAAGAGGTGAGACTCCTGCGCGACTTCTGCCGCCATGGCTTCAGTGCAGTCTGAGGGACAGGGTCCCATGTGATTGTTTTCTACTTCCTGGCGTTTTCCTTTCCTTTTCCTGTGTCTGTTTAGTGGATGTTGGCGCATATTGTCATAATTACACTGGCTTTTAGTGTGGCTGAAAATGCATACATTGGGAAAACATGATTAGCACCATAGTTGCTGCTCTTTTTTTTTTTTTTTTTCAAATGGCACCTTCAACGTGCGTGTGGTGTTTTCATCACGAGTGACTTTAGGATCATTTTGACATGTTAAACGCTCATTTTTTAGATGAACAGATGAGGACCAGCGTTTCAGAAATATGCTTATGGCTTTTCCTTCGGGATGTCCAATGGAAGGATGTGTGCTGAGCTTTGAAAGCGTTAATTGGTTTGTTGGTCGTGTTTTGTTGCTGCTGCCAAGTCTCAGCGTATCTGTCTTGACTTGATTTTGAAAGACAAGTCACCTGAGTCACCGCTGTCTGCTTCATCCCATCCCGAGCTGTGCTTGAGAGCAGTTTGATGATAGAGCGTTTAGTATTAAAAAAAAAAGTTTAAGTTGTTATGTCTGAAATGGTTGTGAAATAACTGGCTTCAGAATCTGCATTCATGTTGGTTGTGCATCTGTTGTTGCTGCTCAATTAACGGTTTAAGACGATATTAGAGTCGAGGGTATGAAATAAGTGAAAAACAGAGTCTGAGAGACACAGTAAGAGGAATATTAAGAAGCAGCAAATGCTCCTGAAAAAAAACAACAATTCGGTAATGGCAAAAGCTGGGAGTCTTCACACTTATTTTTATTTTTATCAAGTCAGAAAGAAGACAAAATACTTGACATTTTGTTTCAATATTTCCATTGTTATTTTTGAGAGCCAGATGGCTTCACACCAGAACAACAACAAAATACCCCAATACATTAAGAAAACAGCTCAAATGTTTTCAGAAATGTCAGTTTTTGGTTTCTTTTTTAAATGTATCGAACATCCCACATTTTAGCGTAAATCGGTCAATTTTCTACGATAATGGATGGAGATGAGTGCTCAGAAGTTGTGTACACACTTCATTGGGTTTGTCACAGAAATGTGTAGTACATGTGTGAAAAGCCTGTTGGGATTCAAGTAAACCATCTTGTCCGTCTTTCTACATGCTGACACACACATGCAGGGTTACAGCGATGTCACCTCATTTAGATGAATCAGAGAGCACTGTCCGTCACTGAGGAGATATACTCTGCTTCAATAGTTTTAACTAAAAAAATAACAATTGGATTATATGTTCTTGAATGTGCTCTCTTTACAGGAAGTTTGATCCAGGTGAAATGACAGGAATTAAGACACTTTTAATCTGGAATAAACTTCACATGGTTTTTCTGTGATTACCGTACATGTGTATGATTAGATTAGTTGATTTGTATGATTCACAGGCTATGGGAAGATATAAAAAAAGTTGCTCATTGATTAACCTCAGAAAGTCCCCGGCTGCATTATAAGCAGCTTGTGCAACCTCATTACAGAAGGGGATGTTTTTCATGTCTTGAGACTTGCGTGTGACACGGCGGACAACACAGCAACTTGTGAAGCTTAAAATGGATCCACTAACCTCATTTGAGAGGGCTTCCCCTCCCCCTGACACTTGTGCCGCTGGCGTGTTAAGATGATAATGAATTTAAAGAACACTTATGACTAATATGTCAGGCTTTTACCCTTTGAAAGGCGGCGGACTCGCTGGAGCCGCTGCTCCGGTCTGTCGTGGGCATCCGTCTCAGCCCTGCTTTATCCCCCAGTGCAGGTCTGGACGAACGGGATAATGGGATGTCCAATCACGGAAATGTGATTTCCATTGACCGCAGCTTCGTAAGTGAGTCGTAGAAGGGTCTTAACAAATTGGATTTGGCCAATGGATGTGAAAAATACAGGGCCTCTGTATACATGTGTGAGTGTGTCTGTGCTGTCTCATACACACATCATTAGAGCTGGCGGCAGCACCGTGTCACACCCACTTGGTTGCTGCAACCTGCCTGCTGTTAACTGCACTTAAATCTGCATGGGCACATTGAAGCGCCATGTGTCAATTATTTATCCAAAAAGTTTTATCCAGAGATCACGTGTTACGCAGCAGATTAACTTGGCGGCATTACATTTTGAGATGCTCAACACGTGGAGACACTTTGCATATTTTATATGTATGGATATATGTATGCCGCTTTAAAGACTAGACTGTCTGGTGAGTTCAGGTGTTGTTTATCAAGAGGTATGTTGTCTGTCGCTGTCAGCGGGTCTTCACGGCTCGTCATTCTCATCATGACGCCCTCTCCTTTTAAGCCGCTCAACCTTGTTTTAACCGGGTTCATGTTAACAGGCGCCACTTTTACGGACAGTTAGTTTACGTGGTGCTCCACTGAGCTGCGCTCGGCCTGCTGAGGAAGCACACAGCATCAAGAGACTGAAGTGCAGCCAAGCCATAGAGACAACCAAGTAATCATTATCACAATAAGGCGTATACGGAACCTCCGTAGGGTATCAAAACCAAAGTCTATTATGGCTCCAGTGAAACACACAGAAACTGAAAGTTGGAAGCATAATCTAGTATTGCTGTCACCTTGGTGCCGCTTCGGTATCAGTGCTGCAGATTGTTTGTATGTGACTTGGATTCGTTAACACTGATTTATGGATTTCATCTCAGGCACTAAATATTTGATGTTAGCAACTTGGGATTTTAGTGTCTTACTTAAGGGCAAAACAAAGCCTACCTTAGTGTTTGTTTCAGTTGGCCGTAGATAACAAGGCTTTGATCGAAAAGTGCTGACTGAGAGTCTGGGTAATTACCCGACAACCACTGTGGATTTTATAAGTTACACCCGCTGACGTCTGCCTTTCAGCCTGTGCCCTGTAGAGGGGAAAAAAGGCACCATACCCATTATTAACCTTCGCCAAAACAAACAAAGGCAATTTCTCAGTTTTTCAATCAAGCGTGAAGCCATTTTCGACCTGATCACTTGCGTGCACAAATATTTTTACCTGCAGAGGCGAAAAAATATTAACTGTATATTTTATTGCAGACGTATTAGATTAAGGAGGAAGAGGGAGACAGGTTTAGTTCTGCAGATGTTTGCCATAGACTGACAAACGCTGATTTTGCTCAGCACAGCCCGACTGTCAGAAGCAATCATTGTGTCACTATGGCCATCGCATCCTGGGCTCATCCACTCAGTAGTGAAACTCACCACGTTTTCAATTCAACATAACATGTTATTGGTTTTCGTGTGGGAATTTTGTCAATCAGTAACAAGGTTATAGCTTAGGTGACTGTGGGTGCTGATAGACCTCATCATAATCTTAAACTGTCATCTGCTTAATTGTGTTTGTGCTTCAGCGAAGCACCCGAAGCAGCGAGAGCTGTGGTGCTCACTTAGAGAAAGCTGCGGTGCTGCGGAAAGTGTTTTGGGTTGTGCGCTGCTTACGGGAAGTTTGGTAAAATTAGAAGCGATCAGAAGATTCTTGCGTTCGTTAAACGTTGAGAAGAATCTAATAATTATTACTCTCCATCACAGCTTTTTCTCATTTTCCCTTTATAGTCCCTCCCTCTGTGTGAAACCAGATCTTTTCATGGCTCATATTTGTTTATGGGGATGCTGTTCTGCAATAACCACACAGCAAGAAAGACACTGACGCCGCGTTAGCTACTGTATGTCTATTGCATTTGACATTTTGTCCTCTGGCTTTATTGAACAACTGTGTCATTGCCTTATGCCAGTAAGGGGTCATGGACAGTGTGAAATTACTGGAAACGGCTCTCCCCTAAAGCACTAATTAGCGAGCTTGGAGGTTTTATAGCTTTCTAGAGGAGCTTTCCGCCTCAAGAGTTTTTTGGCTTTGTTTACACACTTTTACCATGGCAACGGAGTCACGGCAACTTAGTAGTTGATTGGGCGTTGGCTAGCAGCGAGATGTTCATTGTTTCCACTCAGAGCAGTGTTTTGTCTATTAACCCTCTGTCGAAAACCTAGGATTAACAAAAACATGGTCAGCGGCGTTCCAGCAGTTTAGACTCAGATTTGGCGTCAGATTGACGCATGGGGTTCATCACTTTCCGCATGTGAAGGAGACAGTGTTTGCTCTTCTTCGTTTCTTGCCACGCAATATGTTGAAATCAGCTAAAGATAATGAGAGCTTGGGCCTTTCACTCAGTAAGTACAGTGCAATAGTGTGCTCTTTGAGAGCGCCGTGGGATTTCTGTAAATATCCAAATGTTCCTTAAATCGTTCTGTAGAATTTCAGTCAGAATTAGAAACAATGAGAAAGAGATCGAAAAAAAAGTGTGACCCAGAGGACAAATTACCAAGAAAACCAGCAGCGTGTGGATGGCTCAGTACAGGAGAACCTAAATGCAACATGGCGGACTTACTGTATATTCTTATTTCCATTATACTTCTTTCCTTCCTTGGCTGCCTCATCGACCTCGTGTCAGCCTGTACAGCAGTGGAACAACAGGGAGAAGTGGAGTCCAAGTGAAGCTGGGCTGCCCTTACTTATTTATGTATCTATTTCTGTATTTATTCATTACCCCCTCTGCTTGCTTGGTTCCCAGTTGCGGGTTGCCTTTTCGATCCAGCTGTGAGCAGCATGATAATTGTGTTTCCGTAACGCACAGGAATCCGACGAGACAGAAGATGTATGTGGAAGAGATCTATATTCATGCTTGAAACTCTATTTCCTAAAGTATAGGTATTTCCTAAATAAAAGTTGTTGTTTTTTTTTTCTTGCGGTGGGGAATCATAGAAACATTGCTCATTCTGTCTTTGTCTCATCATTTTGCCCAAGTCCTCATGTGGTTGCTGGATATTTTTTGAATGTGACTGTGGGCCACCTGTGCAGGTCAAAGGGGGTGTTCAGGCTGTTGTCTCGAGTAAACCTGTGAGCACCAGATGTTCCACAGCGACCTGTCTGTCTGCCTCTCTCACTCGCTCTCTCCTCCTCCTCCTCTTCCTCCACTCCTCCACCTTCACATCCCTGCTGTCTGTCTGTCAGCACTTTCCCAGTGGTGGTGTGAGACATGGCGTCAGGGTGCCCGGGCCGCCAGCTCACACTGTGACCTCCAGCCCCGCGACCTCAGCTCCACGTGCCAATGCCACAGCAGGCCGCTGCTGGGCATTTACACTGAGTGGACTCCATGTGCCAGGAGAAAAGAGTCTTTTTATGATCATTCTGAATAGTGATGCCCACTGTAATGGTAGAAGGGAGCGCAACCTTTTCCGAACAAAAGAAAAAGCCCCGGGCAAATGATCTGGCAGATACAGTTAATCATCTTTAACAGGAATACTGTCCATCTTTCTGGTGTTTACAGTTAAAATTTTATCAACACGTATGATTTTTATCAATAATTAAGCTTTGCAAGTACAGTGAGAATTAAAATATTTACAGTGTATTGTAATATTGAGCAGAATTATGACAAGTGCTATGTCAAATGCACAGACAGGAAGCACTAAAAGAAAACAACAGTAGAAACCATGGCTAGCTCTTCCCTGAAATGTTTGAAAAGTTTCAAGTATCAAAACTTGTCACTTAATGATTTGGTTGGATTCCTGGGCTTGTTTCCTTCTTCTTGGATCAAATATTTCCTGACCTAAATCAGCAAAACTCAAATGATAGATAGTTTATTTTCCGGATGTGCAGCGAGTATTGCTAAATAAAGGAATCCCCAAGCCATGGTAATGAAAACTCAGGCATTTAAATGGCACAGATTTTTAAAAAATGAGAAAAAGTAAGTAGAAATCGCATTTCTTTTGCAGGGATTGTGATATAATTTCAGTAAAGTTTAACACTGGTAGTTTCCATGACAAACTCTGACACATATTAGTTATCCCGGTGTCTGGGTCACAGTGTCTTTCCTGTGGCCGGGGATGAAGGGGCAGTATTGACCAGTTTAGGGATGAGCTCAGGGTGAGATGATTGTCTCCGGCGTGCACCTGGGTGATAAGAAGGCGGCTCATGTCCTTCTTAGCTGTCGGGCCGAGCAGCCACAATATACCCCCCCCCACCCCCACCCCACCACCATCATCCCCCCGAGGCCCCCGTCCTCCCCAGCAAGCCCTGGCCTTAGGAGCTCCTTAGGGAGCGCTGACTCAGGTGACTGGGTTTTAAATGCCATCCCCACCCCCCTCTCCATCTTCCAGGGCTTGAGTGTGACCTTGCCTCCACCCACAGAAAGAGAGGAGGGAGGGCGTTGAGGGAGGGCAGAGGTGGGTGGGGATAGCACTAGGCCCTCATTAGCCCAGGCCGAGGCGGGACAGCTCAGGAAAAGTGCGCTAATTACCCCACTAACAATGTCCTTGCCGTTCATGGCTTAGAGTGGCCACTTTGCCATGGGATAATAACCCCATCACCTCTCTGAGAAGTTCAGGATAGCATTATCATGATCACCTTAAATGATGGACAGAGGGTGATGATAGAACGCAGCGAGCTGATTGATGGATTGGGCTGCAGTTTCTCACTGTGGAGCGCGTTAGCCGTGGCGCGTGCGATGTGTGTTTTGTCGGAGGCACCGGGTGACGCAGGTACATTATTATATGACAATTTTAAAAAAGCCTTCCCCGCATCTCATTTTCTTTTTGAAGCCAACCATTGGGCTCTCAGACACAGATAGCTACTAATTTTAGCAAGTTGCACTCTAAAAAAGCAGTCTATGATTAGGCTAAAAAGTTTGCAGTCACGGTCCAATCAAGCATCCCCTTGCTTAGCAACGGGTGCGGACTGTTTTGTCTGAGAGTGTCTACTGAGTCACTCGTCCGCTGTGACTGAAAGGTGACCGGCGAGGCCAGCATGGCCAGCATTAGGCCCTCGACGGTCCCCTCCATCGTTTCTGTTAGCGTGTGGAAAACAGCTTGGCGACCGGCAGCCTGACATTACAGCGGGAGTCTGTAATCATGGGACTGTAAAAACCCAAATCCAGCAGCCGCAAACAGTGTGGCCTCGTCATAGTGGTGGCAGCTAAGAACCATTCACCGCTTTTGTCCCATAAACTGCGCTTGCCGTGTCACACCAGACCCCCTTCATAGACGATTCTGCTTTCAATAAAGTTGCCAGTTAGGCCTATAAAGCAGATTTCTGCTGACACCAGAGGATGCTGGCACCACCAGACTGACATGTAAACGCGACAAGCTTTTAGGCGTATTCTGTTGACAAAGTGACAGTTTGCAATCAATTCGTTGTTCTTTTGGGCTTTGAAAAGCTCTTGTGCGCAACATATACGTCACAGTCATCTAGCAGCAAATGATACGCAGGCTCTAAGCTAAAAAACAATATTTAACCCTGTCCCTCTCCTACCACACAAAGCTGTTTGCCATTACACTGTGTCTACACTGCGCCGCTGCTATACTCCCCTCAAACGCTAAGCGCCTATTTCCCATCATTATGCCATTTAATGCGATCAGGATGGTAATCAGATTGCAAATGAAATACCTCCATGACACAGTTGTGTGGGTGCGCTGGTGTGGGGAGGTTAGGAAGGCGGCCGGTTTGAGCATTTGGAAGGGCAGAGTGGCTCCGACCAGATCTAGGCATAATCTGTAAACCCTCCTCCTGCTCCTCCTTCGAGTGCTGAAGGGCAGGACAGGTTGGATGAGGGGCTCTTGTGAGTGTTGTCGCGGAGGACCTCGTGTTGAAGTGTAGGACACGGCAATAGAAAACAAGACCACTCTTTTCAGTTGACAGTGTCATATACCACAGATTCACTCTGTCTTATAAATACTGTAATCCTAATAAGTAGGACCTGTTCAAGGGTGTCTTTAAATTTTATTTCAGCCTGAATATTTATTATCTCTCTTTTCAAAAAAGCCGTTGGCGGCCGCAGTTCAAAAAGAGCCATAATCAGATTTTAAGCTGCTAAACGACTTACCAGTTGTGAATATGTTCATTAATACATCTTAGTGTGGAAGATGAGTAGGGATGAGGCCCAAAAGTGCTGGATACGGTAGTCTGTCAGAGTGTATTACACACCTCAGAGCTAAGAGCGTGTTTACAGGACAGCCACTTGTAGCTGCTGAGCCTTTGTGGAGGCATGCGCTTCACAGAGGACAGGTCTGTCTGGATGGAGGATTTCAGCGGTGAGTAGTGTGTGAAATGGTACCAATTTATGCTCTGCCGCCGCGATCGCACATGGCTTTAGATGGCGTTGAGAAAATTAACTTTGGGTGTGCTTTAAACTACATTTACCCACTCTTTCCTCTGTGTTTCTGTGTGTGTTACAGTCGTGACAGTGACCTCTCTACAATCATCTCCAACCTGCACCACACCAGACAGCACGGCATGCCCGAGAGCCAGTCAGCCTCTGACCACAATACCAGCACTGGACCCACAGGTAGGACCCTCGTTGTTGCTGTGCGTGTGTGTGTCTGTGTGCGTTTCGGGGATTGTCAGCATTTGTGTATAATACAGGCAAAGTGGGATGTCTTCTTTCTTTCTCCTTCTTGTTTTCATTCTTACGTTCTCTCGTCCTTCCTGATGATATATCCGCCTTCTCATCTCCTGTAATATATGTAAATGTTCCATTACCCATTTAATTTACTCTAATTTGTGTGATTGGAGGAATTTAACATAAGCTTATTACTCATTCCTGAAGCTTGCTCTCAAGTTGATTACTTAATGTTCTTCCCACATTCTCTGCCGCACTCCAGGATTTTTGTTAAACCCCCTATTCTAAATTACCTCTGAATAAATAGCTTTGTTTGCCATTAATCCATTCTCATGTGAGCAGAGGATCCATGGCGTGTGTATGCTAAGTTAAGAGCTTTTCTTACAGCTTACAGACAGAACATAGACAGCATTTAATCACAGCCATTTGTCAAGAAGCTTGAATGAGGATATTGTGCAGCCATCAAAGACATATGGTTATAAAACGGCCTCTGTGGATATCACTGCTCCGTGATCAACCTCCTGCACCGGATGTTTCTGCCACACCGGGTTAGTTCTGCCTATTTATCTATTCACATACTTTATGCTTGTGTACTTTGCCGCATCCCAACAAGGTATGATTGATGGCAACAGTGCTAGACTGGCAAAGCCTCATAGCAACCCAAACAAACTTTTCACGCTGTCACATTAAAATTTAACTACAATATTAAGAGAGAATGATTATTAAATAATAATTATAGGTTAAGATTTTTTAAAAAGTCTATGCTGACATTTGCCCAAAACACTGATCGTGAAGATAATTTGGCTGGATGGAAGACATCATTAAACCCCCACTTTTAAACAAATGCATTTGCCCCTAATTAAAGAATGAGTTGCCCTTTTTATCAGCGAGGACCATACCTTTGCTCCACTGTTGCCCGGGGTTCAACCCAGTCCCTTCTTATCCCATTAGCCAATGGCACAGCAAGAGGCATAATCAGCCCACACCCCACACCTCCGTACCCTCTCTGTGTGCGCTCATCTCCTCTGTCTGCCAGATTAATTGTCCATACGGCGCCTGTGATATCAGGCGGGGTGGGCGGAAGGTGTGGGGTATTAGACTGCCCAACAGCCACCCCCGCCAGTGTCTTAGCCCCTGGTTTGGGACAGATTTCCACCCAAATACCGGCCTAATCAGATGCTAAACTTAATGGCGAAATCAGAGCATTGAGTAGTTGTCTTAATGGATAAAGACAAGAGGAGAAGGAGGTGGGCGGGGGGTGCTGATGGAGGGCGGAGTGTGGCCGACACCAGAGGGGGGTCCAGGACCCTCAAATCTGCCGGTTTGAACATTAAAGAGAGATTTAACAGACTGCCTAAGCAGCTCGCTCCGTGTCTGTAAACAAGTCCAATCCGATCAGCCACTGGCTCTAATTTTGTCTGCCAGTGAAATTAGATGCACACACATTCACAAACACACAATTAGACACAAGGAGCACATAGTTCCACAGATGCGTGCCCACGCAAAATCAACACTGGTTCAAATTTGCATCCAATGCATATGTGGGTGTAACGTGTATGAAGTTTTTAGAGCAGTGGATTATTTGACTTTGAGGTGGATGAGATGGTAAACGCCGCTCACTTGTCTGTGATGTCGCGCTCACCCTGCTCCGTCAACCCTCCTGTCTGACTTATCCTCCAGAAGTGTTAAACATCTAAACACCTTCCCAATGAACGGTGAACGGAGAGAACGCCACAGACAAGGAGTAAGACAGGAGAGCAATTACGGAACAGAGGAAGGAAAGAGCAGAGAAAAAACCCCTCTGGAACAGAGAGAAACGGAGATGCAGTGATGGAAGAAACATTTGGAAAGTGAGAGAGGAAAGAGAGATGAATGAGTGCGGTGGCGGTATCAGGGGAGGGCAGGCGGCAGCTATGGCGGCGGACGGCTCCGTATGTTTGTGTGTGCGTGTGTGTGTCTGTGTGTGCATGGCGGCGGCAGCGGCGGCGGCGGCGACGGGGGTGGGGTGGGGTGGGGTGGGGGGGGGGGGGGGGGGGGTGGGGTCAGGAGAAAAAGGGAAGCAGGCTTGCCGGGTCGTCTCTGTGCCGGAGCGGGCCGTTAATTAAATCTGAGGGATAGACAGGAGGGCTGCCTCCCTCCTTCCCCTCTCCCTCCCTCCCCCCTCCCTCCCTCCCTCCCTCCCTCCTTCCCTCTCTCACTCGCCAGCCGCTGGCTATTCAGAGGCTCTGCGAGGGGAAGGAGGGGAGGGAGGGGAGGGAGGGAGGGAGGGACGGAGGGGGAGAGGGAGGGGGAGAGCAGGGGCGCCAAGGCTGAGAGTCTGGCTGCCTGTGGAGACTGTAAACCGTGGCTCTGCGGTCAGACCGGAGACTCAAACAGGCAGATAAGGTGTTTTTGGGCCGCCGCTCTCTCTCTCTCTCTCTCTCTCTCTCTCTCTCTCTCTCTCTCTCACTCTCTCTCTCTCTCTCTCCTCTGCTCCCTGCACTCAGACTCCCAGAGGCAGTTACAGCCGGTCCGTGTGTGTGTGTGTGTGTGTGTGGTTGAGGGTTGTAGCGGTGGTTTGGGGCTTGAGCACGTTTGTGTGTCTGTGTGTGCGTGCGTGTGTGTGTGTGCATGTGCACCACTCTGTCGTTTTAAATGCCTGGTTTTGAATGTTTGCTTGCGTGTGAATCTGCAGCCTAGTGCGTGTGTGCGACATCTTTTTTTTTGCTGTTTTGTTTTTGACTGTGAGCGAGGATTGAGTTTAAGTTACTATCAGACAGATATTATATGATTAACATAGGAAGACAATTCTAAATAAAAGCAAACACTTCAGGACGTCTGATGGTATCAGCCTCGTCAAACATGAGCATAAAGGGAAATGTGGGTTGTAAATATTTTAACATCCCACTGGTTAATAGGCATGTAATTGTACTGCCATGACAAAATGGTTTCTCAGGGGTATAGTAAGACATAACTCTATATGCACGTGATGCTTCTGTCGAGAAACTAAATTCATATATGACAACCGGTAAATAGTTAAGTCAACAGAGGAAATAAGTTTGTTTTCCTGACTTTGGGGGTAACTGAACAGACGCTTCAATCCAGGAAGTTTCAAAGTGTGTTTTTTTTCACGTCTGTGCCGTCTTCGGTGCTAAACAGTAATTGGTGCTCTGTTTTTTTGTTTGTTTGTTTTCATTGCATTTCGCAAAGGTCACTTAATCATCGACAAGTGGCAGCTGTACTTCACCTGCCTTGTTCATCCTCAAATTTTAATTGGATTTCATTCTTTTTGGGGGGGTCAAACTAACAAAGCAACATAACACAGAACTTTTACATTTGCAGTGCTGACATCATTTGGTGAACTGGTGAAAATGCATGACTGTGTTCATGGACGTCGAGATAGAATTTCAAGAGAACTACGGGATGATGTTTTTAAAACTTTAATAGCCTTTAATAACCTGTGACGTGAGCGGTGTTTTGACAAGAATATTAATATGCATATTGTGGCATGAACAGTTGCCTAGCAATAGCCACTGTAAGACGAAGAGGGGAGATGAAGGCTGGGATGACAGGCAGGAAACATTACATTTAAGAATAGCAGAGCACCAGGCCACAAACACCTGTTTGATAAGAGATTTACCTTGTTCCCATTAAACATTTTTATGAAGTTTTTTTTGTTATAAATAAACTTGATTTGTGTTGTATTACCTTTTATCAGGGAATGATTTAATCCAATTAAAATGACACCAAAGTAATTAGGGGTTTACAAAAGTAACCGTCGAAACAGCGGGCTGTCACAGCACCGTACTTAGTCTAAACAAGCCTCTGCTGGTGGAAACATCACTCTTGTGCATCACCACCTGTGCACCAGACAATTTTTACAGGAAGGACGGGCTGTACCCGACAGAAGGCATTTAAAACAACAAAAACAGAAGTTTGCACGAGCGGCCTTTAGGTTCAGCTTTTATTGTGTTACATAACCATGCTGCACTGCGAGAAGGACATTTATTTATATGGCAGTGTCACAGATTTTCACTTTAAGGTCGACCGTATTTTAGTCCGTTCACCACACATTCTCTTCTTCAGTGGTGCTCTCTCTCTCTCTCTCTCAATTTCTCACTTCCTGTTGGAAACACACAGCAAGGCAAACAGAGGAGCAGTGTTATTGTGTGTGTTTGTGTGTGTACGTGTGTACGTTAGCACATTGGCAGTGGCGCATCCTCCCCTCGGCGTGAGCACAGGCGCCTCCCTCCCCATCTCCGTCACCCGCCCCAGTCCACCCCTCCCTCTCCCAGCTGCATTGGCCCGTAAGCCAATCAATGGCAGGGCTTTCAGGGCCGGCGGAGGCCCCGGCGCACGGAGGGGTGATCAATAAGTTATTAGCACCATTCTGTCAGCTGTAATGTGGAGATTGATCGGGGGGCTGCGGCTGGCGGCTCACCACACGTCCCCGCCTGTCACCCCCCTCCCCCGTCTTCGCACGGCCCCCTCCCCCCCCTCCCCGGCCTGATAAAGATGACAGATTAACGGAGTAAGAGAGGAATTAAGCAGTCTGCCTGTCTGAGCTGTCACCACGCTCCATGGGATGGAGCGAGAGGAGGAGGAGGAGGAGGACTGAAGTTTAAGGGAGGAGAGGCAAATCAGTGAGAAAGAGGAATGCTCCCATGCCTGATGGTGTGCCCTGGTGGTGTCACACGAAAGAGAAGTGTTTCAGGTCCTGCTGTTTTCTCCATCCGTCCCTCCTTTCTCAACCCTGTTTTCCCTCAGTGGAAGGAACAGCAGATAGACGGGAGGTCAACTAGCATGGAGGAGCTGAAGCAGAGGCTAGAAAAGTTAGCCTGAACCGGTCTGTTTACCAAGGATGGCAAAAAAAGAGGGCGATAGCATTGCAGCTAATTGCTACCCGTGCTTGATTGTTTGCTCTCTTTCCACAGGTGAAGACTAAAATAAAACTCCCTGACTCCAGAGCCAGTAATTCCTCCGCAATATTAACAAGCCGGTGATAAGGAAAGGCTCAGGGTAGCAAACTTGACTGTGAGCGGTGTTAGTGGGAGTAAAAAGGGTTAGCAAAGACGCTAGCAGAGCTCAGGGTTCGGCATTAAAAGGGAGCGCCGGTGCTCTAAGAAGCCCCATTTAATTGGCTTTAAAAGCTTTCCGCCCTCAAATCTCTGGCCCTCGGGCACTCGCTCAGGAGACAGAGTGTCTTGAGTGAGGTCGGCTCAAGAGACGATGCAAGTGTGTGTGTTTGATCATGAGAGGCTCTGGGTGTGGGTGTAAGCATACCCAGTGTGTGTGTGTGTGTGTTTGTAGGGGTTTAACTAAAAGGGGTTCTCTCTCTCTCTCTCTCTGTTAATATTACACTAAGATGGAGAACCGTACTTTTTTTTTCTTCTTCTTTTTACGAGTGATAGAAGGAGCATTATCAGAAAATGAGTAAAATAAGAACATAAATGAGACAACGGAAAAAGTACAACTTGTGAGAGACATTCAGCGTGTGTGTTCGCTTGTCCATTAGCACCACCCCCCGCCCCCACTGTCTCTTTAGGGTGGATTTCCTCAAGACCTGAGAGGCAACATCAAACACTGGATCATTAGTGAACCTCCGCCCTCTTCCTTTCTCACCCTTTCTCATTTGCTCACTCACCCTCTCATCAACACCGGGGCTCCTTCGGCAGCACAGCAGAATCCGCCGAGTCCCGCCTAAATCTCGTTCTGCCTCTTCTCCCCTCCCTGGCTTCTCGCAGAGAAGAAAGGACATAAGTTTTAGTGATGCGTTATGGGTTAAAGGTCAGACTTCACTCCAGATTCAATCCACTGGTGATGACTGTCCTCTCGTCGCTATGGTAACAACAATATCAGGAGTAGACGCATGACTGAAATCACGAAATGCTGTTTGCTTGGGTATTGCTATGACATTTCGGTGTGTGTCTGTGTGTCTGTGTGTGTGTGTGTGTTTTAACCCCCTATTCATTGTTTCTCTGTGCTATTTACACATGCTGTGCAAATGATGAAAAATTGCGCTGTTGGAAAAAGAGAGACACAGGGAGATGGGAACCATTCTCCTTGAGGGAGGAAAATACCCCCCAGCCCCCATCCCTAAAAATATGCACAGGGAAGTGAGAGAGAGAGAGTGAAAAAAAAAGAGAAAGACAGAGGAAGCAGTTGCTGCTTTGGCTTGGCTGTCTGCATGAGGGAAGAAACAGAGTTGGAGAAAAAGCAGAGGTGCATGAGATAGAAATAGAGAAAGAAAGAAAGAAAGACAGAAAGAGAGAGAGCAATGACAAACGTCTTCTTCCTTCCTGCTGGCGCTGCTTGCGACGTGCTCGAGATCCCCTCCCTCTCTGATTAGGCCCGTATTGATTTGAGGTGTTTTCTTTTTTTTTGGGGGGGGGATGCGACAGGAAGGAAGCGCGGGATGAGAGGGGAGGAGAGGAGGAGGCAGCAGTGGGGGGTCCTGTAATTGTACACTAGGTGCTCCTCTTTGGTGGCATGGGAGGAGGTGGGGGAGAACAGGGAGGAAAAGGAGGAGGAGTGGGAGGCAGGGAGGGTGTTAATGGGAGGTGAGAGAGCACTCCTGATGTGAGGGGGATCCGAGCAATCCTCGAGGAGAGGGAAGAGGGAAGGAAGCGGAAAAGAAGCTCAGAAGTGTGTTTATGAGGGGAGGACAGCAACAAGGTGGGGGGGGCTGATGTGGAGGAGCATAAAACTAAAAAATAAACACATGATATAGACATAATGTAGGCTGAGAGGAATCTCTCAAGCAGCTGAGGTGCTCTCATGCGCTTTTGTTCAGTCAGAGGTTTTTGTGCCAACATCTGGAAAAAGAGACAACAAAAGAGAGAGAGACATAGAGAGAGAGAGGTGAAGAACAGCGATAACACTTGAGGACCGACCGTCGGAAAGAGACATTGTAGGAGACACAGAGACACGGAGCCCTCCTCCCTCCCTCAAGTAGACAAATGCACACACGTGAATGAGCCGGGCAGATCTGTCATCCACGGCGGTGCAGGCCCCCTCTCATCTCTGACAGAACAGGCACAACTCCAGACGCCCGTGGCTTACTTCACTCGCTCTTTTTCTCTCTTTCTCTCCAACTAGCACTTTTTTTCTCCCCCTCTCTGGCTCCTTTTCTCTCTCCCTCTCTTCCAACCCTGCATTTCCAAAGCAGCCGCCATGTCTACAGGTAGACACGGAGCAGAGCGGCAATAACAAGCCTTTCCTTTGGTCTTTTTACCGACTGCTCTCTCTCTCTCTCTCTCTCTCTCTCTCTGTGTGTTTACAGATGCCCTTCTAGGCAAGAGGAGAAGCTTCTCTCCAAGCAGCAGCAGCGAGTGTCCCTCAGACAGCAAGAAGTCACGTAGCGTTTCCCCCAAAGGTAAGACCATGCGGTGTGTTTGCGCGTTGTGACGCCACGGATGTGCTCGAACATGCATTCCCTGAGACGAAGCGGGCAAACATTGCAGGAAAGAAGACGGCGTGACTGAGCGTTAAAGCGAAAGCGAAAGAATGGAAGCTCCAGAAAGAAAAAGAAGCAGAAATGAGGCAGTGTTGAGTTTGCCGCTGGTGGCCGCTGAATTAGGGTCAGTGTGGTGATGGGAATAAGCACACACAGACACACACATGCAGGATCACACGCCTGATGACACGCCTCCACGTCACCTCTCGACTAACCACTCCTCTGTCTTACACTGTAACGGCAGCATATGCCTACACACAAGTTCGAGGATGCCAGCAAATAGTCCGCACACCCCAACTACCAAAACATAGTACTTGTTCACTTACCACTAATGGCGTGGAATCATGAAGATGGTTTTCATTATCTAACTTTTGTCCTTGAGATTCCTCTGATAAAAACATTGAAAATGACATTTAAACAGCTTTAAAGCAACTTTTCTTTCCATGTACAGTCACTGAATAACTAAGGTCAGGCTGCAGATCTGCCTTTGAACAGTTTACATTGGAGCTATGTTTTTTTAAATCTCAGATTTAGCTCTAGTGAAAATGGGGATTTGGATGAACTCAGCCTTATACAGGAAAGCAGCGCATGGGTGACTATCATGTCTGCTTTCCTCCAAATACAGCACGAACAGTGCTATAAGATCAAAATAATATAACAGCTAAAATGATGTGCCGTTTAGATAGGGTATTATCAATCTTACAGCTGATTCCCAGCATACATATAACTGTTACCCTTTAATTAGCTCCTGATGACGGACCTTGGCAAGACGATGCCCCTCTGTAGCGCTGGAATCCGGTCGCCGTCCTCTATTATTCATATCTCCCTCGTGTGGTGTGAAACCGGGCCCCCAGTGTGGAGCCGGCACGGCCACCGGGCCTGTCCCTCTGGGCTCCTGAGGAAGACTTCCTGACTGATGCATTATACAGCAGGCAAAACCGAGGGTAGCTCACCGCACATCCACTGCCTCGTCTCTGCATACCCACAAACAGCATGCATATACACAGATGCGCGCGCTCCAACACCGTGTAGGCCGAGCAGCATCAGCAGCACACATAAACATTGACACAAAATAACTCGGATCACTTGATGTATTAGTCAAATGTTATTTTATGAAGCTTTTTGTAAAAAAAAAAAAGAGGAGGTTTATTTGCATAAGTGCATTTGGAGGTCAGATTGAGCTGGGTAGAGCTCAACGTGAACCCTTTGCTGACCTTTGCTCTCTTCGTGACCTTTGACTGACAGCAGCCCTGCCTGCAGCCTCTTCCTCTTTCACTGCACTCATTCCTTCCCATTATAGTATTATTTAGACACAACACAGCTTCTAAAAGATGCATGGATTTTTGTGGATGTGTTTTTGTCTCGGTTTGTGTATATATCTGTGTTGGTGTCTGTTCGTGTACTCGGGCTTCCTTTTAAGGCAAATGGGGCTTGTGCGTTTTTTATTCTTACTTTGTGTTGTTGTTCCTCTCAGAGTTTGTGTGGTTAGGTTTTTGGCTTTTAAAGCAAATAACCCCTGCAATTGCCTTATATCCTCCCCCATTGCTGTATATTTGCACAAAGGACCCTGCTGTCCAGCGAAGTGTATTTAAGCCATTTCAAAACACTGCTGATCCTGCTGATCTTTTTACCTCCAGTTTAGGTGATTGACACTATCCGTTAATGACTAATGCAGGTGGAGGAATAGATTGAGAGAGACCGAGACGGTAGCGCGTGGATGAAGCCAGAAAGATTGGATGCCGCTGTGTCGATGATGTCTGTTTTTCTTTCAGCTGCAAAGTCGGCACCCCCTGCTGTGTTTAGAGAGCAAAAAAACTTTAGACAGGCACAGACTAGTTGCGCGCACACACAAACACACACGCACATACACTCAAGGACCTTGGGTGGATTAGCTGGAGCTTGGCGGTGGAGACAGAGATGCTTGCGTGCTCGCTTCCTCCCCCACCACCTCCGCTCCTCAGCGCCACTCCTGCTCGCCTGCCCGGGGCCAGGCTCAGGTTTCAATAAGAAGGAGGGTGGTAAAAATAACCCCTGCTTTCCTCTGCGTTTCCTCCTCCTCCTCCTCCTCCTCCTCCTCCTCTCCCTCCACCTCATCCTCTCTCTCCCTCTTCTAACTCCCTAACCACCGCCCCATATCCCCACCACCCTTACCTTAGATCATGTTACTATTGACAGAGAGAGAGAGAGAGAGAGAGAGAGGAGGGAGGTCAGAGAGATTAAGTGTGGGGATTGACAGCTAGATAGATATCATGCACCGCATCATCATCATAACACCTTAAACACCGCACAGCAGTACCATGCACACAGTTTTACGCATTAGGTGGTAGAAGCGGCGTGTCTGGTGTTTTTTGTGTGTTTTTGTGCGTTGTTTTTTTTTGTCTGCATGAGATACAGTCAAATTGCAGGATTGTAAAACAACACGACTTAAGCTTTCACCCTGTCCCACAATTAGCATGGATGCTGCTGCACTTTCTGTCAGAGAAGCAGTGAGTTCATGTGAGGGTCAGGCCCAGACCATTAACAATGCATGCCTGCATATGTATAGCTTCGTCCGAAGAGGCTGCCAGTCCGTCGGTAACACTTAATAAATGATCTGTGTACAAGCACGTCTTCTGGCTGATGGTTGATGAAGGCTATATGTCAAAGAGTGCAGTCATCATCTAGAATATGCATATTGCAGGGTGCTGATTATGAGTTATACTTGGCTCCAGGTTTACCCTGTTTACAACAGCAGTGTGTCCTGATTGTGCACAAGGTACGATTTTTTATCCTAAAAATACACCTGTCAGCCAAAGTCACAGACAGAAAAACATTCCCTTCCCTTCAGATTCCTCAAATGAAATTCCGGTGTTTGGTTTAGACGCTGCTCAGAGGAATTAACATGTAAAAAAAAAAAAAAGCTGGTTCTTGAACAACAGTGAATGAGTCCTTCTTTCTGAAAAAGTCAGACTCACTAGTTTTTACTATTAGTCCTCCTCTCATCCCTCTGGGGTAAACTGAAGGTATACTTTGCCGGGCAGCGGTGTTGTGTTCGGTGATGTGCTGAAATAGCAATTTGCGTGTTGAGTCTCTGACTTCTGGTTTGCTAGTTGGACACACAAGTAGTTTGAAGCTGCAGAGTAAATCTCAGTATGCACAGTAGGCATATCATCACAATCAAGACTGACATGGGGATTAATGTGGACGCGGATAAATGCACAGAATAATGATTTAATCATGTGCCGAAAAGATAGTTCCGTGTACGGCATTGAGTTAAGAGCCTTACAGAGTTTTAAAGCCTGGAGTTTCAAGTTCATTTTTATCTCCCCGATGAGCTGGATACTGATGGCCACAGACTGCTCATAATATAAGTGTCTCCCTCCTCTCCCCAGAAAACTCCCAGAGTCCAGTGGTGGAGGCAGGCGGCAGCCACGGCCACATGAGCCCTGAGGAGCACTACAGACACATGATGTCAGCGCTGAGCGAGCAAGGGTCCTTTGAGGAGCAGCAGCAACGCCTATACCAGCTGGCAAGCAGCATGGGTCTGCCTGGCCACGGTCAGTCCACAGGCTCTGTATTTGTGTGTATGTGTGGGGCCATCAACGCCACCATCATCATCATCCTCACTGTCATCGGCTATTGTCTATTGGCTTTCATTTATCTGCAGTGCGCTCAAATTCATCTTGTTACACCATACAGTACAGACCTCAGTGCACTGTTGGTTTCTAAATTCCATATAGCCTTTCCTCCGCTACCAGTAAGAATTGACTCATGAAAGATCTGGAGGTGCTTTTCCTTTCTTGGTTTTTTTTTTTTTCTTCTTCTTTGTTTTGAAGTAACTTGAGAGTTAGTTTGAAGTAACTTGAGGTTTACTTCAAACTAAAAGAGATTCCTTTGGAGGCACTTCACCAGCTTCTATAAAAAAAAGAAAAAAAACCACCTCTTCCATCACCTGTCACCAAGTCGCAGAGATGCCGTGCTGCTTTGTAACACCAGAGTGTAGCACTGTGTTCAGGCTACCATGTTAAGGTGTGCCACACTGCTGCCTTTGTAAAAAAAAACAGCCATGGAGACGGCTGACATTTCTATTTGTGGTGCTTGCTCACCCGGTGTCAAAGTGTCACTCAGGGTGATTTCTGACCACCATGGCTCTGCGTTGTTAACACCCACAAGCCTTCGCATGCATCAACGCCACGATTGATCCGGAAGCTCTCACTGGCTGCCTGCCAGGGCTCTAAATCTCCCAACACTCCGGAAACCACAAGTGTGTCCCAGTTTTTCTCAATTTCTACAGACACTTACTGGTTTGAGCTTGAGAGAACTGTAGTTTGATAGGGAAAAAAGAAAAGGAGAAAAGTTGCCTCGTTAGAGTTTTATAAGTTGGCTTTACATTCATTTCACTCTGCCTGCCACATTTGAACCGTTTTCTCACATTTTTTTAAAAGAATGTAACGTAAAGTCCCTCCACTCTTTATGAGCTGTTTCGCAGTAGCATAAATTCAATCGATGCCCTGGCTGAATTGTAGTTTGGGCTACTTTTATTTTTATTTGATTAGTAATGATTTTTAATTGCTGGCTGCAAATCTAGGGGGCGAAGCCTATAAACGCTTTAATTGCCTTTTCCCCGTGTCTTAGAGGAGTTGGAGGCAAGATGCAGTGCATTATGGGGGTTTTATGGCCCTGGGTGCAGTCTGATCACTGGCTTCCTTTCCCAGAAGCCTTGCTGGTATGAGGCAGAGACGCTCTGGTGCAATACGGACATACTTGCTCCCTTTCTTCACTTCCACATTCCAAATCATTTGATAGTTTCCACATTATCCTTTATTCTGCACTGGTGCGTTCTTCCAAGCTGCACTTAAAAGCTTTCTAGGCGCAGAAGAAGAAGAGACAGAGGCACCAGGAATAGGAGTAAAAAAAAAATCTGAGAAGATAAATGGGCAAAGGAAATGAGGGAGGAACAGATATGAGGCAAGAGTGAATAAATAACTTCTCCCAGATCAAGGAAT
This sequence comes from Psettodes erumei, assembly GCA_016785225.1. Taxonomy (NCBI): domain Eukaryota; kingdom Metazoa; phylum Chordata; class Actinopteri; order Pleuronectiformes; family Psettodidae; genus Psettodes; species Psettodes erumei. Next base: position 528,706 of record JAFBJZ010000511.1, read on the forward strand.
CAAGGAAAAATGCGCAGATGCAAATTTATGGTTTATTAATGACTCACAGGTCACAGTAAGATTTCCTTCGAGTGACTTGTGCGTTTGCGTGTGTCACATCCAGTGGATGATGAGGCATGGGCACCACAGGCTTCGTCAATGCCCCCTGACAGCCAAGGATTGGGTGCAGCTAATGTTCCTTTTCTTTCACACCTGGCAATTTTCTCCACCTGTCCACTGACGGTTAACATGTTTATGTAGAATACTTATTACAGCGCTACATCTAAATCCTCTCTTTCACAGATTAACAGTTGGAGCTTGTTAAGAAATTGACACAAACAGTGTAGGATGTGGGACAGTGGGACAGCCGTTATGTCTCTCGAGAGGCTGATGAGAATCACTTCAGCGAGCGACCCCTGACATTGACCTGGTCTCCTTCGGGCCCTCCTTGACCCCCTTCTCCCTCCCCACTGGGATGGGCACCACCACCATCTCTCCTATACATCTCCCTCTCAAGCACTGCTTTTATATAGCCCCTCCCCTCCTCCTCCCCCCCTTTTCCTTACCCCCACCTCCAACTCTCCCTTTAGCCTTGGTCCCCGCAGAGCATCCTTTCATGTGTTTGAAGTGCAGGGCACAGAAAATGAAAGTGTGTGCGTGAAGGAGGCGGGGGGTGAGGAGGAACTTTGAGTGCGCGTGTGCGGATGCGTGTGTGCGTGAATGTGTAGGTGCAAGGTGTTGTTTGAGCCGCTCTCTCTGGACCTGATGGGCAAAAGAAGAGCTGGGAAGGGGAGGAGGGGCTGAAATTGGAGGTGGAGGGGACGGCGGGGTTGTAGAAATGGCCAGGAGGGCTTTCCTTCGCTCCTCATATGATAAAAGAAGAGAGAAAAGAAAGAGAAAGGTGGGGGTGGAGATCCAGATGAAAGTGAAGGGAGGGGTGGGGTGGGATGGGCTGGAAGGGGCGTCCTTCTGTTTTATCTCCTGCAGTTTAGTCTGATTTGAAACAAGAAGCTTCAATATCATCCCAAAGGGTGGGAAAACTCCAGCATGTGATTGGTCAAATTACAGACGGTCAAACACGTTCAGTGTGACAAACACGCCACGAACTTCCTGCTGCATAAGCCCACGATACCGGTTGAATACCTCTTTCCGAAAAGATGTTTAATGTTCGGGGGTGTGTGGTGTGCTCTCACACACGGATGTCAGCTATTTTTTTCTGTACCTGCCAGTCCACCAAATCCATCATGAGGCCGGCCAAGCCGTATCAGCGCAGCGCTCTTCTGCATTCTCACGCCGAGGAAAACCCGGCTTAACTGAGGGGATTTAGGCCCAACTCCAGGAATGATGGCAGGGAGAAAAATGGGATGGCACAAAGGACGGATAAGCGGGACGGGTCGGAGTGTTAAACTGGGACCTCCCGAAATAACTCTTGCAAGGGAAGAGATGCGTGTCAGTGAGTGTGTGCGTGCGTGTGTGTTTGTGTGTCCTCAATTAAGACCCCAATTTGCAGTCAGAGGGACTCTTCTCTTGTGTTCTAGCAGCTGCAACGCGAAGAGTTTTGCGGGGGGGGGATCCGGGTACCTACTCTGCACACACACTCACACACTCACACACACACACACACACACACACACACACACACACACTCACACACACACACAGTGAAGGGTAGAGCCCCAGGTGACCCTGCTTCTCTCAGTTCACATGATGAAAGAGAATTAGAGAGAGAGAGAGAGCGAGAGAGAGAGAATATGGAACCTATGTCAAAGTAAAGCTTTACAAACGTGGACTGGATAAAAAGAGAATGGAATGGGGGGTGGGGTGGTAGAAAGACTTAGAAATTATCAAAATAAATTTAGAATAGTGTGACACAGCCTTTACTGTCTGGGTTTAAAAAAGCATGCCACTCATCAAACATTTCAGGGTCAGGTTTGGCGCTACCATTGACTCACATCGTTGGTTTTTAAAACCCTCATATGTTTTTTAATCTGTATCTTTGAAGGATTTTAGACAAAACTCCAAAATGAGAACATTATGTAATATTCTCCACCAAAATTACCTGGCTAGAAACACAAAGAAGGCATTAAACAGCACAACCATGTTTTTAGAAAATAGAATTAATAAAATGTGAAACTTTATGATTTTATTTTTTGTTTGTTTGCTTATTTGGGTGGGATCCTGCTGGTGGAATTTGGACTTGTCTTGTTAAAATTCAATTAACCAATCAAAGGGAATACTCAGTCTTTGGAAACTGTTCTTTAAAGTCACGTGTGTCCAGAGACAGAGAGTCTGAAAGGAGCTGCTGTATGTCTAAAAAATTACTCAAGTTAATTAATCTCAGTTTGGAGGCTTACAATTTTTAACCCAAACTAGCTGCCTTACAAATTGGATAGATGGAGTATTAGAGATGTGGTGATTACCAGGCAGAGAAGTACTAGTCAAAGTTACAAGTTGTTACATTATGGGAGGTGTACTTGGGGTCTCTTCCTTGCGTCATATTTTTGGTTGCAATGATTGAGCTTTTTTTTCCTCTTTCTTTTCTTGTTTTTTTTTGTTTAATTTTTCTCTCAAAAGTCTCCAAACTTTGTGGTGAAAGTAAAACTAACTCACTGGCCACTGCCCCTTTTAATTGAGTCAGTTATATAAAATAATTGGTGAGGTGGGATTATGACCACAGCAGACTCTTAGAGGTCAACTCCCCGACACCCCTACACCATGTATGCAAGCGCACAACAGACTGTGTGTATGTGTTTTTCTGTGCACTCTTGGTCTCCAGTTCCCTCTGATCCTTCCCTTATCTTTCACAACCCCCCCCCTCCTTCCCCACACGCACACACAGACACACAAACACCCTTGTCTGCCGCCAGCCGAGTCCCCTGTGGCCTGGCGCAGCAAACAGATCGATACACCGGAGCTAGGCCGCATTAATATCTGTCGCTTCACCCCCCCCACCCCGGCGCCCGCTCAACTGCTTCAGCACACACACAGAAACACACAGTCAGGCACGCACACGCAAGCACCTAAATCACGCAGACACACATCACACCCGTACCGGCGGCGGAAATGGCCCCTAGCTCCCAAGGGATCTGTCTAATTAAAAAAAGGAGGGGGGGGGTGAGCGAGAGAGAGAGAGAGAGAGAGAAAGAGAGAGAATAGATAGATTGAGGCAGAGAGAGAGAGAGGAAGGAGAGAAAGAGGGAGGGGAGGGAGAGCAGGATGGATTTTTCTCTCATTAGAAGCCATGTCTCCTGGTGTGGCCTGGCCTGGCTGATAATGATGAGGCCTCTTCTCCTACGAGGGCAAGAGCGAACCCGGGGTGGGGAAGAGCGAAGAAAGAGATGGAATGAGGCGAGTGGTAGAGGGCAGAAGTTGGCGAGAAGAGGGCAGGCAGAGATTGAGGGAGAAGGTGTGATGATGATGACGACGATGATGATGATGATCACGATGATGATGGTGGCGGTGGGGAGAGGCAGCAGTACCCAATGTGTAAAGTTGCTTTTTTGCTCGCTCGCTTGCGCAGAAGCCCACCATTATTATTCATTATTCACATTATTTGTTTTGAAAACACCATCACACACACCATTATTTTTCATGGCATCTTTCTAACCTTTTGGTTTTTCCCCGCATCTGCCGCTCTGCCCCCCCCCATTTGCTTGAAACTGGTCAGCTCAGCTCCAAAGCGTGACAGATGGATTTGAACGCTGTGTGATCATTTCAGACACCTCTGCCAAAACGCCCGTTTTGTTTACCTTTGTTCAGTGTGAGCGCGTTTATGTGCTCGTGTGTCTGTGCACGCGTATGGGTGCAACGTGGGGATGAGACAATTCATCACAATCATTTTCAGCAATAATGTGGAATGTGGGATTTTTTTTTTTTAAACGACTTATCGGTGTATGCGTGTGTATACTCAAACCTCTCATTCACAAACAACTTAAAATATGCTTTACTTCTTCTCCTATTTTGCCCTGTAATGTTTATGTAATGTGCAGCATGCTTAACAGAAGCCATTCAAGGTTCAAGGTTCAAGGTTCTTTATTGTCATGTGCACAACAATTTCAGGAGAAGTCACTGGCAATGAAATTCTTGGGTCTCAGGCTCCTTCAGCATTACAATATACAGGAAACTAAAATCAAAAGAAAGGAAAGAATAACACAAAATAACACGGTAGTGCAAAATAAACGCAAGTAGTGCAAATAAACATAAGTAGCAGAAAAAGTAATAAATAGTTTAATAAATAATAAAATTGACAACTCAGGAGTTCAACAGCATCATGTCACCAAGTTACATCAACTGTAACCTGGTGAAATGTACAATTGGTTGAATTTTCTGTCTAAAATTTTCCACTCAAAGTTGAGTTTCTTTTCATATCTTAAAACTAAACGTAAACTTGAAGAGTTGAACACTAAACTGTTTTTTCTCCTTCCCTCCCTCTTGCATCCCCTTTGCTTTGTCCTTCTTTTCTTTCCTCTTCGTCTCAACTGTTCATCCTTCATCTTCGTCTCGCCAACTCTATCTTCCCATCTCTCTCCTTCGCTGCGCTGTCCCTGTTTTGCCCCCCAGCTCTTAATGCAGACATGCTGCGTGCTCGTCAGGAGGCGCTGGCTGCAGCGGTGAGGAATCCAGTGGCCTTAGAAGCTCACCTGCCCTCATCGGGCAGCTCCTCTTCGTCCAGCCAGAGACGCAAGCAGGGTCTGCCACAGCACCGGGATGCACATTACTCCGACAGGTGAGAAACAGATGCCAGCTCACACTTGACTGCTACACAAATCACCATGTCAGCCCTGCCATAGCTAGTTATTGAAACCATAACCATGCTCTGTTTGCAATACCAGTTTTATCAACCATTACTAAAGGAAAACACCCCCACATCTCCACACACACATACTGCACAAGAGTTTATATAATTGGGGAACGGAGTTGGAGTTAATCAGCTGCCAATTCACATCATTACACTACTGCACTCTTCTTTCCGTTCTTCCGCTCATTCTTAACACAAGATCTGCTCTCATTTTTTGCTTTTTTGCTGTGCTGAGGTGCATGTTTGTGTGTGCGTGAATGTATGTGCATCCCCACATACATGGCTAAACTATGGATCCAATAACCTCTTGGCAACCGCTGCGGAGCTGCACGCCTGCATCCCCGGCTCTTCCTCCCTCCTCTCCCCCCAGTGCTGGCCCCTGCGCCTCCCAAACAAAGCCGGGGGCAGCGGGAGTGGGCGGGTAATTGCTTGTCGATTATTTATGTGGCGCGGGGAGAGGCGGGGGATCGATAATGGGCCGGCGGTGTGGCAGCAGGGGAGGGTGTGTGTGTGTGTGTGTGTGTGTGTGTGTGTGTGTGTGTGAGAGAGAGAGAGAGAGCAAGAGAGCGGGAGAGAGACGGGGGTTGGGGGGTAGGGGTGGAGATGTAAGCAGGAAGCAGAGCGGCCGGGCGCTGTGTGGTGCAGCTCTGGTAGGCTGTGGGGGTGTGTATATATATGTGTGTGTGTGTGTGTGTGTGTGTGTATTGAGGTAAGGTGGTAGGGCTGATTGTTCGTTTGTTTGTTCTGTTTCTCAAGCTGGCCTTGCACATGCGTGCTCGTGTGTGGATTGGATCGGATTTGTTTGTGTGAATATATCTGCTAATTTGTGTGTGCATACGTGTGCACGTGTGCCCAGTGGTGCAGTGTGAATGTAGTCAGTGAGCCACGGCTGTTCTCCGACAGCACACAGAGTAATTAGCCACACAGGACCAGGGAGAGTTAACTAGGCCTCACCCACCCCTCTCTCCATCCATTTCTACTTCACCCCCCCCTTACCTCCACCTTGCCTCATCTTTAACGCCCTCACTCCTAATTTGTGTTTTTGAGTGAGGAAAAAGAAGTGAAAAACATGTTTCTGCACTTGGAACAATGTCCAAATGAACAAATGCAAGAAGAAAGTAAAGGCAAACAGGCAGTGATGCAAAGAGTGAGGCAAAATGTGTATGAAGCTGCCTTTACTTGTGGGCACATTCACTATCGGGCCAAAAGTACATAGACACATACTTTTTGTATTTTTGGTCTGGGGTTCTGGTAACGCTACGGTATCAAACATTTTTGTTTAGGAAACAGTGTGCTTCAAACTTTTTGGAAACAGTTGAGGGAATGCCTCTTCTTGTTTCGACATAGCAATTTCACCATTCAAGCTCCATAAAGAAATGGCTTTACCCAGTTTGGTATGGAAGAACATGACTCGATGGAGCCGCGAACCCAATCGACAACTTTGGGATTAATTGAAATGCAGACTGTGTGATAAGTCATATTACCCAACTTCACAAATACGCTTTGCTTATTAACTCTGGCTGTGTCAGAAATCACTTACTTCTCACGATATAGTGCGCTATATAGTGAGTTCGCCATTTTGGAGTGGTGTCCAAATGTTTACGGAAATTCGCACTATATAGTGCACTCAATGTATCCCACGATACATTATGAAAAGTAGCGCATAACCAATGATCACTAATCGAGCAATAGATACCATCGTGCATTGCACTGGTGGCGCTGAAAGGAAGAAAAATGGAGAGACCAGAGGAGCGATCCGAGTGACAGACAAAATTGTGCCATGTCGAGATTTCCCCAGGTGGGGGTGTAGTCTGACCATAAGAGTCTTGGCACAGAATTCCTGATGGGAGACTATGTATATGTATATGTGTGCATTTTGTGTGCATTTTTTGACACATATTATACTATGAATTGTTTATCAAACACTATTCTTTGATGCTATTTAAAAAAAACTGCATTTTAGGACACAATATACTATGGTGTTTTTTCACGTTTTTATGACATGCCCAATGACCTTTTTTGCATTTTCAACACATGAACTATGACATACTCATGAAAAACTATTATCTGATACTTTTTTGTGTGCTTATGACATAGTATATTCTGACATTTTCAAGGATTTTTACAAATACCATACAATAACTTTTTCATTTTTAATCAATTTTATCCCACAATTGTTCATAAAACACTATTATTTTATGTTTTTTTGTGTTTTTACAACAACATTTTTTGACATTTCTTGAATTTTATGACATTCTGTAAGTTGACCATTTTCTTTTTGCATTTTTTACATATGTAATCAAATGGAGTGTTAATTAAGCAGTATTTTGTACCCATCACATTATTTAGCATTTTTAACCATTTTTTGGTTATTTTGGGTATTTTTTATTAAATGCAGGGTATATAAAATCTAATTCTTTAATGTTTTATGCCATCTTTGGGCCTAAAAATTTTTTGACATTTTTTTCATTTTTGCGACATACTATAGTATGGCATTTTTTCCCGTTCATATGACATTCTGTACTTTGACCTTATTTTTGAATTTTTAACCAGTTTTATCACATACAGGGGACATAAAACACCATTCTTGAATGTTTTATGTAATTTTTAGGCCATACAATTTTTTGACATTTTTTGCATTTTACGACATACTATACTATGGTGTTTTTTACCATTCATATACAATTCTGTACTTTGATCTTATTTTGCACTTTTAACCAATTTTATCTTATGTACGGTGTATAAAATAGTATTCTTTAATGTTTTATGGCATTTTTGGGCCATAACATTTTTTGACATTTTTTGCATTTTTACGACATACTATACTATGGCATTTTTTCCCATTTATATGACATTCTGTACTGACCTTATTTTGCAATTTTATCACATGCAGGATATATAAAAAAACATTCTTTAATGTTTCAAAAAAATTTAAAAATAAAAAGAATTAAAAATTAACACATACCTCATTCACAAAGGGGTACTATACAGAGGAAGACATAGAAAGATTCGATACAAGGACAGCGGGATATGATAACACTCAAACGTGCAAAGGGAAGAGAAAGCCCAAAAATCACTCTCTCACTCTCTCACTCTCTTATTAAATATACGTAAGCATGGGAATACTATAACTCATTCATTTTTGGTTACATAGGAATAAGTGCCAGCAGTAATAGCCCCACATAAAATATACAGAACCAGCAGAGAGAGAGAGAGAATTAATCAGGTACATGAGAATGGAATGAGTGCAAAATGAAAAGAAAATTAAAATCAAGATAATTGGAGAGTAAAAGCAAAAAACAGAGATGGAATGAAAAGTGGAGACTGAGGAAGTGAGTTAGCGTTGGACGCGCTCTTCCTCTCTAACTCTCTCCATGGCTCACCTTTCCATCGACCTCTCATCATTGATTATCTGGGGCCCATTAGGGCCCATTGTTAAAAACAAATCATTAGGGCCGCTCGATGGGCTTAGAGCCTGGCGCTCCATTTGTCTGGCCTTAAATGGCACTAAGCTCACCAAGCATCTGCAAGGCAAATAGGGGAGGGATGGAGAAAAGTAAAGAGAAAGGGGGGGTGGAAAACATGGGACCTCAAAATGGGGATGAAGAGGACGAAATGATGGAGAGAGGGGGAGAGAGGGAGAGAGAGAGAGAGAGGAGCCAAAAACGGGGAGGAGATTGAGAGAGTGTGAGATAAGGGGAGGAAGGGAGAGACGGCGAGAGCAAGCGAGATAGAGGGCGGGAGGGAGAGAAAGAACGAGCGCGGAGGGAGCTTCATCCATTTTAATGAGCTTCCTGTGTAAATGTGTTCCTGCGGAGACGGAGCCGAAGGCGGCCGCGCGGCGCTCCTAATCCCCCCACGCTCCCATCATTAAGGGCAGCCCTGTCACATGCGCGCGCGCACACACCCAGAGACAGACACAGACAGACACACACACAGGCAGACACAAACACACACACACACACACACACACACACACACACACACACACACCACTGTCGCCACTCTGACAGGTCGTCACACACCAATGAATTCCCCAGGAGCCCTTGGCCTCACTGCAAGCGGGAGGGGGAGGGGGATGGGGGGGGGTGGGGGGGTGGGGGTGGAGGGGGGTCCAGCTATATAGTTCTGTTTGATTATGAGCCTACCTTGCATTTGTGATTCTATCTGTTTTCAATCACATGCAAAATCTAGCGGACTGATTTTAGTCTCGTCTTTTTATAGCGTGTTTGGGGTTTGCCAGCTAAATGCATAGATAGGGCAAAAAAAACAAAAAAAAAAAAGAAAAGAAAACCACACACGCACATGCATAACACGCACAGCCCAAGAGTAAAACGACTAATGTCTGCCACTCCTCCCTCAAAATTGCCTCCTATAAAAGGAGGAAGAGATGGAGGAAGGGAATGAAGGGGAGTGCCAGACACGCACGCTCTTTCTCTCTGTCTCTCTCTCTCTCCGTCTCTCTCACTCCCCGTGATTAGGCCTAATTATGGTGGCGCAGACGCCTGGCAGCCCCAGTCATGCAGCTTTAATTGACCGTTATTCATCTGCGGGCTAACGCCAGGCAAGGGTAGGCGGTGTACGGAGAGGGAAGAAAGAGAGGGAAGGGGGGGGAGTGGGGGGCGATCAGCGTTTGGCATGCGGGAGCCATGGTGGGGTGGATGGGAGTTTTGTGGGCGCCTTAGCGTAGCCTAGTGGAACTGTGCGTCGCAAGGCTAATTGCTAGCCCAGAGGGATTAGGCCAGGTGATTACACACTGGGCGGTGTAATTACATAAGCAGCGGCTAGCAGGGCCCCGGCTCACGGCTCCAGGGTCACGCGCCGCAGCAAGATTAATTGGAGCTGCCACTGGAGTGCGAGGCACCGCCGGAGAGAGCGGTTATGCGATTAGCATTAACATTTCAGCGGCAGAGGCGATCGATGAATGGTTTGCACCCCCCCACCCCAACACACACACACACACACACACACCGCCACCACCTTCTCAGTTCTGGCTCCAACCCCCACCCCCCCCTTCAAATCTCATCTCCCCGCTTTTCTATGCGTGGCTCTCCCTCACTTGCAATTCCTCTCTCTCCTCTTCCCTCACCATTTAGTGAGGTGGGAGACATGCAGGCGCTAGCTAATTTGAACACAGCTGCAAAACAATATTTGCGGTTGCATGCGCCCCAGTGTTGGTTTTGATTTTGTTGTTTACCTCAGCTTGTTTCCCATGTGTGCTTTTGTGTGGCGGCAGTCACACATAGCTGAGCGCTGATTGATGCGATAGCAGCACCTCAGGAGGAGAAAAATGAGAGACGGGAGAAGGAAGAGGTGTGGGTAGGAAGCTGGAGAGTGAGCTCAGAAAGGCCCCCGGAAACACCATGCGGCCGGAGCGCATCAACACCCACCCCAGACCCTGTGCCCATGACGAGGTGCGCGCAACTGAGAGAAAGATCGATAGAGTGGGAGAAAAAAGTGGGAGAGAAACTTGAAGGAATACAAAGAGGCAGGCAAGACAAGACGGGGATAAAGAGACATGAGACTGAGTGAAGAGGGGTAGAGAAAAATACATTGGTGAAAGAATAGAAATAGAATAGAAAGAAAGAGTGGAGGAAAAGAAAGAAGCGAACAAGACGGATTTTTAGAGGTCACAGAAAAGAGGGTTAGGGTAAGAGACAGGAGTAAGGAAGGGTGAGACAGAACAAGAGATGGGAAGAGAGAGGGGAAGGTGAGAGGCGCCTTTCCCCCTCGACGAGGACAAAAGACGGAGCCAATAATGGAGAGGCCTTTTCAGAAGCAGAGGTTGCAGGACGCTCCATCTTTTCACCAGCTTCAATGCAGCCTAGAGAGCAGGAGGGAGAGAGGGAGGGAGACAGGGAGAAGGGTGTAAAAAAGGGAGAGAAGAGAGAGGAGGGATGAGTGTTAATTAGAAGGTCCTTCAGCCCGTGGCCCCGGTCAAGACACAGGGGCCGCCCCAGCTGTCGGAGCATGACACACTGGCATTGTGCATTCAGCCCTCATTATGTGTGTGAGTCTAGAGTTGTGTGCGTGTGCCTTTGTGTGTGTGTGTGCGCGCATATATGACGTGTGCATGTGTGAGGCGGCGGGGGAAGGAAAGGCTGCAGTCCAGGGTACAGCAATGGCCAGCGGCGCTTGTTGCGGCGTGACAAGACTGATGAGGCACTGGGGCGACACGGGGCCCTCTGGAGCTCCGCCGATAAAAATACACAGCATACATTGGTGCGGTGGTGCGCACACATTCGCAAAGATGGAGTCGAGATGTACTGGGAAGAGGGAGGCACGAAATTATGAAAACTATTCTTTTACCCATCATGCATTAAACATACCCCCGCGGTTAAAGCTCGTGGCATTTTAACTTATTCAGTAAAATCCAGATTCATCTTAATGATGAGCTTTTTATATTTGTGTCCACAGAGAACTATCCCACCCTCCGCCCCTACTGTCTCCGCCAACTGCCCCTCACATCGCCTTAGGACCTCATCTGCGGCCTCCTTTCCTGGGCATGCCCTCTGCTCTTTGCCAGGCCCCTGGTGAGTCATCAGTAATGCTAAATAGATAATACTAGCCCACAATACCAATGGGTGTGGGGGGGAGAATGTAATTTTCACATTTGCACTGACATGAAGGAAATGTTCCATGGCTTTGTATCAAACCAGAAGTTTTCCAATCCAAAAAGCTGCAGTAGTTATAGCATATTACAGTGGACAGGCAAGACATGCAGAGTTGTCTTCAACTTAAGCAAGTTTCTCACAATTATTTTTACTCATAGATTTGTGCTGTGTCCCCTTTATTTCTAACGCAGAGATTTTTAAATGTTAGCTCACAGGCGTGTTTTCTTGCTCTCTCTGTTACAGGGTATGGTTTCCTGCAACCGGCTCAAGCCGAGATCTTTGCCCGGCAACAGGAGATGCTGAGGAAGCAGAATCTGGCCAGGTGCGTGTATGTTGTCATGCTACGGGATGTAACAATGGAATTGTGTCTTGAAAGGCAAAGTTGTGGACGCACGTAAAAGTGTACAGCAAATGCTAAAATCTGACAAGATTTTTAACCTGTGGACCAGATGTTAAAGTTCCTGTGTGTTTCATTACCTCAGGCTTGAGATGTCAGCAGAGTTGCTGAGACAGAAGGAGCTGGAGACTCTCCACCAGCGGCAGCAGCAGCGTCTTCTGGGCTCCGACGCTCTGGGAGCTCTACCGGCTGGCCTGCCCTCTGACCACCCCGCCCTGCGGAGCCTGCACGACATCCCAGAGGGCCACCCGCTCCGCGAGGAACTGGCCCGCCGTTCAAATGCCATGCTGGTTCTTCGACATGGGGCCGCCACACCTCTACTAACTCTTAACCACCAGCAGCAACAACCGGGGTTGTCCTCCACACCCAAAGACGCCCAGGCACAAAGCTCCACTGCTGGGCCAGATGCCGAATCCAGGAAGGCCGCCCGCAGGGGCCTCCAGATACAGCTGCGGGCCGGGGATCACACAGGAGGAAGAGAGGACAGGAGGAGGGAGGGGGGCCGGGAGGTGCAGGACGAGGAGATGAAGGACTCAGACAGTGAAACAGAGATGTGCGCGGAGAGGCAGGAGAGTGCCAAGTCCACGAGTAAACCCAGGGACAGGGAGAGACACGGGGCTAAAGAGACTGGCAGCAAGGGAGCGTGCAACAGTTCCAAGGAGACTGGGGAGACCTCAGGCCGGCTGAGCGCTCCCTGCAGCTCAGCGGGTACAGAGTCACCCAGTCGCCATCTCTTCACTCCTGGGCTGGGCAAAGCTGATGTCAAGTACCACCTGCCACCTGGATTCATGCCGCCGCTGCCTGCTCTTCACGCCCAGACGTTCCCCTTTGGATTCCCCTACGCAAACCCCTACTTTCACACGGGTAAGAGACTCAGACACACACACACACACACACACACACACACACACACACAAGACTGAAAGCCGACATGTGAAACCCATTAGCGTCACTTTGTGTGTGCGTGTCTCCAGTGCGGAGACCTCTCCCAGTTAGGGGCCCCGCCTTTGACCCCAGACTGACCCTTATGCACACCGCCAGCAGAACAGCCACGTGGGCAGAAAGGCGGGAGGAGGGGGTTGTTTGTCTACATATAGCGCACACACCAACACACATACTTACCCATATACATAATAAGCGCAAACAGAACCCGTATTATACTTTCTGCAAACACAAGGAAACCGCCGTGAACTAATCTTATTTTATCACTATGCAAACAGCCATCGTGAGAAGCTAAAAAGGAATGAAATCTAGTCAGCAGAGGTGAAACTGTTTGTTGATTTATCCATAAATAAACAGTTATTCCAACACGTATCTGATCATCTCTTAAGATTTATGAGGCAACAATGCCAAATATTCACTGGTTAAACCTTCCCAATGTGAGAGAAGCTGCTGATTTTCTCTTTTATGTTGTTGTGAATGTTGAAGCTTTGGGTCACCTTGGACTCTTGGACTGAAAAATCACAAGGGGCATTTTCTAACATTTTTAAACCAAACAATTAATGATTAAAAACTACTCAGATTAAAGACTAATGACAGCTATTGCCACCACTGGATTTCTAAATGAAAGTCCAAATGAACATCGCATTATTTGTGATTTCCTCGACAGGCTCATCATCACGTCAAAACATTTTTTAACAAAAAAAGAAGTTAGTCCGCATTTTCCTAAAACGCCGCCGGAAACATTGAGCGCGCGACTCGGACGTACCTCTAAGCCTGCAGTTTGTTTTGGGTTTTTTTTTTTTAGCTGGGCGTCGCTAAAAACAGGAGCAAGGCCCTCCGTCTTAATAGCGGCTTTGTACCCAGTGTTTACATCGACACATCGTTTTCACCCACCGCTGCTCTTTCAGGCTCGCTGGGAGGTCTTTTCATGGACGGGGAGGACTCGGCCACAGCAAACCCCGTGGAGGACATCAGCAAGTGGAGTGTGGAGGACGTGTGTGGCTTCATAAGCAGCCTGGCCGGATGTGCTGAATACACACAGGTGAGGACGAGGGGAGAGGAAGTAGAGAGAGAGAGAGAGAGAGAGAGAGAGAGAGGAGGGGAGGGAGGTCAGGGGCAGGCTGACTACTGACTACAGAGGAACGGTGACCAAGATATGATTCACGCTGCAACACGGCCGTAGCGTTTTCAAAAGGCGTCTCTCTTCATGTTTAGGGTAGAGGCACGCAGCACAAACAGTCCCCCCCACCCACCCCCGAGTTTTATCGCGAACGCGCGTGGATGGATGATGGTTTTGTGGGGCTTTGCGTGAATGCAGTGAGTTAGCAGTGCATGTTGAGTTGCGCACCTGCAGCCCGTGTGAATGAAACTTGTCTGTCTGTGTTTTATCGTTCCAAAATGAAACATCCGGCATTTGAGAAAAGGGAGCCGACGTTACCTTTATTAATTAACTTCTTTTTTTTAATTTAATTTTTAAAAAGAAAAAATTGGATTTATCAAGTATCTCAAAACAGTACTCAAATATTAACATCTATGTTTGAAGCATTATTAGTTGCTGTAATCATTATGGTTGTGGCTCGAAGAGATTGATTCTTTCTAGAATGCTTTCGAAAGTTCAGCAATTAAATCAAGTTTTTTTTTATTAAATAAAAAGTACAGTCTTTTGTACAAAATAGCATATGATGAGCTTCAGATGAACTTTAAAAATATTTTTCATGCAACAAACGCAGTGGAATTTGTCCCTCATCTCCAACAGTGGAGTCAGGCCAGGAACAGATTTTTTTTTTTTAGGGGCCACTATGGACAGGAGACACGATTAGTAACTCTTTCAGTACATGCGAGAATTTTTATTAACATTGAAAAAAAAAATCTGACTCTATTCTTAAAATGATGATAGACCCAGTTTGTCAACATTTTCTCCACGACTGGATTCCCCCAAAATTAAAAAACGAATTCTAATCTCTCAAAACGAGTACGTTTCCATTTTGGAACCGAGCTACTGTTTCGTACGTTGTGTGAGTGACAGCGTAGATGTGTGTGTTAGGCGTGTTTCTGTGTGTGTGTGTGTGTGTGTGCGTTAGGGCTGTGGCTGAAGCAGCTGTGTCTCCGCCAGGTGTTTCGGGAGCAGGCCATTGATGGAGAGACTTTACCGCTGCTCACTGAGGAGCACCTGCTCAGCACCATGGGACTAAAGCTGGGGCCCGCACTCAAGATTCGCTCACAGGTACACACACCACAGGCCTGCGTGTGTGTTGTGGACTTGAGAGTGCGCTGTGTGTTTGAACGTGCGTTCCTCTCCGTAGGCCCTCGACAAACTGCTAGCGTAGCATAGCCGAATCCCTCGAACTAGCCTGCCCCACAGACCGCAGCCTCTCTTTTTCTGCTCTCTCTCCCTCTCTCTCGAAAAATGTATACAACGTTTGTGTGTTGCGCAATTCTTCGGCAGGATGCACTGACAAGTCGCGCGGTCTGCTCCCGTCTCCTCAGGTGGCGCGCCGCGTTGGCAGGCTTTTCTACATGACTGGGTTCCCCCTGGCGTTCCCGTTTGCGCCTTCTGCCGCGCTGCGCCCCCCAGAACGGGATCGCGACCCCCTCGCCGCGCCATCCGACAACCCCCTCCCCCTCGCTCTGTCCCTGCCCCACAGACCCACCTCCACCAGCAGCAGCTCCTCTCCCTACAGCGGGCCCACCCCGGGGTGCTCATCCCCGAAGCAGGAAAACGGTAACGGCTCCACGGTGGCGGGAAGATACGAGGCCAAAACCCCTTCGTAGGAGCTGACGGGCAGGGGTTGGGTGGGGGGGGGTCAGGGACCTGGCTCGGACTAACCGGAGAGCCGATTGGGAGGGGGCGACCTCAACCAGAGAGATTGACTCCAAGGCTCTATTGCCCCCCCCACCTACCTTGGGACCTTTACGCTAAAATGTGTGGGAAAACATTGGACTGGAATAAAGGACAACTGGACAATATGGACCACATCCGGCAAATCAATCAGAGTCTGAGTTCCTCTGCAGCGGCTGTAGCCGAGCAGAATCCAAAGAAACGTGGTTGGAAGGGAGACGCTTAAAGCGACGGAGCAACAGAGAGAAAGAGAGAGGGAGAAAAAAAACGGAGGAAAAGGAGACAGCTGGTCAGAGACAGCCTGCCAAATAAAAAAAAAAAAAAAAAAAAAAAAAAAAAAGAGGAGTGAAGCCCTGCCACAAATGCGACATTCTTGCAAGTCAGACAGTCAGACGCTAGCGGAAACCCTTCCTTCCTTCCTGGGCTGGAGGAAGCTCTGCTCGCTCGCTCTCTTTCTCGAGCCTCTATCTCCGACTGCTCTCACCGCAAGCCCCGCAGAACCCAGGAATTAAAGAGAGACGCCTCTCCCCCTCTTTTCTCTCCCTCCCTTCTGCTCGCTCGTTTCCCGAAGCCAAACAGCGGCGCGTTGTCTTTTTTTTTTTAAGAGCCTGGAGTTGAAACATATGCTGAGCAGCAGCAGATCTGACCAGCTCCCTAGTATCACTGCAACTATGCATTCCACTGTCCCAATACCAAAGATGACCGGATGTGTGGAATTGGAACCGTGTTTCACAATGTGTCTGCTTCTATTTTTTTTTTTTTTTTTGCATTAATAGTCTCAGAGAAAGACTGGTCCAACAGGGGAATGCTAGGCTAGTGCCTCACGTGATGGACTCTATTTGGGGTGACGCAGGTAGAGCTGTCGTTTTTTCTGACAAAACAAAGGCTTAAAAAAATATTTAAAAAAATTTTAAAAAAGAATTGTTGGTGAAATGGAGAAGGCCTCCATGGCGTCTACGGCTTATGTCATTGTACGCTTGTGTTGACTACTGTGGGAGGTAGGAAAAACATGCAAAATTGTACAGAATCATGCTTAAGGTGAAAATATCCTGAAGGTTACATACGTGGTACTTTTACTTTTTGTTCAATGTAGTTGCACGAATAAGATTTTCTTTACTGAAAAATGTGACTTGCTCAACTTTGGTGGTACTTTTGTTCATACTTTTGTTCTGCCATTTTTTTTTATTTTTATTTTTTGAAAGTGTAATATTAAAAAGACGCTCCAATCTTGAATGCTACTTCAGCATATAAATATGAGGAAAAAAATATTTATAGGACTTTTGACGTAGTAGATAAAGCAGATATGTATTATAATTAGCCCTTCAGATGGATTCCAAAGATACTTTTACTTGGTTTTCTCTTGGTTGCAGGGAAAAGAAAGGCACAAAGCTCTTAATGCAAATGTTCAGAATTTGTTATGGATTTTTTTTTTTAACTACGCAAGCAATGAATTAAAATGGTCTCTAGATTTCCCTTCAAAAGTTTTGTCTTCATCCTATTTTTCTATTCACCACGCTGGTGAAATAAATCCTACAGAAATCCCTCTGCTCTCTTATTTCTGTCATATTTGTGTGCCTGTGTTGGACGTATATGGGGACGGGGCGGGGGAGTCACAGACAGACGTGAGGTTCAGCTGCAGGCCCAGGCCTCCCTGGCGGTGGGGCTAAACCTGACCCTCCTCGCACGCCCACACGCAGGACCGCAACCAGAAATAACCAACAATCACACTTAGGCCTCCCTTCTTCGGTGTTTACACTGAAGCGGGACGCTCGACAAACTCTGCCGGGACTTCCCCCTCGCTCTGGGCCGGGGCCTCCTGCACCAGAGGGCTCTGTATTTCGCTGAGAACGGGCGACAGGGGAAACGTGGCAACGCGTGGCGAAGCTTCATCCGTCGTGCCGTGCGACGGGGGGGGGAGGAGAACGTGCGCAACCCGCCGATCGGTGCGTGCCGGTGCGCTGAGGCCGAGAGTGCGGGTAGGTTGGAGCAGGAAGGGCCGTGTCTGAGCATGTGAATACACAGACAGAGAAGACAGTGGTCGGGAGGAGGGGGGCGGCGGGGGGTGGGGTTGAGGAGCTGGCAGAGAAACAGACCAGCCTGTGTTGCTGCTCTACCACCTGGGCAGAGAGTCTTGGCACAGCATCAGACGCCACCCTGCCAGCCTGGCACGGCACTGCCGCCTCGGGGCTCAACACCCGTCTCTCTGTGCCCCTCCTCCTGGCCCGGCCCAGCTTGGCTCAGTCTGGCTCATAGATCTCTCTCTCTCTCTCTCTCTCCAAATAGCCTGTCCTCACAGAGCCCGAGGGCGCCTACAGGTGTGCACATGTACGGCGGGCACAAACGACTTACTTTGGGCGCACGCGCATGTGCGCGCTTCAATTAATTAGCATCTTAGGGGGAGAAAAAAAAAACAATGAACGAATTCGGATATTTCTTCTTAATAATTTCACACCTTAATAAAATTATACCACGGGCACATTTGTAATGTACAAACGGAAGTTATACAAAATGTAAAGGCAAAGAAAGTAGCAGAGTTAAACACTCTAATAACGTGTACACGGCCGGTAAGATGGAGAGCGTGGAAAAAAAGTCTCTCGGGGGAGCTCGCTCGACTGCGCGCCTTCGTCAGCCTCAGTCGTCGTCGGACAGCTCCAGGTCCTCCACCAGGTCCTCGCCTCCCTCCGCCAGCTCCATCAGAGCAGAGGAGGGCAGCGGCCGAGGGGCCTTGGAGGCCTTTTCGCCCCCTTCCCCGTCCTCCTCGCCGTCATCTGGAATGCACACGGGAGACACTTAGAATTCAGCCGCGTGGACGTACGCGCGGCGGTTATCAGAGGTTACGTTTTGATCATTTATTGCATGAACTTTATAAACACAGAAAACTATTAAAAGTTTGGGCACCCTGGTGAATTGATTCATTATACTATTCAGTTTACTGTCAATTATGATAAAGAGAAGCAGAAATTTTCTCAATTAAATCGCTGAAACCAGGGAAGGTTCATCATTTTGCTTCAAAGGAGACGTGAACGATGAATCGATTATTAAATAGCCGATCATTTTCATCGTCGTCACGTTTATTCCAGTTGACCTTTTCCCCTTCGACGGCCGTTTCCTTCCTCCTACAGTTTTGATGCTACAGTGGATGTTGTGCAAAATACCACAGTTTTATTGAGATATGTGGACTGGCCCATGTGAGCGCTTTGGCCGGTTAAAAAAATAAATAAATAAAAAATTTTATATCCCTTAAATGTATTTTACAGAATAACGGATGGTCTCTGTTCTGCTCGTTTGCGCATTAATTCAAGGGATTGAATGGGGTAATTAGAGGGCAGGGATTTCTATGCAAAGGTTATTGATTTGAGGGGATGACTCACTCATTTCAATGCAAAAATGTAGGGCTGCAATGAATGATTACTTCCATCGCTGATTATTCCGTCAATCCTGTTTTCAATGAATTGATTGGTCTGCAGAGTATCAGAAAATAGCGAGGAGTGACCCTCCCGGTTTCCGGTGGGAAGTGACATCTTCCAGTTGCTTATATTTAGTTCGGGAAAATATAAAGATCCAGAAAAGCAGCAAATCCTCACACTGGACGGACTGAGATCGGACCATTGGGTCTGCTTTTGCTTGAGACATTACGCGTCACGCGAATTTCGACTTTTTAGGTCGCGTGAAAACCAATGCTTTGCCAGGGCGTGCCTGCTCTTTCTGCGCGTCGATGGTGGCACCAACCTGAGTCTCCTTCCTCCATCCCCTCGTCGCTCTGGTCAGACAGGTCTTCCAGATCGTCGTCCTCGTCGTCGTCCGACCCGCCGCTGCCCTTCTTACCTGAGGAGAGTGGGGAAAAGAAGCAAACCTCAAGCGTTTCTTTCTCCAAACATTTTCCAAGTTGGCGCTGCCGCATCACTGACGCCTGTGGACTCGGGGAGACGCCCCGTGTACAGTATGTGGGCCAGGTATCAGAGGCAGCTCCAAGTGTCTATTTCCTCCCGAGATGGAACCGAGAGGCGATTACCGCCGCCGCCGCTGCACAAACACCCGTGACAGTTTACTACTGGCAATTTCAGACATGTTATGCTCAGGGGCCTAAATATAGCAAACGGGGAGATTGCAGGCAGGTTCCACGGCCGCGACGATGATGGGAGAGTCGGCGCGTGTGCCGAGGAGAAGTTTGTCTGAAATTATGTTGTGCTATCCACGGAGTACAGTGTGTGTGCGCGTGCGTGTGTGCACGCGTGTGTGTGTGTGTGTATGCGTGTGTTCTCTAGCCAAAGGGACAACTGGGGTCCACAGGCTTTGAAGTTGAGGAGCGGTGTGATGAGAGGCTGGGGGTGTGGAGGAGGGAGAAGCAAAACAGAGCGGCTTCCTCTGTCTGCTGCACGTGAACACACACGCACACATACATGCGCACACGCAGATAAACAACATCTATTAAAGCATCAGACGCTTCCCTTCCTTCGCGTATGCAAAAGCCGGTAAACGCGCTCTCACCCTCTCCCACTCTGCTGCTCACGTGGCGCTGAGGTGACTTCACTCGTACCTCAGAGGTTGCCCCCAAATGACCTGGAAGGCTTCTTCTTCTCAGCCCTCCCCCCTCCCCCGACAGTGACACCAACACCACAGAACCCCCCCCGCACACACACACACACACACACGCATACATCAATCTAAATCATCAGCCCCCAACTCTCACGCTCCCCCTCTTTCCGGCAGCGTGCGAGACCACAAAGAGCTCTGGTGAGCTGCCCGAATGCCTTTCGGCTCTTGAAGAGTGGACGACAAGGTGGTGGGTGTGCATATGT
Source organism: Psettodes erumei (assembly GCA_016785225.1). Taxonomy (NCBI): domain Eukaryota; kingdom Metazoa; phylum Chordata; class Actinopteri; order Pleuronectiformes; family Psettodidae; genus Psettodes; species Psettodes erumei. The sequence goes on from JAFBJZ010000511.1 coordinate 549,074, forward strand.
GTGCTATCATCAAGACATGTGTGTGTGTGTGAGCACGTGTTGTGACGACATGCGGGGGCAGCTGTTTGAGGCCCACAGAGAGAGAGGGAGAGGGAGAGAGAGAGAGAGAGAGAGAGAGAGAGAGAGAGAGAGGGGAGTGGGAGCGGCCACCTCTGGCTGTTCCACTGGGCTGGTTTGAATTAGGAACCCCCGCTGGGATCCAAGCCTGTACTTCCTGTCAGGGGGGTTTCGGTTCGTGTGTGCGCGCCAGGGGTGGGAGGGGTGGAGGAAAGACGAACAGGAGGGGACGGGGGTGGGGTGGGGGGGGAGTGTGTGCGTGTGTGTGTGTGTGTGTGTGTGTGTGTTGGGGGGGGCAGCGTGTGAGAGGCGGAGGCCCGCCGCTTGCCGGCAGCTGCCCATCCGTTTGTGGGGACTCTCCCTACAATGAAGTCCAGATGCATCTGAGAGAAAAAAAAAAAAAAAAAAAAATCCCCCTGCCGCCTACTCCTTTCCTCTGTGACCTTGGGGAGGGCTTTTTCAGCTTGGAGCGTGTCCGAGTGTGAAGCCGTAAAGGCGAGGCCGCAGCTGCCTGCGACCTCCAGACGACCCCGGGGAGGACGGGAGGTTTACAGGAAGAACGGGCCGGCGGCTCCCCTTCGCCGAGGAGGAGCCGACCGAAGCGGCCGTCTGGCGAAAAGGGAATCTGTCCTGCGTTTGATTTGGGGGATTCAATTTTTGCGCTCCCCGTGTCTCCATAACTCAGAGCCTCATGGCAACTGCTCTGAAGGTCATCGGTTTCATGTAGCCAAATCTTTAGGACAGGGACTGTCCCAGAAACAACAGAGAAAGCCGCCTGAGCTGTCATCACTGCCGAACTTGGCTTTGCAGAAGAAGGCCGGGCTGCGACGAAATACAGCCCCCTAGAGGCCAAGACCGGCAGTACGCCACATGTTTCAAAACAACAACAACAAAAAAAAACCCTTAGCAGGACAGTGTGTGAGCAAGAAAAGGAGGTTCCACTTACTTTTGATTTTCAACCCTCCTCCATCCTCCTCATCATCGGTGTCACTGTCGGACTGAAACAGATCCTTGAACTCCTTCTTGTCCGCTGCTTTCCTCTCCTGGACCTTCTTTCGTTTGATTTCGGGCAGGTCCAGATCCTCCATCTTGAAGGCACACAGGAGATGAGCGGCGTCAAAACGCGACCTTACCTCGAACGATCGCGGAGCGAGCCGTCTGCCAGGAAGAGTTTTGCTTGGATAGTTACCCTCTCTTTGCCAGAGATCTCCAGCTGGATCTCCTTCTCCCTCAGCTTCTTCCACTGGCTGTAGTACCTGCTGAGAGGAGTCCCCTCCTCCTGCACCTGCTTCTCCCAGGCCGCCTGACAAGAGAACACAGCGGGATTCAAACCTTTGGCCCCACAGGTGCGGGCGGTTCGACGCGAGCGTGCGGCGTCTAAGAAGCAGATCGGTGCCTAAAATTGATGATAATATTCAGGTGGGGGGGGGTGTGTGTGTGTGATTTGTTAGGTATGTGTGACCAGAGGTCGTTCAGCGGGTTAATTCAGGGTCAGAAAGGATCTACAAGCGGCTGTCCGAGGCGACTTTGCATCAATTGAGCGGGACAGGAGGAGACGGACGATGAGAGTCAGCAGATGTGGAAAACAGATTGAAGATGCCTGAAAGGGGAGAGCGGCGGATTTTCTCCAGCACCCCCACCTCCCCTCCCCCCGTCAGGTATGTGGAGGATATTGATTAGGCCCAATCACATTATCTGACCGACCGATCCGATCGAGCGAACGGACCTCGGCCTCCTGCGCCCCTCAGCTTAACACATTTACCACATTTTGCAGTGTGGCTATTAAGATGGGTGACGTGTGTCGCCACCCCCACCCTCCAAAAAAAAAAAAAAAAAAAATGACCGGGTAAAAACTGAAAATGCTACTTCTCAATTGAGCCTCAGACAAATTTTTTTTTTCCTTTTTTTCCACAGGAGAGCAACAAGAGACACCAGTGTGCCCTGGATTAATTAGGCTAGCTCTCAGTTTGGGTGACATGTCAGTGGGGAGCTGGTGGCCAGAGGGGGGGGGCCGTGGCCTTTTCCCGCAGCAGCAGCAGCGGCGGCGGCGGCAGCAGGAGGCGGGAGGCTCTCCCGCCCGGTGACCTCTGCCGCTGCCACGATGCCAGGGAGCGGATGCCATGGCGACAGCCTCCGCTGAGCGGGGAGCCGTGGCGACAGGGGCTGTCTGCAGTACTTTAACGCACACACACACACACACACACACACACAAACACACCCCCTGCCGCCAATGTGTGCACGCACACACATTTTCTCATCAGCTAAATTACACAAAGACCATCCTCTTTAATCTCATCCCGAAACCGCTGTTTAATGCTCATCAGCAGTACATGTCAAGAACCTCGGTGGCAGCGGGCCACGTGACAACGTGTGTGTGGATAGGTAGCATGACCGGAGAAGGCACACACACAAAAATGGCTCCTCATTAAAGGCAGAGGCGCCTCTGGTTCAAAAGCCCATAACAAGTTCCAATAACCACGGGGTTGTTCTCTCGGAGTTTACAGTTTACACAGGGAGGTGTCGTCAGCCGCTGCCCGCGGGGGTCGGTCGGTCGGGACCGTCTAATGACCCGCGGCCTCTACCTCGACTGGACCAGAGCCCAGAGGAGCGGTCTCTAGCGTCACTGTCAAGAGTCAACAAGACAACACCTACGCATTAGCGCCGGCAGACGCAGACGTGACTCATCTAAACGATCGAAATGAAAAAGGAAATTAACGCCGCGCAGTCGTCGTCGTCGTCATCGCGGCGGAAACGCTGCGCTTCGGCAGAAAACATCCACTCCAGCGATTTCCGAGTCCGGGCCGGCGGATTGTTGAGTTATCAGCAGTTATTGTGAACACCCAACCAACCCACCGGAGCAGCTGGCACCATCTCGCCAGAAGCTGGCAAAGTGACAGCTAACTACTCCTCATTAGGTCTGATTTATGTATTAGTGAGAGAGATTAATGGGCAGACTTCCCGGTTTAATTAATTTCCAATCTCGGTTCGGTCGATTGTCTCGTGCGCCCGTTAGCGCTGAATGCATGTTACATTTAAGGAAAATTCAAAACATGATAATAGTAAATAATAATAATAATGTTTGCCCCTGCAGCCTTGAAGAATACTTGTTTTCTGTCCGCCCACAAAAGACTGCGCTGCGGCGTCTCTGTTCGCTTTGTTTAAAAAAAACACAAAAAAACCCCCAAAAGGTGACGTAATGTGAGGCGTGTCCATTTATAACTTCTCCGTTTTTTTTAAAAGGCATGTTTTAAATTACATTGGGCTCAAAAGATAATTAGGCTAAAAAAAAAAACCCAACAACTTAATATTAGGGAAACGGAAGAGCCAAACTGACAAGACATAAAAATGATCTGAAGAGATAAATAACCACTCTGGAAAGGCAGCCTGTAAATTAAGACGGGACAGGCTCCCCCCCCAATCACACACACACACACACACACAGACAATCTCTCACCACGGCGGTGGCATCGGCCACTCCGAAGGCGGCCTTCTGTCTCTGTCCTGTGATGTGGCTGCTGTTCTCCTGTACCTTCTCCAGCAGCTGCCGCACCGGCTTGCAGTAATTGGCCACTTTGCATTCCTTCAAGAACGCTTTCAGCTGCAGGGACACGGAGGGGGGGGGTGGGGGTGGGTAACGGGAAATAAGGAATGAGTGTAAAGGATCATCCGGTCCGCCCGTACGCGGCGCATTCGGGCACAGCGGGAGGACGGCTTGCGGCCTGTTTCCTCCCCCTCCCCCGAGCGGAGCAGGCGAGACGCGAACCAGCTCCCGGATAATCTCGTCAGAGAGGATGTCCACCGTGGGAGCGATCTACAGTGTCGGCACTTCGTATAATTGGGCGAACGCGGGCCGAGATCGCTCCGGTGAAGGCTGCGTTACCTGAACGACAGTGGGCAGGGCGAGCTCCGGGAAGCCGATGGTGTAGGCCTGGGTGTGGAAGTATTCCAGGATGAGGTCATACAGCTGGTCGATCAGCCCGTCCTAAAGATTCACAAACAACGGACTGCATTAGCCGCTCACGTTAGCTGTATTTAGCTCATCTCAAGCGCGGGTACGGAAACAAAAGTCGACGCATTTCTTTTAATCAAGGCGGGGGAGAAAAAAAAAAAAAAAAAAAAAACACGTGCGGCTGCTTGCTCAGGGCGAGGGCAAAACAAAACCACCTGCACAGTTTGTCAATGTGGCCGCTACAGGAAGTTCCCTTTGTAAAGCGATGCCTGTACAGTAAGGATGAACGTATTTACAGAGCCACAGCACGCACTGTAGGTATGACTCAACCTTCGATACGGATTCGCGTTTGATTTGAAAAAAAAAAAAAAACCCCGATTGGCCCGGCGCGAGCGAGTACACATCAGCTGCGGCACGGGAAGCTCGGTCGCCCCACTCTGCGCAAACAAATGAGAGCCGCTTTAATAAGCAAACAGAGGAGCGTTTGTTTGGCCGTGTCTGTTGCGAGTCTACGAGGCGGGAGGAGGGGGTTTGTGGCGGCCGCCCAGGTGACGGGAGGGAAAAACAGCTCCGGCGAGCGGAGCGCGGTGGGGGGATAATCCCAGAAGGCCGTGCTGCAATCCTCTTGGCCGCGGCTACCCAGCGTGGTGACTCCGGGCCAGTTTTAGAGCCCCTGACAAGGGGCTTTCAGCGCTGCCCTCAATCCTCCCGGGCGCACGCGCGCGGGCTCGCACGCGGCGTCGGGCGGCAACGTGAAAACGACATTAGCCGGGAGCTGAACCGCTCATCCGCGCAGGCTCAGACTCCTCCTGGATCGCGGCGGCTCTTACCCTGTACGCTTTCTCCATCAGGTTGACTTTGCCAAGCTTCAGGATGACGGCGAAGTTGATGGGCTTCTTGCTCATTCGCCCCGGCTTCTTGTTGAAGTCCACCTGCTGGAAGATCTGCGGAGGAAGAGCATGAGACGCTGAGCCGGGTGCGAGGCGTTTCCGCCGGCATGGCGGCGCCATAAAGCTTGGGATAACAGTGCAACGCACGGGCCCGGGGGAAACCTTGAGCAAATCCAAAAACATACGGGGCAACGCGGGACCGGGGCATCTGTATTTACTTGCAGCGTAACTGATCTCCATTATCACCGCCGTCTTACGCGGGAATACTTTTCGCAACGCCTCATCGACCACCTGCGCTCCCGGTTTCTCGAGACAAAACTCATACCGAAGAAAGGTCGAGCAGAGGGCGCGGCGAAGGTCAACACCATAACGGCGTAAATAATAAACCGCGTAGCTAATAAAAAGCATTTTTATTCCAACTCCCGCCCCAGAGACGTCACTCTTTCATAAGTTCTCCACAAAGAAAACAATCACAGCCACAGCGTGCGTGTGGCCGGCTTTGTATCGATAGCAGTCCTTCGGTTTTCACGATTATCACTCCGTGCCGTTCGTCGCGCAGGCAGCAGCGTGAGAGAGACGCCGCGTTTCTATCTTAGTCTGTGAAAGTAGATCCGAGCCAGCGTGTGGGCTTTTTTGTCTACAAGCTTCAGCTTTCACATCTGCCCACAGCGCACAAGTGAATTTCTGTCTCGTATTTGTATATCGGGCTATTTCTGACGCCCCGTATCTCTGCGTATTTTTGTGCGTTTGCGTGCGTGCGTGCGTGCGTGTGTGTGGTCGTTAATGCGCTCAGCGTGCGAGGCAGGCAGAGCAACGCTCCTGGCCGGTGCCGTCTGTGCAAACATAGGATGTGGTGGCGGTCTGCGGGGGAGTCGGGGGGGAAGTGGGAAGGCCTGGGCCAACCCTGATGCGCACGCACGCGCAGCACGCACGCACACACACACACACACACACACAGCACGCGCACGCAGCTACCGAAGCAGGAAGCTCAAAATGGTGTGCACCCCCCTCGGAGATGTGAGAACACGCACACACACACACACACACACACACACACACACACAGGCAGAGGCACAGGAGGAAGGGGCTTCTGCTGCTCTAATTAAAACAGTAGCAGCGTACCTCCGCCTGCCTTTAACAAGGGAACAGTAAAGGAGAAAAAACACAGGAAATATCGTGCGTCACAAATAAACCTGGCTTGCTGTTGGGGGTCGTGTGTGTGTGTGTGTGTGTGGAAAAAAAAAAAAAAAAAAAAAAAAAGAGGTGGGGGAGTGGGCCATAGGCAGAGAGGATGTGGCCTGCGCAGCGCGCTCGGGCGCGAGCGTGAACCACAACCCTGCCTTCATGGGGTCGGTCAAACTGCCGCACGCACGCGGCGACCGCTCCCAGCGGGCCGAGCTGCTCGCTATCGCTAGCACGCCTTCCGGCAAGCGACAGCGCCGCGCACAAAGCGCTTACGTGCAAATCGTACGTGCCTCGCAGTCACGTTCCCCACACCTGACCCAGAGAAACGTTGTCGGTTGGTGACCCGCGATTGGCTCGATAACAAAAAAAAAAAAAAAAAAAAAAAAGGTGCAGCACGCAGAGCTCTACCCTTTGACGTGTTTCCTCCAGAGCTCCTTCAGTTGTGGCCGTTGAGACCAAACTGCATTTCATGCGCCACTGACGTTTTTCCACAGTGAAACCACCGGCGGAACATTTCATCACATCTACCTTTTCACTGTTTCCACTTGCGACCGAGACGAGCCAGTGACGGTTTACCCTGCGCAGATTTGAAACGGTCTGCGCGCTGGGTCTGAGAGCGACCCCGGGTTTTTCGGCTGCCGGAAATCCCGAGCGCCGGCTGGTTTCTGTTACTGGAGACGGGGGGCGCGGGGTCCTACCTCCAGGAGGAAGGGCAGCACGGGCACAAACGTGCCGGTGCTGCTCGACAGCAGGGTGAGGGCTCTGCAGCAGTGCATCCTCAGGGGGTAATATCTCGACGTGGGCACCAGTCTGTCGAGAGAGAGAGAGAGAGAGAGGAAGCGGCGGTCAATGTCTCCACCTGCTGTTGGTAAAATGTACAGGACGTGGCGGGTTCACGGGTTAAACTGCCTGTAACTCCATCAACAAATCACTGGCATGAGACTTTCGCGGGGTGACATCACTAGTTTTCAGATGATTATGAACAGCATCATTTAATGTTAACAAAATATACTGTCTATATAACCTCACATTTTTATCAATATTAGTTTCTACAGTGTTGTGGCAAAGATATTTAGCATAAAAATCGTTCCCAACAGATAAATAACTTTAACTTTACATTATTTTGCACCTTTATGTTCTACTCGTGATGTATATTTTAGGAATCGTTTGTTCAGTTTTCAACACTGTTCATTCCCACGCTCCGTTTTTTTTTCCAGCACCACACCAGCCCTCTGTGCATGGTCTGGCCTGGCTTAGCACTTTTGGCAGCGGTGACTGAGGTCGATCTGATGCCGAAACACTGCACAGACTGTTTGGCCCTTTTTTTTTTTTTTTTGGCCAGGGATATTGCGGGGAAGAAATACAATTTGTGACCAAGAAACAAACTAACTAACTTGTTACCAAAAATTGCTAATTTTATAATATTGCAGATGGCTACATACGTACAGCTAAGGGCTGAGATAACTGCATTTATTTTGAATTAGTGAGTAATTTAAGGCAAAAATACAAATTACTGTATATGATGTAGATGATTTTTTCCTTTTTTTTTAAATGTGAGGACTTGCAGTAATGTCTTCATAACACTCCTGATTTTATGTTAATTATAATTCACATATAATCACAGCAGTACGAACGTGAGCTGCGAGGAGGGGGACTTGCGGCCTTCTCTTACGGCACGTTCTCTGACGCGCTCGCGAAAAGTTTCGGAGAACTTCGAATAACAAAGCCGCACATGAGCACACTCACTTGATGGTGCCGATGATGACCTGGCAGAGGGGATAGATGAGCGGCTGGAGAACGTCGCTGGGATGCAACGTGCTGAGGACGCGACACCACAGGTACAGACAGTGGATGTACTGCCAGTTGTACACCGACTGATAGGTTTCCTGCAGGACACAGCGCGAGCAGAGTCCGCGTCTCATTACAGGTGCTTAAATGTTCAATGCACTGGAAAATGTTTATTGAATTATTCGCTCATTTTAGCAGCGCGCTGTGTTTATGGCAATGACAAACAAGCAAAAAGTCAAAAGCGTCAGGCTGGTTTGTTGAGCAACATTTGATATTTCAATCAATTTAGTCAAAGAAGAGATGGATGGGAATAATCCTTAAAATCACGCACATCATAAAAGAGTACTCCTATGTCCATATATGTTCCATCTACTTTAAACGCATGGAATCTGACCACCGGCCCGAGCACGCACTCAAAAACCGACCTTTTTCTTCATGGTCATGGCGTTTCTGAGGTGGATGGCCAGCTGACGGATGTAGATGAAGGTGTGCTGGTAGGTGGCCTGCGTGTCCAGGGAGTACATCTCCGTCAGAGTTCGCTGCATGAAGTTGATCATGGGCAGCGTGTTGGGGGACGTGAACTTGCAGTTTTGCACGTAGGAGATGTACATTTGCTGCGGGGAGACAGGGAGGAGGGCCACCGTGAGCAGGAGATAACTGCCGGCACAGTCCCCGTTCATTTTACATCCCGGGTTACTGCATGCCCGTCGCTTCCCGCGCTACTCTGCATTTAGCTCACCTTGAGGATAGGGTTAAGATAGGTCTCCTGCTTGTGTCTACAGATCTTGTTGAGGGCCAGGAAGGCCAGGACCCGGCTCGTTTCCTCCCCCGTGCTCCACTGCTTCAGCAGTTGCTGGAGACAGAGATGTGAGGGGAATTTGATTTTACAATACATTAACCGGAGACACATCCCACGCCTTCCTAATTGGACGCACGTCCTACCTTAACCAGGTGCCGACACTGTTTGGGTAGACAAAGGTAGTAAGGTATGAGCTGGTTGGCATGCCGCAGGACAGCACTGATGACCGTCGCCTCTGTCAGGCAGGACAACAGCTGCAGGAGGAAAGGGGATGGAAGAGAGGTTGAGGAAACCACCAGAACACAACGAAGGCATTTTTAGGGTGCGAGCGTACAGTGCAGCTTTTGGCCGTAAATGACTTCATTAAAGACATTGCATCTCTGTGCACATCATCCACTGCGCACCACAGAGAGAAAAACACAAAGCGAGGGCAGCACAGAGCCCCGGGGGGCAGAGACCCGGGGCGAACCGCGAAACGAACCTGAACTACACCGCCGAGATACATCTTGATGTCGATCTGATTCTTCTGCCACTTTGGACTAGATGACGGGAGCACCAACCTGAGAGCAAAACACGGGAAAAACCAAAGTGAGACAACCTTTCTCCTGCCACATTTACTGTCATCGTGAGGTGAGATCGGCAGATATAACACCCAGTCCGTACTTCTTCTGGTCTTTATCTGGCTTTAGGTTGAGGATCCTTTGCAGGGCCACATAAATGTCTCTGATGCAGAACAGGACCAAGGCGTTGAACACTGCGGACCAGACAACAAAAAGGATTATTGATGCTCATTCATGGGGGGGTGGGGGGGTGGGGTGGTGTGTGTGTGTGTGTGTGTGTTGTGTTCTGTCTTGCAAAAATAGATCACATGCTACACAACAAGGCCCGTGATTCAATGAGATGTGAAGTCAAATGACGTTCACTATCTGTTATCAGGACGTTATCAGGCGCTCCTTATTTGCCCTATATTAAAAATACACCATAACGCTCAATACGCCTTTTCTCTGCGAAGACATGGTGGGAAAAGCAGAATGTGTAAATAACAAAATGAGCGATGGTTATCGTTGTGTCGCGCATGCTGGGGCCTCACCGGGGCGCCCGAATAGAGCAGAGCCACCGTCCAATCGCTATTATTCGCAACGACTGTGCTTTTACTCGGTGGCAAACCACCACCCAGCACAAACGTGCGACAAATGAAGTGGAAGCATTTTGCTGTTTTGTAGTTGCTGTTGGTTGCAGGACAGCACCGCAAAACAAGCTGCCTTCAAATGTAATTCAGTTTGGATTGCAAAGCTCGCGCATACAATAACGAGCTTGAGGATTCTCCAGAGTGCATCAGCACCTGTGGGGGGGGGTGAACGCGGGACGCCTACCTGAACTGTCGGCCACTTTGTAGCGGCACAGGGCCCCTCCTTCACCCTTCGTTGTCGCCACAGCCGCCTTAAAGGCCTGGGTGACCTCTCTGAAGAGACGAGGCGTGGGCTCCTTCTTCAGAGCGGCTCGCCACTCTTCGATCATTTTGTCCGTGACTTTGGTGGTCTCCACGGACTTCTTGGATTTCTTCGAACCTTTCGGACCCTCCCCGTCGTCCTCGTCGTCGTCGCCCGAGCTGGCCTCCTGCACGCCAACATTAAGATCACATTAAGATCTTAAGAGAGGTGCTACATTTCGTGAACTTGCGAACAAACACGAACCAGCAGCCGGCCTACCTCCAGCGTGGACGGCAACCTGTGGTACTTTCTCTCATCCTCGCTCTCCGAGCTGTCCGTGTCGTCAAAGTTTAGGAGCGTTTGGTCGTTGTCCTGCAGAAACTTGTAGAACTCCGGATCTTTATTCTTTAACCTGGACAGCTGCTCTTTGTGCTGGGAGGCCTTGCCCGTCTTCTTTTCATCGCTGCGGAAGCAGAAAAGCCACAAAGAGAGATGACCGTCAGGCCTCGAGGGTGCATGAGGTTGTTAGTGTGCCATCGCAACGATGCCACAGTGTGTGCGACTTACGCCGTGAGGGCAGCGGAGCTCAAATCTTTCTTCTTGCTCTTCTTCTTGAGTCCATTCTGTTTGGGGGTCTCTTCTTCCGAGCCCCCTTCGCCCGCAGAGTCAAATCCCGACAGCAGGAACTCGTCCAGGCTCAGGTCTTCTAACTTTCTACAAGACGAAAGTTCAACAGTTGACACAAGTTAGCCCACATGTGGGAAGGAGGGGAGCTTTACATGGTGCATGCTGTGCAGTACAGATTTGCGAAGGTTGCCGTCAGTTAGCTAACCACACGCGTCCAACTTATAATCGTGTTTAGTGCGTTTTCAGTGAAAAACAAAACAAACTGGCGATTGAATGAAGCTCGCCGCTGACAAGAACCCCTCAACACTAAGCTACATGCTACACGTTGCAAACAGCATGGCTGATTAAGACGCTATCACACACGCTGTACGCTAACTGAAACACCGCAGATCCGCCCGCTGGGTTGACAACCGTAAAACTTAGAAAGGCCACGTGAAACAAACCGCCAGAACCTGAAATAACCGACATAAAGTAGAGGAAAAACTCCACAAACCTTTTCTGTTTCCCCGCCATGCTGGATCCAAAACGTGACTCCGCCGAACTCCAATACCCACAATGCCCCGGTGCAAAACGAAGGAATTGGTTTTATGGTTCATGAGGAGTTAGCGGCACGAGCTAGTTGCGTTGACAAACCTAATGTAAATATCATATTTTTTGCTCCAACACTTTAGGAATCTTCTGGCGTCACGTGATAAATAAACGCATTGAATTTACCCAATAATGTCAAGAAAGTAAATCAGAATAAAAACAAACTTTCCCACTTTTGCTGTAGCGTATATTTATTTATCGAACGCACTTCCGGACTCTGACCAGACAAAAAAGGGGCGTTTAAGGTCGCCTGTGTCCCGTCAAATAATAAACGAACACCCATTGTAATCTGTTGACATTTGCGTTTAAGAAACAACTTCCTTCCCGTTTCGTTAGTGAATTGCCTTCCCACGGTATCGCACCGCGGCGGCGTGAGCAGCGTTGCCGCTTCACCTCCGTCAGTCGGAGCTCCACCTTAACAAACCGACGTTAGCGTTCATGCAGGGGTGTTTTTTTGCATTGACGTCAACCGCATACAGCACAAAACAGAGGCTTTCTTCATATGTCGTATGACTGGGTCAGAATATGGACAGATAGCCACACAGTGGTACCAATTTTAAAACCAATCTGACTGCGACAGCTGCTGATTTATCTGCCATCGCATCGAGGGAGACACTGTCTGCGAGGATAACCGCACCGCCACCACCACCGGTAAAGAATTGACATATTGATTCTTTCTATATTGCTGCTGCTGCTGCTGCAGCTGATAGCCGCTGTTATTCAAAATAGATGGAGTGGGGGTTGGGGTTTCTCCAGATCACATAAGGAGGATGAGAAACATCATGCCGCCCGAAAGAGATTACAGTGCAACATTTTGTGTGTGTGTGTGTGTGCAACAAGATTGTCCGTGTTTGTCAGGGAGCCGCTGAAGCGATGTGTGGCTGTCAGCGAAGGGTTTGAGCTGGAGAAGGGGAGAGGAGATTTTAAGAGACGAGCCTGGGATGATCAGGGCAAGTGCACGACTCTTGTCAGTTTTAACTGTGTGGCAAATGTGCTGTCACGTCTGCCCCCCCCCCCCAGCCTCCTGGGTATCCCTGTCTCAGCTTTCAGCATTGTCTCCTGTTATTTCCCAGGGCACGGGAGCAGATTGTTCTCTTCTAGAGGAAGATGGTTGGTGTGTTTTTGTGGTCCATTGTGTTTTGGAAAATGTACCTAAAGCTAGTCGCCAGGCAGCTGCTGTGACATTTGAGATGGTCCTCAGTGGGGCAGAGTATTCAGCTGAAAGAGAGCCTCAGATGACAGCTTTATTGTGAGCCCCAGTGAAATGACTGGAGAGACACGTGACGCTTAACTTTATCAGAATCCATAATAATGTGCTGCGTTCAACATTGTGCATTACATTTCTTGGACTTCAGACGGCTCAATACTCCTCACGAATGAGATTGGGGTGCCTGCTCATGTGTTTATAATTTTCTTCATCTTGTGTTATTGTCGGAGAAACTGTTCTTTCCATTTACAAAGTATGATAAATTGCTAAAAGGCAGGATTTACCCACACCCCCCCTGCAGGATACACTCACTCAAATGGCAGGCTATGTGGTATGGAAGAGGAATTAAATCCATTTACCCAGTTCAGGATACTTTAAATAACACATTGTGGGAGCTCTCTGTGAGAGGAGCTCTGAGTACCTTGCTCAACACTTTTCAAACCATCCGGCTTCTGCTCTTATGCCTATTTTTCTGACCTTATAAGGTTTCGCTCCATCAAATTCGACATTTTGGCATGAACTTATTTCCTTCTGGTTTAGTCCTGTGGTGTTTTTTAATTTAGCCCTGGCTGGGTTATCTCATACAGTAGTTTGCCTTGGAGCATCCTAAATATTTTGTGAGACAGCAACTTCTGAGATGCCGCGTGACAGCGGTTACGCAACAACCTGAAGTGTGTTCTCCACTCGGGAGGGCAGCTGAGAGCACAAAAGGAAAAGGCTAACCCAGGCTACACCCTTCTCTCCTCCCACCCTGCCCACCCGAGGCTGCGAGCTGGGGCGGGATGAGGTGTATGTGTGTGAGGGGGGGCTCACGGCTAATTCTGGTGAAATTAAACTTGCCCGCCAGGAATCTTTGCAACTGGATGAACTCGGTCCGGTGGAGGAGAAGTAGCACCGATGCCCATCTCTCTACTCTCTCTACTGTCATCGTGAGATTTAGTCAGTCTTGACACTGAATGTCAGATAATCAGGCCAGCAAACCTACTACACTTTGTAAGGGCACTGATTATTCTGTCATGGTGATAGGCTTCCTGTCTGTGCTGTCAGGATGGGTACTGTAACTGTAGCAGTATGTACAATGATTGCTCAGGAGACCTGTCATAACACCTGCATCCCTACAGATATACTCGGCTCTTGCGGGTAGATGAAATTTCTGATGACAAAAGGCATTTTTTCCATTTTTCATAACGGTACTGCTATGAACCGACACTGTTTTTCTGGGGATTTCAGTTGCCCAGAGCGCGGCCCAGGCAAGAGCCGGCGACCGCCACGTCAGGCGCCATGATGGAGGGGGGCATGCAGCTGCTGAACCGCGATGGGCACAGCATCTCGCACAACTCGAAGCGCCACTACCACGACTCCTTCGTGTCCATGAACCGGATGCGACAGCGCGGCCTGCTGTGCGACATCGTGCTCCACGTCTCCAATAAAGAAATCAAGGCCCACAAAGTGGTGCTGGCGTCCTGCAGCCCCTACTTCCACGCCATGTTTACCAGTAAGTTCGGTCCGCCGCGCGTGTCTGATTTATTCCTACGCATGCCGCCTGTTTCCACCTCACTTTGCATATTTATCACTGCAATCCGCGGTGCCCAGCATGTTGCATGCCTCGGACAATGAAGCACGGACATGAAACTGCACATCATCTTTGCTCTGTCGCACGTAGTTCGGTGACACGACAACATCGTGTGTGCGGTGAGCACCACCTCATCCTTTTCAGCATCAGTTTCCTTCCCCCTCTTCCTGTCTGGGGCACAGGTGGTCAGACGAGGTTTGTGTTTGTCTCAGATTTCCTCCCAGTACTAGACCTTTGTCTGGGTACAATGTTTCTCCAGACAGTTAGCTGTCTGGCTCTGAGACTCAGCTGTGACCCAGTCTCTAATTGGACAATTTTAACAGAACCCGCTGATCCTTCACAACCATCCACACAGCAAAAATCGCAGCTCCCCTGCAGATACTGCGTTCGAGATTTCCTCAAACTAATAGGATATTTTACTGCTGTGAAACCCTCTGACCCAATGTTCTGCAGCAATATCCACATTGCGCAAGAGTGTATAGATTCAGGATTTTTCAAAAACGGACGCAGTTCAAACAACTGATTAAATGGACAGAAACAAATGAGTCGTGCTGATATTTGGCAGCGGCCCGGCGCTGTATACATTTGGAGCTGCCATGTGTCAGGGAGGGCAATTAGATTAGCCAGAGTTTGACTAGTTATAACTCGGCTCACACGGTTCTCATTCTGCACGCTCACGCAGATGAGATGTCGGAAAGTCGGCAGACCCACGTGACCCTTCATGACATCGACCCTCAGGCTTTGGAGCAGCTCGTCCAGTATGCCTACACGGCCGAGATTGTGGTCGGGGAAGGCAATGTACAGGTAAGGTGGAAGAGTCCGGATGTAACGACAACGGATTGTTGAATTTGACTTTTGATCCGACCCGCTATTCGCCATAAAGCGAGGAAAAAAGACACAGCATCCTCACAGCGTATTTCCACCTGTAATTGCCAGACGCTGCTCCCAGCAGCGAGCCTGCTGCAGCTCAATGGGGTGCGGGACGCCTGCTGCAAGTTCCTCCTCAGCCAGCTGGACCCCTCCAACTGCCTGGGCATCCGAGGCTTCGCCGACACGCACTCCTGCAGTGACCTGCTCAAGTCCGCGCACAAGTACGTCCTGCAGCACTTTGTGGAGGTGTCCAAGACGGAAGAGTTCATGCTGCTGCCGCTGAAACAGGTAGGAGCCGTGTTTTTTTTTTTTCTTTCTACTGCTGTGTAGCGCTTCATGATGAAAAGAAAGAAAAGAAAGCAGTTTTAACGGCGTTATATTCATGGTGGGAAATAAACAGTTGCTGTAAAATCTGTCTACTGGAAATTGCTTCCTGTGATTGTTAGTCAGTGTTGCTGCTGTCAACAAAGGGAATTTGGATATAAGATTGAAATACATTCTCAATGTAAAAGCTACAAACCTAGTCCTGATATGACCAAAGACTCAGTTTACTTTGGGACAATTTTAAAATGCCGTTCATTATCAGTTCACGGCAGACAATTATTGACTTTTGGGTTTAATACTTGCTGCTTGCGCCGCTTAAATGGCTCTGCACGATGAATCCGCCCAAATGTGTCAAATGAAACACAAAGATTTTAATTTGGCTCATGCATATCATAGTGTTTTTGCTACTATGAGCACAGTGACCAGTTTTTCGCCACCGCATTCCCCAAGGACGTCGGCCATGAGCATGCTGCTGCGCCTTTAACGCTCACCAGAAAACCTCTCTTCTGCCTCAGCTCGCTGCATCAATCACTGTCTCTTGTGGTTTTATCGTCCCACTGTGCTGCCACGGACTATTTTATCTGGCACGTCAAGTTAGCCAAACTATCTCTTATTCATCAGCTGTGCTCAGCAGTGGCAACGTCGCGGTTCCTGCCCTGGAAGTGGCAATTAGGCGAAGCCAGTGACATTTTCACAGCTGCTGTGCTGTTTTTAAAAGGGCTTTTTTTGGGGGTTCCACTAATTCACTGTTATTTATTCAGCCAAGGTCTTTAAGGAAATTTAGGTTACATTCAGGCAAGCTAGCTCATTATTAGCCGACAGTCGTGGCAGTGGTGGCCAGAATAAGTGATAAACTGCCGGAATGGCGTTGAGCAAGGCGCGTAACAGCAGCTATTCATTAGAGCTGCTCAGCTGCCAACGGCTCGGACTGCGGCTGATACTTTTGTGCGAGTGTGTATTGAGTAAGGTAGTCCAAAAAAAGGGAAGCATTGTTTTCAGAGGAACGACGCCGGTCAAGTAAAGGTTAAAGACACAATGAAGGCACAGTCTGTGATACAAAATTAAACAATAGAATAACCCCACCGCCCCCAAAAATCAACATCAGCTGCTTCAGTCAAAAGTCTGATGTCGAAGGGGGTCGTGTTCGTCAGTACAGGAGTTAAAGAAGCGTGTTGCTGTATGAGTATTGTGTAAGTATGAGTAGTAAAACACCCTTTAACTCTTCAGTTGTGTGAGCGTTTCTGAATGCCTGTAAACAGGATGCTAAAACACACAGTTTGCAAAACTCTATATCAAACAAACGCCTGTAGCCATGTCAGGGCGACGATGAATTAAAGCGGCAGTGAAAAGAAGCGGAAAACAGCTGCCAGCATCGCTGTCCCATTATCATCTGGCGTCTCTGAGGAGCCACCCCAGCGGCGCTGAAGGGGACTGTGCTCCAGGAGGTTAGGACAGAAAAACCTTCACTCTGGCTTTCAAAGCCTGGGGGCCGAATCCGCAAAGTGAGCATGTGGCCACAGCCGCAAAAAGAAAAGTGAGGTAAAGGTTGGTGCAAAATAGACAACTTTCTTCTCTTCATCTGAGGTCCTTCCTTCTCACTCTTTCCTTTGCCATGCCGCTCTTACTCTGTCTGTTATAAATCTGCACCAGATCTGGATTTATGCACCGGCTGCTCCGAAGGACTGAGCTCATGCAGCTGCGAAATACGCCCCGTATTTCTTGACGGTTCTGTCAGGGAAGTGAAACTCGCCAGCTTTGGCGATGCTTCACTAATTTAGCAGCACACGTGTGAAACTCAGTTTTCTTTGCGTCTCCACAAACGCGCGCAGGGTTTCGTTTGGGGTTTAGCGTGAAGCAGCGTGTAAATGCAGCGCTGAGAGGGACTGCAGGGTGGAGCAGCAGCAGCAGCAGCAGCAGCAGCAGCAGCAGTATTTCTCTGTGAGACTGTGGATTATTGGAGGCTGCTAACTGTTGCCCCAATCTGGCCCGTCAACACAGCAGCAGCAGCAGCAGCAGCAGCAGCAGCAGCTGGCTGGTCTGGCCCCACCCAGGCCTGCCAGCTTTGGGCTGATCTGGGAACAGTGCCAGCCAGCCACTTAGACTGCAGCAATCGTGTCACAGACACACACATACACTTATCTAATGGTAAGTTAAATATATCACGACACCGCTGTTGGTGCAAGCATTTTGCTGTCAATGGTCAAAGTTAAGTGCCTGAGATGATTTTGTTTTGCTTTTTACTTTGCACTGATTCAGTTAAACGATTGTCATTTTATAACAACGCAGACAAAACAGATCACCAGCAGTGATCAGTTATCAGTCTGGATAAGGTGTAGCAAGTCGGCAGGAAGAGAAAAGAAGAAGACGTAGGAGAGGCAACGGCAGCCAGACAAGTACAACATGCAGAAACCGGTGGCCAGCACAGTTTACTTTCTATGTGTTAAATTAGGAAGCTTTCACTCTCACTTTTTTTCCCCTTCCGCAAGTGCTTTTCTGAGGCTCACAGTTGAGTTAAAGGCACCGCGAGTTTCAATTTCGATAAAGTTGTTCTTGTGAGCCAGAGCATGAAATGTCTCTGCCCCTCTGGTTTATCCTTCACCCAGGTCCTGGATTTGATCTCCAGTGACAATCTCAACGTGCCGTCCGAAGAGGAGGTGTACCGGGCCGTGCTGAGCTGGGTGAAACACGACATCGATGGACGCAGGCAACACGTACCTTGGGTAAGACTTGTCCCATCTCAGCTGACAATGTTTTGGTTTTTGTTTTAGTTTGACTATAATACATAAAACCCCTGTCAACATTAGCTCAATGCCCCCATCCTCAATCACAACTCACCATCCGCCATCGTCTGTCCCCCGTCAGCTGATGAAGTGCGTGCGGCTGCCGCTGCTGAGGCGAGACTTTCTGATGAGCAACGTGGACACGGAGCTGCTGGTGCGTCATCACTCGGAGTGCAAGGACCTGCTGATCGAGGCTCTGAAGTACCACCTGATGCCCGAGCAGAGGGGAGTCCTCAGCAACAGCCGAACGCGCCCGCGCCGCTGCGAGGGCGCCAGCCCCGTGCTCTTCGCCGTTGGTCAGTGTGTCCCTGAAGGTACCCACCAGGGTACATATAGTCTCATCTCATGGCTGTACATTTTTATTTTTACAGCTGGGAGATAAAAATGGGAATGCATGAGAACATATGTTTTAACGCATGCATTGCCGTAAAGTCACTTACGATGTTCCATTTTTACATTTACATTACTGGCTTGATGATAAAGCATTTTTTTCCCCCCATTGTGTGTCCCAGGCGGCGGCAGTCTCTTCGCCATCCACGGAGACTGCGAGGCGTACGACACCAGGACGGACCGCTGGCACATGGTGGCGTCCATGTCCACTCGGCGGGCACGGGTGGGCGTGGCAGCCATCGGCAACAGACTCTACGCCGTCGGAGGGTGAGCGACGAGAGCCGTCACGTTGACCTTTGGCCCAAAACTAGTCAACCCTCCATCTCGGTCTCCTATGTGGCGATAAAACAAGCCTGAGTGATGGTTACCTGGTGCTTCTGATGAGATATTAGGATCCTTCCTCGTAGAAATGCCTTTTAAACTAGACAGGGTTTTTTTTGTTACCGTGCACTGCATATTTATTCAGGAATGATTGAAGGTAACGTGCTGCTACCTCAGACATAAAAAAAACCCTTTTCTGATTGATTTTAATCTGAATCTCCCCAGGTATGATGGCACCTCAGACCTTGCCACTGTGGAGTCCTACGACCCCATCACTAACTCCTGGCAGCCCGAGGTTTCCATGGGAACACGGCGGAGCTGTTTGGGTGTAGCTGTCCTGCACGGCCTGCTATATGCTGCTGGAGGTTACGACGGCGCTTCCTGTCTCAACAGGTGCGCACAGACTTGACAGTTTGGGGACGACAGCTGAACATCTTGATACTTTTGTGCTTTGATTAAATGTTTTTCAGACTGGATCTTTAAGAGGGGTTATCGAATCATACTGGATTCAATCAATTCTTTTCCTCCTATTACAGTGCAGAGCGTTACGACCCCCTGACCAGCACATGGACCTCAATCGCTGCCATGAGCACCCGCAGAAGATATGTACGAGTCGCAACCCTGGGTAGGAACTCTCCAGAAAACATGAAATCGTGAACATGCTGTACCGCTTCATGTTTACGTTTCGCTGTCTACAGTCTAATATCTGGAATCAAGAGGGAGATGCCAATTTGGTATGCACCTGCTAATATTTACATTCTGAGTGTTTCCTCCCTTTTCCCCTCCAGATGGCAGCTTGTATGCGGTGGGAGGTTATGACAGCTCCTCACATCTTGCTACAGTGGAGAAATACGACCCCCAGGTAAATTGCAGTTAAATTTATCATTAAAGTAAAGTTGCCTGGTGCCAGGTTTAAGTCAGCAGAATTTGGGAGGAAAAAAAAGCAACACTATGGATGAATTCCTGAACGTGTCACCAACGGCCAGCTCCTTGATTTTGACAGAGCAACACATGGACGGCCATCGCCAACATGCTGAGTCGGCGCAGCAGCGCCGGGGTGGCGGTGCTGGACGGCATGCTGTACGTCGCGGGAGGGAACGATGGCACCAGCTGCCTGAACTCGGTGGAGCGGTTCAACCCCAAGACCAACACCTGGGAGGGAGTGGCTCCCATGAACATACGCAGGTTAGTCCGAACCCAGGAGTCATCTTCGGCAAGTCTAGTTGCAGTTTAAAAAAAAAACAGGTATGTCTTTTTAAAAGCTGAACCTCAAACAAGGTAGCGCATACGAAATGTGTAACCGCCGCGACTCACTTAAAAAACGAGAGAAAGTGTGAGCTCTGCAGAGATAATTATAAGCCTTGAAGACCGTGGCTGTTGAGAAAGCAGCTTACAGCCAAATGTATTCCTGCTTGTTATATATCACAAAGGTAGAGATGTCACTTACTTAAGTTAAAGCACTTAAGAAAATGAACAGACCCCGTGTCAGTCCCACCTGTACCAAAGGTTCCTCGTGTCGGAGTTACAGAGTTTTCAAGCCTCTGTGGGTTGTTATCAGTAAAAAGACTCACAAACTCTATTACGATGTGGGACTTGTTTTTGCAACACTTAGTTTATGTAACCTTGTACGGTTGAGTGAGACAGAGGAAAAAACACAAGGGGAAATGACAAATGACAAAAGACCTGGGATGGATCCAGGAAATTCAATTAAATGAGACACACCTTTGCCAACTGAGCCATCAGGACAACCCGGCTCTGCTGTTCCAAGTGCACAGACTCAGCTGATACAAAATACACTCCGTCTTTTTCCTGAGGCCTGTTCAGTTTTAATCCTTCTTTTGTGCTTCGTAACGAACATATGGCACCTATGTGAGGAGGGGTGCTTGGCCCAAACTCCAGTTTTGCCTTAACGACACTGTAGTGCCGTCGGTGCGGAGCCTGTCAAAAGGTTACCCCTGCTGCGATTCTATTGGGCTGTGGAAACTCTTTGCTCTTCTGGGTGGGGATTTGGGGCGTTTGAATGTCATCCTTTCTGCCTAAACCGTCTTAAAGCATAATCATCGAATGACCTACTTTCCACAACGGCCGTCTCTTTCTTATTCTTCAGAAGACGGCACTTGTCTCGCGGCTGATTATCAAAGCAGGCTTGCACGGGCGGTCTCACAGCTTTGTGTTAATGCAAGATCAGCATCAGGGAGGGAGATTCAGAGACATGAAAGTCTGCGGTTTCTATGGACACATTGGCAAATTGAATGATTCCCCCAGTCCCAGGTACACGCACGTCGGCACACACCCAAAAAACTCTCAAAAAAAAAAAGCTCCTGCTTCATTGCTGATAAAAGACCCCTCGTTATGCATAATGCCACCTCGGGTTGGGGGGCACTTTATAGTATTTCACATGGTATGCCGGCATCCTGGAATCAGAGGTGTGACGTATAACACAATCTCTTAATCCGTTGGGGCTAAAGTCCCGTCTGTGAGCCAGGTTGCCCTGCTCCTATACTATGCCGACGACATTTGACTGTGCAGCCCCATGAATAACTCATGCATTAATCAGCTGTGTGGCTTCGAGTGCTTTTCTTATCTAGCTGCTGAGAGGCTCCTGTTACACAGTCCCAAACATCACACTCAAATCCAGTGTAAATGAACAGACACTGACTTCTATTGGTACTCTGTAATAAATCTTGAATCTAGCTTGATTTAACAGAATGAATAGATATTATTTTTCACTGCAAATGAGAGGTACAACATTGATTTGTGATGCCACGCATTAAAAAAAAAATATGGCTGTACAATACATCAGACTTGTTTTCTTCTCTTTCCAGGAGCACCCATGACCTGGTGTCTATGGACGGCTGGTTATATGCAGTGGGAGGTAATGATGGCAGTTCCAGCCTCAACTCCATCGAGAAGTACAACCCGCGCAGCAACAAATGGGTCGCAGCCTCCTGCATGTTCACGCGGCGCAGCAGCGTGGGCGTGGCCGTGCTGGAGCTGCTGAACTTCCCGCCGCCCTCCTCGCCCACCCTCTCGGTCTCCTCCACCAGCCTTTGACACGGGGTCACCGCTTGGCTGAGCTCAGCCTCTGCTGCTACAGCCCAGACTGGCTCTGGGAAGAGACGCAACTGCTCAGTTTGAGAGACGGGGAGGAGGAAGTGGACAGGAGTGGAGACAGGTAAATGGATGGAAGGGCGGGGGGCAGTGGTGTGAGTGAGCCTCCTGATTTGGTTCATGAACAGTACCCTAAAGAATTAGCGGCACTCTTGGTAAAGATTTGCCAACCATAGTTTAAAAAAATGTGCAATATAAGTCATGAATTTAAATTTAACTTTAAATGCTGTTGACATATTTCACAAGGAATTATTTATCGTTCATCTGGGATGCCAGATGAATCCTGAGTGAATTCTTTTCTTTTTTTTAAATTTAATTTTATGGTTCAACTAATCTGGCTGCTTTTTACCGAGTTTGCCAACAATTCTGGACTGCACTATCTGGGTGTCTGAGACTCCCCTGTACAGCTCCATCGTACAGATGCCAGCTCCCGCTCTCCCACCAAGAGTGCAAAGATATTCCCGGACAAAGATGTGCAAACACCGACCGCTCCTTCCTCAAGCCCCACTTTTTCTCTCCCACCACCTCAGTGTTTGACACACTCGTCGTGAAATGTGGTGGACACTTAATTCTGTCGCGTGTGATGTAAATTTTTTGCGGGTTTGATGTGTCTGTCTTCTGCAATATTTTTATTCTGATGTCAGGATTTTCTTTTTTTTTTTTTGCAATAATGTATAAAAAAGAGAAACTGAATGATTTTACTTTTGGAATGTAGCGTTTGACTGGTTATACCATGCATGTTTATGTACTGGCACAGACTCCCAACAGGAGGATAAAATGTTGTAGTGCTGCTATGCCACACTAGGTGGCAGTAACAGGCAATGTTATAAACCCACACTGCAAGAGAGCATGGACACCAATGACAAAAAAAAAAGCTAGGCCCTCAGATCAGTAAATACGTTTGGATTCCTTTTCAAGATAAAAAAAAAAACAGAGAATAATTATGTTAAACTATATGTATTTATAAAAAATATATAATAATAATAATTTCTGATATATTATGTTTTAGAGCTACACAGAGAAGGAAACAGAGCAGACCTATGCCTATTTCAGAGTGTTTTTAATATATTTAGGTGTGTGATGTGCATATCAATGACAAAGAGATTGTCAAAGTGCGAGAGAGGCCGTTGTTCGGTTCAGAGAAGAGTGTTGTAATATGCAGCATTTAATTTCCGTTTCTTCACTGCCACAAGCATGATCTCTGTACCTTACTGTATGTCCGCCGCATTTGTGCAAAAGTATCCAGTCGATTGCAAACCTGTTGACCAGTTAATGAAACCACTATATATTTTCTTTCATCCTACTTCTCAACCGTAAAAAAAAAAAAAAGACATGCGGGTGAATATAACCATTGGACATGCGACAGCTTACAATGCCATTAAAGCAGGAAGTGCTGCTGTAGTTTACCATCAGTATACAAACACTTGACACTAATGAGTAATGTTGTTGACACTTGGTGCTGTCATATTCCCTGCTACACTACAACAAGTGTAGTGTCTCCTTATATTACCTCATTGTTGAAATAGATCCAACTCTGTTGCAACAAATTTGAAGTAGGAACAGCTGTATGATTTACCACAAAATATACTCGCTCTGGAAGCCGTGGTGCGTGATTTGGGAATGTCACCGCTGAACTTGCATTGTTGAAAATAAATGGATCACTTTGAGTCTTTCTCGACTCAGCTGAGAAGAGTCAATACCTGGGTTCAGTTCCGCTTATGTGTGGTGCAGTGATGCCATTCCAGACTTCTGAGAAGTTGCCTTTTTATTTTTCCTTATTTTGAAGGATTTTGTCGATCCTGTTGTGTTTATCTAAAAAGTACCTTACTTTCCATTTATGCATTAGCGTACCCAGTAGAAAAGGGGCTGCGATGGTCTTGTGGAGATGCTGTAAAAGTCGACGCGAGTCAGGGACCCACTTAACGAGAGAGGCGCACAAAACCATGTTAGACTTTGGCCTCCATTCTGCTGATCAAACTGTAAATAGATAGATGAAGAAATTACCTTAAATTGTGCAATTTCAATGTGACTGTATATTCTTTTTTTTTTTTAGTTTGTGTTTAATGTGGTGACGATTGTTAATTTAAGTTTATTTATGAGGAACTTTAAAATATGGAATTTTGCACTATTGCGAAATGGAGCAATACTACACACAAAAACCTGAAATAAAGTTGTTTTCAGATGTGACGGTTGTCGCGATGATTTGCACTATCTCGCGCGCACTCGAGGTTGGGTCGCTACCAGTGTTTGTTGCTACTGCCTGCTGTTGCTTGGTACCTTCCCAACGTACTCCTCTTTCACAGTGATCTAAGCAGACAGCTGAACACTCTCACTTTACCCTTCTTGACCTCAGTCACATGGCATTCACACCTGTGGCTGCCTCTGCACGCGCTCCGACCGATGAACCCCCCCCACCCCCCCTCTCTTGAAACATGCACAAACGCGGGTCGAACAGAGTGAGCGCGCACAAAGCAAAAGTACGGCTGCACAGCTGGTTTAAAGGTATATTCTGAGGACAGCACACACACATCTGTGCATGCGTGTTCGAGGCTTTGCTATGCTTATGTCATCAGAATGGATACCGTAAACCCTAAAACGCACATTCTGGTGAAAAATCAAAAGGTGACGGTGAGAAACGCTCATACTTTCATTGCTTTTATGAATTAACATGAAGCAATTCATTTTAAAGGAAGCCAACGCAACTTTAGTGTTTAAAGTGCTTTCCAGCAAAAAAAACCCCAAAAAACTTTGGACCTTCAAACACTTACCACCCGTGGGCTTAAAAGGAGGTTGTAAAAGTTTGTAGCTTCCTTCTTAGCAAAGAACAGCATGAATTTGTTCATAAATATGCAGCTTCTGGTAAGAGTTGTGGAGATTTAAGGATGGCTGACATCACGACAAGGAAGAAGTACATTTCGCCATATAGTCATATGCTGGTGTGACGTGCTAAACATATGGACGGTCGCGTGGGTGGTTTCAATCGACCGATACTTCTCGATGAAAGTGAAACCACCAACTTTTCAAGCCTGAAAGAGCCGAGTATTTGAAACAGAAACTATGTTGGCTGGAGTACCAATTGAACTACGTGGGTTAGGCATTTCCTTGGTGCACGGAATCTGTGTTTGCGTGTCTGCGATTGCGATCGCTGTGAGTCACCTCTGCTGCTATGAAGATGCTAACGACTTTACAACCTGTGTGCTCGCTCTGGAGGGGCTGCTGCAGCTGATTCGGAGGGGGCGGCTCCTTCCCTCACCCCGTCTCCCCAGCATTCCTGCCACTGAAACCTGTCCTCTTCTCCGTGGTGTCACTGTGCAACCCTTATCGGGCCATGGAGATGCTGTCACCCTCTCTGGAGGGACTGAAGTGTCAGCTGCACCTATAGGACATGTGCTTTCTGTCCTGCTACTTCAGATAAGAGCTGGCTTGTAATGGAAAGTCTGTCAACCCCATCAAAACTATTTATGACCGTTCAGCTGATCGCACAGTAGCATTGTACTACATAGTAATAGTGTATAGTAATGATGATGGAGCGTCCTCTATCCCAAAGAAGCAACACGTCCTTCGTTGGTTTTGTGTTTTTTATTTGTGGACCATACACAGGCTACTGTGGGCCATAGCCAACACCAAAACAATAAAACTGTTCTCCGCAGCGTGCTTCCCCTGCGCTAACGTGCAGCCTCATCTAACCCCATCTTGCACACACACAAGCTCGACGCCAGACCCACAAGAGGTTGGGAAACCCCTCTCTCTTCTCAGTCTCTTACCGACCCACAGCTACGCTATATCACACAAACCTTGTTGTGCTGGGAACTAGGGTGACAGACTCCAGATACACACAGCCCGACAGCATCCTGTACAGTCACTTGACACCCTGGAAAACCCAGTTACTGCTCTCCATTGTCTAACATCTGTGAATGTAACACGTTCAATGATGCTATAACAAAACATTTAACATCGGGGGTCACTGTGGAAGGCTCAACCCAACAAAAGAGCTAGAGGTGTGCTCAGTGGCAGACTTGCATTGGGTCAATGCAAGTCGGGCAATCGGGCGAAAATCCCAAGTGGCAAGTGCTGTAGCTCCCATTTTTACACAACGCAACTGAGTCACAACTCATGTTGTGTGTCGGATGTAAATGGGGTTTGATCATTCTTACAAAGCCACTTTTTTCAAGGTAATGCAACTTGGGGAAGGACAATGATGCCAAAATAGATAAATGGCTGGATGGAAAAATAAAATGAAGGATAAAAAGAGCAGTAAAATGAATTAGGTTTGAATTAAGTTCATCTACTGATTGATGGCAAAGTATAAAGCTTTATGTATTTTTAATGCAATCGTTTTAATAACTTATCCAACATCATTATTTATTAATGCGTTAAATTACAGTTTTGACTTGCTTTACTATCTTTTACTACTTTTTGTCAGTTTCAGAGCTCCATGAGACAGTAACTGCCCACCGGAGCCCCGCACAGTAAAATGAGAAAGTGTGGCACGTTAAAAATCATGGTGGAGTGCTGCCGTTTGCTGGAATTAAAAAGTGTTAACAAGTGCACACCGAAGTGCACCAACTTAAAAACACTTAAAAGGTACTGTCTGCATAGACACACACATACAATAATGTATTTCTATTATTTATGTGCCGTATGAATGATATTAAATGAAAGTGATTGATTTTTAGAGGTGCTACAGACTGATAATGCAGCGGTTTTAACTTGTAAGATGTTGTCTCTTCCAGTTAAATCATTAACCCCGTCCATCACGCTGTCACAACACTCCTTGTACTTTGTCTTGTTCCTGACCTTGTCTGTTGTGTTCTACACAAGTAAAACATATTTTAAAAAACAGCAATTGAAAGATCAGCTTCAACAATTTGTTACCTCTGAATAAAAAGGGTCTTGTTTTGCTCATAATCACTCGTGCACTTGTTTCTAATCACATAAACTTGTGGTCGGTGACGGTCTCTACAGGATTTAGAAGTTAATCTGACGTTGACAGATTTTGTCTTCAAAGCAGGGCCAAGGTCCAATCAAGGATCCTTTATGGTTGTCCCGTGTGAGAACTTTGGCACGTCAGACCCTCTGCCGGACACCTGATGTTGGGGGCCTCGTATCCAGACTCCGTTTTAGTGGCCTGAGGTGCGACTTTAGCACCGCTGCTCTCACCCACTGAGTCTGGATAAACACATGAGAGTGACTTCTCGGGAAGAGTTCAACCCACCATACATGGGGGGGGGGGTTTAAAATGGAATTCTGCTTTCTTTCTTTCTTTTGAACGGATGTAATAAAAATGAAATGGGTGGTTTTAAGTCTATACGGAAGTCTATAAGTCTATATGGAAATCCGGAACAGTACAGATTTTTATGGTCTGGGTTGAGCAGAGAGGGGCTCCGTGAGATATGTATTATTTGGGTGCGCACAGACTGAAATCTGAAACATACCCAGAAATAAAGTCATTACTTTTAATGGCTACATATGTAGGCTATTGTTGCTAAACTGCTCATTTGGGAGCTGCTCCCCCATATGAAACAGTGGGGGAAAAAATGAATGGACAGTTTGTTTTGCTATAGTGTTGCTTTTGGCAAAGCACCTGGTATTTCCTCTTTCCGCTGAGCGATGCGAGCAACACAAAACTGGAGGCGTGAGATCGACTGCAGTCGTCGAAGCTTCCTCGCAGAGTGAGCTGTGTAACGACAGGCGGACGTGGATCGCCAATATCTAACAAGCCCTTTTGAACTTCCTGACTTGAAAACCGGCCAAAAGAGCCCGTTGTCGCTGACAGGAGAGACATGTGGCAAACATTAAAATCAGTATAGCGTATATACTTATAGTCAATCTCCTTTAAGACGTTTCCAATGTAGCCCCGAGTTCTACACACAAAATATACCAGAACCAAAATGCAGGGAAATCCCTCTTATATTTTGGGAGCTCTTGACACCCCCTCTCTCTCTCTCTCTCTCTCTCTCTCTCTATATATATATATATATGTTCATATTTTATTGCCTTGGGGGTCACACCCACCTTGGGTTCTGTAAATAGCGCAGCTGAACTATAGCTTCCTTGTGTCATGAATGATGAAATTCTTGGGAAACAGTTTGAGTCGACCTGTAATCTTGCTCAAGATAACTCGCTATACCTGAAACTTCTGTCTGACATCAGATGTACCTCACGGTAAAAAAAAAAAATCCCTGGTTTCTTTTCTCTTGTTGCCTTCCTTCCTCCAGGAATACTGTGAAAGACAGGTGAGTCAAAAAAAATCCCTGGTTTCTTTTTCCTTGTTGCCTTCCTTCCTCCAGGAATACCGTGAAAGACAGGTGAGTCAACATGCCGCTGCACGCATTATCAACTCCATTTTACTGCTTTTCTTCCACAACGTCACTTGAAGGGTGCTTTCAAATGATGTCATCAGTGGCTGAATAGCAGGCTAATCAGTTGGATCACTCAGTAAAATAATCAGATTACTGTCACCACATCCAAATTAGATGCAGATTCGTCAGCTACTGGGACAACAGTAATTCGCATAGAGTCACGTTCAGCTATGAGGTCAGCAGCGAGGTGGAAAGATGAGCAAACTATTATTTACGCCCTTTCCTTTTTGAAATGTTTTTTTGAGATGAGATAAAATCAAGAATATTTTAAATATTTTTCCTCTGTGTAAGGGAAAAGGGTATTACATCTTTACTGTTGCTTCTTTTTAACCATTTACTTTTGCCAACATTTTAGTTTCTGTACTTTTTACAAGTGTCAGAAAAATGGGGACTTGCACGAGGTCAGCAAACGTCACAGACAGATAGAGAAAAGAAAAAAAATTAGACAGCCGCCATCCAGTAAATTACACCCTTGTCTTTCTTTCTTTAGATGGAGAGAGTACATCTTTTCCATGGAGTTGAAATATTAGATATTATTGTCAGTTTCTCAAAAAAAGAGAAAAAAAGCAGAGTATTTGGGCTAGTCCATTCGCACCAATCCACGGCCCCTCCAGCGAGAGTGCTGGGTTCCAGTTGATTTAATCAAATTCGTCAAAGTCCTTGTCGTTACACTGAAGTAGCAAAATAAGTAACAAAAGTAAAATAAAATAAAAAGGCGTACTGGCTGACAATCAGCAGCACAAAGGGATTGTCCAAATAACGGCCTAATAACATGGCTAACAGGCTCAAGGCACTCAAGGGAGGATCATACCAATGATGACAGACATTTTTGTCCTCCTCAGATTTTACACCAAGTAGATTTGATATGTTGTGTCATGTTCTTGGTGGCCATGCCCTGAAGGTTAAGCATTTCCCAAGTTGCTAACTGCACGTAATTATATATGTATCTTGAGAAAAAAAAAAAAACAGCCACACTTAACGTCAATCAAAGTAAAAAAAAAAAAAAAAAATTCTGATGTGATACAGAGGGTCATTTATCTGGGAGGCTTTATAGCCAAGATGTTTTATATTCAGATACACCACAAGCAGCTCAATCAGTATTCTCCGGTGATTAAATTACTAGACCCTGTGTTGAGGATCTGTCATCTGGGATCAATCAAACAGGGTTTTTGTTTCTTTTTTAAAGAACTGTAAAGCTCTATCACGGGGGGCGTGAAGTGATGACGACTTATCCGTTGGGTTTTTAACAGGCCGATGACTGTTGATGCCTCAGGTGCATCCGTTTTAACAATCCAGTCGAACAGGTCGGCGTTAGCGGCCCGGCGGGCGAGCGGTGCACGTTTCATTGCTCCAGTGCAGCGGCTCACCACAGACAATGACCTAATTAATGAGCAAACGCGAGGCGATCACGAGAGTTTGACTCCTCCGTCTGATTGATGAGTCCGTATGTCACTGTCCATTTAAGACTGGAAAATTACACAGTTTTCGTGTGAGTCAACCTAAACCTATGAGGGAAATTAAGAAGGCTAATTTGACTGAACTGGCTTAACTTTTGACTGGTGCCTGAAAGTACTGCGTTAGAGCGGTCTCATTTCCAAACAAGCTCCTTACATGTAAACAAGGTATGTTTGCATACACCTCTTACTTTTATGAAAATGAGAGCCTTTGGATGCGCAAACACACATCCTCCCTTCCCACCCCCAGTGACAGAAAACTGCCCAACAAAAGTGACAAAAGGCAAAAGAAAAGTAAAGGCAGAATACTATCACGCCAGAATGCCTGAAAAGAACGTCCTACACGGCACGTGCGCCTCCTCGGCTTAAACATCACCGCGATGCTTTAGGTCTTCGCGGTTTTCAAGTTGCGAGGACAAAAACAACCTATAAAACAAAACATAAAACTTAACATAAAACTTCCCAGATGCTTAAGTTTCATAATGACACTTACATGTTTCAAGCATGTGAGTCAACAGTAAATAGACTACTTTAAAGCTGAAGGCACTTTTTCATGTCTGGGCATGCCAGTGGAAGCTCCCATCATTCCCTTGATTGACACACACCATCCAGTGGGATTTAGGGACCAATCAGTGCAGAGGCCACCCGACAATGAGCCCCATTTGGCTCCTGGAAGGTGTGAAACGGCACACTTCTCCCCCACCCCCTTTGTTGTGGGGATTGATTTAACAGACAGAGGCAACTCACAGGAGGTGTGAGTCCTACTGGTTATTATCACTCACCACACACACACACACACACACACACACAGCCCAAGACTCCACCCCTCCTGACGCAGACACACTCTCACCGGTCTGGCTACACAGCCCTCACCCTGCCCACTCCTCCCTCAGTACAAGTCTGACTTCAGCCGGGAGCACACCGCACTCTTGGATTACGCTCATCCATCACAGAAGGAGTAGTCTGTCCACAGAACAGCAAGGGAGACACACACACACACACTGCAGCAGCATGGGGAGCAGCATGTCATGTGTCCCCCAGCACAACTTCAGATTCTCCAGCAAGAGCTTCATACGCAGGAACAGGTAAGAACATCTTGAACTCGCCCAGGTGCTCTCCCTGTAGTCGTGCCTTCTCCCCGCACAGAGCGCACGTGTCGCGGCCCTCGGCCGGCGTTTGTTATTTTAGACTCTGCGTTTCAGCCGGAAGGAATCCTCGGCATTTCTCGGGGATTTGAGCAGCGGGGTTAAGTGGAGGTTGTGAATTTTGCGAAGCCAGGGTCAGGATCGTGTGGTAGCGCGAGAGAGGCTGGGAGTCGTGCCTGAGCAGTGCCCGTCCGACCAACGGCGTCAACGATCCAGTTACCATTTGCCTCCTCTTTGCATCTCTCTGAAGATGATACACCAGCTGTCAGGGAATCTGGTTTCCCTCCAACATCACGACCTGAGCCCCATTCATTATCACGATCACATACGGGCAATTATAGTTATTAAATGATAAAAATCTGGTTGATGACACTTGATATATAAATTAACAACATGTAGTGATTTGACCTGAAGGCACCGAACACAGATACAGGAAATGACAGACAATAATGGGTTATGCTCGGTCCTCTATTTCTGTTTCTGTGGTATTCCTTAATCCCTTAAAAGTTATTTGTCTGGGCATGTTACACTGGGTACAGCAGACTCTGCCGGACCACCACATCTGATCCTAATTAGCCTCTGCTCCAGTCTTCTGCCCTGTGCTGTGTGGTGATTCAGGGTCTGGCTTTGCAGAACGTGTCATGCAGCTCTGGATTTTCAAATTTTGAAAAAAAAAAGAGGCAGGGCAAGCCTTAAAAAAAAAAAGAAGGAAAAAAAAGCTTTCGAAACCCGATGGCTCAGACTCGAAACAGGGATACACCTTCCAAGGTTGGATCAATGGCTCAGCGTGAACAATACGTTCAGTGTTCTTGTTTCCCGTGCACCCTGCTGACTCTATATGGTAAAATAGGCCTGGCTCAGGTATTCCCCCCTCAGAGAAGGGGAGTGAGTGGCATTGAATACCACAGCAGAGACCTGGAGAATGTTGGGTGTGCAAATCCACTACCTGTCTATTATCTGTCTATTATCTACATTCCTCTTTCACTTTGCAACAGCAGATTGCGCCAGTGCGCATGCTACTCATATTTTTCTCCCTCTGTGTATGAATTACTACATAATTTCCCTTCAGGGATGAATAAAGTAATCTATCTATCTATCTATCTAAAAAAAAAGAAGCGGAGGTGTAGTGGAATGGTGTCACTCCCCAAACACCAATCCGTGATCGATGCTGGTCACGGACCTCCTGATTGGACAGACCTCGGTTCCCACCGTGAAAACAAAAGCCTGCGTTGTCGCACCGAGGACACTGGCACACAGATGTGCAGATAAGCGGATAAACCGCAGGCGGCAATTGTAAACGCAGTCCCCGGGTCTTATCATTGCAGTGAGGGAGCTTCCTCATAAAGATGTGACACTAATGGTAACAGATGAGGGCCATGCAAAACAAAGAAGGACATTGAATGCTGATTTTCCTATGCATATCCCCACTATCAGAAACACAAGGCCTGATTGTTCTTATCATTTAAATGGCTGGCACTGATGGAGTGAGGACAAAGACGGGGTTCCTGGTTAATTTAGAGGACGGGAGACAAAGAAACTACAATTCAATGGCACTAATCAGCTGCAAAATTTGCACTCAGCCAGAAGTCCAGGATTCAGTGTGACTTTGATTAATATGGAAAAAAAGTGGGAAAGATAAGCAACTGACGCTTGAAATCGAGTTTAACTGAACACTAAACATGGAAGAGATGGAGAGTGAGTGGTAACACGTGTTTTTTTCCCCTTTTCTCTCGGGCAGCAGTCGCCTGTTTCGCAAAAAGAATCCCCAAGAGGGACAGGAGAAGTCCAACAGCATCATCAACATCCTGTGCACCGTCACCCCCAGGAAGGTAAGAACCTCCATCGGCCCCGTAGGAACCGGCACCGACGTTAAACTCCATAGTCGGCATACCAAACAAAACCTGCCCTGCTGTAAATGTCAACCTATGTGCGATTTGGCTTTTATTGCCGTCTCCCTTACTGATCCAAACAACAATCTAAAGTGGTTCATACCGGTCCTCACTAATACTATGATTGGTTGCAGGAAATGTCCTCTAAAGATCTGCAGACAATAGAGAACATAAAGTGGGATCCGCCATTTCCTTACGACCCGGCCAGCGGCTGGAAAAAGAGCAGCATCAACGTGAAGAATTACGGGCGGATGATTCACAGCTCCAAAGTTCGTTTTCGCTTCCTCCACTGCCAGGTGAGTGGAACAAAATGACTTATTTTTTTTTATTTCTTTAATGACTCTGTGTTGAAACATCAGGAAAACAAAGCAGTGCTGCACAATCCCCATTGTGGTCAATGAGGTCTCCTACAATGACCAAGCCTACAGTGACACATCATTCCAGTCATCTATATGAACTGTGTGAGTGTCAAAACAGGACTCCTACAAAAAAAAAAAAAAAACAACAGGTGGAGAGTTAACAGGATGTTGCTCTGCGGCCACCAGACACACTGAAACTCACTCGTGCGTTGACGTGGTGGCTGGCTGTGAATAATCCTGTCAGTTTTCCGCCGAGCGGACTGCGGCCTGTGTTTCGACATGCTCGCCCTCCGCCGCGGTTGTGAAACATCTCCGAGAGA
Source organism: Psettodes erumei (assembly GCA_016785225.1). Taxonomy (NCBI): domain Eukaryota; kingdom Metazoa; phylum Chordata; class Actinopteri; order Pleuronectiformes; family Psettodidae; genus Psettodes; species Psettodes erumei. Next base: position 582,492 of record JAFBJZ010000511.1, read on the forward strand.
AAACCTCAGGGTAGAGAGAGTTCCTCAGATCCCAGGGACTGATAGAGGACATGCCGGCTCCTCACTGTGGGAACTGCAATTTATCAGAGGTGTGACACAACAGCGCTGTCAAAAAGTAGAAAAGAAAAAATAAGATTGATGGAAGGAATGGCGTCACCGAAGTCAAAAGAACACATTGTATAAACCGCAAGATCACACTGCAGAGGAAACATATTGCCTAAGTGTTGACTAAGGAAGTCGTGTATATGAAACGGAGAGAGAGAGAGGATCACAAATAGAGGTGACTTTAAAAATCACAAGTTGTGGTTACGCCGAGAAATCGTCGTCAGGCCGAGTGAAATCAGAACATTTCCAGTAGCAGTCCGTGAATCAGCAGATGACACAAGAACGACGACGTTTTTAAAGCGGAATAAAGAATCGCACGTCAACCTTGAAGAGCGGTTAATCTTATTCAGGCTTATCGGGCAGCAAAATACGACTCGATGCTCATCTGAGGAAACGGCGTGGGCCGTGACATGTGCAGGCTTTCGTTCGATAAACACTAAAACAGATGCTGCGTGTTTTCTTTTCGGGGGGAAAGTCTGAATTCAGCTGCTGCTGTTTTAAAAACCTGCCCATATTGCATGTGATACACTTACTGTAGTTTTCTTGCAGCAGGCCATGAAACTCTCCTCACTTACTCCTCACTTATTATCTTTTGCAGGATGTACATGACTGCTACCTGGATCTCTTCCAGACACACCTTCATTTTCTATCCAACAACACAACCGGACTGACGTACCAGGTGAGGCAGTTTTTTTTTGTTAAAATTTTTTTTTAAACTGAGGCAATATTAAAAATGTTGGCATCTGAGCCTTCAAATCCCCGGTTCTCAGTATCATCTATTATTCTCAGCAGTGCTTTTTATAGTCGCAGTATTTCTGCGGGGCGGTTTCGTGTTACGCGTTCACGTTGACACGCGTACTCTTGTCAACCTGCAGCGTGTTGGTAAACAAAAGGTGTGAGCGGCAGTTAATCGTCGTTTTACCGTCTGTCTGTTGGAAGGGGGCGCACGCAAGGCAGACATGGATGCATCGTCAGTTATAGGCTCACCTCGGTGCTTGTCTTTTACAACAGTTGGCTCAAATAGAGCAGAACAGCAAAGAAAAAGGTTGCGGAGATTGCATGTTCAGAAAGTGAATGAGTTGTCTTTTTGTCTAAAGAAACTGTCGTTTTGTGTTCAGGGAACTCTTCCGCTGAAAGAGCTCACCATCTGTAACCTGCAACAGAACTGCAACCACAGTCAACCCCAGGAATTCGCCTTTCAGATAAACGGTAAGTTCGACTGCAGCAGACAGGCCACAAAGTAGCTGTTGGCACCGAGGCCTGGAATGTCATAATCATCTGTTTTGTGTTTTATTGGTAGTGCTGAATTTAGCTAATCAATCACCTTGACTGGAACTGGCTAATCCAGTAGGGATTTTTACAAATCAGTTGCTGACTTCAGATTTTTAAAAAAAAGGAAGATGGAGGATGAACTCGAGCTTGACAGGGAACCTCAGGTCTTTATGCTCATTATTTTACTTCTGATAATCACAGTTTTTTCTTCCTTCCACCTGTCGGTGGTGCGCTACGTTGTCGGTTGCGGGCCAGAGTAAAAAATTCCCATCACTTAAATACCAGCAGGAAACCACGAGCTATTTTCGAGCGGCAGCGTTTCTTATGTTGTCACATTCCAGTGATTCAAAGGTGCCGCGACCCTCTTCACCTCCACTCAACCCCAAGACTAACTGGAGCTAAGCCCCCGTCACCCTTGGTCAGGGGGCCAAGCCGGCCTTAAAGACCCTGCTTGTTAGACAACAGGTGCACTTTCAGTCGGCCCAGCTGTCGCGCGGGAGAGCCCGGCCACCGCTCTTAGCCTTGTCACTACGCCTAATCTATGGCGCATTCCAGAAACCGCTCAGGTTAATATCTGGTTGGAAATGCCGCTTAGCTTTTGAACTCTGCATGGACAAAACAACCCGAGACTCGATTTCTTTTCACTATTTAGAATTAAGATATTGTAGGAACCAGAGGGCTTCGGCCCTTGCCTGGGGAAAGAATAAAATTAGCGAACGTGACTGAATATAGAGGTACCACATATTAAAGGAGCATGAGGTTTCTTTTTCTTCATCAATCCTATCATACTGACATCTGAAACAAATCTGCTGTCACAATATTGGCAGTCTTTGGCGTTGCTTCCTCATATCTGGCTTTCCCCCCCGATCCAAACTTGTTATTTCATAGTATTGCATTTCAGTTGTTTTGGTTGTTCAGCGTGGAGTTTGAGGAATGCATCACTGACGGGAAGCATGTAGAGGAAGCGTGACGAAAATCTGACTCAAGTGAGAGCACTCAGCTTATGATTTCCGCTGTGAGGCCCGCGTCTTCTCGCCCAGCTGAAAATATGAATCAGCCCCAGTGGGAAGTAGCGTTGGTGGGTCAGCGGCTGACGACGCAAAGGCAGCACTAGAGGGGCTGTAAAAAGTTAGATAATGATACTTAATTACTTTTAACAATAGTTAAGGACCTCTATAAACTGTGAGCGGGAATGAGACAAAGTCTGGGCTTCCAGTCCCAAGAGTTTTCACTTCGCTCATCTTGCCTGAAATGCGGAAAAAAACATAACTTTTCGAGGGAGGGTTGTGGTCAAGGTCTACAATTAAGGGTTGGAATGAAGGGAAAATAGAGCGGATGAGTCAAGAGTAGCTGCTCGAGGCGCAGTCAGTGCAACGTGGTTCCAGAAAATAACAGTACAAAGCCACGGGGCTGGAATGAAACAGGTTATCTGTGCTGGTTATCTCTGGTATGTGTGGGCCTGATAGACAGAGGGAGATTCCACCTCTTTTCATCCACCGGCCCAGTTCGTTCCTCCTGGGTAAGCAGCGCGAGGGAGGGAGAGCCCGTTGCGATTTTTTTAAGTGCCAGACGAAGCGGGTCAAAGGGCATCTCCTGGAGGGGGTCTTACATGTGGTTTACGGCCTTGAACACGTGTTAACATTTATTGCAGTTCGTGCATCACTAAACAGCCGAGGAAGCGGAGCGCGAACGGCATCAATGATTCACCTCCACGGCGGAGACCTTTCTGATGACAACAAAAAGAAAGAGAAGAAAGACATTTTTCTTATTTGACCTCGTGACCTTTTCACCCTGCAGGTGTCAGCCTTAACCCCATCATCGTCTACTGTGCCAACCAAGATGAAATGGACCTGTGGTTCGGTCTGCTCAAAGAGAACATTGAGGCGAACGGAGGGGCCGCGACCCTTCCCGCAAACTACACCAGATTGAAAGTAGGTTCAACAACACCTCGATCCCACGTCACGGCTGAATTCAATTGGCTCTTGTGCTGCAACAATAAATGACACACATTTTAGAATAGATCAAATAAGCACGCGAGCACGGTCATCTTTTAATCAACCCCGGCGGATTAGCCGAGACAATGCTTTGGCTTCAGCCCCTACTGATAAAACAGGATGTGCGTGAATGTGTAGTTTTGTTGAGTCAAGCGGGGTCACTGCTGACTCTCCCCGAGGCCTGGATACTAGGGAGCGGCCTCGACCGCATCGCAGCCGATATCAAACCAGCCCTCACATCTGCACGGGGTTAAAGTCCTGACTCCACTCCCTAAGGTGGGGAAGTGGCAGATGAAACAAATTAACTCCAGTGTGTCACGACGGCACGAAACAGCTGATGCTTGTAGGGGCCGTTTCCGAGAAGGAAAAAAAAAAAAAAAGCCGAGTCGACATTTTAAATTTGCTTAAGGGGCGGGTTCTGCTCGCGTTTACACTGGTGATGATCCCGCCTGACCTCTGTTTATCCCCTGTGCGCCCGCTGTAGCTCAACCAGGACGAGGCTCCTGAGGGCAGAGAGGAGCTGAGGAACTCCATCAACAGAGAGCCCATCTACGAGTGGGAGGGCTCTCAGCGAGACAGCCTCGGCCCCATCACCTACGTCACTAAAGTCCGACTGCAGCACCTTCCCTGTCAGGTATGACACCGCTGCTGCTTATCTGTAGTGACTCACTGTTTCTGGTCACACAGAAGTCAGACACACTCCCTGCGCTCCTTCCTATTTCTGGAAACGTACAGTACAGACACCTTTTAAAGTGGGCCAGACCGATCTGGAACGACTTTCTGGCACCTTTTGATTATTAAGTAGATTACTGTGATTTCATACATAATAATGCTGTAGTTCCCCCTAGCTCGGATCTAAGACTTCCCTAACTTGCCAAATCCTACTTTAACCCCAAGCACAGCAGACCGTACCTCATGATACATACATGTTTTCAAACCCTGGGAAATTCTGGGAACATCAGCTCTAAATCCAGGTGACTCACAAAGTTCTTACATTGTGCAACACATACACACATGACCTCAACGCCGTGTGAGAAGCGAGGGAGCTGGGTGAGGCCTTATTTTGGCGAACGGCACCTCGTGCTACAGGTATAACTTGGTTTATATTTATTTTCCCGTCAAGGTGTAACACAGTGTCGAGACACCTGCGACGTGCCTGACGAAGAATACGTGACTCCTCGCGAAACCAGATCAGACATGAGTGTGGATAAATAGTGCTGATGCAGCCTCCGCGTGGCAGCCAATAAAAAAAACGGCGGTCGTGACAGAGCTTGCAGGGATATCTGCGTCTAATTCTCGGTGGGAAACGGCGGCCGTCCCATTGAAGTGTGCGAGACTTAGGGCCTGGGCGTGTGAGCTGCATTTGCCCGGCTCACGCGGTGACTCAACTCACCTCACAGCTGGAATGTCAGCTGTCTGTCCAGACACACCCTCGAAAGGGGGGAGGAAACATAAACTCTGCGTCTGCCGCGCCTCTAAATGCCCCATGAGCTGGTCGGACTGTAGATCTGACTGGGATTTAAACCGGGCCTTTCCGCGGCGTATTAAAGGATAACGCTGGTGCTTTTTCGACGTTTGCGCCGGGTCTCGCGGTTGCCCTCCGTGTTTTGCATCAATCCCCGTCTTATCTCCACGCGGGAAGAAAGACTGGCGGGGTGTTGGGGCTTATCTTCTTACCTTCAGAAAAAAAAGGCACCTGGTGCCATTCTGTCTTGTTCAATATGGAAACTTGAAAACTTTCCAGAGATGCACATAAGATAGTTAAAATGTGAAACATTCCTTTCACCTTGCACTCACGGGGGCGAAATATAAATAACCGCATGTGAATGATCCCTCGCCGACTTCCTGTTTACGATAGGAGGGGCGCGATGCACGATGATATGAAGCTATGGGAAAATAGCTAGGGAAAATCTGATCAAGCCACAGCCAGTAGTCAACTGGTCTTACCTGCAAATGGTATTCTGCTATCAGATAAGAAGAATTCTATCTTACAACAACAAGGAAACGCAACTACACACACACAAAGCTCACTAGCAGCCACGATTCTGTGTCCACAGGAACAGAGCGACAGACTGCTGGTGATGTACCCGGCGACGCTGATCATCCTGTCAGAGGAGAACGACGGGCTCTTCTATAAGGTACCGCTGCCCTTCCTCTCCTACGCGCCAGCATTTTTATCATTTATGTCAGAGAGCGTCTTTTTAAGAGTCACTCCGCTTCCAGGGGAAACTGACGCTCAACATGATCACCGTGACCACGCCCTGCCAGGACATCAAGCCCAACACCTTTATGATCGAAGGTAAGACCCAGCGAGCCGGCGAGCCGCTCCGCTGCGCTCTGGCGTTCGACCGGACGTGGTAAAGAGGCTTTAATGAGTGCGCATTCTTCATGTGCTCCTTACGTTAAAGCGGCCTTTTCCATGAGCCCCGCTCGCGTCACAGAGCGCGACCCTCCATGAATGAGCTGGTTTTTTTTTCACCCCCCGTGAATGTCGGTCTGGCTGCCGCACATTCCAGCGAGCGACCGGGCCGAATGACAGCCTTTGTCCTTCCGTTCCCCCCCCTCTTCCCAGGGAAGCTCATCAACCCCATAGTGGTGTCGTGCCTGGACCGGGCGGCGTTCTGCGACTGGATCCAGCATTTCAAAGCCGCTGACGTGCCCGTCCTCAGCCCCCCGCCCCCTGTGTATGACATCATCTACACCCCCACGCAGAAAGAGGTGAGGCCCATCCCCTTTTCCTTTCGCAGGCCGGAAACAATTACGACTGCTGATGCTCTGCAGCTATCTCCGCTTTGTTAGTGAACCTGCGGGCGGGGTGCATGAGACAGACAACATGGCCCTGCCTTTTTTGTAAATCACCACTCAGCATGACCATGAAATGACTTCTAATTACTACCTTTGCCGCTAAATCTGTTCAACGCAAAAGGCTGGCAAAGACAAAAGCCAGCGAGCTCTGCCCATTAGCTCTCGGTCGTACATTTTAATTCATTCATTCGGAAATTCTGCGTCATCCATTCTCCAGGCTCCACAGTTTGACAGGTGGAGCGGAAACGGCCAAGGGAGAACTGAGTCCTTGAAGTTCAGCCAGTCGACAAGTGGACGTGCGACCCAGAACCTTCAGTTGCCCCTTCACGAGGACAACCCTCTCTCCCCGGGTACTCCGAACCCCTCTGCGTAAGTCGACTACTTCTCGAGTTTGAGTACTCTCGGACGAATAAAAGGAGGCAAACGCGACAACAGTACAATATTTGCACTGATGTAAATATAACATGCGGTAGGAGACAGTTACACTTCGCTTAAGAAAAAAAAGCAAAAACGTCTGTTTGTCTTGGTGGAGCCGAGCAGCAACACCTTTCTGCGACAGAGTCAATTATTAAGAGAGGTCGAGAGACCGAACCGCTCCTGTTACAGACACAAAGGCTTAAGTGCTGATCCTCACGGCTTCCAGTTTAAAAAAAAAAAAAGCATAGCAAACTTTTTTTTTCCCCCAAAACATCTAGTCATAAAAACAACGTCTGGATGTAGGGAAATAAGTGGCCAATAAAGGCTGACTCAGCAGAGCAATGTTTGCTTTTGATAAGTACTGAAGCTGTCGGCATCATCAGAGCTAAACTCCCCCAGGGGAGGGGCTATGTAAGGCCGACTGTCCGCCCAATTAGCTTAAAGTGGAGACTCGTTGTCCTTCAACTCCTGACCTGGCTCGCCACTCTTCCAATTAAACCGATGGAGACGCTTTCCTCCAAAAAACAAAGCAAAAAACACTTCCCCTAACATTTTCTCAGTAGCTAAGATCTGACGCCAGCTTCAAACCCCTTGGCTGACATTTCTCCTCCCTGCTGTTCGTTGCCCCCGCAGTACACTTCCAGCCGTCCCTCCTCCACGGAGACCGCCCGCCTGGGCAGCAGGAACAACAGCGTGTCTTCCCACACCAGGCCCGAGCGTGACCTGCGGCCTCTGTCGCTGCGCTACTCCTCGCCCCAGCGCGGCTCCTACCTCCAGCCCGCCGACGGCTCGGGGGTGTCCCAGATCTACAGCACGCCCTACTCTGCCCTGCACCGCGCCAGCCCGCAGCGGCTGGAGAAAGCCCCGCTTGTCAAGGTAATTCGGTCCGGCGTCTAACGCGCTAACCGAATAGTCCCTTTGAGACTGTTGACTTATTTTACATGCCATGTGCACGGGAACTAAAATAGACACACCAAGCGGTAGACTGAGAGGGGTCACGATGCATGTGGTGTTGATAAATAGGGTAATAGTGGCATTGGGGCAAAATTAAGTGCAAAGAGTGAAATTTCTATTATAGTTGATAAGCTTTTCCTATACTTAAGGGGTATCTCCGCGTTGCCATGGTGGTCGTTGGGCAGTTTAAAACACATCGTTGTCACACCAGCACTGCTGCAGATCACGACCGGCATAAATCCAAAACCTCAACGCGGTAATCTGACCCTCAAAACCAAAACTAAGCGCGGTTACTGTGAATCTGGAGGGCGTGAGAAAGAACGACAGATGTAGCGACGGGGAGGTGGGAGGAAAACCGGTGCTAATTTCCCCCCTCGTCGCTCGGTGTTCCAAACTGACTCCCTGATCCGTCCGTCTGAATTTTTTTTTTTTTGCCATCAGTCGAACAGCTGGAGCACACCTCCGACGTCCCTGAACTACCCCCTGAACGCCCCCCAGCGCCACTCCGACATGTGCGCCCCCAGACAGCCCCTCTCCCCCCTGTACGACGAGCCCTGCAGCCCTGAGATCTACTCCTTAGACGACGCCAGGCCGCTGGTAAGTGGGTCAATGATACTGGATCCATAGGTTCAATTTACACCTGCACAGCCTGTCTGATATCAAGTAGTGCACACACACACACACACACACAAGTAGGCACAAAGTGAAAAAGATAAGGGAGAACAGGTGCAGTCGATGCACTTTACTAGAGTTTGGTCACGGCGGGAGAAAACTTTTTTTTTTCGAGCATGTTAAATCATTCGTAATAAATGATTTCTTCCACACGACACGTGCATGTATGAATTACTTGTTTCACTACATTCATTAAAAGGAGCAGAGCTGGCAAGAGCCCATCCAGCACCACCACCACCACCACCAGCAGCAGGCACCGCAGCTCCTACCCTCCTCCTTCCAGCTCCGCACCCCCCCTATGGGCAAGCGCTGCAGGAGAAGCCTGGTTCTGACCAACTCCCAGGGACAGGCCCTGGACCCGGAGGCGGAAACCCCCCAGAGCCGAGCCGAGCAGAGGGCCGAGGCCGTTTCCAGGCTAAAGCTGCTGCCTGCGCCCGGCCAAGTGCAGGAGCAGGTGAGGAACGCACAGACACCCGTTCACACAACACTCCCGTCTGTGGAATGCCGCGGTGCAAAGCACAGCGACGGCGCACCGCATGGTAGCAGAGGGAGCGTGTATACTTGTTCCGCAGGTGATATTTGAACAGGTGCCGCAGATGAAAAGAGGCCGTCTTTGATACGAAATACGAGAATGTTTGTCATCCGATCACGGGAACTAACTTTCTTTTGTTTTCGCCTCTGCCGGCAGATGCTTCTCCCGCCGGGCCCTGCGAGGAACACGTCTCTGCCGTACGGTTACTCACCAGGTAAGAACCGCAGGCACCAACCTGACCACGCAGTCCACCGAGCATGTTTGATGGGTTCTAATAAATCATTGTGCATACGCTTCTGGACATGACATGAAAATTTTTTTAAAAATGTAATTAAAGATTTTTCATCACGTCAAATAAAAAGGAGCGTGTCTATTTTCACGGCACTGCTGGACAAAACTTAGATTTTCCACCGTGAAACAATAGGCGCTCATTCAGATGCCAGCAAATGCCGCAGAATCATATTTCCACACAAGTGTCATGTTGTGAAAGCCAACGCTGTCTGCAGCCCTCCAGCAAGGACACAGAACATTTCTCACACTCCATTATACCTTAAATTAAACACTGCGGGCGTTTTGGATTGATTGAACTCTCGGGCCTGTCAGCAGGTAGACAGAAGGTCAAAGGCCACGGAATTGAAAAGTGCAGGAAATGCACAAATGTGCCGATGAAATGGAGCTTAGCGCAGCTCTAAATGCCATCTGCGCACATGTCCCATGTGGGGGAAGCCTGGTGTAAGAGAACACTGCTCCACAGACAAGATTTACTCCTGCGCCGTGACTGACAGCACACAACTGGCTCTACACACATTTCCACGGGCTCTTTTATCTCAGAGGGAAAACAAGATTAGTGTTTACCTCCTGGTGGCAGATTAAATCTTAAATATGCTACGGCCACGCGATTTTATCTGGCAGGCTACATGTTTCTGTACCATTATTAATGAAGAATGAAGGTGGTGGAGAATTGGCATGTCACACAACTGGTTTTACGTGAGCAATAATATACGCTGGGACAAAGCCAAACACTTCATCAGTATGTCGGGACTAAGTCCAAATTTTTTCACTCGGGCGAGGTTTTGTCTTTCATTGTTTGGAACTCAACACCGGGGAATCTCTTCTCGCTCCTACAGATCACCACTCGTACCTCGAGCCTACAGAGCCAGATGACCAGGAAATGGACTATGACAACATTTGGGAGTACGACTGTGATACGGGAATGATCCAGCCAACGTCTGGAATTTCGACACACTGGACAGGATTAGAGTACGGGGCCAGAGGCCTGGGTGCCATGGCAACCCCGCAGAGATGGTCATAAAACAAAACAAAAGCCGGGCCACTCGTCTGGACGTGTGCAAACAACAGATCTCTATCACGGGGATAATAAAAGCCTGCAGGCACAGACTGTGCAGCTCCTGCTGCGTACAGTGCAATCCAGCAGATCCAATGGACTGCGTCGTTGGATGCCGGGTGGTGAGGCACCCGAACGACGAGTGCAGGCACGAAGAGCGACGGGCGGAATCGGAACATTACGAAAAGCGACAGACAAAGATTTCAACCGCCTGATGTGTAGCATTCAAGAGAGAAGACAGCAGAGTGTACATACTGTGTAGCTTTAATACTATTTTTAACGTATTTCATAATTGCACTAAAGGTTTAATATGTAGTGCTATCCTGTTGTTTTTTTTAATATATTTGATTTTCTAACATGCTGTCCTGGTTTCATTGTGTTTCTATTTAAAGCTATAAAAGGCATTCCATCAGGGCTTGTTATAGTTAAGGATGTATATTTTTGTAAATGTTGTACATTTATTATTTTATTCTGCTACATTGTCAGCGCAAATAGATGTGGCTTTAACCGACCGCCTTACTGTTACTATCACTGCAGCAGAGTACTGAGATCTGTGTGGCTTCATTTTCTTTCCATTTTGTTTGAGGTGGATTATTTATATTTGGAAATAAAAGTAGAGACATTAACTCAAGTTCATCTGTTGAGTATTATTCCGGGGATACTCTTAAATCTGTTTAATGTAAATAGAGTAAGCTGCTACGTATCTTGGCTGTTGTAAAGCAGCACATGATAAGATTATATTTGGTCACTAGAAACTAATGAGACAGACTAATTCATTCTCTCTCTGGGCCTAGAAAGACCAGTATGCGTTCCCCATTGGTGAATCTGAGACCTTTTTATAGCTCAACACTGCCACCTGCTGGAGCAAAAACTAAATGATTCTTATAGGCAATAGGCAATAAGCATATTATTGTCGTTCGTTTTGTTAAACTAATAATTTTGTTCAACTCTTTAAAAAATACTACAACTCACAGAGAAATCATTTATCACAAATGACTTGAGAACTGAAGCTTACGCAGCAGTCCCAGTTCAGCTTCTCACATGAGCTTATGTCGCCCTCCAGTGTTGGAGAGGTGACGCCTTCACGACGTCCGAGTGCCTGAGGAACAGCAGCAGACACGACGTGTAACTCATAAACGCTGTTTACTGTCAATGAACTGACATCAATAGCTCACAGAGCAACCCATATGAAAAAAATACTGTACAGTCATCTATAAATGATCTACCTTGAAAATAAAATGCCCTCCATAAAGTATATCATCGTTACTGGCACAGAATACAGTCCCCTATCAAACAATCGCAATTATGGGTGTTTAGTCAAAGTGTCGTAAGTGAAAATACTGCAAATGGATGTGATATCATTCATTTTGCAGAATATTTCCAATTATTGTAGCTAAAATTATCCAACACGATCTCTTGAATGAAACATGAAACTATTTGCCACATAAAAGTAATGTACTGGAAACAGCACCAACAGCACTCTTCTAAATTATTTGAGTGCCTTGTGTTACTCCGTTTGTCACATGACCACCTAACATCTCAACTCAGTACAACTCTGATCACACAGTCAGTAGAACCTGCCTCTAATCTTACTTACTGAAACCTTATTTACAAATGTCTAAAGCCTGTCTCAAACCTTTTTTAAAAATATACATCTTATCCTGCAAACTGTTATTGAGCACCTCTTCTTTTCCTTTCTATGGAGAGATTAAAAAATTCAAGCAAATGTAGTGCAAATTTGTAGTGCAAACACGGAGCAGAGTATCAGACGTTCATATTCCCCACTCAGATCCTGAGTCATGACAGGAGCACACGGAAAAAATGACTGCTCCGATCATGACGTTTAGAGGCAGAGAGCTCGAAACTCAGATGAGCCGGTCTGACGCATTTTCTTCTCGCTGGCTGCCCCCTCCATCCTGACGTACCTACGCAGGTATCGGATTGCTGACAGAGCGCTTACGTTTGCCAGCAGAACTGCAAAGATAAAAATGAAAAGTGAGTCATCACATTACTCATGACAAAACTTCTACAAGCCCCGACTGATTAACTGATTTCAATATCTAACTTCATCAAATGAAACAAACAGAAACAGGGACAAAATAAGCAGAGTGCTTTCAGTCATTAAAAATCTCTTTAAAATCTACATGTGCAGATTTTTTTTGTTATATATATATATATGTATGTCAATGCAACATACTTATAAACATACATACCAGCCTTCCAGGCGTCTCCAACTTCTGGGTTTGCAGTCTTCAATACCCATGAAGCAAATGCAATACAAACCAGACACATATCTGACTGTCTGAGGGGCAGGAGGGAGGCGTCCAGTCCTGCAATGATACAGTGTTATCATTATATATATTACAGTATTACCGAAAACATTTTGAACCATTTTGCGTGCATACAAATGCAAAAATGAGAGCATCTGATCCAAAGACGAGTCCGGGGGGTGGGGTTGGGTCAAGCCGCGGCTCCGTAATTGGCACTGACAACACCGACAGCTGAGCACAAGTTCCCAATATCATGCCGGGACTTCCCGTTCTGTCACGCCGTGACCCGGTCAAACCCCGGCACCTGCACACGTTCCAGTTCTGCCAACACAATGCTGCTTCGTGCGACCGATGTTTGAAATCGTAACTCTGATGACCTTCGATAAACCTTTGCAGATAAGAGCCGAGTTTCTATCTTACTTAGAGCTCAGTGGAAGTTTAGAAGCCGGATTTAAAGATGTCACGCGCAAAGGCCCCGCAAGATGAGGTCATTTCCTTTCCCTTCGCAGCCAAACATAAATTAGAGCGCTCCGCTGGCAGCTTAGAGAGGACACTCATTGAGTGAAGTCAAGTTATCACGTACAACCTTTCGTCTTGGCTTTCAGCACTACGTGCCGCCCGGCCAGTGAGTGTCCCCTGACAGCTGAGCGGGACGGTCTGACATGCTCATGACCGTAACAGCTGACAGGGTGGATGACTTGTCTTACACTACAACTGTCCACGCACGAGGAAGACAAAAAGGGCGTAACTGCAAGAGGTCAAATGTTGTAAATGCATTATTCTTAAATAAAAAAAGAAGAGGAAGATCTGTCAAAAGCTTTGTAGAACCAGAGATAGTGTTTTTTTTGGTGCCTACTTTACCCACAATGCAACTCAGGTGCCAGTAGTTCTGGGGCGATTTGGGTGTGTTATCGTAGTAACTAATGTGGCGTTAAGCCCAAGAGCCTCAGACAGAGAAATTGGCTACAGAGGTCTGGTGAGCTTTCTCCACGCCTCCTGTTTGTCCTCACTTCCCAACTGATGACGCCTCACGTGACATCACCCGGGGGAATTTACCACACGAGGTCGCACAAAAGCCCTTACACAACTTTTTTTTCATATGCAGTCACACTCCCCAACAGCCATGAACGGACCTTGATGTGTGAAATCGGTGGAGTTCCCCGTTAATTCACATGAATTTTTAATTTCACTGATAGTGGCACACTTTTGCGATTTGTGTTTAGTCCAGCAAACAACTTGACAATTTCACCTGCAGTATATATTAACCCACAATGAGTCTAATAGCGGAGGTAAAGCCAAATTCTCCTCTTATCTGATGCATTATTGGGTTTCTTGCATGAGAGGACACTTACTTGGATTTGCTGTCTGTAAGTCTTCGTATCTGAAAGGCTGCTGTGCTCGTTGTCTGGAGATCCTGTCCTCCAGGTGGTAGAGGAGTGGATCTGGAAACATCACGTCTTGATGTCCCAAAACGTTACTGGGGTAAACTGTCCTTTGGAGCGATCTGTCGCTGCGCCTCGCTGGCACGCAAGACAGAGAGTTGGAGAGAGTCTGCTTCTGGACTTTAGAGGTAGCAAAATTCACATTCCTGAAGGAGAATGTGGTTTTCCAGAAGAAATTCTGTCCCAGGTCGCTATCTGTGAAGAAGTTCTCATACATGTCTGTGGAGATCTGAGCCTCGCTTGCCTTGCGACTGAACCTTGTCACCACCCTCACAGGAGTGGAGTTATCTTCTTCATCGGATTCAACAGAAGAGTCATCGGAGGAGGAGGATGCAAAGAAGTAGTCATAGGCCTCAGGGAACTGTAGATTTCTGTTAGCTGAGCGAGAGCAGGAAAAGATAGGAACTGGCTCTTCTTTGGCCTCATCTTCTGCTGCGAAGAGAGGGCCTAAGAAGTTTTCTGTCCCAAACTCTGAGAAAAAATGATCATATGTCTCAGGAACGGAATTTCCTTCGGTGTAGAAGGTGGTGATGTTATCTGTGGCTGACTGGCTGGGAGCAGATTTCTTTCCACCAAAGAGGCACTGAAATATATCTGTAAGAGAGATTCTGTAGCTGTCTGACAGAGAGGAAGCCTCAGAGTCTTTGTCTTGCTTGGGCATAGGTTCATTGGAAAAATACTCATCTTTTTCTGATTGTCCTTCGCCTAAGGTTTGTAAGGTTTGTCCTTTCCACGTGGAGCTGAAGGACTCACATTCCAGAGTTTGCAGATCGTGCACGCTTATATTTTTGGAAATCTTTCTGAGGCTCTTTTGAGCGCTTCCAGAGAGGACGGGATGAGAGATGTCACTCAAAGATGTCAACATCACATTCTCGGGGTAAATGTCAGCGCCTGGGCTTTCTGGGACACGTTCGCTCTCCCAAACATACCTACTTGAAGAGGATGAATCAACTGCCACAAAGGAATCTAAAGCTGATTCTGCAGAATCAGGGACACTGGGCGTGTACTCATTGATTTTCTCAGGCTTGGACCCCTCCAGTTGGCTAAAACAACCTGAATCGGTCGGAGAAAACGTGCCAGTCTCCTCACTTTCCTCTAAAGGTGGCAGGGAGATGGGTGGAGCAGCTTTGCCGATCATTCGTAAACCCAGAATGTCATTTATCGTTAGCTTCTCCATCTCACTCCAGAAAGAGGACATTGCAAAAGGAAAGTGCCTCGACTCCGGTGCCTTTTTAGGTTCACGTTCAGCTCTGGATGCTATGACAGCATCTTCTTTTGGTTCTGCTGAGTTGTTTAATACAGACTGGCTTCCTAGACCTCCAGACTCACTCTGACTTTCGGACAAGTCTGTGATATCTTCGTTTGAGAGTGACAGGACGGATTCTGTGTCCAGGGTACAGCAGGATGACACCGTTGTAATATCCGAAGGACTTGTTATCAAGTCTTCAGACATTGACAGTTTGGTTACTCTCCCACTGCTGCCAGTTAGAATAGTGTCACCAGATGGGCAGGGATTGCTACTAGTAGTTATTTGTGATGCTTCCATGTGAACTCTCTCAGGTGCTCCATTTTTCTCTGATAAGTTATCTATTTTGGATGAAGTCTGCACCTCCATGGGGCGTTCTAACCTGGAGGGACTTGTTGCAAGGCAACTACCATCAGGGGAGGAAATGACACAATCTGATGCTGATTCAGCACAGGTCACTTTACTGGAAATCTCATCTGAGAATGGACAGGCTCCGGATTTGAACTGCTGGGGTTTAGTGTCGAGGGAATGAGTCTTTACCAGCGTGGAGCTATATTGGTCTGCGTCATGGCAGTCAATTTCCAGCTGTTGTTGGGGCTCAGCTTCTCGATGACACAGTGCGTGGTTGCCTCCGCCAGTATTTCCAGCCTCAGCCTCCAGGACTGACTTAGCCTCGGATAGTTTGTCACATTGGCTGAGCTCCACCGTGGGATCATTTGACCCTCCGCTTGGTAAAATGCTGCAAGTTATTGATTCGACCTCTGCTGGGCAAGTTTTGAAATTTTGTTCATTTTCACAACCAGGGACAGAATGATTCACGTTATCCGGCTGCTGGAGACTCTCTGCAGGAGTGCCCTTTCCATCACTGTTTGCTGTTTCTCCGGCCGTGTCTGATTTTCCGTTTACACTGGCAGAAACTGAAACTGGCAACCAGGAATATTTACCCAGTCGAGGTGATTCCTCTGCTTGTAACGCGATATATGGTAATAAATTTGCGACCGCGTTACCACGGCTGATTGCTGCCATTACATTGTTATCAGTTTGACTCAGTGCAGTTACTGACACGTCGTTGGTCATCGCCTTGCCCCCTCCCAGTCTAACATCGCTGTCAGGTAAACACGGGTACTGAGTGTCACACAGAGGAAGGGTGTGAGGAAAATCATTAGCTCTTATCTCCGTCGCAGAGGTCCTCACTGGGAGATTGCTTGTGACTGAACATAAAGAGGAAACAACGTTCTTTTGTGATTCATTAAAATAAAATAAATTGGCATCCTCAGATAAACACAGGCTGGTTCCTCCTCGCCACGCATGGTGCTCCTCCTCTGAGTCACTCAGCTTGACTGGAAACTGCCTCTCACATCCATGTGCACTCTCAGCTGGCTCAAAGCTGAGTCGCCTCTTCTTCCTCCTCTTCCTTTTGACAGAGGCAGATGGGGATGATGCATCGAACTGGAGAAGAGGAGGGCTCTGTTCTTCCTTCTTCTTCACATTTCTCGCCATTTCAAGATTGGTGGGGGAATTCGGGTCGCGCTTATCGCTGAGGGTTAACTGACTCGTCCACGAACGCTCCCGCTCGACATCCTCCGGAGGTGTGTGCGTTTCCCCCCTAATCGCTTTGTCTGGGCGAGGTGTTGTTCCTGTGTGGACAGCCCAGTCTGGTAAGCCACGAGACTGATTCCACTGCGTTACCTCGCTGACTCTGGTTTCAGTGCAGGCTTCCTCTCGGATCAACAACTCAGTTTCAGGGTGAGCTGATCTGTTAGTCTTGTGCACCAAGTTACCGGCCGCAGGGCCGGGGGAAACGTTTGAACCAGACTCAACTTTTTTCATTGTGTTTATGTTGCTGATGGCGTCGACAGGCCTCGCGCCTTCTCTGCCAACTGATGTTTCACCCTTGGCAAGCAGAGAGTTGATCTTGGTGATGTTCACTGGCAAAGTGCCGCTGCTGGATTTCTGCCCATCACTCAACTTTTCCTCCCTCTGCGTTGCCTCTCTATTTTTCCCAGCTCTCACTTGGCTTGGCGCAGCAGGCTTCTCAGCCTCCGTAATTCTTTTCAGCCCTTCAAAGAATATATTGACAGACTGCAGGTGTATATCCTCCTCGCTGCCCGAAAGGACGCTCTCCATTCCACCGACGCCATGTTTGCCGAGGTAGTGCTCCACGGGAGAGCCTTCACAGTGCGGGGGACCGTCGATGGGGCGGTCAGCCTCGGAAAAGCCTGCTGACAGGTCAGCTTTCTGCACCCGTTTAGCAAACATGGACCCCGCATCATCAAAGTCGCTCATTCCCGAGTCATCCACACCGGCTAACGAAGGAGGGAGCAGGTTGCACTCCTCGCACTCCGCAAAGAAACATTCCCAGTCGCGGTCGCAGATCTCCACACTGTATTCAAAGTCTTCCATTTCGACTGAAAGGGCGCTAAATAACCTGGAAAATTCATCAAGAGAAGCATAA